>CM068315.1:14329009-14496509 GCA_034766995.1 Acanthacorydalis orientalis | reverse complement strand
AACATATGATTGATGATTTATTGAACATATTTGACCGAAATTTTCATTGCCATTTGTGGGACAAAAAAATAATTCATTTGTAAAACATTTGTATGATGTTTACATATTTTAAAGACATGTTTCATTTTCAATATGAAAAAAAAAATAAAAGAATATTTTCAACAAAAATAAAACACAAGATGAAAAAAAAATTAAAATAGACGAATAACGTTGTTAATATTGTAGTTTTTGGAGAAATGTAGGTAGAAAATAATGTAAAATCAATCTTATATATATATATATATATATATATATATATATATATATATATATATATATATATATATATTAATATTTCTAAATAATTGATTATTCTAACACCACGTGTTAGAATAACGTTGCTGCAAACAACCACATTATTCATTTATTCTGTTTTTTCAGTTTATCATTATCTACGGTCTTATTTCCGTAGGTGACATTCTTATATGACGCTTAAATCACTTCTGAATGTTTTTAAAAGAAACATTTGAATATTTTGTACCTATTTCAAAAGACTTTTTTATGTAGACTAATTTTATAACGTCAATATAGATTTTTTTAAATTCAGAACTTATATATTTTTTGTCTACTGAAAATAGAATAATGTTTAATTAATAATCTAGACTTTATGTGAATGTTTTTTAATATTTCTATATTGATTCTAACACTCTATTTTCAATAATTAACACTAGATATTAAAGAACGACTTTACTGATATATAGTAAAACAACACTTTTTGCAGTCTTATCGAGATTTTATTTAATCGTAAACTAATAGTCGATTTAATTTATATTCTACTTTAACAGTACGTGAACTTTATAATAAACACCACGACGTGCAACAATGTAAATGGATAATTTTATCATTTAATTTAAATATCAATACACTCATAACGACTGTGATTCAATAAATACGTCGACTATCATTTTATTCTTCTATTTCATTGTAAGACACAGAGATAATGAGTCATCTCTTGAATTTTTATGATATTTTTTTTTAATAATTTTATTGTACATTTTATTCAAATAATGGTTGTGGTATAATCATCGGAACACGTATTTCAACATACGTGAGTAACATAATTTAAACTTTGATTAGTTCACAAATTGTTTTCATTTTTTTTGTTATACTTCTAGGACTTAAAGATAGAGAATATAAAGATAATAGAGATATATACGGATATAAAGATAGGTAGATATTTATATATATATCAAAAAGATAGAAATGTAATAAAATGAAATACAATTTTTCATGAGAGGAAGAGAAAATAGAACATTTATAATCTAATAGCAGGCACAGGCGTCCGCCATTATGCCAATGTTTCTTTAAACCTTTGCTTACTGAATTAATTAAAATGTAAAAATGAAAGAATAATTTTACTATAAAAAAGAGCAATGTTTGAAGAAACAAATAAATGCATTTTTTAAAAAAATATAAATTTTAGAAGACTTTTATTCTTTTATTTCGAAGTCTTGTGGGACAAATAATTAATTATTGATTATGTAATATAGGTTTTTGTTTATTGGAGTTGAAATTCCTGACAATACATAAAGGGCTAAACAGAAAAATGAACTAAAATGTACTGCAGTATTAATAAATTGTCCACCACAATTGTCAGTGATATTTCCGAATTTATTCTGATTTATATAAGTTATTTTCTTAAATATCTTAAAAAATATATAGTATCAAAGAATAACGTATTTAAAAAATAATAATGATTGGTTAATCACTTTAAATGTCAAATCGACTTTAAAAAAATGTTTGAGTCAAAAAAACTATTTTTTAACTACTGTTACTCCTCCTAAGTACGTGCGTTCAGTAAGTTGGCCGACGATTGCACTATAAATAAATTCACTATTTATACGTTTCAGCAACTGGGATATATACTCTACATCCACCTACTCTCACTCTGTAACAAGACCGTGATATAATAAGAGCCTTGTAAACATTTCCTAATATTATTTGAACAGGAATGTCTGCTCGAAACACAGAACGTGAAAATAGATATGTCTGTAGATATCAGAATGTGCTAACCATTCGGATTCACTTATTTACGATCGGAGAATCCTTGATCGATATCGATTGTTCAATGTCTAGATTTAGAAACGAGTTGAATTTCAAAAAATTGCGGGAATTGTCGAGACCGATGATGGTTTATGCTTATAGTACGCGTCTTTCGATGTTCCAAACATAATGTTTTATAACATCCAAGATATGCAATATACACAATATAGTTTCCTGTATTGTGACTAAATTCATTTTCACAAATGAATTTTTCACTCACCCTACAAACCATAAAGCAATTCTGATCATAAATGTTCACTAATTAATTATTGATCATTTTCGATTGTTACATATACGCAATTCGACTTCATACTCAATTTATAACAGACTTAAAAGTTCAGTTTTTTTAATAAAAAAATTTGAATGAAACAAGCTGTAAAGTCTAGTTGATTACAAAAATCAAAACAAAGTATTAATTTTGTTTTGTTTATTATATTTGAATCGATTTTATAAAATAATTCAATACCTGGTTGTTTTTTATATAAAAAAAAAACAAACTATTATGCAAGATATCTTTATAACATCAACATGGTTTGTACATATTGTTTGTGTTTTATCGCTGACAATATAAATATCAGTCTATAAATAATGTTACACTATCACAAACAGTTTAAATCAACTTTCGATTAAAATTGTGCAATAATCTACACACATAATAACTGTATAACAAATCAACATAGATTTCGAATAAATCCTCGATTATTTTGTTTCCAATATGCAACACTTCCTGGATATTTTTAAAATAATGAAATAATTGATTATGTAGTATCAAAGTCTACTATGAATTTTAACCAGTACAAGAATGTTTTAGGTGTTTTTGTTTCACAATACAGTTGTAACACAGTAGCTGAATTTACAAAAAAAAATTAACCAGAAATGTTGGATAAATCATTACTGATCTTTTTTATTGTTGCTTATGTGCGTTTAGATGACGATGGCATCATCCGCAGAGCGTTGCATTATCGAAAAATGTTGTACCTTGGCGTTCTGAAGATGAGTAAAAAGGATCAATAATGATTTATTGGATATTTTTACCGGAAATTTTTTTTTCTGATTTGTAGAGTGAAAAAGAATTCATTTGTCAAAAAGTATTAATAGATAGAAAGAAGTGTTTAATCTTATTTTTTATTAATTTTCCTAATTTTCATTAATTTACCCCATTAATAATAATTTCGAGATAGATTAGCAAGTATAGCACTTTCAACTTGTAGTATTGTGTTTTGTATTGTTGTGTGTAATTGACCCTACTATAACCGTATTTGTTCTCGTTCCTTATCTAATTATGAAGTAATTGTTTATTTATTAAAATTAAAGAAAAAAAGGAAACATTGAATGTATGAAATAAGTTTTTGTTTCGATATTTTTTATTTTCTTTTTATTTTAAAATTCGAATTTTTACTGTTTTTCTTTTTACACATAAATATTATTCTGTATTGAGCAAGGGCGTACATTGATTAATATATATAATATTTATATATATATATATATATATATATATATATATATATATATATATATATATATATATATATATATATATATATATATATATATATATATATATATATATATATATATATATATATATATATATATATATATATATATATCGTTTTAGTTTTCGTATTAAGCACAATTTCATAATTCGATTTCATTTACTTTCAGTTTTTTTATTCTAAGTCAGTGCAACAGCAACTACCGCCATGGACGCGATCAAGAAGAAAATGCAGGCGATGAGGATGGAGAAGGATAACGCGATGGATCGCGCCCTTCAATGCGAACAGCAAGCCAAGGATGCCAACTTGCGCGCAGAAAAGGTGATAACTTCTTTTTGTGATACTTCTTTTAACTCGCACAACACAAAACCGGTGTCGTGTTGTGCAGGTCACTGATCAGAAATAATAATGCGAAATACTCGTTTTCTATAAAAGTAAAATTGCAAGACATATACCTGTATGCACGTAGGTATATATATATATATATATATATATATATATGTGTGTGTGTTTATATATATATATATATATATATATATATATATATATATATATATATATATAAGAAATATCACATCTGTTGTTTAATAAAAAATATTTAAATAATTTTTTGTAACTTAATTAATAATTAGTGAGAAGAGACCATGCTCATAATCTTTTACTAAAAACTGCAACTAAATCTTACTAGTTATTAACGATTTATAGACCACTATATCTAAATATGGTTATTAAATTTATTACGAATAAGTTTATGAATACGACTAGATCTAACGGTATATGTGCGTTAGTAACTAGTGAGATTTTTACAAAATTTAGTGAAAGATTATAAGCACTGGCCGTGATTATTATTTCAGAACATATACCTCAAATGCGTTATATTGCTTTTCGAATTTGTTACTATCGTGTAGTAGGGGATGGAACAGTCTTTGGGATAATTATGTTTCACGGGGATAGTTTGCTATTTGTAAATTATTGGTTGAATTATGTTTAACAGTTAACACCCAGCTTCTATTAGTTAACTATCGTTAATACCCATGGCGGACATTGATATCTCCGTACATATCTGCCCCTCTTTAAGTAAAGAAGAATCGCTGTAACTTCTTCCTTTTTTATAATATTTTTCTGTTTGTTTAAAATTACTATAATGTACTTAAATATAATATACTTTTATTATAGTTCTCTAAATATTTAATTGTTACCTCAATTATACATTTAAACATTATTGCTGTTTTCAAATTTCTTTTTTCATTCCACAAACCATAAACATTTTTTTCTGATCAAAATATTTAATAAATCATTATTGATCATTTTTAATAGTTGCTTATGCGTTTTTTGAAATCGTATATCTTTTATTGTCTTTCATGGTCAATTTTGGCACTTATAATGTCTTCGGATAGTTGTTTTCATTATATTGTAAAATCAATCAAGATTTTCGGGTATTATTTTCTTGTAATATAAATTAATTTAAATTTATTAGAGTAACAATTCACTCAATTAATTGTGAACACTCAATATTTTTACAATATAGTTTTGTCACTGTGGTTAAATTCACTTTCGCAATTCAATTTTTCATTCACCCCACAAATGATAAATGTTTTCTTAGGAAAATATTCAATAGTTAACTATCAACCATTTTAAAATAATTTATATACATTTCGATGTCAATTCTATCCAGCCGTAGAGCGCTAACGTTAGATTAGTCGGCTATTTGGAATTTATGAACACATCCACAACTAAGGTCATTAGAACCCGAAAAAAATTTGTTGGTGTATAGAAAATAAGAATTAATTTGTGAAAGTTCTCTTCAAGCAATAATAATAAGTATAAACCGTAAACGACAGCCACTAAAAATAAAGCTTCTTTTTCCTCACTGAAACTTTGACCATCTTATTTGTTACCCTAAACAAGTGTATTTGTGATTATTATTATAAACAATGGTTTAAAGAATAGAACTGAAATAATATCAACCTACTTCTTATTGTAGATAATATTAATATTAAAAAAGAACCAATTTTAATTGTAAAACAAGACTTTCTTGTATAACTTACTCATATCGAATAGGCCACATTGTTTGTGAAGTATGTTACTACAGCTATAATACAGTAAGCTATTTGTGAAGTATGTTATTCTGAGGATGATAGCGTTGCAATATGAGTGGACATAAGAAACGATCAAAAATGAACAATAATCAATTATGGAACATTTTTGATTAGAAAAACAATTTTTGAATTGTGGAGTAAATAAAAACATCATTAAGAAAATTATTTTTTCAAGATACCACAGTGGCAACGTCGATCATGAAAGACAATCACAAATATAGAAGTTTAAAAAACAGATTTATAAGTATTTATTAGAAAGGAATAAAAAATAAAAATTAACAATTTAATAATACAATTGTTGCCCTCTTACAAATCCAAAAGTTTCTATGTAATTTATATTAAAAAAATGTTATCTTTAAACCAGTTGTTCATGAAATAAACTACTTGAATTTTAATTATCTCAAATCATAATCAACTAATCATTTCAATACAAAGAATAAAATATCTCTAAATTATAGAATATACCAGTTCAACTACATGTATAAAATAAATAATTTATTAGCGCAGAAAAGTAAGTAACAGATTGTTGTAATTCAATTTAGAGAAAATTGATTTTTTGTTGACTCATTGGCTTGGCAAATCATATTACATTAACTCGATTTTTACCGTTCGTAAATCCAATTTTTTCTTTTGTCTATATCTCAGTTCCGAGTGATGTCTTCATTTGTATTGTATTCTTATTCATTCGAGTAACTTGTCTTTTTCATGTTATTATCACAAAAAAAATCTTATCTATTTATCAGTCTTATACAGAATGTTCTGTTAACTTTATACAGATTCAGAAATGAAAAATAAATAGAATTTTATATAAGCTTGTGATCTTTGATTCTTCATTAAGGAGATATAAGATTATAGATTTATTTTCTTGACATAGTAACAATGGTTTTATTAATTAATATTAAATTAAGTCAACTTAAAAATGAAAAAAAGCAATACTTTATTAAAAACCCAAATAGTTAAATAAATTTTCTTTCACAAAATATTTTTTTAACTAAAAATAATTTTCCTGGTCAAAATAAACAGGAATTATATATAAAATTGTGGCCTCCAATTCTTCATTAAACACATTAAAAAATTATTTTGTTACCATTAAAAAAATATTTTTTTAATTAATATTATGTCAAGTAAGCTTTCTTACTTTTTTAAAAAATTACTTTTTATTAAAAAATCCAGAGCACTAAATAAATTTTCTTTCACAAATGAATTCTTTTTTCACATCGCAAACCACGAATTTTTTTCAGCTGAGATATGTTCAGTAAATCATTATTGATCATTTACGATTTGTGGAATGAAAAGAAGTCATTTGTGAAAGGAAAATAGCTTTTCTTTTTTACTGGTTGCTTTGGTTGGTTTATAATCTGATAATTAATCAAAAAAGATCGATTCAAAACATTTAATTAAATAATAATTTAAAAAAGTTTATAGTAATATTCTACTTGTCAGAGATTTAAATATAACCTTAGTTGTTGACGCACCCTTAAACCAACCATCAGAGATTTAAATTGTAAAAAAGGAAAAAACAACAGAACAAATAAAATAAAGAATTAAATTGTTAAAAGGTATTATTAATGTCTTCATTTACATAAATTACACATTTAAACTACTTTTTGAAAAAAATGAGAATAGCGTATGAGGATATTCTAAAATATTTCTATACTTACAGTTAGAGGAAGAAGCACGCTCCCTCCAAAAAAAGATCCAACAGATTGAAAATGATCTTGACCAAACCCAAGAAGGTCTTATGCAGGTCAACGCAAAATTGGAAGAGAAAGACAAGGCCCTCCAGAATGTAAGTAGGCTTTGTTAATTCTTAAATCATCTCTTTAAAAAAAAATACATTTTCTTAAATATATGTATATTTATATACATATATATATATATATATTCATTTAGACAAGATAATTTTATAAACTCAAAAGTCAATCAACCTGTCATTAAAATGAACTACAAAGGTATCAAAAATGTCAATAAAAATCATAAATTTTATTACTAAATTGTTTGTTTTTCATCTGTCGATTATTGGAAAATTTATTTATAACGTTTGACATTAACAACGCACATCAAAATGGCTGGGAAAAAAACAACAACAAGAATTTGATAGAAAACTGATAATGCTGATTGGCTTCTGTGGCATTCATGTATAAAAATAATTGTGTATTTATCTGAATATAATTGTTGTAATATTTTAAATCCAGCATAAATATCAAAACAATATATTTTACAAATAGTTTATTCGCCAGTATCTTAAAAATGTCATAAGCAACTGACATTCAATTGTTTACACGGCCCATATGAAATTAGTGATTAAATATCATAAGTCATTTACCTCGAAAAACAAATATATTCTTCTGAAAATGAACTTGTCGAGAATAATTTCTAAATATATTCAAGTAACAATGTTTCATGAAATTATTTAACTATCCTATTGTTTTCATTTTTTTGGTACTAATGTGAGTTGAAATAACCCAAAAGTAGGTAAAATGAAATAAAATAAGATTTTTTCATTTTTACTTAAATTAAAACTTAAATATCATGCTGCCAAAGATAAAGATAATATTTTTTTCAAATATTTTAAATTTTAAATATTATTTAACTTTTGTAAATCCCATAAACAAAAAATCTGAATTACATATTCATTGATCATCATTCACCTCACATGACGTTTATCTCCGATATAAAGAAACTATTATAAAAATTTATATTATTTAAAAAAAGTCAATTTTGTTTTTTTTTTCTGTTTTGAACCGATATTATTTTTCATATTAAAAATTACATTATTCCATTTTGTATTATTTTAATTAATTCAGTGAACAAAGAATTAAAATGGTATGTATATATATATATATATATATATATATATATATATATATATGTAATACAGAGTTAAATGGTACATGTTTGTTCTTCTAGAAACATAAAACAACTTTTCCGTAATAAAACAAAAACTGTTTATTGAAAATTGTTTCAAATCAGAAGAGATCAATTTTGTATAACAATTATACATCAATAATATTTGGAAAAAATTGTACAATTTTATATAACCAATATGTTAATGAATTTTTGACTTCTTATTGATTACTGTCAATTAAGGTCGACCCATGTGAATCTCCCACTTACGAACTCATGAGCCAATAATTTTCTGATACAAATATGAAAATATGCCGTATGATTAGAATTAATTCAACAAATCATATAATCCTTACGCTTTTTCACCAAAGCAAATAGCTTGAAGTTTTTAACTTATGATAAATTTTTTATCGCACTGAGTTAAATTTAAACGATTATAAACAAAAATCCCTGACTCACTAGATTTCCAGGATATTCGCGCAGTACGAGTCATGAGTCCCAATGCTCGGTAGTTGTTCCCACGAGTACACCTAGGTCCTCCGGTTATACTTTAAAAGACTGCGCAAAAAATACTCTACATATTAACAACAATCGTACATCTGTCAAAAAATCAAAAAAATCAAATATATGATTCACAAGTTTCTAATTTCGATACTCAATAGATGTAACTAAAGGCTCTAGATCGCTATACAAGTAATTCTTCAATTGAATTATATTCGTTAATTTAATTTATGAAACATATATTTTATGATTATACAACATAAACTTGAAAATAGAAAAATAATCTGTATAAATCTCGTCATTCCAATTTGAAAAATAAGTCGATCTCAAATTCTAAATAATGTATTTAACAGAATAAACCGAATCTCGCTGTAATCAAACTTACTTAAACAGTAAAACGGCACTATATATTATTTTGTGAAGAGTTTAAACCTCTATACCATGAAGATTTTTAATCCATATACGAAATGAATGTTAAAATAAACAGGAGTCATAGCTAAATAAGTGTTTTAAAGAATTTTAAATTATAACGAAAAAGTAGTTATTCAAAATAATAACTCTTATTTAATAAAATAAGTTGTAAAATATCAAACTTCATGCAATATAATTAGTTTAGCATTTAAATGATATCGAAATATCGAATTATTTTTGGCATCGGATAAATGTATTCCAATGCATCACATTTTTCACGTAGCTGAATTAAATATTATTAGTTTTCTTACTTCTATTATATATATATATATATATATATATATATATATATATATATATATATATATATATATATATATTACCGGTTTGTATATTGTAAGATTTGCACTGTTTTATAGGAATTAAATAGTATGTAAAAAGAAACAATAAAAATTAAATACCTACATGTAGTCACAGAATACAATTTTTAAATATTTTTAAGCCTGTAAGATGTATTAGTTTCAAACAACTGAAAGACTAACGAATTATGATAATTTATAAAGAATTTATTAACATTTACCTAACTTAATGTACAACGCCTTAATAAACAATTGCAAATGGGGGTACATTTGCGAATATAGATCCATTGACTGTTTTTTTTTATATAAAATTAACCC
Source organism: Acanthacorydalis orientalis (assembly GCA_034766995.1). Lineage (NCBI taxonomy): Eukaryota > Metazoa > Arthropoda > Insecta > Megaloptera > Corydalidae > Acanthacorydalis > Acanthacorydalis orientalis. The sequence continues at coordinate 14,486,396 of CM068315.1, read as the reverse complement.
AACTACATAGTCTTTAAGTTTGGAAAATACATGTTATATATATTATATATATATATATATATATATATATATATATATATATATATATAAAGTAGTTAAAATACCAATTGTATTTGCGAATTCAAATTTTCCTATAACATGAATTTGTTGTATGGAATATAAATATATATAAAATTTAAAAATCAAAGTAAACTTGTTCAAAAACAACAGACTGAAGTGCACAGCCTCCGTTTAATCCAAGTTCGTACGCAAAATTCAGCTATCTAATGTCTTGGTTTTTGAATTATAGTTGCCTGAGTTCAATATATGTATATATATATATATATATATATATATATATATATATATATATATACATATATATATATATATATATGTATGTATGTATGTATGTATATATGTATGTCCGTAGAAAAAGGTAATCCCGTTTATGTGTAACCGCCAAAAAAGAGTAAAGAGAAATTTCTAATACAGTTAAAAAAGAAAATTGTACAGATCATTATCTCGTTCTCAATTTATGTACCACTCTAACCCACTAACGACGTACAATAGCGTCCACATTTTCACGAAATTTAACAAGCGAAAGAATAGACGAACGCAGTATTTTCCATGATGTATTTATAACGACGAAAACAGACTTGAACAGACAGAGTATGCATATACAATTAACAAAAAAATTCCTCTTAAATCTCTAATGTCCGTGTAACTATTACGAAGTATTAAAAATAGCCAGAGAGTGTCGCCTAAAAATAGCCCAACGTCGTCTCCCTTAGCGGCCTTATAAGGTTCCTGGAGAGATCTCAGTTTATAACTACTGTATGACGCATTATTTCGAGTTATGACGTAGCGCGCGGCCGGAGGGGGAACTAAACCATGATTCATTATTGCGAAATCGGTCCATTTCAACTTCTTTCAATTTTAGTATATATTTTCATTTTGTACGCACGTTTTCGTGTTGAAATCGGGATCAATACACTCGTGTCAGTTGAACATTTCAAAAAGTTTTAAATGCACCGATACATGTATAAGATATCCTATTTTTATACAATCGGATCGAAGACGAACCGTCAACATGTATTGTGTCCGGCGCCACAACGTGCAGCGAAATTCAAAAATGCAACTGCGAATAAACGAAAAACGTAACAAAGCAATGAATAAACAGCCGCAGCAACAATCGAAACGAACGAAAGCGACGCGTGCGCCTGCCGCGGCCGACAAGCGTAAACGCGCTGCATCGAAATGCTGCCAGATGGCACGACCTGCACACGCTGCGCCTCTGACGACGCACTCAGCAAAGGTTACACGCCAGTCTAGCCAACATGGCTGCCACAATGATCACGTAGAAAGTTCGCTCCTGAGAATGTCTGAAAGGAACGTCGCCCATGGGTCATCCAGAAAGCGAGGACACCAACATCATACTCGTAACCATGGGTGGAGGCGACACAAACCGAGTTCAACACCTGCATCAGTTACCAACCAGCTGTGTTCAACGTTTGACAGCCACGTAACGCAAGAAGTCGACACCAGAGTAACACCAACATCATCGCCAGCTGATCAGAAGGTCGACATCAGTGATAATTTGACAGCTACAAAGATAGCACATTGCGTTCTTCCTCGAGTGTCCACATGTAATCAAACTAGTGTTAGTGTATCGAAATCGACAGAGCTTGACAGCGAAACGTCAAGTGGGAAATCTGTCGACGACCCGTTCAGCAGCAATAACGTTATAGATTTAACTGGCGGCAGTACTAGTGAATTAGTATTTAAACTCGACGAAATCGATGACGAAAAATCAAATAAGGACGCAGAGAACGTCACAAGACGACGCCGCAGCAGGACACCCATCATCACCGACGACATCTACGTGCGAGACATCTCGCTGATCGCACGGCCAGCCGCCGAGGGATCAAGCCAGAGCGACCATGAGGCCGAAGTCGAGGACCCCGAGACCGAGGAGCTCGCCAGCCTCCGTTGCACATCGGAACGAACGGAGGTCATCGCCGAGCGGGAGACGCGCCGACGGAGGAGATGCGCCGACTATCCAGGCCTAGCGTTCGGCCGTTCGATCTTCAGCTCGGACACGTTGATGAAATTCTCCATCATTAGGAACGAGCTGCACAATATCATGAACACGCAGTTGAAAAGGGTATGTCTGGTAAACAGAACAACATGTCGGGGATCGTAACCCGTGACAGATAGATTAATACAATTGTTCATCATTTTACAACTCTCTGTTAATTGAATTCATTTAGATATTTCGTTCAACCCTAAACTTCAGATCGGTACATGTGATGTCGGTACAAATGGAGAAGTATGTTATTTAAAAATAAAACAAAAAAATAATACTCGTTGTTTGTGTGATGACACGCCGTCCTGGTATCGAAACAAACAATACGTTTTACAGTTTCTTGTACGAGACCGATGCATTTTCACAACTGTGATAATTAAATAAAATATGATCGATTTTACGAGTGTCGTGCTGTTGTGTTGTTCCCCATTGATAGTCCGATCAGCTGTTACGCGAATCACGTGTTTGTCACGTTATTCTGAAAGGATTCTGCAGAAATGTCTGCTCGTTAATAATTCAAACATATTCCGTTATATAAGGGAGCGTTCTAATGTGATTCGTGTACGTGCTGTTTAAATTTTTGTCAGTCATCGCGAGTATTAAAATTTCACTACGGCGCTGATCCTGTAGGTCATTAATATTTATAACACTGCACTTGCACCAATCGTTTGTTGCGAAAATGACACGTTTGAAAAGAGATAACAGCATTCACTCACCCTTGTGCAGTTGCCGCTCTCCTTGTTATAAAACAAGTGCAGAGACAGAATGCACGTTTCACATATATTTGCGAAATTACAAATTGAATTATTCACAATTATTACTTCTTTACATTATAACACATTAATGCTTGTCCTTTTTTTCTTTGGAAACTTCGTTTTTTATCTATTTAATGTAGCTAATCTACGTTAACATATGCAAAAAACTGAAAAATATTTCCCTATCTATTCAACCTGTTCTTGACCCCAGTATTTAGAGATACATATAGGCATCCATGTCATGAAGGTGTGTTAAAATTTTTAAATATGTTAATTTCCAGAAAAATATTGAAAAAACAAAAATTATTTTACCATAATGTGGTATATTGAATCAAACAAACGATCTACGTCTAATTGTAAAACAAACATTGGTCATGACATGTCTGTAAATTATTTGAATCGTAATTATTATCAGTTGTTAAACGGAAGTTATTTTAATACAAATAAAACAGATTTATTTTTGGTTCATTCTAAGAGTCACTGTGATTTTTTAAATATTGTTGTATCAAAGGTATTTGTGCCTAATTAATGGGGTAAAATAATAACCAATTTGAATCAAACGGTATTATACAAAAAATGATTACTGGAGATATGATTATTAATAACTTGAGTGATAACAAAAATATGTACTTAGAGAGAATATGGTGTAACTGTAAAAAAAATAAATAAAATATTTTATGATTTTTCCGAGACATTTTATTATCGAATATGAAGAAAATGTAATTTAAAAAGAAGATACTCGTACTATAAAACTTTCTGAGCTATGTTCATAATATTTTATTGAATACTACAACTAGATCTAGCAAATAACGTCTAATGTATCACTAGATCTAGTCGTGGTCGTAAATTTATTCGTAATTAGTTTAATGAGCATGACCAGATCTAGTGGTATACTAAACACTACTAACAAATGAGATCTAATTACTGTATTTAATGAAATATTATGCGCACAGCTCTTTATGTTTAATATTCTGATGATGCACCTGAATAAAACAGTCGAAATAAACAAAAAAACATGCTTCATAAAAATGAAATCAAATATTTATAAACCAAAAACCAGGGTCTACTCTATCTATGCGTGCTACTACTACTATATATAAATTTACATAGGTATATATATATATATAGATATAGATAGATAGATGTGTGTGTGTGTGTATGTATGTATTGATTTATAAATAAATAATGACATCAATATTAACAGATAGTGCTATCTACAGTAATGCAAATGTTAATGCAATTAATAATTAGATACGGAAGCTATTTATTAAGTTAAAAAACATTTTAAATAAACGTTCGTAAAAATTTGATCAATTAAAATTATATTACTATCACACAAAACGCACGAGAAAACGCAATCAAGTGTTTTTTCTCTGATGCGGATGTTGAAACTTCGGTTTATATTTAGAAACGTTCTTGATTAATGGGTATTTTTGGTGAATGAACATTACATTTAGAAATGAAGTGAAATGAATCGATTCTAAAACGAAAATGTGAATGAAAAAGGGGCGGTAGGTTTAAATTCGATTGATATTAATTATCACTGTACTGCTTTTAATATCGTCGTTTTATTTTTTCACTTATGAATCAGTGAAAACGCCGGTTACTGGAATATTGCAAAAAATATATATTATACGATATATTTGTTTCTATAATTAATCCATTTGTTTTTATTTGATTTGGACATATATTTTTTTTCTTTACTTTCGTATAATTCACCAATATTTTTTTTGTTTCAATCGTACTATATGACCTTTTCTTCTAGAGTAGTAATTTCATATTTCAAACTAAACATCCAAAAAAATCTAATATCAATTGTAACAACAATCAGCTTAAGAAAAATATCTTTTAAATGGTATTTGACACACAAATACATCAATTAATCGGATTAACCGACGTGTGTTGAAGAGGGTGATGACCTTTTTACGCTTTATTGTCTCGTTTCTCAAACTGTGGATAATGACTTTTCAAATAGGTCGCAAGTTAGGTCACAACGGAACCGCATTTAGATATGGTTGAATTATAAAAAAAATATAATTTTATATTTTTTCCTTTTTCCAATGAATTGTTAACTGTCAACAATTATTGAAAGATTTATTTATTGTATAATTGTTCATATTAATTAATTTATTTTATTTTAATCATATTAATTTATCCATAGAAAATGACTAGAAGGGTTTTAATTTTTTTTATCGAAATTAATTAAGAATTGATAAATTATCTTTAAAAAAATGAAATACAATATTTATCTTCATATGTTTTCACATGTTTACTCTGATCATTTATTATAAAACAATTAAGAACTGAGTATTACATTTTTGAAAATACTCTCTTTGGTATAAGGAACAGCGTTTAACTTAAAGAAATACATTTCAATCAGCACTAAATATAACAGTGATTCTCAATCAGGAATATATGTACCTTTGGAAGTACCTCTAATAGTCCTCTAATAGGGGTTTTCATAGAAAAGTTTTTGTTACCTCGTTAGGAAATCAATGTCATTTTTATTACGGAAAAGAATAACATTAGAAATTGGAAGAAAAATAAAATATTTTGTTTGAAAATGTAAATTCCAGAAGTCTATTTCAAACATAGAAATACGTGAATCTACTGCTTGAGTCATTGCTTGTTTAATATCATTTTTTGTTTATAAAATTTAAAAGTCTTGACAGTACTTAAAGGGTATAGAAAAACCTAGCGGATCTCTTCAGGTGATCAATCTCAACCTTTATTAAAAAGATTGTGAATCACTAATCAAATAAAAAACAAGTTTATTTTTTTCTTTAAGTATTTATCTTAATCTTTCTCCTAAACCTTTCTTTAAGCATTTAAAAGATAATCAGAGATTAAATACCGATTTCATGGAAATGTTTCTCTTTTTTGAATCGACATTTGATATAACTTCGTATTTTATTACATTGTTAATATTTTTTTTCTAAAATCTTCATAAACTAAACTACTAAGTACAAAATATGTTGTATTGAGGTTTGACTTTTATTTAAAAGAAAAATCAATCTCTTTTCGAATTAAAATAGCAAGTAATAACATTTGAAATTCAATTATCAATCTTTCAAGTTATTTATTATCGTGTTAGGCATTTTTTTTAAATTACAAATGTTTTCTAATTTTACTATTGTAAATACCGATTAATTTATACAACAATGAACGAGAATATCTATTTATTGGGAATGAAAATATATCTTAGATTTCTATCAAATTAAAATAAAATAAGATTAACTTACTTAAAAGAAACAGACAATAAAAAAGTAACAATCATATCTGTACGTCGTTCATCGGATAGTTTTTGTCAAAATACATTTTGATAATTATTGAGATTGAATCTGAATTTTTGTATTCCTAATGTGATTTAATCACAGTATTGTAATTTTCGATTAATCATAAAATTATAATGAAAATCTCAACACATGAAACACTTTTTTATGAATAATTTCATACCAATAAATACATTGACTTGTTTTATCAAATATACGGCTGCGATCATTGTTTATAACAAATAATTTCTAATTGAGTAAAATGAATAAATTATCTAATTGAAATTTGCGTATGCGAATATGCTTACATATATATACACTCACACACACACACACACAATACTGGTTCGATAATTTGAACCAATTAAAAATAAGATATTTTGTAATTACTGAACATGTAGATAGAAATTATTTAACACGTTCTTTCTAAATATTTTTCACGTTTTGTGCATAATCGACCTCATTCATTCGTGGATTTACTTTTTTGCAACACAACGATTTAAAAAAAAACTTTACTGTGTCTTTATTCTTTTTAAATAATATCTTAAAATCTAAATTGACTGATAGAAACAAGAAGAGATGGCATTCAATAAATAAGATTTTTGAAAAAAAAATTGTTTCGAGCTAAGTTTGTATTTCGATACGGGGATTGTTTGTTTGTTTGTATTTTTAAATTTTTGTCTCTGCAATTTAATGCGTTTTTTTGGAAATAACATCAAAACTTTTTTATATGACATGATTTCGCTATTGTAATTTTGTCGTAGGATTATTGAATGTTATTTCAAAGTAAAATGAAATTGACTACGATTTGACGTCGTCACTTAGTCAACTAATTATCAAAATCAGTACGCATTAACGTAAAATAATTAAGTTGATTTACTATCCGTGCTGAACGTACCAATTGTTTTTAATTAAATTGAGATTTTTATCCTTATCTTCTGAGAGGATTAATATTTATCTCCACTGATTATTCCTTCGCAGTTTTCTTAATCCTACTTTCTAATTAATCCCTTCTTAACACTTTAACGACCAGGGACGCCAATTAGCGTCATAACTAAAACTTATGTTATCTACCGAGAACGCCAATTGATGTTCTATGTGATATAGTCACATTGCGATGTGAAAACATTGAAAGCACTTTGGCTCCCGCAGAAAAGTGCACAATGCAATATTCTACGAAGCATATGACATTGCACCTAATAACCGTTATCTATGCATCATTTTGCATTTGGTGAAAAACAAACGATCAATGTTTTCTCCCATTTTGTTGAAATGTCTCCGGTAACAAGTCATTATTCATAGCAAAAGTGCCCGGTCGATAAAGTGTTAATACTCATTGGATTGACAATACAGTTCCGACACTGTGGCCGAACTCACTTTCACAAATGAGTTCTTTTTCACTCCACAAACCACAAAAAAATTTTTTTGGTTAAAACTGTTTATAAATCATTATTTATCACTTTTGATTATTGCTTATGCACATTTCAATGGCGATTCCATCGTCTTCAAAGAGTCAAGTTATAGAAAAATCAGATTTTAAAACTAAAACTATTATCGTTATTTCTCGATCGAAATTGCTTTAGCAAGTATTTGTTTAATAGTATGTATGTTTTGTTACTTTAATTATATTATACTTCTGTTGAAAATAATTTGAACATTTGAAAATCAAAATCGGTCGTAGAAAAGACGAACTCAAACATAGTCTCAATGATTCAAATAAAATCACATTTTTTATTCTTAATCGTATTTGGTTTAACAAGCATTTGTTTCGCAATATGTGTTTTGTCGTATTTTACTTGTTATTCAAAAAGCTCTTTGTCATATATCGATAACACAAATTGGACATCCATATCTGTGTGTATTATTTTCAACTACATTATTGTATATACCGATTACATTTAGTCAAATTATTATATTAATTTACAATGATTGTATTAATTTATGACTTTCAGTTTATTTTTCACACCCACAGGCCATTTTATAATATTGCAATGCACTGTTATAAAAACAGTTTGTTCTTTATTCGATAGAAATTTCAAAATAAACCGTTTAAGGGGTTAATCAACGAAATGCTTTTAAATTGGGTCTCTAGACATGAGTCATATTCTGTCACGTTTTGATCTACTTATTTTTCGAACACCTGACGTTAGTTCGTCGCCATTATTCATGTCTGTTCTATCATATTTTTATCAAAATGAAACATGGAAATGAATACAATTAAAACATCATTCGTTTCAAAACAAACCTTTCCGAGAAAAATATAAAACTGAAAACATAATGCACGACGAGAATTTTCTATACCGTTGTGTCAGATGCGTCATGCAGTAAGCAATCTGTTGAGTTACGTCAGAATAATAAATGCTTTCCATTTATGGTTTTAATGCATTTTTTACATTTATATATATATATATATATATATATATATATATATATATATATATATATATATATGTTACGTCATGTATTCAATAGGTTTCTGTATATTTTTTTTATTTTTACATTTCCATTCTCGTTCAATGAGTTCTTTCATGTTGCTTCATGTGTTGTAAATGGATTATCAGTTCAATTGTTAAGATATTAATATTAATCGAATAAAATACTTTCATATTCGAATACATCATTGGGACCTTTCCTAAAATCGTCGATACATGCATTTAGTATAATGCAATTATTTAATAATTGCTAAATTGAAATCAATATGGTTCTGTTTAAATGTGTTATCGACTCTTGTAATTATTTATGAACGTCGGCAACTTGGTGAACTTATTTCTTCTGTCTCTCCCTCCCCCCACGTGTACATTTTTAAGTAACGTCAGGCCATTGCTTTCTTAACTTGTTTGTATGTGTATTGGAAATAATGTCAAGTGATGACTTAAAATTAGTACAACTGAGTTGTAACTTGTATCAAATATCTTTACATAGTTTGAAAAATTATACAATTTTGTTTGAAGCAATTTTTGTATGTGCATTGTATAATTATTTAAATATATAGGATCTTTCAAAATTTCACAAATTGTAATACAGATGCACGGGTATAAAATAAAAAAAAATATAAATACTTAATCTCCAAACTTTTATTAAAGAAATTTAAAATTTTTTATTCTTATGAGAATAACATTTGATTAACAAAGCCTGCTTAACGTAAAATCATGTAAAAAAATGCATTGAAAGTGTTTTTTTTAACTTGATTTAACGTTAAGTAGGCTTGGCTATTCAATTTTTGTGAAACAAGCAATTCTTCAGTAGGCAGCTATATATTGTTTTTTAAAATTGAATTTGTATCAATAAAATCTACTTGTTAATGGAGTATCTTGTGTCAGGGCGGAAATCTAACGAACTAAATAAGGATTTAATCCAAACGTTCTGGTACTTTATTTCCGACAAATGTATGTACTTAAGCGAATATAAGTTTTATAATTTCATTTTTATCGAGTCCTTCTGTTCTATATATATATATATATATATATATATATATATATATATATATATATATATATATATATATATATATGTATGTATGTATGTGTATGTGTGTGTATGTGTGTGTATATTGTATGAAATAAATTAATTTCGATTTAACTTAAATAACTAGTTATGAAATTTAATCAAAACCTGAAACGTTCACTGAGTGATCAGTGTGATATGTTTTAAACATTCACTCGGGCCGCTTCCTATCGATTTGTTTCTTCCCGGAACTAACTTCCGGAATTACAAACAGTGACCGAACGCTTGTAAATCAAACACGTGTCGAATTCAGCTAACAGTTGTTTTTTTTACACAAATCGTTTAATCGACCATCAATAGCTCCACCATTTATATCGATTCGACAATTCCTTTCTCACGATAAGGACAACAAATACGAATTCAATTATAACATATTGTTAACTGTTCTAAAACTACTCTATTTTTTATATAATCGGCGTATCGTGATCTCAAATGACCTTCGTCGTTAGTTATTATTTTCATGCGTACCATTGTAAGTGTGTCATTGCACTAAAGTTTGTATGTCAAACGAAAAGAACAATACGTAATTTTGTAGTTACTGTAACAATATTATATATATACATATACACACATATATTTGTATATATATATATACATATGTATATATATATACACACACATATATATATATATATATATATATATATATATTCGTGAAGTGTATTCACGCACACACACACACATATGTACAATATATTTATTATAAATAGTTTTATAATTCGCATTCAAACAAAAACCGACGCACCCGCTCGTATTCAAAGCGTAACGACAGGAAACTTCGTTTGTGATATGGCGGGGCGTGCAGAGAGTGCGCAATGCACTCAGCGCCATTTGTATACCGGTGACTCGCCCAGTCCGTTTATCTCGATCGGTTCTCACTGTTGATCGTCAAGTGGTGTGTGTGTGTGTATCCGTTGTAAAAACACTCTCGTTCGTGTGCTATTAGAATTTGTGTGAACTGTATTAAAAATGACGACAAACGTGCCACAGGGCACCCTTTTGGACGTGCTCAAAAAGAAAATGCGGCAGACGAAGGAAGAAATGGAAAAATATAAAGACGAGTGCGAGGAATATCACAAACGTCTACAGGTTGAGATCATGCGGCGAGAAGAAGTAAGCATGAATCATATACATACGTTAGAAAAAGATAGCAGTACCCGTCTGTTCAGTGAATCGTGTATTGAAAGTGTGTATGATCGATTTACATGTCTGAATGTTTTATAGTAAAATGCATATTCTGTGGCCGAGATCAGCAAACGGGTCCCATGTCATTTTGATTTCAATTTCATTCAGACGAACGTAGGATAGCTACTTAACAGGTGTGCAGTATGTCTGTGCTCGGACTAGTTCGATAAGTGCGTTGCCCCTTTATCGATTTCCAGATGACGTGCCAATTCTTAAATTTCGAAAGTTTCACCCTGGATTCAATTACAAAAAACCAGGTAGCAGTCTGGGAAAGAAACAAATATAGTTGTGACACATTCTCGATCAAAAAATATGTGCGAAAATTACATAACCGCACCCAGTTACTCAAGTACTTTCGCAGAGTTCATATATATGCACGGTCATTTCAATCAAATCAATTACGGTTTTAACCACCGATCAGAAATGTATCGAAATCATAAATATTTAAACTATGGAAAAAAATCAGACTTTTTTTATTACTAAAATCAAATATGTGACAGTCAGTACATATATAAATTACAGGTTATTCTTATTTTAAACATGTGTGAATCGCATATGTTATCCTTTATTAACTAATTAGTAACCATTCACATTACAAAATAAATTTGTATATTTTTTGATTGTACTTTATTATTTATTTAAAAGTTAAAAAAGGTACGAATTTTTCACACCTTTGACAACCGAGAGAGATGAGACAAGTATTAGACTTATTAATATTGTATAGAGTTACGAGATAACAAAATAATTCAAGTATATTATTTCTAGTTACTGATTAATAATTATACTGTATAAAATTTTTCAAATTCATAGAATTTCCACTGAAATATATTTGTTATGTTACAGCACTATCTTTTATATTAGTATTAGTTTGTATATATATATATATATATATATATATATATATATATATATATATATATATATATATATATATATATAAATAAATAAATACATTAATAAATGTTAAAAAATCAGCATAGATCCATTTTGACAAAATTCTTTTTTTATATAAAAAAATACAAGTTACTTCACAGATATCAAACCGATAAATTAATAAATTTCAGATTAGGTTTTGTATTAATTACATGAAAGTTGTATTAGTTACATGTACCAAAATCTCAGTGTCAATTTTATAGCATTTTAATGATCCTTCGGTCATTCAAATATACATAAAATAAAAGCTCTTATGTGACTGTAGACTTGCTGCAGTTTTTTTATATTTTGTTCATCTCTTTGTATAACAAAATTAATAAAAATTCAATAATCGGTACTTTTTACACATATTAAACAGTTTCACTTTGTATATATTTTAGTCTATTATTCAGTTTGTTCACTTGTTTAAGTCCAGTTTGAAATACATAATTTATAATTTACTTTTAAATTCAAAATTTATATTGTCATTTTTAAATGGCCTTAACTTAATTCGTTACGTTACTCAGAAATCGTACATACCAAAGATTCGAATCCAGTCGAACAATACTTTTTATTTTAGTATATGAGTCTTAACATATGTCATGTGGAATAAAAAAAATTGGCTATATAATTATCACAATTGCATTACTGCAATAATGACATTTCTAGATAACCATAACTTACTAAGCCTGGAATTCTAAATATCATGGGTTTTATTGAGTCATACAAAAAGTTTGTTTTATAAATACGTCTTATTGGAATAATCTTAGTTTACTGATTAGTCTGGAGTTCTGAATATCACAAGTTCGATCCAATACACAAAATTTGGATGAGGGTGTTGCAGAATTTGGGTTTATCGCATAAATAGGTCTTAAAGTATTCCACTGTGAACAATATTGATAATGTATGAGTGTATATATGTTTTAGATTTAATATATGTTCCTTCTTGTAGTTCAGTGACGCTGTATTCTTATTGGCGTCAATCGCAATTCTAATTAGATCTGAACTTGATTCTTAGATTCAAGATTTAAAATTTTCGTAAGATAGGTTAAAGATGCACGAAATTTGTATTTTTTTCACGATATATTTTTCCAGTTCAAATTTTGAAAAGAATAACATCCTTTTATAATAAATTCATTGATTGTCTGTTTTTGTAACATGGCCTTTTATAAGTTTTTTTTTTATTGTTTTTATATCTTTTGAAAGGTTGTATTAAAAAAAATATTAGATATGTTTATCATAAACGTCCATTACGGTTATTCAATTTATACATTTTTTTTAATCTTCTTGAACTTGTTCTTTATCACTTATGCGGTTTTTTGGTTGAATTTTTTACCGCAAATACAACATTCATGTCAGCAGTGCGCTGTTGACTAATTATGTACTTTCATTTCTGTATGAACGTATGATTTAAAAAAAAAACATAAATTTGTAAAAAAATGTAATGATAAGAAATATGTAAATTCAGCCATTTGAAAAATTAATAAAATGGCCAGTATGAGTATTATATTTTTTGTTTTCTAAGTTTTTCTGAACTTTATTATGTTTGTTTTGTATATATTTTTACTTTAAAAGCAGAAACATGAAAAAATCTACTCAAAAAAAACCTAAAAATATTTATATAAGAATACTTTTCAATTCAGCATAATATATTTTAAATTTATTGTTTGGCACTGTAGCTAAATTCGCCAGCATAAATAAAGTAAGATGCCGAACAGTATAAAAATTTTATTCATTAAAATCGTCAATAATCGGTCATCAAAAAAGAAAAAGTTTTGTAAATCACTGTATTCAACATTCCATGAATAATAATTTTGTTTTTACAAATGAACTTTCTTCTCACCTTTAAGCCATAAAAAGTGCCATTAGTGTTAAAAAGCCAAGGTACAGAAAAATCTGATTTTTCTGATCGTAAGCGCTGTGAAGATAACTGCATCGCTATCGTAATGCTTACAAGCAAGAATCAAAATTTATCAATCAATTAATGAAAAAAAATTCTGTTTGGGGAATTAGAAAAAAATCATATGAAAATGCCAAAGTACTAAAACTAAATTGCAATTAATAAATAATGAAAGAATAAAAACTGAATGAATATGTCATATAGTTTCATTCATTTCATGATCAACTGCTACAAGGACTATTTATGTTTGATTTTCCGTCAAAATACCAAACAAAACTCTTGTCCTAGTAAATACTTTCCATCTATATTTGTCATTAATTAAATATTATTTTATTCTATCCGGTATATTCACTGAGAAACTGGCAGTAAATCGAGATATATTCCAGAAAATATGTTTGTTTTAGAAAAACACGCCCTGTTAATTCATTCACGTAGTTAAATGGCCTTTAAATCGTTTTTAAACTCGTAAAATTATTAATAAAAAAAATGGTTATAATCTGTGAAAAAATGTCATTGAAAATGAAATCTTTATCCTTGAAATTCATAAAAAATGGTCGCCGCATTTTGTTAGCATGAAAAAGTACCAATAATTACCCAGGGTTATCTTTACATAAATACATATTCAAATGATTAATTAAGCCACTCATCATTCAATTATAGTTCATAAAACCGGTATTGAAAAAAATCATCTAGTACAAACAACCTACAAAGATACTTTCTCAATCATTTCACTTCTTTCACTCGCTAATCCATTTTGTTGCCGCATCAGATATTGTTTGGTGGAAAAAATACGTTTAAAGCACCCACACATGTCGACGGATGTATTAAATGTTGTGCCGTATTTTTAGTTGATTTATTCAATGTCACTGATAATGGCGGAATACTTGTCGAATGACTTACTGAGGTGCGTTAAAATGCAGACATTGACGCACCTTAATGTATATTTCTTAGTATCGGAATGAATATTACGGTACATTGAACACTTTAATGCAAATGAATGTAAATCTGGCATGTACAATTAACTAGACAAACATTGTACATACAATTCTAGTATGAAAAAATCAAAATTGAGAAAATCGATGACATATTTCTCTATCAAGTATTTTAAATTCCTAACTCTCATTTATTCATTTATAATTTTGTAAAACTCATATTGGTATTAATATCATACATAGTGAATTATAATAACATAAAAAGCATATACTGAAGTGCAGATAAGAAAATCATTAAATGAACGTGACACACACATAGATTTCTCAGAAAATGAACACGATATTGATATAAACCCCATTGTAGAACTTCTTCGCGATAAATGACGATTACAAATCGATTCACCAGAAATTTGATTAATAATAGACCTGTGGACTTTTGTATGACTCCTCATACATCTCTCATTTTTAAACAAATATTTATCTTAATTTTTTTCAGTTAATATATTTTCTCAACTTGTTCTTTTTGAGAATAAAACATTTCAAACTTTGGTATAATTTACATTATTTTTCTAAATATATGGAAACAAAATCAACCACATACAAAACAAAATAATTTGGCAACCAATAAAAATTAGAATAGTAATAATGTAACAAATGGTTGTTTTTCTATACAGACACCTAATAGTTAATAAACTGAAATAACATCTATTATCGTTTATAAATACAACAATTAACCTATAATAAAGCTTAATTGTTACACATTAATATTAATATTTTAAAATACTCTAGGCATATATTTTTAGTACATTATAATTCGTGTTAGTATAAGAATACAACAAATGAAAAATAATATTGGAATAAAAATATTAGAAGTAGAATGGAAAAACTACTAGAAAAGTTAATGCGTACCGTTGTCATCAATACCATATGATTCTTTAATCCTAGTCAGAAACTGAATTATTATTCACTTTAATGTAAAAAAATGTTTATCACTCTTGTAGATTATTTCACAATTTAGATGAAATTAATATCACTATGATACAAAACACTATTTAAAATACGAATAGATCTATCGTTTACAACTTTTTATTGAAAATGAATAACGGCTGTTATTTGTTTTCTTAACAAACACATTCTATACATGTAAAATACTAGAATTTATGTCTGATTCTAGAAGTCTATGCGATCATAAATATTTATTTATTTTAAGAAGATATATTTAAAAAAATCACAAAATATTCATCAAGAGATTTTGAGTTCGAATCTACTTATTTAATCGGTCTGCTAGTTCATAAAAATGTAGGTGGCATACTTCAAAAATTGTTCTAAATTTACTAATTAAATATTGGTGTCTGTTATCGTTTATATTTAGGTCAATGTTTTTTTCGAGTTCATATCTGTACATAAATAAAAATTTATCAGTTCACTTGTTTCATTTTTCAGTTTTTTCCGTTATCAAGAACATTTTTATATTGTACCTTAGTTACAAAATAGGTTATCTTTTATTAGAATAAACAATATTCTGTCGTTCATTTTTAAACATTTAATTTTTTCACATGACAAAAATTTAGTTGGAATTTAAAATTTATTTACTTGCATAGAAAAATTGTTACGTATATAAGAGACAGAGAAATATTTATGTGTTTGGTCTGTGGATCACGTCTTTCATATTCGTTTTGACGTCCAATTCCTTCGATTATAGAAATATATCGTTATTAAGACATTTTACTTCATATACCAACAACCACATTGTGTTAGAGAAATTTTTGTTATAGAGGAGTTTATTATGGAGATGTTTCGGAATTAATAGTCATTAAATAATTATTACAAAATAAATGTCATTGTCACAAACAATTTTGAAACGCAAACAAAAACATCGATTTGTTTGTGATTTAAATTCTATGTATTTTATTGATTGTTCGACAATAAAAAGTAATACAGGTCGTTTCCAGGCTAACTGTTGGCACATATAAGAGTTGTTTAATAAAACGATGCGTGCGTTTGTGTTTTTTCATATCGAATCTAACTGATTCGAAACACGAATAGAATTCTAAATTACGCATACACAATCGAAAAATGTTGACGTCGTGTATGAACGAATATACTTGGTCAGTATTTTCTTGCTTGAATTGTGAATGTTTTCATGTTGTTTTCTTTTCAACTAGTTTTAAATAGAACGGGCTAATTGTAAGATATATTTTCATATAACTGTATATTGTTTCAAATTAATCATGTACGTATTTCCGAAAACGACCTAGTCGACAGAATGATTTCTTATAAGTTTCTTGTGAAATAATGATCGTCTAACAGTTTGCATGAAATATACCTTACAGGGAATGTGATGTTAAACTTAAATATCCGTCCATATAAATAAGACTTGTTAATAAAAACTAAAAGTTATAATTTTTAAAGCTACTGAATGTAGTTGCATACGAAGCATTATAATCTACTAGACATACATTTCTTTTTAAAGAATAATTTCGATTCCATGATCATTGATAAATGAAGTTTGTCATAATTGTACCAATAGTTGAATGATTTTTCTTTTTTTTAGATTTGATATCAGTTAAGAATTGCTTTTTACATACAAATATTGATTTTTGTGTGTCATGGTAATTTGGTTACTTAACAATTTGAGATATATAGAGCTCTTTGACAGCTTTGATTTGATTTTTTCTCACTCTTATTTAAATGTAATTGACATCATAAATGTACTGAAAAGAAAAAGAACTCTTTAAAAAAATGTTTCAAACCTTTGTACTTTTTTTAACCGGAGATATTAACTGTGGTAATTGTTAGATAAAACTGTCACGTCCTGCTATATGTTAAAAATAGGGATGCCCAATTGATTTATTTGTTTTTATATAAAAGGAGAAATACGAAATAAAAATTGACAGCCGATGCAATGATCGTAAACGAATATTTTTATTATCAGTAACCGATTTGAAACGAAAATGTTGGTTACTTGTATTTTTTTTAAAAACAAAAACTCCTTTGTTAATCTGAAAAAAGGAGTAAAATTGTACAGTTTAAAAATTAATTTGTTTAATTAATTATTTCTGCTGTAAAACGTAATATTTTTAACCACCAGTTTAAGTAAGAAAAGTCTATCGATGATTTAATGATTATAAACTGGATTATCAAATAAAACATAATAATTTCAAGAAATTCCAAGTGACCGATATATAAAAAAAGTACCTAATCTCGATATGGTATTCGTTCTCCGTACTCGGTCGCCCACATCCACCGTACGACCACTTCTGCTACGTTGCGGTTTGTACAAACATGCAGCGTTCTGAATACAGCACTGTTAAATAACCAAATTATTTTAATCGGCGTACATGTGTGGGGATGACACATGTAGGTTTCATATTTTCCACCATCGCGCTCATTTAAATGTTGTGACGTCACACGCTTATATATTTTTTTACTCTTCTTTCACTGCACATTCATATGGAAGGTCAATTGACTGACGATCCACAATCCAAATCTTAACAACGTCGAGGCCGCCAATTGTTGTACATTAACTAGAAATATAACGATTCGAGAATTAAGTAGATTGCATGAATTATCGTTTCGTTATGCTCTTGTAATTAAAACTGGCGAATATTCATGGTAATTTCTCCCTTTCGTCGAATGCATTTTAAACAGAACAGAATGATTTATCTGATTTCATATTGGATGTTAAAAAATATAAACCTATTCATAAACTTTCTTATTACTTGTAATCACATAAACAAAATCAAAATGTGAACAATATCCACTTATTGAATTTTAATTCGTTTTTTTTTTATTGTACACGTTAAGAACAAAGTTTTACAATAATTGTTTCTTCTCTTACAGGCGGAATCCGAAGTCGCTGCATTGAACCGTCGTATCCAACTTTTGGAGGAAGATTTAGAGCGTTCTGAAGAGCGTTTAGCCACTGCCACACAAAAGTTGGCAGAGGCTTCACAGGCTGCTGATGAAAGTGAGCGGTTAGTATCGTGTGCATACATGCAATGTGTTAATGTATTCTATTTAAATTTATTTTGTGTATTCGTTTAGTGTGCATATACGAATGTCTGTGCGAAAAGTATCCAAGATAGTAATTCAGAAAAAAACACATCTTGATTATTATTAAAAAAAAAATCGTTTACAACTCGATTCTTTTGTTATGTTATCTTATTTCTATGACAATTGAATATTGGATTTTCTCTCCTTTATCAGGCTTTGTTTATTTTTTTTTCTCGTATATTAAAAAAAAGACAAGATTGAATAAAAAATAGTATATTTTTTTTATTAGACAATAACTTCACACGAACTTAGATTATTAGATTTTTACATCCGTAACCTCCAGCCTCTCACAATTGTTCGCAGTCATTAATATGTTGTTATGTCAACCATCAGTTTGATCAGAGCCTGTTCTATTTTTTATATTCATTATTAACCATAAATACTTTATCTCTCTAATTTTTCTTGTTAAAAGTTAAAAGCACATTTTTTCAGTTTTCTAAAAAAAATCACTTTTAATACAGGCTGATAGTCTGTTTTCGATCTATATTTCTTAAAAACGTATTTAAAAATTGACAAGTTTCAATCAATTCAAATTTTAGTATTTCTCAATTTACATATATATCTGAATATCGTCCGTTAAATTTCTTTAGCACCCTTTCTATAAAGCTCCCTATCTTAATTGTAAATACTTTTTTAACTTTCTGCAGTCTTCCGAAATAAGCTATCTAAGCTCATGTATCAAGTATTTTATGGTAGAAATCCAATTTAACTTGCATTTTTGCATTTTATGTCAAATTTCTAAAAAAAACTGAAATTTATTAGTACTTTCTGTTAATTGATAAAAAAATAAGTAATTTTAATCAATTCTCCAGTCACACCAAACTGGAACAATTGTCTTAATACACATTTTAAAAGTTAAATGACATTTAATTTTCGATTCAAACACGATTCCCGTTTATCGAAAATAAACCCACCCATGTTTATATCATAGATTTTACAATTTCTGTTAAAAAAAATTTTTTTTTCAAATTTCGATTTTTGATGTTGAAATTAGATGTTGATTCAAAGCTTAAAAAGTGCAAATAACAGCGCGATTAAACTATTAATCAGATTATTATTGTTTCAAATCCGGTACCCTTATAACAACCATTCCCTTTCACTTAGAAAACGATTGTCTCATTGGGAAAATAAATTTAACAAACTTACATAGCGAAATAATAATTATTCTTTTGTTATTTACCACTGTGACTTTTTCGACAAGGTCGTTATTCACAGTCAACTATTTTTTTTATATACAACATTGTTCATTGTATATTCATTTTATAATTCCATTGTTTTAAAATTGTAACAATTGTCATTTATTTATGAAAATTTTTGTTATATTTTCGATTTGAAACTATAGTTGTATACAGACATTCTGTGTATTAAAAACCAATCGTTTTCTTCTACTTAAAATACAAAGACTATATACAAATTATCACAATAACCAGACAATATACTCATTTTCATATAATCCTAAATACGACCCTGATTATTATAAATCTATCGCTTTCATCGTCGTAGAATTGAAAACGAGCACTTTGTTATGATCATAAAACGAACTGTAAGTAATGTGTGACCTAATAATGGTAGACATATCTGTTCGCAGCAATCAGCATCGTCGTAACATCGAACTAGGCCCCAAAAACGTAAAAATAAATATTTAATTGGGATACTTTTTAAACAGCTCTCGTATACGCTCTGGAATGTGAGCGTGCATCTCTTCATTATTCAATAAGGACGTTCGTGAAACGTCGAATACCTGAACACATATTTTTTATTCTATCAGATTTCGTGTGTCTGTCCATAAAATTACAGACGTGCTGTTTGTATAAATATTTTTTGAAAAAAAATGTATGTAAAAACCAGATTTTATATTAAATAACACTGAATTTTCTTCTTTAAAATCATATTCTGGATCTCAGTAACAGTAAAAAAAAACGCATACAATAATAACAGTGAAAAGCATGAAAATTAAATGATTGTTTAAAATCAATATAAAAAATATAAGCGTTCTATGGAAAAAGATTATACGATAAGAAGTATTCAAGAAAATCTCGATACATTTTTCTACCCGATAAAAATATACTCGCAAGACAGTGTTCATAATTAGGTCATATTTTTATCAACGAACATATCCGGTTTTATGCTTAATCAACAAAATTGATAATAGCTTCTGTAGGATCCTTCATATTTATAAGGATTCTTGAAAAAAAATTGGTGATAAAAAAAATCTCTCGTGAAAGAAAAACTAGTTATTTTTTTAATAAATATATATTTAAAAATCAACTCGTTTAAACTATTGTCATTTAGTCTATTGTTAAAAATATTTATTTCTATTTCCATTTATTGTAGAATAAAATACTGTAATCATAAAACAAACGATAAAATAAAATTGTATAATGAAGAGTGTACAAGTGTGTGTGTGTGTGTCCAGGTGTTCACAAGAATACATTTTAGGAAAAATTTGCATCGATCGGCTTAAACATTTGCGCCTTGGACTCAATCATTTTTAAATAAATTGCTATGTGATTCGAAATTTTGTATACTTACATAGATATAATTTCTCTTATTTTGAATCGTCACCTGTTTCAAACACTAGCTATATAAATTTTTAAAATGTGTGTATTTGTACGCAGTAAACTTTATTATTAGATGTATTTTAACAAAACTATTTATTAATTTTTTTTATTAAACATTGCTGCCATTGTTAATATCGAAACAATTCTTCTTTGCTTAATCTGCACTTATAAATAAAGTAATCGTGTATATTACTTCACTAACTCGTCTGCACAAAGATAATCGATACGAACTACCATTCTATCTGTATATTTTCCATTTAAAAATTTAATATTCATAGACTAGACGCGAAATGGTCTGCTGATTTTCGCATATCGAAAAAACAGCTGATATGCTCTTTCAGACAATGAACTTTCTTTGTTTTTTCTTAAAAATTCAAATCTGTTTCTTATTTTTTTTTTAATTTTTGAGCAATACTATTGCATTGAATTTTTTTTTAATTTTAAATGTTTATTTTTTTTCTGAAAAATTCATTGTAAAAATTTTGATTCTTTCATCAGTACAACTAAATCGAATTTTTTTGTTTTAAATTTTTATTTTTTCAAAAATCCACATCAGTATCAGTTTAAATCGTATATTTTCGAAAAATAGGAAAATAAATTAAAATACAAAAAATCTAGATTTTCAGTAAATGTGACTAAATTATTATTTTTTACTTCAGTCATTCTTTCGTTGTTTTTTCCTTTAAATATCAGATCGGTTTCTTTGTCCAAAAATTTTTAATTATTTTATTTGTTTTTTTTTTTTTGATCTCCGCGTTGTTTCGTTGTTTTTTTAAACATCCAAAACCATTTATTGACCTAAAATCTATTTCTAACAAATAAAACAAATTAATCTAATTTTTGTTGTATTCCAAATGTTGTTTCTTTGTTTTATTTTTTGTTATAAATTCAGATTTGATTTTTAACTTAATAATATGTACTCTTGAAGAATAAAATTTTCTGAATTATATTTTTTTCAAACATTTCAGTTTATCGATTTTCCTAATTACGCATTTAATAATAAAATGTTTACTGTGTTTAAGATGTAGAAAGATAGAATCAACCTTCTGTCTTTTCTGTATTTTTTTTTGGCAGAATACAGATTTAATCAAACGTGTTTGAAGAGAGATTTTTCAGTTACTTCTTTTTTAAGTAGTTAAAAAAACATTGTTTTCTCTTATTGTCGAAGAATCAATATATTGTATAAAACGTTCATTTTTACATTAAAGTTATTAATTTTATATGAGTTCAATTTAACGGCGTTGCCAAAAAAATAACATGAATGAAATAGAATTGAGAATCCATATGAACTAAAATTTTGAAAATAAATAATCAGATTTTCCTTAAATTTGTCACTTGTATTATAGAAGATCGTTCATATGAGCGTATCTCGAAAATTTCATGTTCTTTTTCATACTTGTTTTTTTTTTAAAAAAAATACAAATTTCACTTTCATGTCGTCGTAAAATCTACTAGAATAAGGAAAGCTCTAGAAAATCGCACTAATATGGAAGATGATAGAGTGGCAACTTTGGAAACGCAGTTGTCGCAAGCAAAATTGATTGCTGAGGAAGCCGATAAGAAATACGAAGAGGTACTAAATTTTCCAGATGGTTTCCTCATACCAGATTATTCATATCGTTACTAAATACCGTGGAACGTATATGTATTGTTGTAAGCTATTGAGGGTTGTCGAATTTAGCGAAATAAGTACATAACATGTTGAGCATTACCCTTCAAAAAGCAAATGGTTTAAAAATCAACACAGTACACTGATTGTGACTGATTAAGTAGTTTAAAAAAATCAGTACGTTGATTGTGACTAGTGGAGAGGTACAAAAAGTTTTGGTATGAAAATGTGATTATATAATTGTTTTTTTTAAAAAAAAATACAAAAGATGTTCAACTAAAAATAACAATAAATATAATGAATATCGAAACATACTGTGACACAACAGTAACTCATTTTACTGTGTCTATCCCTTTTTATTCATCGTTATATTTGCTTGTAAATATTAAAACTTCCGTTGTCCTGTTGATCTTTATTTGGATCAACTATTTGTTCTCCGCTACTAGTTCAGCTCGATAGCCATCATAAATTAGATGTTAAAAGCACAATCTTGAACATAGACTGTAGAACAGACATTTAGCTGACCCACAAAGACGAAAGTCAGTAGGATAACGCATTAACGGAATCACAGATATAAAAACTTGGAATTTATTCATTAAAAATTCGCTGTGGAATCCTAAAAAACGATATCATATTAGAGGAAATGAAAATTTTATAGCGAAGATCATCACATAGAGAAAGATAAGTCATACAAATGTCAACGTTTGCCATGAAAGGCATTAATGTAAAAGAAAATTAGATGTTTATATAGTCTGTAGAAAAATGTCAAAAATGTTATGATAATTTATTCTGTAAATAAAATTATGAAACATTGATCATTAGTTTATATATATATATATATATATATATATATATATATATATATATATATATATATATATGAATAAAAATAACTTTCTTTATATATGAATGAGAAAGCATTATATAAAACACCTGGATTTATTATTCTAAATGACTTGTTGGCATCTGTAAAAGATCTAATTTTTTCTCAGTTTCTTAAAAAAATATATAAAAAAGTACCATTAATATCAATCAATTGTATACAATTTTATGAAAAAAGGGTTATGAATTAATATGGAAAATGATAATAATGGAACCTGTATTATAAATACATATTAATGTTTTATAAGTATTTGTTGATGGTCGTCAATGAGTGACCGGTTTTTTAAAAAAAAAAATCCCGGTACATCAATAAATAATAAATAATCAGTCAGTAATTCAATACTCTCTATATGTTATTTATATTCATTTCAATTTCGAGTCAAATATTTATATATAGGCGTCTTTGTTTCAAGTCTTGTAAAATTTGTTTAACCTTATCTGCTGTCACGATTTTCCAGTCTCAAACAAAAATTAATCGTAAATAATCAATGAATCATCATTCACCTTCTTACGGGACTTATATGGTCTAAGTAAAAAGTCTTAAAATTTAGAGTAAAAAAAATTATATTTCTTATATTTTCAAATCGTATTCATGTCCATATTAAAAATTACATAGTATAATGTTTTTAATTATTTCAAATTAATTAATTAATTCAGTAAACACAAGTTAAATACATGTAAAAACATTTATGAATAGTAAGCTTTCATTGGATGATTTGACCAATGAAGTGGTGTGGTGCTCAAAATGTTATTAATAAAAATTAATTATTTAATGAACATGAAAATATACATATACATTTCACGATATATGTAATACATATACAGTTATAAATTTGTAGGGGAATGAAAGTTTATGTTGGATGCTTTTGTATGTAATACTAGGATGTTTTCAGAAATTTCACAGGTACTACGGAGCAGCGCGTTCAGCTTTAAATATAAGCATAGTTGATGTCGGGTGATGCGATCTCAGTCTGTGACAAAAACAAAATTACAAACGCGTCGATTTCATTTCTAATCCGTTCCTGTCTCTACCGAACATTGATTCGCGTGTCACGCTGAAATCGCATCAAGAAACCCCGTACCATTATATGAAACTTATGTATGTATTACTATAAATTCTCCAGTGCACGCAAGGTTCTTGAAAATCGCTCACTGGCTGATGAAGAACGTTTGGACGCTCTTGAAAGTCAGCTGAAAGAAGCCCGATTCTTAGCTGAGGAAGCAGACAAGAAATATGATGAGGTGCCTCCGTAGACATACTGTGTTTCTTGTGTGCAGTGTGTTTACGCCACGAATGCATCTCTTTTATTGTGATGAATGTAATTCTCTTTAAAAAAAAAAATATTAATTCGATACTAACACTCTGTGGTTCAAATTGTCATTAGTGAAGTTGTTTATATGCCATGGTCAGTACATAATTAATTATTACGGCTGTGCCAATTACAATCTATTTCACATAGATAGCGCCATGGAACATGTTGTTTTGACGGTTTATGATTTGTGATTACGGGTTTACTGCAATTTCAAGTGATAATGTTAATTTGTATTTATGAATTTAGATAATTTTAATACCGGTGCTTTCTAACAACAGTTTGTAGGAGAAAAATATATAGTGATCTTATTGTGTGTGTTATATAAAACGTATTTGTGTTTGCAATCAAATAAGGTATAATCTATCTACTCAGTGCGTTTTTCTTTATATATATATATGTATATGTATATATATATATATATATATATAAACAATCCACCAGGTGTTATTAATGTTTACTTTCTAACAGTACATTCGAGTAGTGACTACACATGTGTTTATAAAAAAAAATAATACAAACTAAAGTGATTAATCGTTAAATCATTCATTTTTTATTCAATGTATATTTACTCAAAATTATTAACGCATCATAAAACTTGAAAGTTATATACATAGATATAATTGTTAGATGACATGTATATAATTTTTTTCTTTTTATAAAATTTAGTATAGACTTGTACCACATATATTTTCTAGCATCGGTGTAATTTTTCATTTAGTTGTTTATCACTTACTCCACTCTGTCAGAATTTAGGCAATATGTTTCATTCACATTTTTTTAGTTTTGCTATCCACTTAAATGAAAAGTTATAGTAAATTATATTAAAAGAATTAGTTTTTTTGATGTGGCAGTAACTGATTCCAAGAAAAAATATATGTCCAGAGAATTTAGATTATTTCAGCGATACTAGTATTTTCTATGATCTTCTCCGGTCTGTCACCAATTTGTTGATAGTGTGATACCAATAAATTTAATACGGAACCAATAAATCTATATTCTCTAAGCCATTAAGCCAAAGTATGCAAGCATCTATCCCCTTATATCGTGTTCAATTTCAACGGGATGATATAATCCTAATAGAAAATTTCGGATAGTAGAATATAGTAAAACATATTAAAAGTAACATTTCATTCAATATCACTAGAACAATAAAAAAATAGAAATGAAATCGATTAGAGAAATTAAATTTATTTTAAGGAAAAAATAAATATCTATCTAAAATATGAAATTTGTGAAACTAGACAATTTTCCTTTATAAAGTCCTTACATTTCGATTATTTAAAATGTTATTCGTTCAAAAAAAACTGCTTTGTCTGGTATCTGTTTTAAAGAAACATGTAATTTGACCCGCGACTGACTTATTCAGCCCAAGAATACAATTATTAAAATCTAAGTTGTCATCTTCATATCTATTGCTTGCGCATACTTCGTTGAGTATCAAAGACATTTAATTCCCTTTTGGACTCTTTTCTGACTAGTAAACAAATCCATAGAAATCTCCTTTTCAGATTAACATTCCAATTATTTTCAAGAAAAATGTCATTGATATAATGTCCCAGCTGTTTTATTCAATCCAAGAATACAATTATTGAAATCTAATAAGTAGGCATCTTCGAGTCTGTTGCATATTTCATTGAAAATCAAGTCATCTGTTTCTCCTCTTGATTCTTTTTTGTTTTATAAACAGTTACATAAAAATATTTCTCCGAAATTGTAAAGTCGTCAGCTATTTTCAAGAAAAATCTTATTGAATTCAAAAATGTCTTATTTATTTCAAGAATATAATCGTTGAAATCGTAAGTTGGCATCTTCATGTCAATTTTATATATACTTTATTGAATATCAAAGGCATTTGTGTTTCTTAATTCGTTTCTGTCATATAAATAGACTTATAGGAAAATTGTGACGAATTCAGTTGTTTTCAAAACTAGTGTTTGTTATTTTTGAGATTAGAACTGTTAACCAGATTAAGATTTGATCAACCTAAACGTACTTTGTTTTTATTTCGGACAAATTCAAACTTACATTTTTTTTAAGCTTTAGTTTTCGCATCACAATTGTACTTTTCTTGAATAAATAGCATTTTTTCTTTAAAAAATTTATTCAGTGTTCATTCTCAAGTATGGATAAACAGTCCACACTCTTTATCTTTGAGAAAAATCATTGGATTAAGAAAGAAATGACAATCAAAAAAAACTTTGTCAATAGTGGGACAAAATTGACCATTTGCACTC
Source organism: Acanthacorydalis orientalis (assembly GCA_034766995.1). Lineage (NCBI taxonomy): Eukaryota > Metazoa > Arthropoda > Insecta > Megaloptera > Corydalidae > Acanthacorydalis > Acanthacorydalis orientalis. Next base: position 14,459,213 of record CM068315.1, on the reverse strand, counting down.
TTATAAATGATCCAAAATTGATTCAACAATATGAAATTTCACATTGTTGTATGTCGTCTTTTCTATCGACACTGAAGGTTTTATCGTCAGTAACACCATCACACATTCCCATTATTACACCTAGAGATCTACAGTGATTATTTAATTACATAAAAGCTACTCTCGAGAGATAATTCCTATTCTGCCTCACTAAATTTACGTCATCTTGTTTTTAAATGGATTTTTTTTTTAATATAACTTTCGATTTAAGGACACGTTTAATATCTTATTTCTTTTGGCAATCTATTCTTTTAAGGATCTGTTCTCGTTCCTATTCAAGGTCTTGATCAGAAATGAGACCCGTTTCTGATTATTAAATAAAGAAGCCATGAAAATAATTCTATCTTCTTTTAATATGAATGATTTCACTTAAAATGCAATGAGTTTCTTTTAATTATTCTTTTAGATTTAACATATGTAACGTTGTAACTAAATATAAACATGTCCACCATTAATACCGATAAAGACATAATAGGATTTAAAAGTTTCAGTTAGGGCTTGAGTTTTAATTCTGACAGTTATCTGAATTAGCCTGGTACAAAGATTATCCAAGTAGATATCTTTTTAAATTCTTGTTTTATATAAACTATGAACTGTTACTCCAACCAAATGTAAAAAAGCACTAATCTTTTGTTTCGATTCTGCTTTTTTGTTAATGTCTATTTCTTTGTCCACTAGATACTAGCTTTCCAGAAAAATAATATTTCTACTGCCTTAATAATTTTTACATCAGTTGTTGAATTTAATATAATAATAGAGAATAGTAACAAATATAGAAAAAAAATTTATAAAACATGTTTATGAAATTTGTTATTGAATGATGAATGCAAATTGTTATGTCGAGATACTATCTGTGCTTTTCGTTGAACTCGGTTTTTCCTTCGTGTAAAAAAAAACAATTCGAATGCGGGACTGTCGGTTTCATCATGGTGAATTAGTTCAACAAGAAGCCATAAATATAGAAAGTATGTTTATATATGTATTATTTGTTCATTGTATGTATAATGAATGAATGTGTGTATGTTACGTTTTATATATATAAAAATTGTATACAATTGTCATTTTTAACAGACTAGTGTGTGATTATTTGGTAAATAATCACAGATTTTATCATTTATCGAAAAAACATGTCCATAAATTTACTACATCTACATTATTTACACATTAATATAATACTTGATAGAATATTACAAAATAATTAAATATGTTTTTCGCAGTGTATTCTTCAAAATTGAGTATCGTTAGATAATATAACAGTATACAATTATAAATAAGAATTGTTACCGTATAATCAATAAAACACTTTTTGGTCAGAGTGGCCCTGGTTCGACCGACTTGGCAATCGGCCATAATCGAGCGAAAGAGAAAATACAAATTGGCATGTGTTAGAACCGTTCCGACATACACGGCCGACTATGTTCGTTCATAAAACAATCGAAACCAGTCTGACCAAAACCTATTACAAAATCGTTATTCGTTTTATTGTCAATTATTTGATGGCGATGGTATTTTTGTATGGAATTCCTTGTTTAATTTTATAGATTTTTCCTTGAAGTTAGATAAAATTAATATCGTTTCCAATGTGGCATACAAATATAACTGCTGTGTTGATTAAGAAAATAAGTTGGCTGTGCCTATAAAACGTTTTATAAACTCTGGGTTTTCAAACTGTATTTCATACAATAAACGCATAAGTCATTAATTTAAATCTATTTACAGTGATTATAAATTAATTAAAATGAAAAAAAATATTAACTACAGTAAAACAAACTTATAACAATTATTATTCGAAATGTTGCATATATTTTGTAAAAACGAATGCATTTCGTTTCCATTTATTTCCTGGACACAAAAAAAAACTGGATTCTAAAAATGCAAAACGAATTAAATATAAAAATCGCATCGGCGAAGCGCAACGGCAAGACGTAAACAGATAATCTTCATAATTGTGTTTTATCTTCCTCATAGTCTAGCAATTCTTTATAATTGTTAATTCGATTCAATGTCATGCATTGTTAGTCTCTGTTATATGAATTTTTATTACGTCCGCTTCATAAAATATTTTTCTGTGCATATTTAACACTGAAATAATTTCTAAATAACTAAGATGTATTGTTAGGTGCGAAAGTTTTTGATTATTATTCCAGATTTTATTCATTCGCTGAGTTACAATCAATTAGTTTTCACTATTCAAAATTTTGTTATTTTTATCTGACGTTGATTTTTTTAACTCTGTACGTATTGTTGAGATTTTCAAAAACTGATATTAAATTAATGATTTTTCATTCGGTTTACGGAACTGCATGTCCGAATTAAAAAATACTCGTTTTACATGTTTTTTTAAATTTACATGTTTTTTAAAAAAATCGTTTTTTTTATTATGTTTAGAAATTTTATTCTTTTTCATAATAAAATTTACATTGTTCAATGTGTGCATTTTAATTAATTCAGTGAATAAATTGGTGAACCCTTCTTTAACGCTTAAAGTCCTGAAATAGTAGTACAGAGATTTACAGTAACTCAAAATGTTATAGTATTATCATTGAGATCACTTAACTAAATATGCCGTATACTTTTTGAGGATTAGTAAAAAAAGTCACATTTTAAAAGGGGGGTTGCTGGAAGAAAAAAGTTCAGGGACTTAAGGTGTTAAATAATGATTTCGACTGCACATGATGTGAATCTCCAGGTAGAAACCGATTATTATCTATTCCTACTGAATTCATATGTATTCATAGTTATTGATGCGTCCTAAAACCCCAAATATTCATTCATTTCGAATACATTGACCAACGTTTTTCCATCTTTGAAGTCACATTTTATGATATTAGCAACGCTCGTGTAAAACTAGTCTTAATGCCGATAGTGGGTTTTTTTTTAATAGTTGACGCGTTTAATGCCTTCAGTATCAGTCTAATAGACCATATTAATGTAGTATACGTTAAGTCAACAGTGAAATTATTTTCATAAATGAATTCTTTTTCGAGCCACAAACAAACAATCCTTACAATTAAAATGCATTAAGCGAAACAGTTAAACGAAAAGTGAATAAATTAGTAGGGTGCGTTCAGTTATAGAAAACATGGTTAGCAATCTTAGCTAATTTTCTATCATTTGGCTCTTTGAAGGTGATAGCATCGCCTTTAGAATAAGCACAAGCAACAGTTAACAACGATTTATTAAACATTTTTGATCAGAAAAAATGTTTTGTGGTTTGTGGAATTAAAAAGAATTCGTCTGTGGAAGTAAATTTACGGCTAACGTATTGTGACAGTAAATTGTTTATTTTTTAATTCGTCTTATGGCCATTAGGAAAAAGTTGATAATCACTTAATTGAAATTTAGGCTAAATTATATCAGTTTTATGTTAATGATTAAAAAAACTCATGACTCACATTTGATATTAGTAATCAAACAGATATAAAAAGATTCATAATCTAATACTTACTTTTCCTTCAAATCTTCTCTAAAAACATCTGCCTTTGACCACAAAATGAAGGTTTGTCATATATTTAATTGTATCGTTATCATTAAATAATTGACAATAAAGGACATACAATTCTTGCAACAAATACTTACAATGCACTACAAATACTGCCAATCATCGAATTTCATGATTATTTTTTTTAATTATCGATATATTTTAATCTAACATTGTTTCATTAACACTTTGTGTGCTACGTCATACATATGTGTATGACACTGAATGGTTACATGCAGACTACATCGTTTATGGATTTAAGATAGATTAATTTATCGAAGTTAATGTGCTTATATGAGTTCAATTCCAATACTAATTAGTATAGTATTCTAAAATTGTAGTCGTACAAAAAGTGTTAGTGGGCTTAATTTCACTGTACTTGTAAAGCTGATGTGAATTCCTTTTTTAGACCAGTATTATCCAAATTTTAAAGATTTCGTTTTTGTTAATTCGTTTGAAAATCTATTGAGCGCACAATGTGTTAAATAAATGTCATTATTTGGGAAAAATATGCACTTTTTTGTTCAGCTATTCAAAAGTAAACAAATATCGCATCATCAATTTAACACAAATAATCTTCTATTTTTGTCTAAGCATAAGTAGTACCCGAACAATGGCGGATTTGGGGATAGAAATCGTACGATTTTGTTTCAGTTCACACGTTTTAAAAAGTCATTGCACCGAGCACAAAAAGATCTTATTGGTGCAACGAAGGTACGGCTTGTAAAGAAAGAAATTTCGTTTTATCAGACAGTATAGTTCTGGAATTGTAGCTAAATTTATTTCTATAATTTTTTTTTTATCATTTACCTCACAAACCGTAAAAGAATGTTTCTGATTGAAAATATTCAATAATTGATTATAGATTATTTTTGATTGTTTCTTATCGCAAACAAAAATTTATGTTGTGGTAAAAAAAGGAAACATTACCCTCTACTAACAAAATATGTTTTATAGAAATTCTGTAATTTTTTATTTTGAATGAAAGATCATAAAACTTACAGAATTTCTGAAAACATGTTCTCATAGTAAAATGTATTGTTTTTTACAACACAATATTTCAATCCCAGTCTTATGATTTAACCAAATCGTAAAAAAACTAAAGAATAGAAAAATAAAACAACATACTGGTGTTTTATTTATAAAAGCATTTACATCTCGATGCTGGTACCAAACAATGTATCATACTTCGTGTCTCTATTTTAACAAAAAATTTGTTTTATTATATCTCAGTGCTACCTTAACTTACAAAATTCAAACCCATATGAGTGAAACCTGACATCCACATCTACTTAGTCTTACTGATCTTAAAACCGCCATTGTAACCAAGAATAATTTCGATGTTATTGATAATTATTAAATATCTGAAAAACAGTTGAAATCAGTTATGATTATATAGTCTTTACTTTGGTTCAATTTCCTGTCAGTACTTGAATTTGAACAATACTAGTGGTTGCAAAAAACATACTTTATATATATATATATATATATATATATATATATATATATATATATATATATATATATATTGAATACATAAAATCAACGTCTGTTCCATGGTGACATTTTTTATAAAAAAGAATGTACTGGTTTCCTTTCCAAAATTTAAAAAAGATTAATCTTTCGAGCCCCTTAGGTCGAATAATATGGCTAATGGAGAGATCTAGAAAGGTCTATTTTGTAGGCCCTTTTTTATTAACCATTTTAACCTTTACTATGCCTAAGGCCTGAAATTTAGATTGTCCGATCTGACTATAAATTATATGTCGAAATTAAAAATAAACGTTTAAAATTTGTAGTGAAGGACCTAAGGTCGAGTTGCTGAAAGATAAGAGCAACCAGAGTTCAAAGAGTTAAAATAAATTAACCAGACACATGTTTCAAAGGAACTGCAACCGACGATATCGTTATCTCAAATTTTCACTTTATCAAACATTACTCATTTTTTTAAGCAGAGCCACAGTGTTTTATCTTCATTGTTGAAATCAGTAATTTTGTTTATTAAAAAAACTAAACATGTTCGAAAAAATTTAATTAAATAATCATGTAAAATATTGATAGTGAAGTATGGATCTAATCTAATTAGTTCATATGTTTGATTTTATCTAATACAACGAAACCTCTATAACAAACTGTTCTAGCACACAATTTTTTTGAATTGTACTCTTAAGTACAACCAGATCTTTAACCAGAAACTATCTATCGTATTTCGTTATAGAAGTGTTTGTTATGCGGAGGCTTCACTGCATTTAAAATTTTTGACTGTATTAACATGTTTTCTTTGAGTGTTAGTTTATTCTGTGGTATATAATGTTTGTATTTTGTATGAAATGATAAACAAATTAAGCATACATCCACAAACATATCATTTTTTGAATAACAGAATTATGTGTTGTATTTTTTTTAACTAACTTCCATACTTACAACTCTTTGAAGGAACCAAATGAAATTTATTGATTTGTGATTGATCGTTTTTCAGTTGTTATCTTTTCAATAAATTCATTGTATTAAATCGAATCAGTATAATTTTGATTGCTTCAACGTGTGATCTTTTTTTTAAAAAAGATATTTTTAAAAATGAACTCATGTATTCATTTGAAGTATGATGCACACTGTCATATACTGTATATCTAGTTGACTTAATGAAACATTTGGAACGAAAGTACGCTCTGTTTAAAAAACGAATTGTTGTTTTTTTTGCCAAGCAACTAGATTAAAGCTGCCAGTGTACGTTAAACTTCACAGTATTTTTACAAATGATTTTTGCAAGCGTGCATACGAATGTGGAATAATTAAACGCCTCTACATAAAATTATGAAGTGTTTTCCCTTTGTTCTGTCAAAATTTTGAAAGAAATATGTTTTCAATCGAAATCAATAATGAATTACTTTGTTTATTGCTTAAGTGTATTTCGATGTCGATGCCATTATCTTCAGAACGTTAGCTTACATGAAAATAATTGAAGATAATCGCTACGCCGTCCGAATAAATACTTGTAATTGTAAATTTGCTTATAAATTTTCATTTGTTTCTCTGTTTAAAAACAAGAACAGGTACAATACCGAAATCTGCCACGACACACTTAAATGTTTTAAAAAAAATAAAGAATTAATTAAATGTCTACACATATTTTTCGAATTTTTTTCACAGGCTTTTGGCCGTTTGTGTTGTCTTTTTTTAAACAAATTTCAAATCATCGGTCAATTACTGTTCACTATTTATAACAATTATAAAACAAACGTATGCACATTGCTGTAATATTTCTGGAATGTTTTATTGTCTAGATTGTCTTTGTTTATTTAAGTTAAGATGATTTCTGAGGTAAAATCGTCAAAGAATAGAAAAATATCTAATTCTGCAATATTTTTTTTTTATTAATGTACAGAAATCATTAATTCGTTTATCTTTTTTAATGCGCAAAGAATATCTGTGTGCGTATTTTAAAAAATTAACAATTTTCATTGGATGATTAGTTCAGGTTTTAATACAATTTCAAAGTAATTATAGATTCGGCTCGTTGTTGAATGTTATAAGTATCAGATTACTTTTTTTCGTAATTTGTGGTACATTTTTCTACAAAACTCCTATAGTTAAATTTCATTTAGGCTAAAACTTTATAGGAAAATTATTTGGTATGGAATGCCAACTTTGTATTATAATTGATTTTTGTTATATTGTCAATGTATAAATAATTCATTCCGAAAATGAGCAGAATTTTAGGCAGTCTCGTCATTTTATTTTGCCTATGAATGCACAAAAAGTATTATAGTATACGTGGTTTTTCAACTCATTCCCTATATTGTCCTGTTAGCCTTACTTATTTTTGGTCAGTTAAGTGTGCATTCTCTTCCACTACTAGTTTCGGCCCGAGCGCCATCCTCAGGTAAATTTTGAAGACGGCCCATGAGTCTTCAACATTCTCTGAATGGCGCTCGTGCCAAAACTAATAGTGAGAAACAGGTTTAGCAGATTTAAAGAGACCAAGACCAACGTATTAACAAGATCACAAGTATAAAAACAGAATTATAATAATCTTTTCCTATAATTCATAAAAGAAGTTTAGAGATATTTTCTAGTTCCCAAAAAGAAAAATGTACCAGTAAATTAAAAAAAATGCACGTTAGGAAATCACATTTAGTTATTTATGTCACATTTAGTCACGTTTATTAAGTTGATACTCTTAACTATGAGTATCTCTTCTAAACGTTAACAACAACCGGAATTATAATTTTTATATATATATTTTTTTTTAAAGTCCATCTTTTTTTTTATAAATATCTATTGTTTTTATTCTGTAATGACGTCTACAACATACTAGCAGTCAATATATTCATTATTTATTCATGCACGTCCCGTTAAAAACTTTTTTGACCATGCAGAAAGTTGATACATATATAATATTTACATATTAACATCTGGAAAAATATTCTTTGCGAGAATATGTATTATTTGTTCGATTCTTTGATCGATTTTACCTCGAAATTCCGTTAAAGCATTACACTAAAAATCTTACCAACTCCAATTCCGTACAATCAAACAGTTGTGTTAACATTGTTTCCGCTATTAACCAACCAATATTCTTGATCTCAATTTCGGCACGTGGAAAAAAATCATACTGATTTGTTATTCGACAGGTGGCCCGTAAATTGGCCATGGTGGAAGCTGACTTAGAACGTGCTGAGGAGCGTGCAGAAACAGGCGAATCGTATGTTTCACATTATTATCTGCTACGAATTTATTATTGTTGTGTGATTTATTTTCTTGTGTGCGAATCGAAATCGAACCATTTGGTGCATGAGTAATGGACGAGCCACTTTTATAAAATAACATGTTCGGAAACCTGTTTATAAGAGTGGCTTTTCTGTGAATAATAATTATATCTTTTCAGATTCTTGTCATGATCGATATTTTTTTCTATACAGACGAATGAAGTCGATGTGTTGTCTTGCAGTTCTGCTGTACTTGTACTCAGAGTTCCAGAAATGCATGTCTTTTTTTAATTGTATACATATTTATACTAGCTTTTTTAAAATAATAATTCTGAGTGAAGTGTGTTGAAATCCTTTTTTTTTAATACTTAAACGTCACATAAATGGACTACATTTGACTAGTTGAATGAATCTTCCGAGCTCTACTCGTCCTTCATTATTTGCTTGTTCTGAAAATGTATCATCAGATTTGAAAAATAAAATAAAATTCGTACGAAACTCAATATATTATACATAGGTGTCTGACAAAGAGACCTCGGAACAAGGACGAGCTAAGCTCGGAAAACTAACTAGAAAATGTTATCAGTGCTTCTCAAAAGTCCATTCGTATAGACGTACATATATAATATCTGTGTGTGTGTGTGTGTGAGACATAGAATAAAAAAACTGGTTTTGTTTTAGCATGAATTAATATTTTGCATGTACTTATTTGTGGTGTACAGGTGGCTCGTAAGCTTGTTATGATGGAACAAGATCTCGAACGTGCCGAGGAAAAAGCGGAACATAGTGAAAGGTTTGTGTTCGCTTCGCATGTCTTTTCGTATGTAGTTATTACTCCGATTATTGTAAAATCATTGTACCAAAAGATGCTTAACCGTAGAATAATATTTTTACATATTTAACTTTGTCGCTGCGAAGAGAGTTTGTATACGACTTGTAAAAATAGATGCACTGGTTCAGCCAGTGAGAGATTGCTTTCTTGGCTATTATACATTTCCGTTAGCTTAACTCGGGACACGCCTCGTAGAAGGTTGTGGAAAATTTCTCTGCCTCCAAGCGATATGCACTGATCTGGAAAATCTTCTAGATCTTTCAAATGCTTAAATAGTAAGCCTCAGTACTTATTGATTCGCAAAAAGCGGTCTCAGATATGTGTTGATTTCACAATATTAGATTATCATTTGCAAAGAAACTTTATTTATGCCCATAAGTTTTTCATTACGTCTTAATTTATTTTTACTACCAAAATGTTCCAACATATCATAGACTTACAGAATTTTCTGTAAAACTCGTTCGCGCCTTAAGTCAATTGCAAAAAAGCAGCTTTCTTTGTCTATACGCCACGAAGCTCTTTGTTACTATCGCGTCGCAGTGAGAAGTTTAATATGTTTTAATATTAAATATTAAGAAACTGGCTGTTACATTTGGTCTGACTGGTTCCTTATTTGACCAACTTGCAATCGTCCATTGTTGAACAAAAAAAAAAATTGCCATGTGTTAGACAGGTACTTGATTTCAAGGATCTCACAAAGTGTCCCCTTAAGTTTTATACACATTCAAGGAAAGAGAATGGACAAAAAAGTTTAATTAATGTATTGTTAACTTCTGTTCTATATTTTATTGTATTTTGAAATGAGAGAATTTTAAGAATTTACTGTAAATTTATTTAATGCTCTGCATTTTGTTTATAAATCATGTGTTTCAATAAAGTAACAAAACGTTATACATTTGATAAAAATAAATTGTTTTATAAGAGAACAGTTAAAGATCCTATATTTGTAATTACACACATGAAAAAGCCTATAAAATCACCTTGTGAGACACCATATTATTTAAAACAATACATATTTTTCAATTTTCATTTTTAAAAAAATTAATATTTTCGATGTTTTATCATTCATCTTACGGGACTTCTCTTTGTCCAAAATAAACAGTTGCAAAGTTTATATACTTTAAAAAAATTCTATTTTATTTACTTTTTCGATTTGCAAATATTATTTCATAATTAAAATTACATTGGTCTATTTTTGAATTTCAATGAAATCAGTAAATAAAAGGTTAAAAAAACTGCTTAAATTTAATTGAAAAAAATTAAGTTTTACACTATTAACTTAAATCAGCAAATATGGAGCCAGACCTGACTAAAAAAGCCTTAATCACTCTAAAATATTTTTCGAAAAGATAATTTTTTTAAAAAAAAATTACCTTAGTTTATCAGTCTTTTGAAAAAAATAGCAAATACTGTCCACTTTTGATTAAAAAAATTAGTACGTTTTTTTGTTCTTTGAAAACATGTGTACTTGTATTCAAACAATATTATATTTTTGCAGTAAAATCGTTGAACTTGAAGAGGAGCTCCGTGTAGTTGGTAACAACTTGAAATCTCTTGAAGTGTCTGAAGAGAAGGTATGTGTGTTTCTTGTTGTATATCTTCTATAAACTACAAAGTATGTATGTTTATACGAAATTTTTAAATCGAATATCTTACATCAGTGGTTCTTCATCGAATATCATTTAATTTCAACTCTAAGAATGAATATCTGTTTTTAAAAAAGATTAGAAAAATTGTACAAATCATCATTTTTATTAACTTGGGTAATTTTCATAAATGATTTTTTTATACCACAAATCGAAAAAAATCAAGTTGCCTATTTTTTAGCCTTACAAAAATTCTTATGTACTACAATTTTACTAATATTTCATGGATAAACAGACGAATATAATTTCTTGTTTGTCAACGACATTTTTACAAATGAACTATCATAATAGTAATGTCTATTCAAATTTTACAGGCAAGATAGTATAGAAGATAAGAAAAATATCGGATAGTTAAAGAGCGCTATAAAAAAGTGTAAAGATTTTAAATTTCTAACTCCATTGATTAAGAACCACTTTTGCAAATAATAAATTCGAAAGATTGACCTAAAATAAGTGTCTTAAAAAATGATATGTTTTTTTAGTAGTAAGTAGGTTACGAATTTATTCTTTTATTAATTTGTAATCAACCATTATTTTTAAAATGGAGAAACATTGATTCACTTCAGTGTACTCAATTGAATTACATAGCTTTATTAAGTGATGCCATAAAGACAATAATGTCTTCTTTATATATAACTCGCTAATACGTCTATAAAATAATACATTGTGTTAATTTATAAAAGTTAGATCGGATTCGCACGAGCATTGAAACGACACGAAATGTTCTCAGCTGGAAACACATTGATCAGTATGAATATTCTTACGGACCTTGATAAGAACAGACGTATTGACAGTATGTTTCCACCAATACAACCGCATTTTGTGACACCAGATAAGCTCGTGTTGGGAACCGGACTTACATTTTCTATTTAATCTTTCTTCGTGATCTTTCTTTTAATCAGAATGAAAATTAGATTAAATTATTAACATTGCTACTGACCGACACAATGTATTATTTATTATTATTTTATTGCATCATATTTATTTTACAGTATATGAAACAATCCAAATATTTTCTAATAATTGTAAAAAAATATCTTTTCTTGAATATATATAAACGAATATATATCACTTTAGGCCAACCAACGTGAAGAAGAATACAAAAACCAGATTAAGAATCTTACAACCCGTCTAAAGGAGGTATTTTACAATATGTGTGCCTCCGGATTATATTTTTTCTTTAACCAGTGACTTATAATAAAACATGCTTTTAATAGCACAAATGTTTCAATAGCGAATCTTAAATTTTAGATCTTTTTAATCTTGACCTGTAGGTGGCAATTAAATTGTTTTTTTTCATCCATATTTTCTTAATTATTGAATGTATTCAGTGATTGCATCACATGTAGAGAGAAATATTGAGCCAAATTACTGGTGAAGGTTAGAACTGAAATTGATTCGTTGAAGAAAATAACGTTTAACATTGAGTGTTGATTTTAAACATTTTTTTTTTGTTTTTTTTTTTCGATTTGTTTTGTTTACTAACAAAACACAGGCAACGCAAAGAGAAGAGACGTTCGAGTCACAAGTAAAAATATTAGATGCTCAGCTGAAAGAGGTAAAGTGGTAACAGACGAAAACTCTCTTCGTGATTTTTTTTTTATTTCTTTTATGCTATTTTCAGTATGTGGTCAGGGGAAATCAAGTCTGCCGCTGTAGTTTATTAAAATGTTGTGTCCAGTTGATTGAATTGCAAATAGAAATGATTTTTGAATAGCTTTCAGCACATACTGTGATCGTGCACAGAGAAAAAAAATCGTAATGACCGTATGACTCAGAAGTTATTTCTTTTCCAGTTCAATCAATAGTTCGTACAATTGTAGCCCTCTATATTTGTCATCATTGTGTTTTTATGCATGTTGAAATCTATGTTATGTACAGGCCACAGCCACGAAAGAACATTGCGAGGATAAAATACATTTGATTTCCGATAAACTAAGAGAAGTAAGTTCCTATCAGTTAAAATTCACGTAACAGCCAAAGCACTTTAAAGTAATCATAATTTACACCAAAAAATAATCAAGATATTAGTTTTTTTTTTGAAAAATATTTAGTTTACAGGTCTAATACCTTAATATAATCCATCGAGAACTATTAGACCTTTACCTCATTTCAATGCTTTTTTCATTGCTAATTATTTCTTTTAGTTGTCAATTGTAGTATCATTTAATACACTCACAGGTATAATACGAATTTTAATTTTTATAAAAAAGATCCGGCAAAATTTTCGAATACATTAAAGAATTAAATTAGAGAAAATATTGAAAGTGTAATATTAAATTCATCTAACGGTACCAGTACTAACCCCTCAGATTTCTAAACAAGTTGATATTTCGAATTCTTGCAAGTTGAGACAATTGATGAAAAATGTATAATACATACTAAACAAAAGTGATCTCGCATATCAAAATGCGTATTTTGTAAACACGTCAAAAATATACGAAATCAAATAATATTTTAAACGCACGATATTCGAAAAAGAAAAGTATGTATTCACTGATAAAAAATTACTGTGTTTGTGTGCCTTCTTTTTTTGTTTTATTAACAAAACACTGTATTATATGTTGACGTCGTTAACTGAAATTATATTTAGTAGCAACAAATGGACACAATAATTTGCTTTTGTTTTCTTGCTTTCACATTAAATATTTTAATTGTCTAGTGATGATATTTTTGCATATAGACGTAAGGAATTTTCTAATTGATTGGTTTTGTTCCAATTATGCCTAAACGTGTACCGTAATTCTTTGATTTTAAGAAGTCGTCGATTGTAAGGCGTGCCCTTTTGATTTCATGACGTTTGTATCCCTTTACTGAAATACTCTAGTAGTATGTGGGATCTTGGTCGTATTTGTATTATCCGGGATATCGAGCAAATGTAAGGAAAATCACTTAAGTAATCCGTCAGGAATAACAACCAAGTCATTGTTTTTCGACGAGATGATTGACAGTTCAAATATACATCCTTGAAACTCATCAGGAATTAATTCACTAGATAGATTACGTTTGGATTCTGGAACTTCAGTGAACTTTAGTCAATTGTCCATTAGCTTAACTGTCGTCTAGTTTTTTTTATAAACACATATATAATAACCTTATGGCCAAGATCACATTCTTATAAATAATTTGACGGTTTGAAATTGTACGTGGGTGCAAGGTTCGGCCATTGATAGTCATACAACACGTTGCTTTCGTAACCCGTGCTAATAATTTCAATTTGTTTCGCACCAGCAATAAGTCTTACGACGAATTAAGTAAGACCACAATTTTGTCTTCAGTTCCTGCTTCACATAACATACAGTCGACTTTTTCTTCGATACTGTTTTTTAAACAGCTTTTGTTCAAAGTCAACAGACATTTTTTGAAAAACACTTCCGAAGTGTTAACAATAATCATGTACAACGCATGATTCTACTACAGCAACCTCTCGATTCTTTAAAATTTCTTTTGTCTGTGCTGAGGGATGCAGCAATTTCTCTTTTATTGCATTGTATGTAATAAACAATCATTTTATAAATTGATCCACCAGTATCATTCTGTCTTAAGTCCCGTAAAACACTCGATTATCGCTTTGTATAAGCTGTAGAAGTGTAATCATTTCTCCAACAGTGAATACTTGCTTTATGATATTAAATGTATAGTACACCCGCAAGTATGTTTCGTGCAAATATTTTCTATGCACTCCTATTTTTTGTTTCGTCGAGCGAATTTCTTAAAAAAAGTTTTTAATAGTAAAAGTTAATCCAGATGTCTTCTGCAAACTGTTTCTCCTTCTCGATTGGCATTTATTTCTCCACTCCCACTCTGGCGATCGCTAACTCATTTGACAATAGTTGTAAGGTGCTTCCAGGTTTCAAAGATGTTAAAGTATGGAAAAAAATGCATCAGAATCGAGGAAATACGGTATTGATTCCGAAACGAACTTTTAATAAATGCCTAATTTTTAGATTTGCATTAAGACAATGACAGAATCAACGTAGAAGACGATGACAAACTTCAGAATGTCGCTGTTTTTTACGCCACTGCTAAAACATTGCATAATTGTATCAACTGTACTATGATCATAGATAAAAAGCTAGTTTTTATTTGTGTTCATAGATACATTCTCCTCTCTTTGGTTTATTGATCAATTGTTTATTATAGTGAAACACCTTACCTATAATTAACACTTTCTTTACTTGGCACTGTTAAAGGCAGTGGAAGAGCTTTAATACATTAGGACGATTAAAATATCTACTTCTGCTTTTATTGTGTTAGATCCGATATAAAAACATTGAGCATATATTTTTTTAATTCTCTGCTTTGATTCTGGCACGCCGTAATAAAAATTCCGTTTCAATATGCAACAATATAATCAAACACTATATTGCATGATCCATTGGTGAAGGGTAAGTTAATATATGTGTGCATTTGTTCTCATTTGTTTTGCATTTGAAAAGTGGTTAATATTTTTTTGTGGATGTCTCAAGTCTTTTTGTATAATTTTAATTATTCAACATAACAATATAATCCGTAATAATATTAACTTATAACAGTTGTGTTAATTGTTCAAATTATAATTCTTACAAAAAATTAACAAGTCTTTTTTTTATTTATAACAGTATATTTTATTAATAATTTATTGTTTTTTTTTAATAAAAGGGGGAAACGTTCAAAAGATAATAAAAAAATAATAGTCTTTGAAAGAGTCATGTTTTTATGGGTTTTAATTTTTTGTATTTTCGAATTTCGAATTTTTCTACTCTCAATGACTTGTAAAAAAAATTCATAAATGTACTAATGAAGTGATCTTTACTATAGGCTGAAGCACGTGCTGAATTTGCTGAACGCTCAGTCCAGAAACTTCAGAAGGAAGTTGATAGACTGGAAGGTATGTTTTCAATCCGATTAAAAGTAATCTTAATAGAAAATTTACTTTACAACAGAAATGAAGCAAACGTTATACGTATAGTCGACAAATTTTATTTCAATTTCATGTCTCTATATGAATATCAATTGTGTTACCTAACAATCATACTAATGTACGATTTGAGTCTAGTTTACACTGACAAACTAATTTCGTCACAAGACAGTGCGATGATAACACGTGACCAAATTCACTTTTGTAAATGAATTCTTTTTTCATCTCATAAACCGAAAGTTTTCTAGTCGAAAATGTTGTTCAATTAATCATTTGTGACTGTTACTTGATTGATTCAATTCTATTTTTAATTTTACGGTACTGTTTTAGATGTGTTGCTTGAAGCAACAATTAAAAATGATATTTTGAATTCATTTGTAAAACTATCTCCGTATCAACGGTTCTTATAAACTGTATATTTTTTAAACTATTTCATGAAATTTTGACAGTGAATTCTGTAGCTTCCAAGAATAATTTCTGTGAAATTTTGGTATTTGTAAAATTGAAATTCGGTATATATAGTTTGTTATTTAAACAATTTTTGAAAAAGAGCCTTTAAAAACAAATCCAAATAGTTTTGAATCGTAATAGCACATGTAGTACCGTAATGTAAGTATTTTAAAAAAAGTGCCGTATTTCGAAAAACTGATTCTATTTACATATAGACAACAAAAATATATTAAAATAGTACAATAATCTAGTTGTACTTTGTAAACTTGACTTCATTGTAATAACATGAAGCGTTTATTATACGATCCGAGAGTGCTGTGACAATGATTGTTTCATATAGAGACATTGTATAGTTATTTTTTTTTATTTAAAAAATCAATTCATTGTTAAGAACTAGACTAGATGTATTGTATGCGGTGTGAATTAATTATTTTCCTAATTAATTTATTGTTTTGAGTATTTAATTTGCTGTTGTCGTTTTCATTGAGTGTCGTGATGTGATTAACCCAAATAACTTTCCAGATGACTTATTGGCGGAGAAAGAGAAGAACCAACAACTTTCGGACGAAATGGAAGCAACTTTGCATGACATCCAGAATATGTAATCATTACCTTGTTCGACACTTTCCTCACAGCTTTTCCTTGAGTGAGCAAATGCCTGCGCAGTAGGCACACTCGCACGCCAATTTGCATTTCTCACTTATTTGATAATTGCTAACGGATGTGAAATGTAATAAACGAAATACAGTTTTATCTCATGAGACATGAAATTGTGTTTCGATTTTTTGCTTGCAAGTGATAGTAATTGTAATAAATGAAAAGTTTACATTTATATATATATATATATATATATATATATATATATATATATATATATATATATATCCTTTTTTATAATGTAAATTTTATATGTTGTTATGGTCTCCTATACATGCAATGTACATCTCTCGCAACTTAAATTAAGTTGATGAATAATATCCATGTTAATTTTTTTTTTATTATTATTTATCAAAATAAAATAAAATGCAATATTAGTGGCGCAGGTATATACAATAAATTTTAGTTAATTGTTCGATGCGCACAGAAAAATTCTAGTTGTGTTTTCGTGTCAAGTATTTGTACACACATATTTATATTTAGATTTTTATAAGGATAACTGCTAACCTATATTAATACTTAAATATTTTTTATATATATACACAATTAATGGTTACACTGTACTTTTTTTTTTGAACCTCTCGTCGGGTTTATAATAATGCTATTAAATCTTAAAAACATGTGAATAACAAATTAAAATCAATTCTCAATGATAATTAGTATCGAGACGGCTTCATTCATCACAATGAAATTTTTAAACATTCTCGCTTTTTTTCTGCATAATGTTTTTTTTTGATAGCTATGTAAAATTAGTAACAAATTTATTCACTATGGTTTTACAAATCATTTCCATTAGAGGGTATGTCGTATATTATAGATTTGTACATTTCTTTTTCTATAATATTAATATATTATAATTTTTATTTATTGTTTTATTTTTTTTTCATTTGTCTCCGTTCCTCATTCGTATAAAATGTATCCTTTTTCTTTCCTCATTCCTATAAAATAGTTTATAACATTTATAAACGTGTTTGCATGAATGTGTGTAAATTTAATGTACACTTTTTTATAATACCGAAGGGGGAGTGTCATAAGATTAACATATACACACGTATGATCTAAAATTTTATCACTTTTAACTAGTATCATAGTATAGTAAATGGCGTTTGCTTTTACGCACTTGTGTAGTTTTATACTTGTATTACTTTGTGATTGACCGTAATAAACGCTTTGTATTTATACAATATATAAACTACACAATAAGGCTATTGTCTGCTTTGTAGTAATCGTACAACGTTGTAAAATGACAAAGGAATGTAGTTTTCTTTAATTTTACAAATTATTTAAAACAAAATACTGTTAACTAAATATATGTACAGTTGCTAAGCAACTGACTAACTCTGATGTATTGCAAAACAACGTCCAATAACAACTGTCGTTTATGTTGATATCCATTGCGATGGATACCAATACATGTGTAACAACCAATCAGAGACGATAATCAAATTATAAAAGTACGTAGAAACATAATTTACTAGAACTGTACACTGGATTAATTCTACTGTAAATTATTTACTAGAAATGACGTATATGGCCAATTTTATGAATACCGTCCAATGTTCTTAATATAAAACAAATATTCGATAAATATTAAAACAAATGCGGTAAGACTTTAAAGCGAGCTTTATCTCGCTGATTAAGTGAGAATTTAATTTTGATCAATGATAACGCCACAGATACGATATTCATATACAGAATAATGTATAGATTAAATGTATACGATACTTATTTGAATTTCATTAAAATGAAATAATTTTAATATATGAAATGAATAAGACCACACTGATTGTTTTTGTTCGGTGTTTTTGAGTAACATTGTTTAAAATCTATTTAAATATTTTGATTTAAAAATCACAATTTTTGTTTAAAAAAATTAATGCACTCAGGTGTACATATAAGGATTATATTAGAATTGTATATTTACATTTACAGTAGGGTTATTCTGAAGATTTGCCATAAACGTGCGTATCATCTACGATAATAATACCAAAGTATAAGTTATGATGTTTTCTTTTATGTACACATATAATTCCGTACTTCGATTTTTATCTGTAATAATTGCAGTTAAATTCTTCGAAAATACAATTCTGTAAATCCATCACAACACTATATTGACATTGACCAAATTCACATTCACAAATAAACTCTTTTTTCACCTCACAAAATAGTGAATGATTGAAAATTTTCAATAAGTCATTATTAATCATTTTTATTTTTTTATTATATGTATTTCAATAGCGTTGACATCGCCCTCAGTGCATCAGGTCATATAAAATTATATTTTTCTACACCTTCGAGATTTTGTCAGATAAAAAATATATCTATGAAAACTCAACACATTTATCGAAACTGACCTAAAATGTCATTATTTGAAATCAGCGTTCGAAACTAACCTAAATTACACAAATACAAAAAAGTTCTCGAATAAAATACTTGTACTTTTCTGATTGATAACAGTGTACACAGCTTTTTACTGAGCTATGAATACATTTTACGCAATTGCAAATTTAGACAATGTTCAAGGTACACAATGTTAATATCCGTTGCTATGGATAACAATGTATACAGTGTGTAACAATCAAGATTTACCTGACCCAATCTGACCTAAATAATACCTTTGAAATCATTTTTGAAACTGACCTAAATTACATACAGAATTAAATGAGCTCTTACCGGAGAACTAAGTTTTCCAAGAATTGTATTGAAGAATTTCGCAACTACATTCTCTGATTCGTTATTACATACAAATACATAGTAATGAAGTTACTGTAAATATAAAAAGTATGCATTGTACAACGACCAATCAGACAAGAATTGAAATACAAAGCTCTATACAAGCGCCAGAAAGCAAATATATAATATGCTATGGTATTACGCGAAAGTACTAAAATTGTTAGCTTTTATTCTAGTATATGCCAACCTCATGAGGGGTACTCCGTATATTGTTTTACAGTTGTCTGGATCTATTTTAAATATACAGCAACACATTCATCATTCCTTTAAAATATATCCAGTTTCTATTCCACTAGTTAATTTCTATAATTATAGATACATTGCATTATTGTGTGTAATACAGTTGAGATTTTTCTGAATTAATTAATACAAATTAAGTAGATTTGTGTATGTTTAAGAATATATACTAAGTATATATTTCATTTTTTGATATGCAATGATCAACATTGATTATATATTTAAAATAAAAAATATTTAAAATAGTATAAATAAATATTGCCCTATAATATAAACGCACGTGAAATAATGTATACAACTGATAAAATGTTGAAAATGATAGCGCAAGTTACAAAGTCGTTGCGAACGAAATTCATTCCTTCGATTTTTAACATGTTCGTGGAATTTTCGCTGCATGTAGATTTTGATGCTGTAACAATCTTGCTTACGTTTGAATTACAGATGAACTGATCTACGAAAAGACAAAGTACAGCGAAATCGGTGACGAATTGGATCTTGCTTTCGTCGAATTGATTCTGTGAACGTCGATAATTAGTTTTTCCTAACAGCTTATGAAGAAAATATTATTTATTGCTTTGTTAAATTACAGACCTAATTTTTTTAAAAAATAATCATTGCTTTACTTTTAATTATAAAATTGAGCCGATAAAATATTTTTTGTCGAGGCAAGTAATTTTTTTGTTTGTTTTTTGTTTTATATTTTTCAAATAACATAGGTAGAAGTGTTTGAAATAGATTAGTATTTAATTATAAATATGTCTAGAGACTAGTTGCCCGTTGCACTTTATTCTGTAATTATCTTATATCGTGTTTCGATTAATGTTTCTGTACTTAATCGTTGATTCACTCTTCCAGACGAACTCGTTGCTGAAAAGGAACGCTACAAGGAGATTGGAGACGATCTCGACACTGCATTTGTCGAACTCATTCTTTAAGTGTCGCCTATGTATCTTTATATTTTCTGTACCGTACAGATTTTTATTTATGAAAGTTCATTTTATAAGTAATTTTCTTACAAAATTGCGTACATATGACCGACCAACTCCGCTAATAAATACTTGACATACCATTGGCATTCAATATAACCACTTCATTCAGATATGAAATTGTATATAAGTATTAATTATATATTTTAATGCATTGGTATACA
Organism: Acanthacorydalis orientalis; assembly: GCA_034766995.1. Classification (NCBI taxonomy): domain Eukaryota; kingdom Metazoa; phylum Arthropoda; class Insecta; order Megaloptera; family Corydalidae; genus Acanthacorydalis; species Acanthacorydalis orientalis. Next base: position 14,438,379 of record CM068315.1, on the reverse strand, counting down.
TTATTGATTACATTTAATCTCGTGTAACTAAGTGGAAATAAAATTTATTAAACAAAAATAAATTATTTATGTGAAAAATGCTCTAGTAGTTGATTTATGATCATAAAAGAAACCACGGTTTTTGCGAGTGTGAAAATTGGTTTGTTTGTTTAATATTTGAATTGTATTTGATTCGATCTAACAAAATTTAATAACTATAATTAAGATATCCATATCACATTCTATTAAAGTTGGATGTACAATAAAACCTCGATTACTCTCGATGACTCTTGCCAGTTAGAATGGCTGATCTAATCAGAAAAGCAAAGATAATCCTACATTCATTTATCGTGCAAATCGTTTTATAAGTCTATAATGAAATGCAGTTACAGGGAATATTAATTCATGTAATTTAATTAGTCTTGTTGCTCTGTAAAAAGTAGAAAACAAAATTTTCATTTTATAATCCGACAACACTTTGTTTCAATTACAGTTTTCGGCATTGTAACTAAATTCAATTTTATGTTATGGAATATTTTGATGTGAAAAAATGTTTCTCTTGTTTGCAGATATTGTAAAAACTGTTTACATTTTATGAAAGCAATCTAAGAATCTCAGTTTACTACGATTATTCAATTAGACGTCATTTGTTTTTATTTTTATTTTTTTGTCTTGGAGATCCAAGATGACGATCCAAACATTGTCTAAGCCACATAAGATTTCTCTAATCAAAACTGTTCAATAATTATTGTTCATTTTGATTATTGTTAATATGCATTTCGATAGTATTTCCATCATCCACAAACCACTATAGTAAAAAAAACTACGTCTTCTACAGTTAATTGTTGATTTAAACTGACTAGATTTTTTGCATTTTGTATCATATTTCTTATTCCCCTAGCACTTACAATCAAGTTGTAGCCATTTTAATTTTAGTTCGTATCTTTCAGCACAGCTTACTAGATTCTAGTGATAATATGTTATTAATTTTAATGTTATTTTCTACATTTACTCCACACTTTCAATTTTATTCATTGAGTCCTTTTTTGCCGGTCAATACATTTATATCACTGTGATTAAATTCACTTTTAGTCTTTTCCTCACTCCACAAACCACTAATTTTTTTTCTTATCACAAATGTTCAATAAATCATTATTTATCATTGATTGTTGCTTGTACCCATTTCAATGACGATCCCACTATCTTCAGAGCATCAAGATGCGAAAATCAAAAACGATTTACTGAACATTTTGACCAAAAAAATGTGGTCGTTTCTGAGGTGAGAAAAAACAATCGTGATTTTGAAAGGATGTCAATATACCGTCCATGGTTAGAAGACTTTGTTTTTTTATCATAATCGATTCATTCGTTTGAATTTTCGACAGTTAATTTTCAAATAAATCAATTTGTTTTAAATTGTGTTTATCGTTATTATATTCTTTTCGTGAATATCTATTCGTGGTTTTTCCATACAAATTTTGGACTCCGCTTATATTCTTATAATACTTGTCTTCTTTCAACATTCTTCATAAACAATGAAACGGTTCAAATCCAAGACGCCGTGTGCGAGTTCTTTTCTTTTAAGACCAGTTTCAACTTTTGTTATCTTCAGATTAAAAGTTCAAACTTTTTCTGAAGATGATTATAATCAAAGCCAAGTGTGAAGGAAATGTATCCATAGATTATTTCTAGAATTCGTGCAAAGGACAATTTGGTATTTCTGTTAGTGCTTCTAAGTTCTCTTGTGTGTTTTTTCGTCTCAGTGTTAACAAATATTTTCCATCACGATCGAACCAAGCTAGTTAAATTTGTACACCTATTCCATAGTCTTCGCCACTTTTTCTCCAGATTATTCCCTTCTTGATTATTTTTCTTAAATTGTTAAGATCACCTTTTTGGATTTTTCTACCATCAACGACAAGACCAAAACTATACTGTGAAATATTCTCAATTTTTTTACATACTTGCAAGGCAGAAACAATCCGCAATGCGAATAAATAGGACATGGATAATCGAGGTTTTAATGATGTTATAATATTCAAATAATACATGTTTAATGTTCTTAAAAAAATGTACTATTACGAATTAATATTATTAATTCTTTCACTCCGAAGCCGTATAAGGGCGGCTGATATATCTACCATTTTGGATTATAAGACTTAATTACTAATCGCATATTTAATTGTAAGCATGTCTTAACATTATGTTAAAAAGGTACAATAAACAATATCGAAGAATAATAATACCTGAAGCAATTCACATTTGTAATTATTTAATTTTTTAATATATCAACTAATAATTAACCCGAAAATACCTAATAAATTTAATGCATTTGAATATACATTTTACATTTAACAGACATTCTATTTCAGAACATAGTAAATCACTAATAGTCGATTTTTTCAGGATGCTGATTTTAATAAACTAATAATTTTTAAATATGCTTTTGTCTCTGTGTGATATCATGTGTACTAACAAAGTAACATTTTCAGATGAACTCATTATTGAAAGAAGTAAATACAAAGCAATGGCAGACGAAATGGATCAGACTATGGCCGATCTTACAGGATATTAATTGTTTACTTTCAATTACAGGCAGTTGTATTTTTTTAATGTCCGTATTATTTGTAATTCGATAAGAGGATATGGTGGTAAATGAACACGTTTTAAATTCGCTGCCTGTAATTCAAATATATTTGCAAGAATGTGCATTGTCAATTGTGGAATGCTAAAGCTTTAAATTTCATATGATCAATTGAAACACTGCTATATTTTAATAATTTAAAATTCAATTGCTAATAAAGTGATTATACGATTATTTTAATGAAAAATATGCTTTTATATCTGTTAAAGATTTTCTTTCATGACAATAAATAACATTTTTTTTATATTCGGAACTATTAGACTATTTGATTGTGTTCCTAGATCATTTACTAATTTATTTTACATTAATTATACATTGATTCAAACTTGAAAGCATACAACAAATGTTCATTGTAAATAAAACTTGAAATAAATGCACCTATTTTGAAATGAAGTTCTTTCATATTACAAACCTGTACAAAACTGAACTTGTTTCCTCAATGCAATCTGGTAACACCGACTCGTTGTTTACTGAATTAATTAAAATTTAAAAATCGAACAGTATAAATTTTATTATGAAAAATAATAATATTGGAAAACAAAAAATAAGTAAAATATTTTTTTTTAAATATAAATTTTAGAATAGGTTTTCTTTCTTTCGAACATAAAGTCCCGTGAGACGAAAGACGAATTACTGATTATTTAATATAAAGTTTTGTTTCTGAAACGAGAAAGTACCTACAGGACATGAAGAGTTAAATAAGTTATTGGATATCCTAGGATTACCTGATTGTTTAGTCCCGATAGGAAAAACACTAAATGTGAACAGAGCCCAGAATAACCATATATATATATGTATATATAGGTGATTCAACTTAGGCTTCCACATGAAAATATTAAAAAAAAAACAAAAATTAAAAAGTCATGTTATTTTTTATTTAGTATTTTAAATCAATTCAATACAATTATATATGAAAGATTATATTGTTAAAATGGCCACGGTATTTTTTTTAATTTTTGTGTTTTTTAATACTTTCATGTAGAAGCCTAAATTGAATCTATATATATATATATATATATATATATATATATATATATATATATATATATATGCATCTATTTATTTAAAAAAAATAAGTAATCATATGTTCTAGACAATTGAAGTGTTTCATCACTAGATAAGAGTCGAATATTCGGAAACTTTAAAATATGCCAGTTCTAAACATTCTATATAAGGTTAACATATAATCAACTCACTTAATAATCTAATCTGAAGACGGCAATCATGATAAGGTGAGTCAGAAAATTTTGAGTACAATAAATTAAATATCACCGTAATTATGAATTGTTTATATCAAATCTTATATTGAATGTAACATAATTAAAAATGACTCATTGTTTATATTAATGTCAAACAATATTGCATGTAACCATAGCAGTGGCGTATCCATAGGGAATAATGGGAAAACAATATGGTTAATAATTATGGGTAATTCTTTGGATTGATTAAAATATAAAATTGAATTTTCTTTCACAAATGAATTATTTTTCACATCACAAATGACAATTTTTTTCTGATCAAAAATATTCAATAATTTAGATTTTTTAGTTGTTACTTATGTGTATTTCTATGGACGCGATCATCGTCAGAGCGCCAAAGTACAAAAAATGTTAAGTGAATCTTATTTTTTTTCTAATAATTTCACATTTTTTCAACATTTATATGCCTTCTATGTACACGAATACTAAATAAATGTGTATATATATATATTAAATCCTTCCTCTCGTTACTCCCTCACCTTAAGGTCACTCGCTGAAGTCATGAAATAATATGACTTAATTTAATTATATGAATAATTTAATTAATTTTGTTAAAAAATATTCATAAAGAATATACATTTTCCTTAATAGTCTGTAAATATATTCGGCGATGAAAATGTGCACATTATTTAAGATTTCTGATTGTAATATTTTCTTATTAAATCATAAAAATGAATCCTCTGTTCAAACAATGGTGTCAAATTGCAAATAAAAAATGATTTAAATATTTGGTCATTAACAAAAAAATTAGACGATTTTCGAAACGAGCAGTATTCGTTTTACAATTTTTTTCTTTTTATATTAAAAACGATTGAAAGTCACAAAAATCGTTTTGGGGACATCATTAACGCTAAAAAAAGCGAGATATCGAATTTACTTAAATCATAAATTGGTGGTTTTTATGCTAATATTATTAAAATGGTCCTGTCTCAATAAAAAGTAATGATAATTAAATGAGTTAATACTGTTTTAACTCCCTGACATAATTTACTTTCATAAGTGAATTCTCTTTGATCATTTTAAATTGTTACCTTAGCAACAATCAAAATGATCAATAATGATATATTTTTGACCAAAACTTTTTTTGTGATTTATCGTGTAAAAAATGAAGTTATTTGTGAAAATAAATAAATGAACCTAAAAAGATATTAAGATTCAGTCATTAAAAACGTATTATACATCATATTTAGTCTTTCAATGATTAGAAAAAAAAACCTCAAGACAATCAATTATTAAATACAAATCTCTTCTATGTTGTCCAAATAAACAACTTTCTCAGTTTTACACAAATTTTTTGTAAGTATATATATATATATATATATATATATATATATATATATATATACATATACATATACATATATATATATATATATATATATGTCATAAGAAAGACATAATATTTCAATTATTAAGAAATGAAATAAAAAACAAAAAGTAATAAGAATAATCGATAAAAAAATAGATACGAACAGGTGAAATAAACTTTTGAAAACTTCTGACGTAAATAGCACCTTCATAAATAAGATACATAAGTCGTAAATCAAATAGATAATAATTCTTGATAAGTGGTGTATGTGCCTGTGTGTTTTTAATACTTTGTATATTATTACGGACTGTAAATAATTCTAATATGATACAAATAAATGCACATCTATTTATATCTATATTTTACTTATAAAAGTTTAACACTTGACGTTACTAATATGAGATACGTATTTATAAACATTACATTGCGTGTACACTGAGACATATATTCATATAAGTTTCTACATCGTTAAAAATGGAACAAAGGAATAACAACAACGAAAATAAATTAAAAACCTTCAGTCTGACTTACCTTAAGAAGCGGCTAGTGACCAGAAAGAAATCAGTTTTGAAAAACAATGATTGTCAAGAAGTTTCACGAACCGAAGGCTTATGTTACTGTGAAGATAAGATGAGTACTTGTGCAATACAGAATAGTAGGTGTTGTCCTTGTGTTAGAAAAGATCCTAAAACAAAAAAGGGCTTCTTTAGATTGTTACAGAATCATTTATACTGCACGGTAAATATGTGCCGCACAAAACAAAAAATCAGAGACGGTTCTTCTTGCTCGATAAATTTATCTAATGAACTCGTCGCGAGCTCAAATGTCCCTACACAAAATAAAAATAATACATCTACATTTCCTCTACAATTCACCATAAACAACCGTAGTACTGAATCATTAGAAATTCAATCCCATGTGCCCACACATCATAACACTAACACAAGCTTACGACAAACGTCGTCACAGTTGTTCAAGAGCCTCGATCAACCGAACGTTGTCATGTTATCTTTAGATGCTAAATGCAAAGACACACAAATGTGCGAAAATGGGCACAGTCTGAGCAGAGAACTATTTAATCTTGCACGTCACGGCTGGTATTGGGGTCCTATATCACGTGTCGAAGCTGAAGAAAAGCTCTCTGATCAACCGGATGGAGCATTTTTGGTTAGAGATTCTTCTGCTGACCACTACTTACTGAGTATTAGTTTTCGCAGTGCTGGAAGAACTTTACACACACGGATAGAACATGACTTTGGATTGTTTCGGTTCTATTCTCAAGAGGGTTTCTTGACGATTGCCGAATTGATCGACCATTCGATAACTTTCTCGAAATCGTCTGTGATTTGTTATTCGAGGCCTCGATCGCCGACCCAGCCAGCGTTCCCTGTACGACTGACGAAACCCGTGTCACGCTTCATGGAAGTTAAATCGTTACTATATTTATGTAGATTCGTTATAAGACAGTACATACGTGTTGATAATATACAAAAATTACCACTTCCACATTCGCTTAAAGGGTATATTCAAGAGGGTTGCTATTTCTGATTTTTTTTGTTTACTTTCAATTATCAGTGACATAAAAAAACAATGTCGATATACGTTGTTTTCTAACGTAATGGTATAGTTTGACATTGTTTCATTATTGTTTTAAGAGTGTTATTATTCTCGATATCATTTACTTTATCGAGCCAGTCTGCATTATTATATACATAAATGATTCATACATATGCTCTCGCGCATACAGAAACGTGTTAAAATAATGAATGTGTATTTTAATATTTATATATATTATATTTGTTTTGATGAAACTGTAATGTATAAATTTTTTTGTTAATGTTTTGTGCTCAGTGATATTGTAAAAATAATAAGTGGTAAAAGTCCAAAGAAACAATATTTTTAGTAGGATAATCAAATTCAGAACAAAAATAAATAACTGTCTTATTAAAAAGACTAATGAAATTTATTTTCAATCAAAATATGTTTAAATATTACAATAGAAGCTGCATATGTTGTATGTAGTTTGAAAACAATATTTTTTTTTTACTTCTATTACATATATTTCAATCCATTTGTACATATTTTAGAATCATATCCGTCCTAAAAATCGAAAATGTATTTTACTAAAATATCAATGAGTTGACATTTGAAATATAAGCACTGTCACTTCCATTGAATTTAATTAAAATGTGTTCAAAAATTTCAAAATCCAGTGATAAAAAAAAGATAATAAAATAAGCACTGTTCGTAGCCAGTTCCATTTATATGAAAAAAATGCTTTAATAAAATTACAATAAGCAAGCACATGTACGGAATATGAATTCATATAATAATCTTGTAATAAATCTGTCCAGAGAATTAATGTTATGTAACTATCCTTTTCACAACTTAATTGTTAAATAGTTGATTGTAAAATACAAATATTTTGTAACATTCTATTATTTTGATGGAATTGATGCTGTTTTTATAGATAGGTCAAATTGCAGTTACTATAGGTACAACAATAGAATTAAAGTTGTATGTAATTTTTTATTTTAAGTATTTTAATTGTACCAAAATGAAAAATTGTGATAAACAATTAGTTTGTTTTATTGATAACCTTTTAAATCCTTTTTTGTTTTAAACACCTGTGATTAAATGGAAACAATCAACCAGACACTCAAAAATAATTGTATTAAAATAAAAAATTCAAAACTAATGTGTCTGTTCTGATATAAAAAATGTGATTACATTAATTCTGTCTACCTTTTTGAAACTACTGTTGGTAAACGAAAGAAAAATGCTAAAAAGTTAATAAAAATTTATGATCCTTCGTTTGCTTTCGATGCTTTATGTAAAATTTGAAATGATTGTACCTTATAGAAAATTGAGTTTTCAGTATTTTACTAATGCTGTTGTAGGAAAATATTACGATGTTGAATGTAAATTAAGGATTGTTCCACGATTTGTAGGTGTATCAATTATAAACAGATGAAAGCTGTTATCAAATTTTATTGAGATTCCGGGTCTTGTTTTAGAAAAATTAATTATACAAAAATTGTGTCAGGATTTACAAGTTAAACTGTGAAAGTGTAATATTAAGAAGGTTGATAAAAGCATTGCTGATGATATAAAATCTCTTGTTACTATTATTTTTTAACTCATTTTCCAATAATGTTTACAATTTTCATGATTACACTATTATATTGTCACTACAATCATAACTAGTGAGACTAAATTAGCCTAATTTTCATAGCTATAATACATAGTTAAATTTTGTCAAATTTAAAAAATTACATCAATAATGTCACTTAAAAGAAAAAGAATTCATCGAGTTGAAATCGAGGCATTTTACATTTAATTGGAGTCATGATAAATAAAATTATTAAATTTAACCAAAATTATAAAACAAAAAATCATGTTTAGAGCTCCGAATATTTATTATATCATTTGGTAATTAATGGAAGTAGTATTTATAAAATACAAGCATTAATTCATTTCGGATTGTATCAAATAAATCGTTAAGATAAAAACTTGTTTTTTGGGTAAACTACACTATAAATGGCATTCGTTACTTTACAAAAAATATATCAATAAATACTTATAAAATTATTTATTAATACTTATAATTATATCAATAAATATTTATTTGATTTGATATAATCCATGTTTCTAATGTACTTTGTCAGACAAAGTGCAGTACAGCGCAGTCTTCTTTTACGCAAAAGTGTATATAACCCTACTTTATTTCTATTTTAATTCCTAACATGTGCGTAACATGGAAACTGGGATATAACCAATAAATTTACAAATAACATTGTTTTTTTTATTCTTATAATTTAAAAAATCATATAAAATGGAAGTATTATCGTCGATTATAAATTCTTCGTTTGCAAATGATTATTTAAAAATTATAGGAAGTCAATTAAATGTTGATAGAGTATGTCGCGAGTAATAAGCAACAAACTTATAAACATTTAATTATAATGTAACTTTGTTGTAGGACTTACTGTCATGTTTAAAACAATATTTACTCAAGTCAGATTTTAGAAAGAGAGGTCTAATTTTCCTAAACACATTCATATCGCAGTGTACATCTGACACCGTCAATGAACATGCAGTATTTTGGATTGATACCTGTTTGAAAGAATCTAAATCAGAAGACGTCTCGACGCAGATAAACAGTTTCAATATCTTGTCAAAAATCTTACATGTGAGCGATGAATACCCGGACTTGTATAAACGTATTTCAACAGATTATTTATCGAAAATAATCGATGATATTTATATTGTTAAGCCAGGAGTGAGTCAGTCTTTATCAGCATTGAATTGTTTAAGAATATGTTTAAAAATTTTTCCGGGTACATGTGGTCATCATAGGAGTAATATCGAAAAGTATATATTTTCTTATATAGATAGCACAAACCCAAATGAAATATATCTAATTTCACAATGTTTCCATTATATACCACAGGTACATCTGATTAAATCATGTATTTTTTAAAAATATGAATTAGGATTTAATACACCAATTTTAGATATCTGGTAGTGGACCACAAGGTTCTATTCATAAGGCTCAGTGGATAAGTCAACAGATTCACGTATGTGTAACGCTACATTCTATTTTAAATGATCTCTTTGAGTACATAGATGAGATGAACAATATTGAAATTAACAACGCCGATCAGTTAGAATTACCAGAAATTTCAGATGGTGGCAATAAAGTAATACAGATATATAAATTAGCTAATAGATTTAATAACTGTGCTAATTTGCTTCAGACTATGTTAATGTAAGTGTATGTAACAAATAGTTTAAGTATTAATTTAATCCTACATGATGATGTATATGAACAAATATATTTTTAGTGAACCATTTCCAACTTCGAAACGAATATCATTAGATAAAATAATTGATGTTATCAGTCGTACTTTTAGTATTAATGGTGATGTTATTAAGAAAGATTCGCTAGATGATTTTGCATTAGGAACAGTTATCACAACCATTCATAACAATACGTTGCAACTTTTAGAAGCTCTTGTTTTTAGGTATTTTTTTTCATATATATACACATGCATTTCTTCTCTCTTGAGACTGAACGGTTTTCAGTAAAAATTATTTATTTTTTCTTCTATTTACCAATTCATCCACCTTCTCTCTCTCTTTCTCTCTAAATATATATACGCACACACATACATACATACATACATACATACCCATAGACGTACTATAGAGAGTGGTTTTTATTAAAATATTCATGTATTATTTCGTTTCTAATATTATGTTTTTGATATATATTTTATAATGATTACGTAACGTATATTTTAGTGTAGGAACAAATATTCTACCATATGCTGCTGTAATTAGTAAAATATTAATCGATGTGTTAGAAAATACTAATTTAGAATTGTCACCAGAAAGATCATCTATGTAAGTATTTTATATTTTTATTTTACTTACAAAATATATATATATATACATACATATGTACATATATATATATATATATATATACATACATACATACATATGTACATACACACACATACACATACATTCATAAATAAATTTGACAAAATTATTTCAGATTATTAAAAATACAAGCTTATAAGTCATTATCAAACTGGTTATCATCAGCTCAAGGTGCAAGCTGTATCAGTTTATTTTCAGATGTTCTTGTACCTATTATAATAAATGATTTAACATACAATAAAGTAAATTGCATTGTAATCACACAAAACAATAAGCCAGTAACTTTAAAATCCAAAAAAAAACATCAATTGAAAGAATCTAATTATTTAACAAATAGAGTCGAACATGTAAATAATAGAAGGTAATTGAAAAAAATGATGTATTTTTATTTATTATGCTATATATGTTCTACTTTATTTACTATATGTGCATGTAAAGATTTTTTTGTAAAAAATATCACTCATTTCAGTGATCATAGTTCTCAAAAATTAAATGATTTACGTACAGAGCTCTCGTTTGTCGCTTTAAAAACAATACAACATTTACTAGAATCGCAGTCGGTGCTTTTACAGCCATTGATTCATAAGGTACTAATATTTCTCAAGTAACACAATTACAGAAATGTATACAAGTATTAACAAACTTGTTTATTGCTTATAATTTTAAAAATTTTAATTAAGGTTCTTCAAGAGATTCTAGTTAAGCAAATATTGGATTTGAAGAAGAAATCTGAATTTTTGTTGTACCAGAGTAAATTATGCTGCAAACAATTGTACCGGACTTTAATAGCATTGGTTGTGAATTTTCATCCGACAATGCCGCCACCCACCTTCTGCGTGTTAGATATTCTGTCAAGTGGGCAGAAAGATAAAGATTTTGAAATATCTCAGATCTGTACCAATGGATTATTGATACTTGAAAAAATCATACATCCACCGATACCTACTTTTTATCTCTTGAATCAAAAAGAAAATCCAAACTACGTTGTCGAATTCAAAGAAAATAGTAAAAAAAGAAAATGTACCGATAATAATTATTTTGAACAGTCATCTGATGTGTTAGTTACAACTGTTGAGATATCAGACGATTCGAATATGAATGGTGTAGTAGAAATAAATTCAAATGACTCCGATGGAAATTCATTACCTCCTCCAGAAGATATACACGTAGAAGTTGTCGATAAAGATATAGAAATTGTAAATAAGGATATATTAGCCCAAATAGCAGCAATAAACAGTGAACAAAATAATAAAGAGTCATTCGACAGGGACTTGAATTGTAAACCAATTGAAAGTGAGAAAAGCAACCTTGATATCAATCAAGATGAAGCATTATCTTCTAAAGTAAGTCCTGAGAATGAAATATGGGAAAGTCAAACAGAAATATTAACACCTTCAGACCAACACGATATAAATATTGAAAAAGATATCGCAAATTTACACGACCTACATGAGAATTTCAATTCTCAAGAACCAATTGAATATGTAAGTGCATCGAAAAGAGCTAGATTGTCTGATATAAACGAACAGTCTGACATTAAATGTGAAACTCAGATTGTAAACGAAATAAAGGAATGTAATGGATCTGATAAGTTAATTGATAGTCATTCAGAAAAAAATGAGAATGTGGTTGAAGCTCATGAAGACAATAACGAATTAGATGCAATGTTGTCAACTTTTGTAGATGTAGTGCAATGATGCGTCTGCAATTATTAATTGTATATGTACTGAATATTATTTACTGTTATAATATTTATAAATATGAATCGTAATAAGTCATTATTTTTATGTTTTTAGAAAAAGTAAGTAAAGGATATAAAATATTGAAAATTTAATTTTATTACATTTTAAAATGTTTTTTTATTTAGTAATTGTATAATAAAGCAATCGTAATAAAATTCTTTGGATTAGAATTTTAATATCTGATTTAATTCAAATATAGAAAAATTTTAAATTCGAATACTTAATATGTTAAAAAGAAAACAAACCACAAATATTTTTCTGGTAAGTGTCAATTTTTAGTTTATTGAAAATTTTTAATCAAAAAAGTTTTGTAATTCATGAAATGTAAAAATAAATTATTTGTGAAAATGTATTTTTTTCAGTTTTTACTTATTATTACTAGTCTATAAAGAGATATCTTTTATACTTTCTTTTAAAATCAAATGATGTTTGATGTTTTTTTTTGAAAAATCGCTATAATTTAAACAGCATTTAATTATGAAATATTATTATGTTGGTTACATTTTCATGTTTCCCATAATTCTATTCAAGGGTCAGACAGTTCTGTTTGAATATGGCGGTGTCGGTGTTATTAAAAGTGCACAATTTGAACAAGTGTTTCTATGGCTGTAAGCTCTTTTTATTATTTTTTTTAAGCATATATTTTGTTTTCATACTTAAACATATTATCCTCAATTTGTTTTGTTTCATATTAGATTCTAGAAGCTGTTTATGTTGCCAACAGTTAAACTTTACAATTTATTATTTTATATAATAAACTGACAGTTATACCATGAGTTAACTTTTTATGACTATTAAAATGGTTTCATTCATATAAGCTAATACTAATTTAGAACAAATAGATTACGAGTATTAAATGTTTTAATTTTATTTATTACTTATGTAAGTTTTACATGATATTAGCGTACAATTCAAATAACCTATTCATATGTTAAACAATATGTCAAATATATTTTTGGAAGAATTATCGAAGTATTTGAGTGTTGGGAATGTGGATGAAGTAATGAGTATTGTACTTAAAAAAGAAAACGCTTGTTGTATAAGTACAAATTTAAGTGAGTTATTGCCTCTTGTTATACGTTATTTGAATGAAAACGTTTATAATAATTCATCAGATTTATTTAAATGTTGTGAAAAACTATTATACGTTTTTCAAGAAAATGTTCACCCAGAAGAATATTTATTGGAGCTTATTGAACAAGTAGAAATAGCAGATTATAATGAGACTTTTTATATACTACTACAAATTATTCAAAAAGTGTTATTTACAATCGAAAAGAATCAAGGGTTAGATTGGTGCCTTATTACAATTAAACGATATTTGTGTAAAGTGCCATACGAGGATAATTCAGAGAATGATGTGCCGTCAGATATAAATTCACAACATCAACAAATAACTAATTTATATTTTAGTGTCTTAAATTTTATCGAACCGTTTGTAGAAAAGGTTAAATTAGGAGTTACCATAACTGAAAATGATATCAAAATGCGAAATGTCATCGTTTGTTTTTTGTTACAAATAATGGGGATGCCGTTTGCAGCTCTTGACTTTAAAATAAACACAAATACAGACAATACGTTTCGATTGGTCGCAGAAAATATTATGAAACTTTTATCAAAAATCATATCTGACAAATTACGTTTTCTAATGTTCTCATCGTTCAAACCGAAAAGAAATCCTGACCCGCTTGCAGATACTCCTGAGGAAGAGTTTATCTTCGATATCGAAAATATACCCATGTTACCATACTCAATACTTTATTATCTTCTTTTTTGTGAAAATATAGAAAACAATGATATTCCTTTAGTTTATAACCTGGTATATATCATACAGTCGTGTCTCCATCATGCGGCTTTTCTCTTGCAAGAAGTCGATATTCGAATTGTGAAGAAAGGATTGCTTCTTTCTGAATCATTAGTTAATATAATGCCGAACAACTTATCGTACATTGTACTCGATTCAGATGTACATCGGTTTTTTACTAGCAAGTTGATAAATATTATGATTTATAGTTCTGATCAGCAAGACCGGCAGGTAGCGCTCAGACTTTTTAGTCAATACTTTAAGAACTTTGATATTAAAGGACAGTATTTAATTATATACCACATGAGAGATTCAACGAATCATGCTGGTATATTAGGACTTTTAGTGATGAAATATAAAGATATGGTGTCGATGCAGTTAAACAAAAACGATTTGACGAAATATGTACAGAATTTTTCTTTAAAATGTATTTTGTTAAAGTATACTTGTTTACCTAAAAACAATAAGAATGATACAGTGGCAATGTCTGATTTGTACTTTTCTGTTTTGAATTTCCTTCAATATTTATTGATACGGGATAAATCAAATCTGACTGGAATTTGGAACTACATGAATGATGTGAAAACAAAGTTCTTATTGCCTTTAGAAGAACACATTTCACTATCGGAAGAATATTATAAAACAAAAATTAAAAATTTACGTAGTAATGTGAGTAATAAAAGTGAAATTGAGTTCAATGTTCAAACTGTGAACGGTGATACACTTGGCATTTTACCACCAGATGAACAACTAGAATATATTAATTGCACATTGAACGGCTTACATTTAATGAAAGATTTTTTAAATCGCGTGCTAGATATAATCAACAACTAATACAATTCCATCACAGTAGCTTTATTTTTGTAATTTTATTTTTTTAATAATATTGTAAAACATTCAATAAAGCTTAAATGGGAATGAAAATGTTACATATAATTTAATGTTTTTTTTTATCTCCATTAAGTATAATACATTCTAATTCAATTTATATCTTATTTTTTGTTTATAAAAGATTTAATAGACTATGATATAGGTTATTAGAAATCATTTGTTTTTAGATTGTTATATAGTTTTTATTTTAAAATAAGTAAATGAATTTTATCCATTTTGTGGTATATAGTGAAAATAAATATACAATAAAAATTGTTAAACTAATTGTAAACTTTTGTTCTAATTATGAGTAATATATTTTCTTTTCAACGGTCATAATCTGAGAGTATGTAAAATAGTAGTTCTCTATTGCGTGATCTAAGGCAGTTACCCTTATCAGTACGATGTTCATTTATTCTTGCACTAGTTGCACATATCATCGATTCAAATTTATCACAAGATTTTTAAATCTGTAAAGATAATAAGATTATGAAATTTAAATCAAAAATTTCGTTAATTTATTGACGAGACATTTTTTTGAAATATGTGAATGTCTAATCTTCAGTTATTTGAACATCCTTGAAACCGTCTTTGTTTTTAGTAAATGTCAGATACATAAATATTCACAAATTTAATATTTTTTATTTCCATGTATATAATATATGCTTTCCCAGAAAAAAATCAATATGTATATTTTTAGATCATCGTTTATTATCTACCATCAACCCTTTAACTAACTTAGATAGTACTAGTGTTAATTTCGATACACAAAACAAACAGCACCAAAAAAATCAACATGACGAAGAGAAAAACTATGACCAAGAAATACAGACCAAAATTCTAGCAGCGTCAATGTCATTTGTGGTAGAATTAGGCTGGTCTCGCAATGCGATTAGCGCTGGAGCGAATGCCGTCGGTTATCCTGGTATAGTGCACGGATTATTTCCTAGAGGCGGTGCTGAGTTAGTCCAATTTTTTTATACAGACTGTAATAAAAAGTTATCGTTAATGTTGAAAGAGGTTGGTGTTTAAATCTACCATGTGTGTAATTTATTTCAATTTTATATAATAGAAACAATTTCATTAACTTCTGTAATATATTAATCACGATTATAATTGATTAATAGATGCATAATGAAAGTTCTGATAAATCTACTAAGAAACGAATACAAGAAGCAATTGAAACTCGACTTCGAATGATTGTACCGTACAAGTCGAAATGGCCACAAGCAATAGCAATCATGTCTTTGCCTCCAAATGTACCATCCTCTTTAGCAAATTTATTGACTTTAATCGATGATATATGTTTTTATTCAGGTGATAGATCTGTAGATGTGAGTATTTCTTAATTGATATATTTTTTTAAAGATTTTATATTTTTATTTATACAATAGAAAAATATTTAATGTTCCTATCAGTAAAAGTAATTTATTATCTATTAAAAAGAACAACTTTACTTTTATTTGTGAATATTCATGTAATTTTAAATTCAATTTGTGTTTGAATCTTCTACAGCTTACGTGGTACATTCGACGAATAGGTTTAGCAGGTATTTATAAAGCAACTGAATTATTCATGATACAAGATAACTCGGAAGACTGTCGAGAAACGTGGTTGTTTTTATCGAACAGAATTGACGAAGCTGTCGCTATTAATTCAGTCATTAAACAAACCGAAAATGTTAATAATCAGACAAAAGAAGTATTCACGTCTGCTTTTATAGTGGTACATTGTTTTATTTTGAAATTCGAATGTTAAATATATAATAATAGTAAGCCATGCTCATAATCTTTCTTAAATGCTGCAATTAAATCTTACTTGTTAGTAATGTTTAATGCTCCACTTGATCTAGTTATGTTCATAAACTTATTTTTAGTAGGTCGTGCTTATAATCTTACTAAGTACTCTAATTAGAACTCGCTTCTTAAGTAGTGTTTAATATGCCACTAGATCTTTAGCATGCTTATAAATATACTATTAATGATTTTAATAATCATTACTGGATCTAGTGGTACATATATATGCACTACTAATTAATGAGATCCAAATGAGTATTTAGAGTAAAAGCGTGAGTATAGCTCAGTAAAAATAAATTTAGAATATAATTAAATCAAGTGGTTTATTAAAAACTACTAACTAGTAAGACTTAGTTGCAGTATTTAGTGAAAGATTATCAACATGGCTGTGTTTTTTTTTATTTATAACATGTCCGTTTTTAGGCTAGAAATATGCTGGGCTTAGACTGGAACAGATAATATTGAATAGTTTCTGATTGACAATAGTATATTGAATTGTACACTTATTAAGTATAATTATCTTCAAGCGACTTAAACGTAAAACTTTGAATACATGAAATATGACCAAACAGATAACTGGCAATATTAGTATGATTGTAGTTTAATATTCCAGAGGAATATGCAAAACTCCATTGCAAAATTATCATAACACTGATTTAATTTGAATATGATTCATCAAGCACTTTTTTGTATACTGCAATTCGTTTTTCTTAAGAATAAATCTAAATGTTTTCAGGAATTTAAGTCATCAATATTTCATGTTATTGTATTACATATATTTTATATTCGTTGTAATTTATATATTTTTGAATAAATATATTTGTTCAGAACTTCTTTAGGCACTTTTCATATAATATTGTGTATGTATGCATACATACATACGTATATATATATATATATATATATATATAAATGCCGTATTGCGGATTCGAATTATGTACGTAAGAGAAAGATCAAGATTTGATTTTCAAAGGAATGTTAAATCTCTGTCTCACTCATCAGTACAAATGTGTTTTTTCATAGGTATCATTGTATTTTGTAAACTTTTCAACAAACTTCTGATAAAAATGGTAAATTATTGAAAAGCTTAACATTTCGTATTTTCATCTTTTTTTTACCCTATAGATAGATATATCTAAAGAAGAAAATATGTACATTATATTATTATATGTATTATTTTGATCTTATAACTATAAGTTTTTCTACCTTATGGATAAATAAATACAACTGTGTATATGTTATTGAGTAAAGTTGCATCACAATAATAATTTATTTTAAGGGGACCCGGTGGTCTAGCGGCCTAAAATTTAAGCTATTTTAAAAAAATTTTTTCTATATGAGGGTAATGAATAATGCTTTCAAATTTTTTTACACTTATTTTATTACTAATAAACTACACAAAAATGAAAATAAAGACAAAAAAAATTTTTTTTTAAATTAGAAAAATGATGCTGAAGTCTCCCTCTCTAAAAAAATGGAATTGCGTGGTGAATGATGATTTATCTCTCCCTCTGATCTGAAATAAAACAATTGACGAATTTTTAATTAGTATAAGTATAGCTATCGCAGGAAGTAGAATAAAAAAAAAAAATTTGACAAAATGGCGCGTAGTCAAAAGTACAAGTTTGAAAACGACCAGTATTCTTGAATGTTTTGTTAATAAAAAAAATATAAATATTTTACGGAAACTATTAGTTCCGTAAAATATTTATTGTAGAACTATTCAGAATAACATATTAAAATTTCAGACAAATCGGTCAAGTAGTTTTTTTTTCTGGCCCCCGCAAGACGAAAAAAAGTAGTTTCGAGATAAACGCGTTTAAAGTTTCAACTGCTCCACTTATTCTTCTACCTACCTGACCTTCTAATGGGCTGTAGATCCTGAAATACTCTGAATTTCGTCATCAAATTTTAACAGTATATTTTTAAGATACTATACTTTCGAAAAAAAATCGATTTTTCGAAAATTCTAGACCACCGGGTCCCCTTAAAAAACTAACGAAATTTTGTTTTAATCTGACAGTCTCCTATAATTTGTTGAAATTATGAAAAAATCCCTGTTTAACAAACATGCGTATCTAGTTGTCAAACAGCCGTATTAATAAAAACCATAAAGGATTAATAAACATCCAAAACTTAATTTCAAAATTTATTCAGAATGAACCCAGTACAAATATCAAGAAACATTTACTCGTCTGGACTTCATTAAAAAAGTGATATGATTTTACTGACGAGCTTCGATTCGCTGAACTGCCACTCGAGCGCAAAACTAATAATACCGGCAATAATTCCACAGAAATAGATAATCAGTGGCGATATGATCGTCTGGAAATTCAGCGTCGTATCGCGATTCTCCTGTGTGTTGTTTTTGCTTCGCGGTATGATGTCGAACGTGAGCCGCATCGCTTCCGCGTCGTCGTAAGTCCACTTCTGCATTATCCCCGACGCGAATATATATCCGATCAGTCTGTTAAAACTTCTTTCGTACGCGGCGCCCTGTCGCATCGGAAACGCGTGAAACATCGCCAGCATACCGCGTGTTCCGAGACGTAGTTCGTACTGTCTGTTCTTCGCCATAAGGTAACCGCATTGTGAACGCATGACGTACTCCATGAAGACATCTTCAGAGAACAGTGCGCTTTCGCCTTTGAGGACGATTTCGAACGCTTCACACAGTGTGTTGATGATGGATGTCTTGCTATAATATTTAGATACGATGATGCAGTGATTCCACATTTCGATATCGCCAGAACCGACCCTCGCGGATGTTCTACAAAAAACTCAACTTACCGTTTCACTTCTTCAACGTCCGGAGTTGTTTCGGTTTCCATTGATAAAAGCTTCCATACTATTTCTGCATTATCTACCGTGACGATGAAACTGTATCTGTGCTCAAGAAGCTGTCTGCATCAAAGTACATCCATTGAAGATAGAAACCAGGTCTGACTGATGTTGAATTCTTTATGTACTTACATTAAAGTGTCAGGTTCTGTATGAGGCGGATTAACCAATAGAGACGATAATTTGCTCTTGTACGCTGCGATCAGATTGAGTGCGACAAGGAGCCATGATATTACAACAAGTCTTGGTGCTAGCTGGAGTCTGTTTGGACTGCTCTCAGCGATTTTGTCTGTATATAGACTCGGCTGTTCGATCAATGGGACGCTACAAGCCTGGAAATGAAATTTGAAACAAAAGATTTTAAGCGAAGATGATGTCTGATATAAATCGACTATCTATATTTTAATCCTCTAGTGCAGTTTTTCTCAAATTGTTTAATCTGTGTACCCCCTTTTTGTGTAATATTTTTCTGTTTTAAACGTTCAATATATACAAAAAAATATATAATCTTATAGTTCGATGTCAGTAGTAGCCAGTGATGGAAATTGCGTTAATTCACCACATCTAATATTAATCTTGTAAAGATTGAGCTTTCCGAGAAAAGCAGGAATGGCTTCTTTACACGTTATGAGATTAGCATTTTTCTCCTGTGATTGTTTAATAAATTGTCTTTCAAAAATATCTGACAGATAAAAGATATCACACTTAGCATCATCTATCTCTTCTCCAATGTATATTCTGTCTGATGACATAGTTTTCATACTATTTTAATATTTTATTCTGAGTATGGCCCCTCTATAGTTTTCTGTAGCTCCCCAAAATCTAATTTGTGACCTGTGGCTCCCTTGAAATATTCTATGGCCCCAAGGGGGCCACATGGACCCCGATTGATAAACGCTGCTCTAGTGGAAACACCAAAATGCATACCGGTGAACACGTTTTTACTTTACCGTATAGTTATGATGAGTTTTGCAGGTTTGTATAATAAAAAATTGTCCTGTCGGTCTTCATTGGATCAACGAAATACCTACTCCCCACTAATAATTTCGGCACTATTTCTATGCCGGAAACCAATTTTAATATCAATTTATATTCTATTTACGAGAACAGATCATTTAATTCACGGAATGGCGCTCTATTTTTAAATATGATATGATGATTTTCGACTTATAACCCCTAAGGGGCCTTTATTCGCCCTTTGTGGATTGACTTACGAAGTGCCTGCTCAATATTCCGTGTCTATGCTTGTAATAGTGGTTGTGGTGTCAGTGTGTAGTGTCGTGTCATGGATGATTACAGCAGGGGTGGCGTGATATTTTGAATTTGAGAAGCAAAAACCAGCGTCATTACCTTTTGGTTACCACGTCTCAAAAAATCTGGAAGAGAACCATTTTAAATCTAATGTAGAGAGCTCGGTAAAACCACAACGGTCACTCCGTGCAGCATAGCAAACAACGTGTACCAAGAAGCTTATGACGCATGGATAACATGATGGCAAAAAAACTTAAGGGAAAACATTTTGAAAAGGAAAAACTCATATTATTCATCACATGATGTTCATTTTTTATCTCATTCATCGAATTAAATGATCAGCCTTTGTATATTTGTTTCATTGGGTGTAGTTTATAATTTTCAAGTATAAACCACACCTCATTATACATAAATAAGAAGATTTTAAATTCGTCTTCAGAATCTATCTGAAAATGGAATTCGGTGGCTAGTGGTGAAAAACAGACACTTGACTGATCCAAAAGGCCGAAAATCGACAGGACAGCGTATTAACGTGATCGTAAATACAAAAATATACAAAACAATGTTTCATTTTGATCAATAATGGATGTTTAATGATAAAACGTACGTACCTCCATGCAAGACAATAGACGAACATTGTCCCTCGTCGTTATCTTCGAATCAGTTTTCACCACCAGCCATAAGATGATCGCAGTACAAGGTATGACAATTAAAAATGTCAACCATACATTTATGTCGAACGGCTGCGAGACACTCGACAGACTATCCCACACAGTCTGTCTGCACAGATACAAGAAATTCCAAGCGACGAGTCGGAATGGACGCGAGAACGTGACGAA
Source organism: Acanthacorydalis orientalis (assembly GCA_034766995.1). Classification (NCBI taxonomy): domain Eukaryota; kingdom Metazoa; phylum Arthropoda; class Insecta; order Megaloptera; family Corydalidae; genus Acanthacorydalis; species Acanthacorydalis orientalis. Next base: position 14,416,594 of record CM068315.1, on the reverse strand, counting down.
TTTCATACGTTCGTCTGTGATTGTAAATCCTCCTACAATAAATTCGTACTTGAAACTTATTTGATGTGATACAATTTCTAAAGACATGAGCTATTTATTAATCCGTAAACTGTTGAATATTAGGTTGAGTCATAAGTTCATCCGTTTTTCAGGAGCTTTAATCAATGTAGAACACATAATTTAAAAAATAATCTTTTGTATTCGATAATATAATATTTTCATCATTCAATACGATCTTATTCATACAATAACGAGTTTTTCAATTCGTTTTTTTATTTTTATTTTGAAAAAAGTGGCGTCTTCGATGCAAAATAATCATCCATGTGATTTTCGATATCTGTTTTGAGCTAACATTTTCTTCCTTTAAGGTATGTTGAAGTAAACGAAATAAATGGTAATCAGGTGGAACTATGTCTGGACTGGATGAAGAATGTAGTAGTATTTTCCAATTCAGCTCGGTAAATTTGGATAGCGTTGCTGTTGGTGTATGAAGTCTAGTGTGTTACTCCTTTACGATTGATTCAATATCGACGGTTCTCTTAAAGTTTTTCATCTAATCTTTCCATTTATCGACAGTAGGATCCTAAATCAAAAATTTGATTATCGTTTAAAATCTCATCCTCAATCTTCGACCACAGTTCTGCTACCCATCATTGCAGTGCTTTCACCACTAAGTGTTGGGCGCAGAAGTTCATGACTCATGCTTCATAGAATTTAACTACTGGTGGGGTTGTACTTGGAGCTTTTCAGTATAAGCAAGAATTTGTGAGAGGCCACTTAACTGGGTTAAAATCTTATAGTGAACTACACCTCTTATATCCCACCAAACAACTTTTTTTAGGATGAAGTCCAGCCCTTGGTGTTGGTTATAGGCATGTCTCTTGATTCAGTCATTGTATTTTCCTCTACAAATTGCAACAGGGAATGTACTTTTCATCTCCGGTCATTATTCAATTCAAAAAAGTTTGATTTTAACGATTTAAGAGACTAACGCAGGTTAGAATTCTATCGGATATTTTTTTCCGGATAAAATATGTGGTATCCGAATACCGCACTTGATCTTTCCGAGTTTGTACAGATGTCTGAGCGCTGTCGATTGTGAGCCCTCCATCTTTTCTGATAACTCACGTGTTGTAGCAAAATTCACTATACCGGTGAGATCGTCCGAGTACGCTGGTTTGTCTCGAAGTTTTAAATTTCCCGAGTGAATTTTTTTGAATCAACTTGAATACATTCTTGCCGAGAAACATTCTTTACTATACGCGTTTTGAATATTTTTTATAGATATAATTTCACTGCTACTTTTAAATTCGTGCACCATTGTATATCTTAAATGCACCTGATTATTTTTGATGAATTACAGGTACATAAAAAACAGAACAAATTCATCAATATGAACATTTATTAAGTATTTAATATCAAGAAGTATCAAAGATGTTTTCGAATTATGCTTTACCCAATCATATTTTTCGTTTTGATGATAAAAGAGATCGACAGGAACGCCGAGTTCATGACAAAACGGCCGCTATCGGTGATTTATGGAACAAGTAGGTAAATAACCTTCTTCACTTGTATACCCCATATGAAAAAATGACTGTAGATGAATAGCTGGTCGCTTGTCGAGGCCGATGTCCATTTAGGAAGTATATGCCTGCGAAGTCTGCAAAGTATGGAATAAATATTTGGGCTTTATGTAATAGCAGAACAAATTTTGCCTGGAACATGCAAGTGTAAACGAAAAAAGGATCAGACGAGGCACCTGAACGAAATCAAGTATTTGATTTAGTAAAAGACCTGAATGACCGAAATATCACATCCGATATTTTTTTTACCGCCTACGATCTTGCTATAGAGTTATCGAGGAAGAAAAATACGATCATAGGTACGGTAAGATCCAACAAAACATTTTTACCAATTTCCACAAAAGAAGACATTCGCCGGCAACAGGTATATTCGAGCAATTTTTATTTCACGGATAAGGTGACTTTGGCGGGATATGTTCAATAAAATATAAGATTGTTAGAGTAGTGAGTACTCTTCGTTAGTACAATACAACTTCTGGTGATGAAAAAAAAAACTATCAGAAATAAATTATTTTTATAACAAGGCAAAGCAGGTGCTGATACACTGGACCAGTCGGTCGGTACTTACACACTAAAGAGGAAAATCAACCGCTGGCTATTATGTTTATTTTTCAATATAATCAACATATTTGTGGTCAACGCTTATGTTCTGTGCTTACAAACAGAACGTACTTGGAATAAAAATAAACTATTTCTAAGGCTTGTTTCTGGAAGAACTTAGATCTCAGTTAGTGTATGAAGAAATGCTGTGATGACCGAAGAAACCACGCGGTAGTGCATCACTTCACCTTATTAAAAGCCTTCAGCAAGATGCTAATGTATCTGAATACTTTTCAGAACCATCCACTTCAACAGAAAAATTTAGTGTGAAAAAATATCTTCAGGAGGTTGGTGTCAAATATGTGTCGGAAAAGACCGTAAAACATATTCAGTATGTGAAAATTATAAAAAATATATGTGTTGTCAGAATAAAAATTGCCATATATTTTTGCGATAATTGTAAAGAGTGTAAATGTAATAGCATTAAATAACTAATGAAAATCTGAAGTATTTTAATAATTTACCTTTGAAAAATCATATGGATGATATATCACACACGAGGACTTCACACGTTATTTTTTCTGTGGATCGTATGAGCGTTGAAGAGTAGACAAAAACAAGTTATTTACAACAAATTGTTGAAAATAGTACTAGAAAAAACGCAAAAACTAATGACTCAACGTAATATTTCACTGTATTTGAATTACCTGCTACCCAATCGACATCTTTTCTGATCACGTCGTTGACAAACCCTCCGAACGTCTTCTGCGGATCCCCGATTAAATTATACGTGAAATTTAGTTTCTTTCCCATCACTTGGACGAGCCTACCTTCGACACCACGCACGTCCAAACATTTCCGAACGGTCCGTCCCTTATACGTCATCGATCTATCTTTTTTACACCAGCAGAACGGCATGAATTCCTTGATGCCGACATTAAACCTGTGCCCGTACATGTTGGTGAACTTCTGTGGCACGAATAGTACCGGGTCGTACGTATCGGTGTTATTATCGCTGGAAATCGGCTTAACGACCTCGATTTCGGGATACGGCACCGTGCAGAAGATGCACAGCCTCGACAGTTTCGTCGACTGGGCGTTGATCACATCGTAAATGAACACGTTCCCAGCGTTTTCGAGGTTCAGCGAGACCCACAGTGAGCCGTAGAACTCTGTCAGGACCACGTCGTGCAGCACGAACAGGACCGTGTCGACGGATTTCAAGTTCGTGTACTGGTCGTAGAATTGCTGCGTCACCGTCGGATCTTTTGTGATTACAATATGGATGTATGCCTTGCCGTCGACCTTGTTTTCTGAATTCGACGACTCGGCGCCCCACTGGTATGTGATTAAATTTTCCATTTTCTTCATCTTGCAATATCTGAGGAAATAAACACAAATCTATAATACATGCCGGATTAAATAGTAGAAATAACCTTTCATAAATTAATTCATTTTCATCCCACAAACCAAATACATTTTTTCAGGTCAAAAATATTCAATAAATCTTACTGATCATTTTTGATTGTTGTTAATGCGGATTTCAATGGCGATGTTGTCATTTTCATAGCGCCAAGGTATAAAAAAAAGATATTTCTGTACCTTGTCACTAGCTATGATGGCATCGCACATCGAAATGCGCTCAAGCTGTAATCAATGATGATTTAGTAGACATTTTAGACTAGATTTTTTTATACATTTTTTTAGTGAAAATTGAATTAATTTATGAACGAGAAGGGTATTGTCATTTATTGCCAATGCTTCACGTTCAATAGAAACAAATAACCAACTTTGTAATATTTGTACCACAAATCTTCATAGTTCATGATATTCCCAGTTTTAGCGTCTAATACTGTGAAGCCATTTTTCGCACAGAATGAGAAAGGATCAATTATTGAATCATTTGTGAAACTGCACATCCATAATTATCATAAAAGTTATGGACATTTGGAATTTTTATTCATATTTAAATATCATTTATTTTGTGTGAATAAATACTAAGATTTAAATTTAAAAAAGTTTCAACTTAATAGCATAGTTTAGACTACTAGAGTCCGCGTTCATCATGGATGGAATTCTATGGTCCTGTGATATTGCATCTTAAAATATAACAAAGCTCTAAACCATGCACAATTTAACTGAATGAACCATGAGTCGTGAGCTTCTCGCTGGAAATTGAATATCAATTACTTTGTAGCTTTAGTGGTCGAGTAGCATAGTAGTTTCTCATGCCTTCGTCAAGTTAAAATCGTGGTATATTCATATTTGAATTTATTTCGCAGATAATTAATAACAATGTTAATAATTCTAACCGAAATAATCGTCAGTGAAAACAAAAATAATTTATAAATTTAAGTTTAGGACTCAAAACTGTCACTGATGTTTCTAACAACTTCTTGTAACATTTACAAAATTTAGGTGTTTCAAATTTGATTGGTTTCTTCTGATATTCGAAATACTTTAATCCCTTTTGACGTAGAATTGCGTCTAATGTTTCATTGAGCGGGGTGTCATGTTAGTGGTGGAAGCGTTACCAAGTGCTGTAACGCAAGTTCGAGCTCAGTACGCCAAAACCGTTCAACCAATTCACATCATTCACATATTTAACAGCTAAAGGACTTCGAAACCTAAAAATACTTCATTTATAAAAATCCATTAATTAGATTACAAGTTATGACCTTGAAAATTTGAAATCGGGTTTCACGTGTCAGCATTGAGAGGTGAATATCTAGGAAACTATAGTAAAATAAAAACTAAAATATCTGTGGATAGAGCTTTCAAAACTCTGTAAGAAGAGCACACATTCATTTTTTAATTTTTAAAAATTTCAGAAATTAAACTATCAAATTTGTCAACATCTCCAAAATTCAAGATGCTCAGAAAAACTGTTGCAGAACGCGTAAGAAACCACAGAAAATGTAAAGAGGAGAAACATAGTTTAAAAAAATGCTTTGACCCCATCTGAAAGGATGAAATTGTGTATTTTTTTAAACAATTTGAAACATTTTCATTTTTCTAACCCGCCGTAATTCTACGTAAACTCCTCTGGTTTTGTGTATATATATATATATATATATATATATATATATATATATACAACCCCCATTTTATTTATTGAATTAATTAAAATACAAAAATGGAACAATGTAATTTTTATTGTAAAAAGCAGTAGCGTTCGAAAATACAAAAAAAATATTTTTTTAAAAATATAAAAATTTTCAAACATTTTTTTCATTTCGGTCGTAGAAATACGTAAGGTGAATGATGGATCATTGATTATTTAATTTCAGTTTTTATTTATGGGACTTGGAAGTCCTGCCAATACATAATGGTTTTCTTTTTTTAAAAAAAAAGATTATCCTCGTCCAAAAACCTGAATGAACACATCTTTATGTCGAATAAATGAACAAACAATACCTGAGATTAATGAACGTGTCTGTGAAGGGCTTATTCTCGAAATCGTAGTGTACCAACACTGAATTGTACTGGAAATTGTCGAGAAAACCGCTGACCATTTCCACTCTAGTGACGAGTTCGACGCTCTCGTCCACGTCGAGCGATTTCTTCTCGAGTTGCGACAGACATGATGATAGCTTTATCAGGGACCATAATAATAATTTTATTAATGACATATTACCTTCCTATGTAATTGACCAGGTCGGATGTAAAGTCGACATTGAGTGATTTGTGTGCACGATAAGTCGAAAAATATATACGTTTCACTAAACTACTACTTTTTATGTTAAAATCGATACAAATAAACTTTTAATTAGTGAATTATGTCCAGACGTGAAAGTTAAATGTCAGTAAATTGTTTGCCAACACAGAACTTTTTCATTGGCGCACTCTGCGTTGATTTCATTGAGAGCTCTTATTCCCAGCAGATTTTTCCGAATCCTATTTTCACCCCACAAATCACACAAAAAATATTAGTCAGAATGTGTTCAATAAATCATTATTAATTATTTTTGATTGTTGCTAAACACCATCTTTACAGCACCAAGATACAGAAAATTCGGTCATCAATCAAATATCGTGTTATTCTCTTATTGTTTACTTCAAAGTGAACAAATCTAATTTAATAAAATATCAGACGAAATAAATTTATATATTAAATATATGATATACACTGTATATAACAAGGGTGGGCAAACTACGGCTCCCGAGACAATATTAGGTTTAATTGCCATTTTTCCTAAACTTTTATATTTATAATCTATAGTAGTATAGTATGTACCAATATTAAAATATTTTATATCACTTTATCTTTTCAAACATCCACATCCATTATGTCCAAACTGCTGTTTAAGGTGGATCTACGGTTAGGGACAATCCTTAAAAAAGATATGAAACTAAACAGGTTTGTTAATTAAGACTTGCTGAATGTAATAAAACCAAATTTGGAATGGGTTACCGTGTAAATTTTTGAGAAAAATATCTTTAAAAATGCAACTTTTAACACGGTCTCGGTAACTTTTAATTGCAAAAATGAAGGCTCAGTCACAAAGTCTTCAACGAGTAGAGATTAAACATATTCAGCTTTGATGAGTAGGACTATGATATAGTTGTATTTTTTTGTTATTTATATTAGGACGGTAGGAAGATAATTGTGGTTTTGTATATGAATTTGAAGGTCGTAAACCGCAATTCTTTTTTACCAACCTAATAAATACAATTTTAAAATTATATTTTCTGCGGCTCTTGAACATTCAAAAATGTATGAAAAGTATTATACGTGGCTCTTATTATCGAAGGAGTTGCCCGCCCCTAGTATATAATATTCATTCGTCTGAACTGTGAATAAACACAATTCAACGATTTCTTAGAAACTCATTAGTGAAATGCTTTGCAAAAAAGGTATTCAGTTCGATTAAAACAAAATACAGTTATCGCAATCGATTCAATTTGGTTATGTATGAATTAATAGAATGAAATCTAAATGTGTCTGGGTAAAATAGACATTTTTAATCCATTTATGAGCACTGTTCACTTCTAAAAATAATAATCGGTAAACATTTGTAAAGCTAATCAACGCCCTCTAAAACTCCAAATATTTATTCATTTATAATTGAATTCTCTCTTTCATTCCGAATATGTTTGTAAAACTTGGAATCACTTCACTAAATGGTTGTCAAGTAATTAATATTTTAATTTGCAATACTTTCATGTGTGTTTTTATGAGGAAATATCAAATTATCGAATGTAATAGCGAAAACAATATTGAAAAAAGATCACCAGCTATCTTATATTTTTCGTATGAATAATTTATAAACATGATAAAAGTACTAAAAGCTGCAATAATATTCACTAAACCGTTTTAAAGAAATTAATTATAATTATGAAATTTGATTGTTGCGCGGTTCTCGAACTTGAATGCGAAAGCACGACAATATCAGAGACAGCTGAGAAATTTAAACAAAACTAGTTTTCTGCTAGATGTCTAACTCTACCTTTCTCTTTCTCATTTATGCTATCTTTTCTTTGTCTTATGTTGAATTCCAATCAAATTTTAAAGCCAATATCCAATCGTGTTACCCTGAGCACATGGTACTAAAAATACTGCATTTTGATTGGTCTGCATGAACAATTTGAAGCTGTGCCAATCAATGTTTACCGTTTTAGCCTCAAATAAAACTTCTAAAGCATGACTGCTCATATTTACATGCCAGACCAATAAAACGTTGCTTTACTAGGTGTTTGAATTATTTTTTTCCTAGAAAATTACTCGCATGAACAATAATAACATCCCAAATAGTCATTAAACTTTTCATTTTTTTTAATGTAGCATCTATGAAAATATTTTTATTTAGAATAAAATTAAATCCAGTGCTGCATATACAAATTATTCACTTAGACAAAAAGCGATATATGACTTCTAACGAAATGTCACATCTTTGTCTCGCTCAACAAAAAATGTTTTTTAGATGCTGTTATATTTTGTAACTTAATGGGTATTTGATTTATTCTTATCTGTCTTGCAAATATTGACTCAAATTTTCGACAAATACCTGACAAGATTATTTAGTTATTCATATACATTAAATTTTAATATTTCTATCTTTATTTTACTTATTTACTCTACAGGAGATACATCTATATAAAAAACATTTTCATTTTTCTTAATCTTCCATTCGAAATTTTTAGAATGAAACCAACAGGCCAACAGATGATTAGATCCATGATCAAGGAAATAAAATTTCTTTCGATGTAAGAACTGATTGTTTCGTGACGCCCATGCCAACAATCTTCTGTGTGAAAATAAATTTATACGCGTGATAAAACTGTTGACAGCTTGTCATAATAAACACGCTGTCAAGAGTAATTTTCAACCCGTTTCAATATTTAATGATGTGCTGTTCAGCTGAAAAATTATATCGTTAACCGTTCTATAAAACACACGGTGTAAATTGTTGCGATCAGAAGACAAATGTTCGTTTTTTTATCGTGTACGTGGCTTGTTCACGTTAAAGTCGATGAATATTTTAATCGAAAATTAAACTGTTCTGTGACTTATTCGATAAAAAAATGATGAAATTATCGATATGATTTCTTGTGGTATAATTTAACTGATATGTGTACGTATTAAAGGGGCCGAAATGAAACTATTATTTTTAGTAACATAACATTTCATTATAAAAAAACATCACACCCAACAAATTCGTTTATTAATGAAACAAATGGATTCTAGTAACATTTTTAAATTTTGATTATTATTTTTTCACAATACAGTTTTGACACTGTGACTAGAATCAGTTTCACAAATAAATTATTTTACTGGACAAAAATATTCAATAAATAATTATTAATCATTAATTGTTGCTTATGCACATTTCAATTTGTGACCAGAATTTTTTTTCTGATCTGTGGCCTGAAAAAGAATCCTTTTTTGAAAATGAATTTTTATTTGTCCAATATATAACTATATCTCTTAAAGAATGTTTAACCCATTAAACCTCGCTAGTTAAAGTCGTAAGAATTTTCGAAAACGCTTAACATAGTTTAATTCTAGGTCCCTTCTAATTAATTTAGCGGTAGAAAGAAAAAAGTTAACGCGGTGAGATGTTTTGTGCACGCAATAGCGGAGATTAATGTTAGCATTGTCAAAAAAATCAAAAGTCAATAAAAACTAGTCTGTTTTAAATTTTAAATTCATTTATTTTATTAAAATCCGAATCAAATGTCATGACAGTTGCTAAAACATTTCGAGTGTAGAAAAACGTTACACTTTTTACATATATACATATATATATATATATATATATATATATATATATATATATATATATATATATATATATATATATGTATGTATGTATGGTCTGGCTTTTGAAAAGTTTATATCTATTCCGATTTTTTTCTCACTTTCGCAAAAATCGAAAAAATTAATAATATAGTTTTATTACTATTGAACCAATATTTACTGTTATATAAAAAAGTTTAAAAGAAAATTATTTTTAGCAGAGAAATTTCGAAAATGAATGTTGTGTATACGAAACAGCAGCGTTTAATGGGTTAAAAGATCTGATGAGATTATAATTTGTAAGTGCAATATCTAATGAACTGTAAGATAAAAGCTCTTATTTCAACTTCTGTTGTGTAAGATCGTGCATTGTCCTTATAAAGAATTATCCTGTTCTGCTGATTAAATTTGGACGTTTCTTTGTTAAATGAATTTTTATAAACCTAGCAAACCATACGAAGCTTTTTTTTTAGTCAAATTGTTTAATAATTAATAGTTGATTTAAGAATGATCAAATTGCTATCAAAACGCATATCAGACATTGTTCGAATAATCAATTAATTATGAATAATCCATTTTTGTGGGTTGTAAAAAAGAAAAAATCCATTTATAAAAATTAATTTAGCTACTGTTCCAAAAACAATATTGTAATTAAACACATTATTTCTTTCTGGAGAAAGAAACACTTTAATCATCAAAAAGACATTAATAAATTTTAAAATATTTTGTTATTTACATATTTTCTGTATGTGAATTTATAACCCGTTTTTTTTTGATTTCAAATAATAAGTAGTTACTCGCCTATTTCACAACAAAGTTTACAATTTTTATTCTTATCTCAATGACAGAATCCTCCTGCAACCAGTTCAGATTTATTTTATTTCAAGCGGATTTCATTTTTAAGTGTTTGAAAAAATGATCGGCTACGAAAGTGTTAATAGTGTAATAAGTGTAAATATAGCAACAGTATAGAGCGTTCCTAACGTTCTGAACTAACTTCTGGTGTATTTATAACATATAGACAATTTTCAAAATCATTTTCTATTTATTTTTTATTCGATTGCTCGTGTTAACATAAAAGTACTACATTTATTTGAAATAAAAACTATTAATACTCTTTATACGAGACAAATTTTTTCTCTAATAGTAGTATAATAATGAATCTAAATAATGATAACGATTTTACAATGGACGATATAAATACGGAATTAAATAATATTCTGAAAGCTCAGAGGGACAGATCTCCGTCAAAAATCACATATAATTCGGAGAATTTAAAATCATCCATGAAAGTTTTATCAGAGGTACAAAAAATGATTTTATATAACTTATGTTAATTGATGACTGCCAGGAATATTTGAAAATTTTACTTTTTTATTTATATTTGATAATAATTTTTTTTTTAATATAATGTACTTTTTTAAGTCTTTTGATACTTTGAATTTACCTACATTTAACTGGAATTACGATGTAAATGACATTGAAGAACAAAAAGTTGTTTTATATGAAATTGTAAATAGTTCTCTTGAATTATTGAAACTTTATAAAAGTACCCAACAGAAATTAACAAGTGCTAACTGTGAAAGTATTTGTTATAAGAAAAGTATTGAGAAATTGAATGTAAGTTAATTATCTTATTCATGGATTGATTTATTTATCAAATCAATTTTTTTAATATTATATTCTTAATAATACAGAAAAATATTACGAAATTCAAAAAAGTATCTTTTGATTAGGATGAAATCATGGCATTAAAAAAAGAAATCGAAAATAAATCAAAAAAAATAAATTTACTCGAGACTGAAATATTCAAAGTGACATCTCACTTAGAAGATGGGAAAAGAGTCGTTAATAGTGCTAAAGTGGAAAAAAAATTATTACAGAAACGATTGTGCCATAAAGAAAACCAATTACTGCACAGTATAAATGAAAAAAAAGCTTTATCTGAAGATTACACCAAAAAGTTAAAAGAAGGATTAGATGGTACTCCTTTTAAATCGATAAGTTTGTATATAAAGACACTTTTATGCTTTTCTATTGTATTTGTAGGTGCGTATAAATCATTTGATAAAATCACAGCTGTCAAACTGTTGGAGTATCAGAAGAATGAAGATATGTATCGTAAAGTCATTTCTAAATTAGAGCGAAATAATAAAGCACTTGTGAATGAATTACTCGATTTGAAAGAAAAGATTTTATACAATAACTCGAATGAGTAATGAATGTATTTTCCCATACACTTTCTATGATTAAAAATAGCGTCTAGCTTAGTGTAAGGAAATTAGTTGAATTGTTTTAATATAAAATTATACTTAAAATTAAAAACAGTCATTCAATCAATATATTTTATAATATTTTTATACATAAATAATTTATGAAATAAATAAAACAATTATTTAATACAACATTCATTTTTTTATTACATGATATTAATGTTTACACATTTCTATTTTCTGGTGATTTATATTCAAAATTAATATAGTCAAAAATATCTTCTTCACTTGTTATTTCCACTGGTTCTCCTGGTACACCTATAAAAGTACATACGAATAACTTCAAATTAAAAAAAAAAGTTATTTTTTTCTAAAATCATTTAAAAAATCACCTGTAGATCCAACAGGTCTTAATGAATATTCGTTAAGCGTAAATCCATTTTCAAGAGCGTGAGCTCGCATTGTTTTATTAAACAAATCACTACCAGTGAAATATAAAATACTACAATAGTATTGTGATTTTGGAGTCAATCTAATGTCTAATCTACGGCTAGGATTGTCTTTATATTTACATACACCCTGAAAAAATAAATATGTACATAAATTATCAACAAACTATATAAAAGAAATTGTGATATCAATTTATAACAAACAAAAATCCATTAGTTATAGAAAAAGGTCAGATCGAATACAAAATTATAAAAATATTCAAACATACCATAAATTTATTATCTCCCATTGACATAGTTTCAGTTATAAGTTTTTTGTCTATTAAAAGGTCGATAACTTCCTTTAACAATTTAGTTTTCAGATCTTTACTAACATTAGAATCGTTATAGTTTGGGTGTGTTAGAAGTACGTCGATATCTCCACTAAAATTTTTTCCCCGTCTGAAAAAAATATTCTGAATGTACAGTCACACATATCGATTAAAATACTTTATTTGATCAGATTTAATTTAAAATTTTTAATAAACTCTGTTAGATTTCATTTAAATTGAAATATTATCACCTGTAACTTCCGCAAATAGTTATTATGTATTTGGAATCTAATTTTGAATGAACTATAGATCGAATTAAATTTTCAATATCTACTATTTCGTCGCGTGGGATTTTTTGTTCAAAATCATTAAAGTATCTAAAAACAAATTTGTAAAGTAGATATATTTTTTTATCGAATGACTTTTTCATCTATCTTTGATTCTACCTGAGACCAATCAACTGATGATGATTTAATAATGATTTATTCTTTTCTAAATCTTCTATGGTTTTAATCCCATCGTCAACAAATTTCTTTGCTTTCACAGGACCTATTCCTGATACCCGAGTTAAAAGATTTACAGCAGTAGTCGTTTCATCTTTATGTATCTGCAAATATTTTCATAACACACAATATATACAACATATCGTGACGTAATTTTTGTGTAAACCTTTTCAAGTTTCTGTAGTTTTCCCGTTTCTAAAAATTCGTCGATTTTTTTTGCAATTTTGTCACCGATACCGTTTAAGTTTCGTGCTTCCTTTCCGCTTTGTATTCGGCTCGGAAGAGATCCTAACACACTTGCTGCTTTTCGATATGCATTATATTTATAAATATTACGGTTGATGTTTCGTTCATAATTTGCTAATTCTAGAAAAATAAATGTCAACAGTTTTTCATCTATTAGAAAGTGTTTAAAAAAATAACCTGTTAAAAAATCACACAGGTCGTTATTTGGATTATCATCTGGAGCTTTTCTTTTACTCATTTTGATATTAAAAATTCAAATTATTATCAATTTAATAAAATGTACATTTTGTAAATGAAAACTAAAAAAATGCAAAAAGTGAGGTTATATTCATTTTATTCGACTGTCAATTTTGAAATTAAAGGAAGAGGTTAATTTGTTAACCATACCATGGCATTATAAAATATTAACGCATTTTATTGCAGTAAAAAAAATATTAAAATTTAAAAGTGCCAAATCAGTTAAAGTATTTCATTCCTTTGTACAGAAATGGCATTTACGAAATGCACAACTTATTTTCAAGAAGTTGAAAAGTTGGCTGAAGAAATTTTGGCTGCTAGACACGAAATAATAGAGTTAAGTAAACGTCAGAATAAAAACAGGGAAGCTTTAAGAGCGATTCAACAAACTTCGCAGAAAAAGACGTTTTTATTCGTCGGCTGTGTTTTTATCAAAACAAGTAAAAAAGATTCCATAGATATTATTACAAAAGGCAGGTATATTTTTTGAAAAGTACAGTCATCAATTTTTCATAGCCTGGAAAAAAGTTGTTTCTCTGACGAGGGTATATAACCTTAATCGTTCATCATCCTGTTGATCTTTGTTGTTTTGGATCAGCTTTCTATTCTACATTATTAGTTTTGACACGAGTACCTTCCAGAAGTAGATGTTAAAAACTTCAATAAGTTTTCAACATCTACCTGCGGATGGTACTAATAGAAATGATAATGACTAATAGAAATAGAATATGAAACTAATAGATGAGGATAAACACGTAGCTGATCAAAAATCAACAGAATCACATGTGTAAATGCAAATAACTATAATTAGACCTTAATTATTCATTTTAGATCAAACAAAAATTGAATCTAGAATAAATATATTAAGAAGTGATCTGAAAATAAAAATAAATCAATTAAGAGACTTAGAGCATCAACCACCTGTACCAGGACTTACATTAAATCCTCTTAGCAAAGAAGAAATGAATGCTGTAAGACAAGTAATAGGTGGACATTCGGACTGATTTTTTATATTAAAATAAATTGTAATGTACTTATTGAGAAACTGTGAATATTACTTAATATATGTGCAATAATATGTAAAAATAACATTGTATTATGAAAAAAAATGCTATTTTTTACCTTTCAAATATGTTTTCTGTAATTGAATTTAAAACATAGAAATAAACATGTTTAAAATTTAAATTTATTAACATAACATAAATATATAAATGTATATATTTTTATAAACATACATGAATACACATATTTTTAAATAAACATTAACACCTTATTCAGATTTCTTCTTCGTACACTCTGAATTTGTTTGTACATCAGTTGAATCTTTTTGTGAATTATTAACACATGGACACTGAAATGTACATTTGTCTTGTTCACTGTCTTTAATTTTTCCCCACGGATTCCAAAATTTCAGTAGTATAGGCTGAATATACCGGTGGAAAATAAATAACAGCAATGGAATAATAAAACATGGAATGCACCCAGCCATTTTCTTTCTCCTAAAAATGTTTTAATGAAATTACAAAGCTGTAGTTACTTTTGACCTTATATTAATATTAGACATTTTAAAAAATAGATTCAAGGTTTCCTATAATAAATTATTAATTGTCATACAAAAGTGTTATAAGACATTGATAGATTAAAATATATCAATAATTGTGCACAATTTTTTTATTACGTATTGCCTTCTATAATTGTTTTCTTAATATACTTTTTGTAGTTTACAAATACGGAACTTAAAATTACAACATTCAAATAACAGGTTACAAACTAGTATTCCTTCTAAGTGGCAGTAATAATTATTTTAAACAATATTTACTTTTCTATAAACTAAACGATATAAACTGATTGATGTATATTTTTTTGAACAAATATCTTGTTTATATAAAAAGGTCTTTGAAGCTCCTACACTCAAACTAATTTGTTCAAATTTCACTCGTTTGTTACACAATCGTTCATGTCAGATACTAAACATGAAAACACACAACAGATATGACGTACATGTCAATATTATTTGACGTATCTAGAAAAAGTCATTGAACATGACGCGTCATTAAAGTGTGCGTTTTTTAAAAATAGTCATTACTTATGAATAAAAAAATATCTTATTCCAAAATTAAAAAAAAATTCTAGACGATTTGTTAATAATTTAATAAACTTATAAAATCGTTTGTTCAGTGAAATTTATATTATATTTTGTTTGATTTTTTAGAAATTAAACCTTATTTCAGACCACAAAAACGATTTTTTTTTAATATTTCTCTACATTAGTCGCTTTAGTCCTCTGAGAATAATAGAATCACAATTGAAACGTATATAAACAAAAATCAAAAATGTAAACATCTTTGTTGTGATTTGTAAGGTGAAAAAAGAATTTATTTAAGTAAATAAAGATTTTTTTCTTTGATTATATTTTGAAAATGAAGTTGTACGGAAATACATTTTTCACAATTAGTTCCTGCAGTTCTTTCTCTCTCTCTCTCTCTCTCTCTTACCCATATATATATATATATATATATATATATATATATATATATATATATATATATATATACACATACACATATATATATATACATATATATACATATATATATATATATATATATATATATATATATCTTTCCGAAAATAGATGAATAATTACATTTACTTCGATATTCAATATAGTTTATAAATTTTTATTCAATATTAAACATTGTTTGACAAACATGCTTATATCTTAGATACTATTACATTAAATTATTCATGTATTTCATGAAAAAATTCATGGAACAATGTAACTAATAACAGAATTAAAATGCGTTGAATATTTTAAAGTATAAATTTAAGATATTATTTAAGTAATACTCAAAGTAGTCATTGATTGTTTTTAAAAAAATATTCCTGAAAATAAATGCATTGTAGATTATTTCATGTTTTATCAGGTTTATTAAATATAATTTTTAATTTTTTTCAGTATAAACGAAATGTCTTTAAAAAAACAAATCACAGATTGTGATTTGAAGTAAAATATTATTTATCATTGTGTAAATAACACAATTTTAAAAATGTTTGTTCAATAATACAACATTTAAGTAAACACTTAATATTCTCCATTACTAAGAATTCGGTGATGTATTCTTTATTTATATAGTCTTTATTGTCTTTATCTATGTATTCTAAAATATTTTCGTCGAGAAAATTCATAAAACATTGATTTGTGCTCTCTCAACTTGTAAATGTGGTTGTATTTAAAATAAAGTATAATTGGGGTAATACTTCAGAATTTGAATTCGTGTAAAAAAAATAGTAAACTTTGATGAGAAGAAAAACAATTCATCCGCATATTAATTCGATAGTTCAAAAGTGTGATTCATTTTCTCAAGAATAATAAGCGTATCTGTAATAAATTTATAACTGCCTATAATTTTACTGCGTACCATGGCAGATCCTCGTATAAAAACAATTAAAATCAAGACAGGTGTCGTGAAACGAATTGCAAAAGAGAAAATTGTGTACGAGAAGGAAGCTGAACAACAAAAGGTTCGTGTTGAATCAATGAAAAATGATGGAAAGGACGAGTACGATATAAGGAAACAGGAAGAAGTGTTGCAGGTTAGTCAATCTGAAAAAAATGTTAGGTTATTGTATACCATTTAGAAATGTTATAGAATAAATTTAAAGTGTGTTATCTCATATGGAATGATTTTAATTTATAAACAAATAAGTAAATCGTTATATTATTTTGAAATATAATTTTTGGTACTAATCTTGTATAATTTTTTTAACACTATATGAGACATCTTTAATAACATTTATTAATCCTTTGTTTACTGAATTAATTAAAATGTGAAACTGGAACAATGTAATTCTTATTATGAAAAAGAGTAAGATTTTATTTTTTTAAAAAAAGTTTCATTTTTGACATAGTCTTGTGAGGTGAACAATTGAATCATTGATTATTTAATGTCATTGTTTGTTAACGGGACTAAAAGTCCAGTCAGTACATAAAGAGTTAACACAAAATTTAATATTGTATGTTTGTATAAAGTATTTTGAGATAAGACTGCATTTAATACTATCTTTATATTTAAATAACTGTCAAAGGTAAACATTGAAGATAAAATATATTCAATCCATAACTTTTTACAAGATTGTAGTTATAAACATATAAATTTTTTTTTAAATGTATCTTTTAAGATTTTTATTTTAAATTATTTTCCAATATTAGAAAAGCTAGTAATTTTATATCTGTGATTATTTTATAGTCTGAAAAAATGTAATTTAAATGATACAGTTCTTACCCTGGCTAAATTCATTTTCACACATGAATTCTTTTTTCATTCCATAAACCACAAAAATTCTTTTAGTCAAAAATGTTTAACAAATAATGATTACATTTGATTGTCATAATCTTCGGAATTTTTTTAATATTTTTCTGTATTTGAGCACTACAGGTAATAGTATCGTTAGTGAAATGCTTATAAGTGGCATAAAAAGTTATTGATTTTGATTTATTAATAATTAATTATGAAAAAAGAATTCATTTGTGAAAATTTAAATATTTTTTTAAAATATGACTTAAAGGTGAATCACTTTCTTTCAGGAAGCATTGATGATGGTCCCGGAATGTCAAAGAAGATTAGGTGTTGCTTTTGAAGATTTACAACATATACTGAATACAGAACAAGATTTGATAGAAACAGAAGATTATAAGAACGCTTTAAAAATATTGGAAGATTCAAAGCCACAACTTAAACAGCAAGCTGGAATATGATTTCGTTAGCTTGTCATTACTTATTTCCAGAAGCATATTTTTTATTTGAATTATAAATATTTTTATATATATTACTTATACACACACGATTTTATATATATAAATTCGTTTGTACTGCGATTAATTAAATTTATAGTGCTTAATAATTTAATATAGTTTTTTTCACAATAAAATAAAAATGAATTGTATGAATACAGATCCATCTAATCTTCAATATCAAGTTAATTTGCCTTATGATATTCGTCTCCAGAGTGACCCTCGTATTTTTCCTAAATCGCAACAAGATAACGATTATCATTGGCTAAATTATTGGTTAGGGACTAAAAATAAAAAATCTCTGCAGAATCGAGAAGAGGCTAGTTTAAAAATTTATGAGTTAAAAGACATATTAAAAAAATGTATCATGATACTCTCGAAATTAAAAACTCTGGAAAAGAACCTTCAGAATAATGTCACGGAAATGCTTACTTCAGAATGGAAGGAAAGTACGGCAGAAATCGGTAGCTACAAAGATAAACTTGTGATTTGTATGTCGAAAATTAGTTCTGAACAAGTTTTGAAAACAATAAAGAATAAATTGCAGAAACGAAAAATAAAACGGAAAATGATCATGATTAAGAAATCAGAATATAGGAAAGAACTGGTAGATAGATTAGAAAATCGACAGAAATTGAACAAAAATATAAATCTTTGGTTAGAAAAGATGAAGTGTGACGTAGAGAAGGCTAAACAGGTATTTATTTATGTCTTTATTGATAATTAATGTTTATATTCGCTAAATATTATTGGTGTTATTTTAGAAAGAAATATCTAAACGAAACGCTGACTTTATTCTATCGGAAGTAAACAAAAAGAAAAATGATACTCGTAAACATTTAGCATTACTCTCATCTCTTTATAAATTGCGTTCTTTAAGAGAGAAATGTGCAGTGAATCGTGGAGAAAAAGTGTCTATTGAAGACTCGAGAACTTTCGAGGCTGTTATAAGTACTGAAAATATTAAAAATTGTGAAATCGTGTAAAAAGATATGTAACTAAAAGATATTTTTTCCAGATCGTTTACAAGCAATGTGGCAAAATGCAATGGAAACGTACAACAAGGAAGAGCAAGAGTTAAAATTACAATTAAAAGAAAATGATACAAATCTATATTCTGAAAATAGTTTCGAAGATTGGGAATTACTTCTGTTTGGTCCTAAAAGTGTACCTTTCGACACATATTGGGGACTCACATGTGGTGAAAGAGATTTAGGAACTTTTATTGCCATAAGGTATAGTCAGTATATATTTTTTAAAAATATTTTCAAAGATTGAATGAAATAATCTGTTTTATAATTCTGTCAGATGTTCTTTAACCCTTTCGGTACGGCTTTTGAAAACGTCATATATTCGGTGGTACGTATGTGTACCAGCCATAGCGAAAAGGTTAAACTAGAAATTAAGTTTTTTTTTGTAAAATCGATGTATTTTTTTAGGAGGAGTTGGGACACATTTCTTGTTTCAAATAAGTCCAAGCATGGTTCTAGACTTCCAATAGGTTGGATCATTCCAGATAATAATGACAAATGGAAGGATTATTTAAACAATTCAAAATAGATAAAAAAGGATTATATTTTATAATAATCGATTTTTGTTTACTAAACATAAAATTGGATACATTTCTTTAAATTAATATTTTACAAAAATTATAATTTGTAATTTTAGAAAGTCGCTTAACATATACAAATCAATGCTAAAAATAATAAAGTTAATGTAATATAATCTGTTTTATTTCCTTAAGTTACTGTGTTTTCCTATGATATTCTGGCGGGGCATTCCCATAGTACTGAAGGCTAAATAAAGTTGAACTATTTTTAACCATATACTTCATGAAGTCTTGTAAGTGGATGAGCAACAACTGAATACTTTTTTCATCAAGTGGTGTATATGCCAGCATCGGTCCAAGTTTCACAAACAATCTTAACAGGTGAATTGATCCGTATATTTCTGACAGAGGTGTATTCGGATAGCTTTGAAGTATTTCAGCATACTGAGGTCTTTCAAATTTATATAATAGCTGAGTTCCCAGCATAACATTGAAATATTCACGAATCCCATTCAGCATATCGACTATTGCAGCTTCTCTGTTCGGGTTATGTGTTTTACTTGATCTTTTATATGCTAAATAATCATCTAGAATCCGATCGACGGTTATGTCAGCTGGTAAATTAACAAGCTTTCTTTGACGACAAAGTACATCCCAGTCATCCACTAGCCATGGTTTTAACTCATCGGGTATCTTCACTTTGATTTCAACCTACGAGTAATCTTTTTTTTAGTATGAGGTATTTTATTTATAAAGTATATACTATATACAATAAGTGTTTTATTACTTTATTAAGAAATTGTTCTTCAGATTCGACAGTAGGATCAAGCCGCGCTCGTTTTTTCCTTGGAACATCTGAACTAGATTCTTGTCCGCTCGAGGGTGTCCCACGAGACTTTATACCTCGTGTACTAGATATTTCTTGGTTGGGTGTGCTAGCACGTGAATCGCTGTCTTTAGTGACTGTTTCTGATTTACGAGACTTAGACTTCTTGGATTTTGCTGATTGAGACGAATGTGCCTTCTGGACTTCCTTCTGTCTGGCTACATTCGCTTCGTTATATTTTAATACTCTGCTTTCGGGTACCCATTCATCCCAACTGAAAAGTTTACTCTATGAAAAATGAATTAGTGATAATGTAGAAATAGTTTACTTTTTATTCCAGCCTGCATAATGAATTAAATATTTGATTTGTTTATCTTTCACTACGGATGCTTTTAGACATTTTGCTTCATAAATTAAAGGTCCATGGAAGCATAATACTTTTTCACCTGAAATATATATATGTTTTTATACAGCTTGAGTTATATATGACACTATATATATATATATATATATATATATATATATATATATATATATATATATATATATATATATATATATATATATAAAACGTATTTATCCTATAAAAATTAATTTACTATTTATGCATACAATTTATTTTTTTTAAATTAATTCTAAAATAGCAACTAAATTAATATATTAATATTTTTATTCACCTTCAGCGAATTTCAATTTCGGTGGCATGTTTATGCACTTAATTAAATATATACCTTAATAATTTGTTTTATGATTATATGGTTACCAGATAAAAATAAAAAACATAAATTTCGAGGTTATGTCAATATAAAAAAGTATTAATTACTAATTGTGTAAGTAAAATACATAAAAATGAAAATTACACAAATATTACACGATATATCACTATACAAAATACTGTGTGAAAATTAAAATAATATCATTATTACTGCGTTTGTTAGATTAAAACTAGTTGACGTTCATGTAAACAATGAATAAATTATAAATATATGAATGTACTGAATTATTTATACATTTACTTATACTGTATTTATACACAGTGTATAAAGAGTTTATTCTTTTACAATTAACTTCCTAGTTTTATTAGTTTTGCAATTTTATTTCGAGAATTTAATATCTTCAGATGAAAACGCATTCACGGACCTTTTATGTACTGAATTAATTAAAATGCAAAAATGAATCAATGCAATTTTTATTATGTAAAATAACAAATAAAATAAATACTAACATTTGAAGACAAAAAAAAATAGAAATGATCATTTATCATTTCTATAAATTTATTTATATTATTACTTGCTATGGCGGTAAATTTAAATATAAAAATGGCTTGAGTTCAGTTTATTCAATTTAACGAATCATACATTTTTAATTTCAAATGATGTTTTTATTATTAAAGATTAACAATATGAATAAAAAACGTGTATAGTCTTTATGAATAATTAGTTTTATTAATTGTAATATTTAACAGTTTTCGGAGTTTAAGCGCGACAGCATTATAACAATATTGAAACGTCTAAAATTAAACAATTTTACTCTAGGAAAAAAGTGTTCGAAGATATTGGAAAGATCAAGTGAAAGAAAGAAAGAGTGCGTTTATTTTTATGGAAATTTGTTTATTGGTTGCCTTGTTTACAAAATTATTTAAAATGGAAAAATATAATTTTTATTATAAAAAACAATAACACTTCAGAAGAAAAAAATATTTTTTTCAAGAAATGTAAATTTAAGAATATTTTTTTTATTTCAGATATAGATGTCCTGTGAGATGAATGATGAATCGTTGATTATTAGTATCAATTTTTATTTACAGAAATTGAAAGTCTGACTACGTAAAATATTAATCAATTGAAACAAATACAATCATTTAGGTTAAATATCACAAGGTTACATGTTTAATGGCTAAGTATTATATTGTTAAGAAGATTATTGAAATATTAACAGTACATTAATTTCAAATTTACATTTACATTAAAATAATCGATTTTGAAAGAATTAAAACGTATAAGTAATCTGTAAGACAATAATAACACGTAAATGAAAAATTCTTACTTTTTTTTTATTAAATATTGACATGTAGATTCAATAAAATAAATGTAAGCTGTTATAAATTATCTTCATTTAAGTAATAAATCGTTTTGTAAACTGTTTCTATTCATTAATTTCTTAGAGTATATAAAACAGAAAATGAAGTCAAAATCCAAAAGAAGTTTATTGGTATGAATTAATTACAATGCTGTAGAGCTGTGTACTGAATGGTATATCGCTATATGAGTCAGAATAGTAAGAAAATTATTAGAATATATTGTCATACGTAATTATTAATTTTACTCTTTTGTAATAATAACATTAAAATGATAAGTTAGAAGATATACAATTAAATGATTTTTAATTAATTTTATTGTTATTTTCATTCATAATTTTAAAAGTTAAACGAATATATTTGTTCTAAAATACAAGTTATGTCAAAGGCAAAATTATTTTTTGATCTTTACTATATCGATCTTCTTTAACAGATTTTTTTTGTTTCAAATTTTGTATATAGAATATTTATCATTAATGCATGTTGAATTTAAATAATTATAATATTTAAATATTAAAAATGTATCAATATATATATATATATATATATATATATATATATATATATATATATATATTATTTATGTAGATATTCATGTGTAATTCTTATAAACTTTGCTTTAATGTTAGTAACTTTCAAAAAGTGAATTATTAGTAATTAAAAGTTTATATTTCTGTATTTATAACAATCTGAACAGTCGATTCTATACTTTAAATAACATCTTAGAATAGGAAAACTGACAAATTTTGTATGGGAAATATTATATAAATCTCAATAATATCTTTTTTGAATTAAAAGACATCTATTTTAAAACAATATATCTTCAACTACGAAAATTTTCTTATTATCAAATATGAATAAAGAAATGTTCACAAACACTGTTCATGCACGGATACGGAAGACATTGCTGAAAATAGAAGGCCGTGTACGCGTATTGAAGCTGTTCTTTTGCGTTTGTGAAAGTAGTGGCAGCCATTGAGTGCTTGTGAATTGTTGAATGTATTTTGTTAATTAGAGCTGAAACAACGGCAAATAAATAGTTATTTTTGGTTTTTGTAAACGTCGTTGACTGAAAGGTAAGTTTTATATTTTATATATTTACTGAAAAGAGCCACATTTTGAATTCATGTTCGTTCGTTGTAAATCATTGCATTTATGGTGCGTTGATTTTGTTTTTCATGCGTTTAAAATCCAGCAAGAGGTGTATTGAAATATCTTTCTACTGTATTAGTTATTTTTAATAATGCTCTATGCCGCATTCTAGATTCAAAAAAGTAATTTTATTAAATTATTTTGATTTAATCCTTCAATTAATAAATTAAGTAGGTCTGATATTGTAATTTAATATCTTATACGTATGGATGCTTACATTCTATGTCCAGTGATGCTGCTAGTTTCGATTTTTTTAATTGTTGTGCGATAAAGACGAAATTATATATCGCGAACATATGTAAATATTTTAGTTTCTACGTCTTATTTAAAAAAATGCGTTGCAAAATTGATTTATTTTTTATATCTTATCTATCGGCTTAAAGTAAAACATTCTATAAGTTACAGATAATTTTATTTAATATATAAGTAAGTTATCTCCTATAATTTTGTATTAATTATAAGAAATGTTATATGTCTTGTTTTATTATATTTATTAAATCTTTAAAAGCAAAATATTAAATATTTGTTGTTTTCAAAAATGTACGTTTTGTTAATTAATAAAAATGTTTTTTTTATTAATATATTTTTTATGTGTAATATATAGCAATAAATAATATTGTATTTGTAAATGAAATTTTGTACAAATTAGCATGTAATTTTATTGACATTCATGTATGACAGTTTATTTCAGTATGAGCTCCCGAGTTTTTGTTGGAGGGCTAACATATCGAGTTCGTGAACGTGATCTCGAAAAATTTTTCCGGAAATATGGTAGAATAAAGGAAATAGCCATTAAAAATGGCTTTGCATTTGTTGTAAGTGTATAGATATCTTGTTTGTATTAGGATAAATATTTATATGCTAAATGTTTAGTCTTGGTGTGTCTTTTGTGTATGTATACAAAGAGAATGTTTTTAGGAATTTGATGACTACAGGGATGCAGAAGATGCAGTGTACGAGTTGAATGGACGTGAATTGTTGGGAGAAAGGTATGTTTCTGTATCTGATTTTATATATATATATATATATATATATGTGTGTGTGTATATATATATGTATGCATGTGTGTGTGTGTGCAGGATGTATATCAAAGTAATCTATGGTTGTGTTATTAACAGAGTGTCTGTTGAACGAGCACGCGGGACTCCCAGAGGAAGCGATCGCTGGAGAGGAGGTGGACGTTCTTACGATCCACCCCCACGAATGCGTAGTCGTGAAAGGTAAAGTGTTTCACCTAAGTTCTTAGCATTCCTTGATCTGACATTGCTTTTTACAGGTATGGTCCTCCGACTCGAACGGAATACCGGGTAATCGTCGAAAATTTATCCAGTCGTGTAAGCTGGCAGGTGAGTTGATCTGGGCGATTAAATATTAAAACTTATTTGTTTATTTATGTTGTGGCATGGTCTCACTTCAATTAGGTAATTTCATAAATGTTATAGTGAAAAGTTATGTCATTTTGAATAGTATTTGTTCAACTTAAAGTTGACTGTCAACCGAAAACCGATCATTCGAAGAACCGATGATTCGCGATGGTTTTATAGACAGGAAGACACCATCCTGAGTGGAATATGAGAATCGGATGTCATTTCAATGGATTCACCACAGATCTGGCCAAGAAATAAGAGTGTTTGAAAGTTGATTTTAAGTAGATCAATTACTTTAAAAAAATGTCATAACTTACAAATAGTACTCCTCCCTCCATGTATAATATTTTTTCATGAGCATTTATTTAAAATATCTGAATTTAAATAAACATTGAATCGTTTTCATAACAGTCTACGAATTCGTTGCGGTGGTTCCATTTTGGGTAAGATTGGTTCGCTACACGGGCCAAGGTCCTATCGTAACTGAATGTGTGAGACGGCTAGAAGTCGGACCCCGTTCTTGTCGTTTTCCAAATCAATCAAATCAATCATCCGCCCCACTTGGAGTTACAAAATCCGTTCGTTTTCGTCCTCCCACCCACGATGCGAAGGCACCCCGCTATCACTGCCGTAACGGACGGAACAAATGTATCCGACTAGCAATCTAAATCAATTCCGCTTCTGATCCGTTCGAGCGATTGTGAGTGACGATGTGTTGAGCCGAGATTGACGTATTGTCGATATGAGACGAAAATCAATCGTGGCGTGAGATGTCTCTGTCGAGAACGCTATCCGAACGGTGGTGGGTGCGCACGATGTTAGCCAATTCCAGGCCGGTGCCTCGGCATCGGCCATTCTGATATGTGTATGATGAGCGAGCCGACAGGTAATAATTAAATGGAATTGACCAGTGCACACAGATAAGCCCACTATGTATATGCAACTGTATGTATGTATGTACTCGAGCGGACACTCAGTCTACATGTTTACGTACGTTCAATACATATTTTTGCATATATATATATGTAACTGTCACAAAGTGATAATAGGTCCATTTATATAATGTTTACAAATCTGACTCCCTTCAATATATGATTAATCCTTTCGAAACACTTTTATAATAAATTGTATATTACATTAACAATAGATCGAATTGTTTTTATTTTACAAAAAAAATGTGTTTTATATTAATAGTCTAACAGATAACAATAATTAATAAATTTGTTTCTATATACAGATTTTCTTTAAATGTGAGCATTGTTATTATTCACATTTTTTTTATTTTATTTTTTTTTTCTATGGAGAGTGGTAGTAACAGGTTGTGTACAAGATATGTTCTGTATTTTTTTTTAAAGTGTATATATATATATATATATATATATGTATGTATGTAAATAAAATATATGTATAATATCAAATATACATTAATTTATTTCTGAAAAGTACAATACTGTTTTATAATAGTTGCATTAGTTACTCAGTATTTTTTTGTTTTGTATTTTATTTATCTTGTAATCTTGACTTTATGAATTGGAATAATTTTAAATTGTATTTAAACCAATTTTTTTTTTTTAATTTTTTTCATGCGTATGTGGTTGTGCTTATATGTTGTAACTGTATATGTATTTCTTCCTTTAAATTATTAACCCGATCTAAACAAATATGTCTACATATATATTAATTTGTATTTAAAATACAGATTAGAAAATCTAGGAAAAAATTCATCAAAACATTCAAAATACTAACATAAAAATACTTAATATAAGTAATGATTTTTATTTTTAACAAAATGTTTATATGTACTTTTTGCGTATAAGTGAAATTTTTTTGAATTGAATTCATAGATCGAGTAAATTTTAGTCGTGTGATTTGCATATATGGGTACGTTTAGGTGCTTATAGTTGAATATTTACTTGTATGAATGGTTTGGTGTATGTGTTGAATATAAATATTTGTGAAAAAATATGTATATAATTATATTTACAATTGATGAAGTGAACAATATTTGAAGAAATGCTGAGTATTTACATCGCTGAAGAATGGTAGATTGTAATTTATATTTAGTCAAAAAACGGTTGATCTGTATCAAATACCTAGTATAATGGTGTTCTACAGAATTTAATATATGGAGGATAATGATGTTATTTAGAAAAATATTAATTTATCTTAATGATTTCAAAGGCAAGAACATTAATTTATTAATGTTATTGAGAATGTTCGTTTTTCACTAAATAAATAGAAGAATGATAATCGAAGACACGAGAGTCGATGATACGAAAAGAATATTTTAAACATTTGGAGAACGTATTTGTAGAGACTCAATGGAAGGATTGAAGTGGACGGATTGTTTTCAGTATACGATTGAAGTTTGAAAGGAATATTTTTAAAACCATGTTCTAATCAGTCATTGATCATCGGTGGATAGGATTTTTAGATTGGATGGTTTAAATGTGTTCTCTTAATTAAAACATTTTCTTCAAACATATTTCAGTATCCTCGTTTTACTTTCATTGTTAAAAGTAATATCATACTATTGAAGGGTGTTAGCTAGCTCATAAAAAAAAAAGAAAATGTATAAGAAAGAATGCACATTCATCATTACTTCAAACTGAGGTGTATGTTAGGCTGAAGTAATAAATTTTAATTCTCGAGATTCTTTTTCATATATATATATTAGTAGGTAAAATGGTATTTTCTTCCGATTAGTATTAAAATTGTAGTAAATTCGTGTTAAAGAAGTGTATAGGTTCATCGTTTATAAATGTGTAAAACTATATTAGACTTGTCAGTATTTTGTGTACTTGTTATATCTCGAATGAAATGAATAATGATTGTATGTTGTGAGTTAAAAGTTTATTATTTTGAATACTGAAATATTATAAACCATTACTTATATTTAACAAGAAAAAATGATTGGTGTAGTTTTTTTGGACTGCATTGACGCGTTTTGTTGATATTTTATCTATTGATCGAAAGTGTGCTTCCAAGTTTCAAATTTCTTGAATTTTTACATTGAAAATGATTTATTTTTATTTGTTCTTAGGATGGCTCTTAAATTATTGCCATTCTCTTCAGTTGTAACATACATTTGACATAATTTAATAAGTTACCCGTATTTTTCAAAAATACTTTCGATATAGATTAAGTAAATTGTAGTTCGTGTTTACAAATTTCGTTGTAGATTTTTTTCATTGAGGGTTAAACTCATATATGTTGAATGTATTGTGTGTTAAATGTATTTTTTTATTTAGGTGTTTTAATTTTACAAAACCAGTAATTTGTGTTCTTTATGTGTAGGATTTGAAAGATTATATGCGCCAAGCTGGTGAAGTAACTTATGCAGATGCCCATAAGCGTAAAAACGAAGGGTAACTATATAATTAATGTTAATGTAATTTAATGTGTCCGAGATCAAAATTTTTTTTCTACTCTTAATAATTGAATCTACTGTAATATATTGACACTGACACAGGCTATAAAGTTTATTTTTAATATTTTTAGTCTGGTTGAGTTTGCCACGTATTCAGACATGAAAAAAGCTATCGATAAATTGGATAATACTGAATTAAATGGAAGACGTATTCGGGTATTGGAAGATAAATTCGCTGGTGGGCGAAGATCTCGTTCTTCAGATAGCCGATCGCGTTCTCGTTCAAGGTCTCGCCGCCGTTCTCGTTCACGAAGGTAATTATTTTGAATTTTATAAAAAGAATAGAGTTTATATTGAAATTATATATTTAGATGATTATAAGAACGTATTTTGTAATGCTATGTTTAGCCGTAGTGGTTCTCGTAGAAGTCGCTCTAAATCTCGTGATCGTTCAAAGAGCAAATCAAGGTCACATTCTCGAGCCAGATCAGAGACAAAGCGATCCAAATCTAGATCAGTTTCTAAGATTAAAGAAGAATCAAAGTAAGTAACTTAGCCATTTCTATGCACGTGTACTTAATGACGATCTTTTTTGGCAAATATTTGTTTTTATCAGGGACAGGTCACATTCGCGTTCTCGTTCAGCTAGCGCTGATCGAAGCAAGTCACATAGTCGTAGCCGCAGCCGTAGCCGTAGTCGCAGTAAATCTGCTGAAAACGCAGATGCCGAACAAAATGGAGATTAGAGACATTCCTTAGTGTGATGTGGTCATGTCACTTTATATATATATATATATATAAATAACACTAAAGGTTTCATTTTTCACTAATTTCAGTTTTGGTGAATGACCTACATCTTGATGATATAATTACTAAATCTTTTTAGATTTTACATCTAATACAATTTTGCTAAATATACATACGTATATGTATATATATATATATATGTATGTATGTATATATATATATATATATATATATATATATGTTTTTTATTTAAAACTTGCAAAATTGTAATTTCTTAGTATTTTTACATACTGTTACGACTCATTTTATTTTTAAAAGGTATGTAATAGAAAACAGTCCCAATTTCAAAAATTAGAAAAAATTTACACAAGTGTATTAAAAGCCAATAGTAAATCATACCTCTTTCACTTGTGTTGGGAAAATGTTTTGTAAAATATTTTGATTTATATTATTTTTCAGTTATATAATTAATGTAACAATACCAGTTTTCATTTCTGATGTATGTTTAATTGTGGGTAGTTTTAAGATT
The DNA here is from genome assembly GCA_034766995.1 of Acanthacorydalis orientalis. NCBI lineage: Eukaryota > Metazoa > Arthropoda > Insecta > Megaloptera > Corydalidae > Acanthacorydalis > Acanthacorydalis orientalis. The sequence continues at coordinate 14,386,860 of CM068315.1, read as the reverse complement.
CTAAATACAAAACATTCATTCATTAATGTATAACATTTTAATAACCAATGTATGTAAAGTGCAGTTGTATGAAATAATAAAGTTCATTGAACCGATTGATATTTGGGTATTACTGTTAGATTCCTTTTACTTTATGTATCGGCTGTTGCAAGTTGTTTCAATATAGATCTTTGGTTAAATTTGCTCACAGGGATGAATTTTTAACTTGTTCTGTTCAAGAGACCTAGTCGCTGCAAGGTAAGGTTCATGAGCAGCAGACTTCACTTGTGCTTAGAGCTGACCCCCACTAGTATGTTGATCACATTCGATACACAGTCAACTAAGCTTGCAATTTTGCATCCATTCCTCTGCAAGGATGAGTTACTGAATATCCAGTTCGAATTAAATGTCCATGAACCTTCCACTTGAATTAGTACACGCGTTAGCATAATCTAAATAATGTGGTTTTTCTCTTATCAAGAATATTGTATATAGTAATTGTTAATTATGCATCATGTAGCGATCATTAATCGAATATTTTTGATAAGAATATTTTTTGTTTCGTGAATTTAAGTTTTGACAAATTTTATTTGTTAAAATGAAAGTTGTTTCATACTAATGTAAATCGAAGATAAAATCTGTTCGAGATGTTAAGTTAGGAGGGAAAGCTTTAATTAAAGATGAAATAATATAGTGAATTATTGGAAATAGTTTCTTTTTTAATTGATATTTTTGATCTTTTTTGCATACTGTGATCGTTTTCATCCTATAGTCTACAAGTATATTACATGTTTGGCTTGTGAAAGTTGTACCTGTTCTGAGTATGAGCTGCTGACTTCTTAAGTTTTAAAATCAATTTCTTTTCTTTCCCTAGTTAATACATTCATTGTGTTTGAATTTATTTTTTGTTATGATAAAAAAATTAAGTATTCAGTATTTAAATAACGACAGATTCATAAAAATAAATCTTGTCTATAATACAAATAGTATTTATAAATTTGTTACATTAGCCATGTTTAATTTTATGTTCCAAGGCCTTTTAGTATTAAGTTAATTTGAGACACTTAGATTTATATTAAGTATACTTAAATTCATGTTAATATGAATCCTTGGTTTCTTTTTAAAAAAAGTTACGAATACATGAATATAAGTACGAACTCCATTGAAAATATAAATTAAATATATTTTTGGCAAGGCTCTTATGTGACGACATTTTGATGGATGCTGTGTGCAGTAAGTTAAATGTTTTCTTTTTGAAAAAAAGATCTGTTTATAGTCAATAAAGAAGTATGCATTTCATAACATTTTGACAGATTATTAAATCTATAATAAAATAGTAATGTTTTATAACAGTGTTACATTTTCTATGATATCTTTTTTATGTAACTATTTTTTTTATGACAGCTGTGTGGCAATTGCGTTTATTTTTTGTTTCTTATATATATATTTCAAGATCTCTAGTTTGTGAGGTTTGTGAAAGGAATTCTGACCTTTGAGTGTTTCAAGTTGTGATCTTTTTTTCATAAATTTTTATAGAAAATTGTGTACTTTTCTTTTTTTGAAGTAAAAAGAAAGTTTGTTTATATGGGCATACTGTAAGCATAAACTTTATTATAATGGTAAATAACTATATTAAGTAATTGTTACTAATGAAATAACTTTTTTTTCTGTTCTCTAATTTTAAATGTAGTTTTATTTACTTTCGATAATTTTTAATATTTACTAAATGTCAGTAATAAATATAGGGATATGAAATAAACTAAACATTATTTTTAACATTAACATTTTATTAATAATAGCTTAAAATATTCATTTCCTACTTGCAATACAAATATTTACTGCCCAAATCTCTGTTCACATTTTGCATACTTTTTTAATAAATCAACAAATTTTTTTACATCAAGGTTGTGATGCGTACGAAGTTGAAAGAATTCAGTTACTCTAATATGCCACGGTAGAAAACCGTAAGTACTACACATTTTACCACAATATATGGCCATTTCTGGCTCTGGAATTTTATACAAATTAAATAAGTATTTATCTACTAAATTAATATCTATTTCTTGGCTTTTCACGGACAATATCAGACTTTTCGTCAGGTCCACGAATTTCTTACGTCCGTCAGTCAGGGAAAATACGTTCACTTGTATTTTCTTCGAAGACCTGTCAAAGTGGTTGTTCTTTTTGTATCCATTCACTTGTAGGTTTCCCCAATTTACGAGTTCGGCAGTTTCTTTCCGCTTTGCAATGAACGCATTGTACAGTTCGGTTTCAGTTTTCTTAATAACACCTACAAGAATACATACATATAGAAAACATACTTAACCTAACATTTTCTTTAGATTACGTGTACAGTGTTGTTAGGTCCGATTATAGAACGGTTGATGCGGAGAGTGATGAAAATAAAGGAATCACGTATAAAAATCGTAGGCCGATCGGCTGATAACGTACTGACACGTGTTCTTTATTTTCTTACCGTTATGGTCGTAAAAAGTAATATACGAAATCCCCGAAGTCAGGCACCAAAATATCAGACTGGCTAGATCGTTAAACGATGGTTGTTCGATGCCTAAGATCAATACTAAATGCGACGGGATTTTGGGCAGTTGTTTAATGTTTGTACTTATTATATTTAATTCTTCATTAAGACTATACTCGTGACACCACTTCGTTTTAAGATACACCCAAGTCTCCACAAATATTTCAATAGCACTGTAAATTTTATGTATCAGAATCAAAAGTGTTGAATATAACGATTTTATCATTTTTATAGCGCTTATATAGATTTATATATTTTATTATAGATTAAATAAATACATCTAATAATTAAATTACAAGATACACTTTACACACACACAAGAATGTATTTACATAATTGATTACTATCATGATATGTTCACATGAATGTTACGTCCCCGGCGCATTTTCCATGTATTTCACATTGAATAAAAATGTCTGTGCACGTTTGAAAATAATTAAAAATGTTTGGTTAGATACCGACAACTCTCATGACTTATCGAGCATCATGCGCGGACTACGTTCAGTTCGATATGAGTCGTTATCTTTAGTCACACTTTAATATAAAGATTTCTAGTTTGTTGGCGGTCGTTGGGGCAGTTGTTCAAAGGTTTGTATATAAAGCTGTGGACCTTGATTTTTAAATCGTATTTTTACGTGATGATTGGGTAAGTTGTTTAATTGAAATTTGTTATATATATATATATATATATATATATATATATATATATATGTATGAATGTATATATGTATATACAGGGGCCTTTAGGGCACCAATGAACTGTGCCCCCCCTCCAAATTTTGTCCAAATGAATTAAAAGAAATCTGTGATTATTGGTAATTTTGAGAATATTTCAACAGAAACTGTTTTAATGATCACTAAAAAAATTGTAAAATTTTCCATTCATTTAATTTATTTAAAAAATGCAAATTATGAACTTCTGTTACATAAATTTCAAAAGCAAAATTTGAACTACGACAATTTTTAGGTTTAATTTTTCATTTCACATTTCAGCTACCTGTAAATCGAAATTATGATCGAAAATAAAATTTCCAGTTTTTTAAAAATTTGCCGCTTCTCGATATTTGTCGCCTTGGGCAGTGGCCCATGTTGCTCCTGTCCAAATCCTACACTATATGTACAGATAGGGGTGTAACATAGTTTCGCATGAATTATTTTTCAAAATGAATTCATTTCTGAAAATGAATTTGAAAAAAGAATTCATTTGCCACAAGGTCTGCTTAACGTTTGTTTCAGAAATGAATTTTTCGTTTGTCTTATAAATCGCAATAGTTTTTCTGATCAAACATGTTCAATGTTTAAATTGATCATTTATGATTGTTGCTTGTGTGTATTTTAATGGCTGTCATTATTCTCATTAAAAGAATAGAAAAGTCTAATAGACTGGGAATGATTTCAACGATATCAAAATGTGTATAAGAAACAAGCGAAAATGATTAATAATCAATTATTGGAATTTTTTGATCAGATTTTTTTTGTGTTTTTTGGGGCGAGTAAAAAATTAATTTGTGTAAATATATTTTTGTAATTATTTAGGTTCGATACACTATCGTAAAACGATTCCTCAATTCACGATGGACGACCATAGTCAGTATAAACATAGTTGTTTTCATTTCCTCAACCAATGTGAGATCAGCATCCTTTGCTACCTCTCCATTCCTTCCGAGGATCTTTTACTCTTCAGCTAATGCTATTGTTACAATACAGTTTTGACCACAGATAAAGTAAGACTGTGGATAAATTTACTCTCTCAAATGAATTATTGTCTCAACCTATAAAAAAAATTTTGACCAAAAATTAGCAATCATTTATGATTGTTAATTAAGCGTAGAATGTCATAAAAGATGTGTATTATACAGAAATATTTTCTGTAACTGTATACAAATTCATTTGAGATGTTTTCAGATCCGGTTCATCGAATTATAATTATTAAATGAATTAAAATTAATGTGTTTATCATTAATATCTATTTATGTTCATCACCGATAATTACAAAGTGGAATTGTAATATAATTTATAAAACTGCAAATCGACAATATTGCAAGTAATTAATGAATATAATATTAATTTTCCGAATGAATATAATATTAATTAAACAACCGTTGCATAAAACAATTTATAAATAAATGTGCCTATTCATTGACAATGACGATTGAAAAACTGTTTATTTATTAAATAATTTAATACATTATAGATTATAGTTTTCTATATTTTATTGATTAATTGTAACAGATGTGGCGTCCGTAATCTCTTTTATATAAATTATTTTTATAATAAGTATATAAGTTATGTAAATATTGTTAATTTATAAAACTACAATGGTTGTTTAGTTCAGCGATTCTTCTTTCTTCGAATGTATATAATTATTACTAGTGGGCTTTGCCCCTGCTCACTGCACTCGCCAACCCTCTTGGGAGGGATTACTTCTTTCTCCACTCGCTCTCTCTAACAAATAACAGAAATTTATATATATATATATATATATATATATATATATGCATATATATATATATGCATATATATATATATATATATATATATATATGTATATATATATATATATATATCAACTCATTGAATTTTCCATAATATAATTTTACAATGTAGTTCTATCTCAGAAGTTCTCGCAGACGTAATAAATATAAACAAAATTTCACTCTAAAAATTCCAAATAGAAGATTAAAACAAATGCGGATTTTTTTTTATATAGATATATATTCTTTAGAATTAGTAGGTTTATTTATTAATGTTGATATTTTGACTCCCCGCTCGCTTCCTTCCCCTCAATAAGTAACAGAAATTAACATAATAATGCACACAAATAATACGCATAAAATGTAAATCATAATTTTTTAGTGGAATTATTTTTTAATTAATTAGAGTAAAGATCATTCGAACACACGATTTATAGTAACCAATCAGAACACAGATCACGTTAGTGATATCAAATAATCAAAGAACGAATAAAAGTAATGGGAACGGCTTACTGTTTCATTTTTATAATAAAGAAAGTTGTTCAGTAATTGATTATGTTTATTTGTTTCTTATTCTCGTTTATATGAAGATGCTACAATCTTTAGAGCGCTAAGATACATGAGAATGATTAAAAATAATCGGCACTCAGTTATTTAACATTTTTGTTGGTATTTAGGGATGAAAGAAAAATTTATTTGTGCAAGTTTCTTCTTGTCATTCTGTTTTATTAGGTCGGTGCAAAAATAATTGCGGTTTTTAATCATTTTAAGTTTAGTGCCAATTTTTCTATTTATCGTTATCTTTTGTAATAGTCATGTGATACATCATTGTTAATAATGAAATTGGCACTACTTATTTCAGCTTATGTCTATTGTTTTCATTCTTTAGTGTTATTGGATATAACCTTTTAAATTAGTCATAGAAGAAAAGCACATTCGAGCGATTTTGGTGTATGAGTGTAAATTGGGACGTAAACTAACAGAAACTGTTCGAAATATTAAATTTGTTTTTGTGCGAAGAATCAATTAGTGAACGTACAGCTCAACACTGGTTTTAAAAACGTCATAATGGAAAAGAAAGCCTTGATGATGAGGAGGGTCGTGGACGTCCTTCAGCTATAGACAGTAATGACTTAAGAACCATTATTGAAGCGGACTCACGTAAAATAACTCGAGAAGTGGCAGAAGAACTCAGTGTCCATCATTCAACAGTTGTTCGCCATTTGAACCTTATTGGAAAAACAAAAAAGCTGGATTATTGGGTGCCGTATGAACTAAACGAACATCAAGCAATTCGGCGATGCGAAGTCTATTCTGCGCATGTTTTGCGTTACAAAAATGATCTCTTTATTGATCGCATTGTCACATGTGATGAGAAGTGGATTCTCTACAACAACCGAAAACGTTCATCACAGTGGTTAGACCGAGGAGAAGCACCAAAACAGTTTCTTAAATCGAAGCTTCATGAAAAAAAGATTATGGTCACTGATTAGTGGTCAGTAAGTGGTATCATTCTCTAAAACTTCTTAAATCCTGGCGAAACAATAACAGCAGAAAAATATTGTCACGAAATTGAAAAAATGCATGGCAAGTTGCATCGTTTACGGCCAGCATTAGTCAATCGGAGAGGACCAATTCTTCTTCATGACAATGCCCGACCACACGTCAACCAAATGACTTTAAAAATATTAAATGAACTGGTTTATGAAACCTTACCTCACCACCTTATTCTCCGGACCTGTCTCCGACAATTTGTCATTTTTTTAAACATTTGAGTAATTACCTACGACAGAAGGTTTTTAAAGATCAAGTATCAGCTCAAAGCGATTTCGACGAATTCGTTAATTTCAGGACGCTAGAATTTTATTTGTAGGAATAAACAAACATGTTTCTCGTTGAGAGAAATGTATGTAGGCCCATGGTCTTTATTTTGACTAATAAATTTAATTTTTAACTGATATATGCGTCTTTATACTCGATCCACAAAAACCGTAATTATTTTTGCATCAACCTAATATATTGTAAACGTTTATGAACTTATTCACATTTCATAATGAATGATACGAATATTGGATCATTTGATGCTACTATGAATAACCTTCACCTTGTCTATAGATAAGAGAATGCATGACAGATTTTTTATGTAATTATTACATTCTAGGTACTTTAAATATTTGACATTTCTACGTACAGCCTTTTTGATAACAGTCGGCGATAAGTGTGCGTGTGTACATTTGCTGTTCAAGATACTTTTCTATATATATATATATATATATATATATATATATATATATATATATATATATATATATGCACATCTATAAAAAATGATAATGATTGACCATATTTTTTATTTAAAGGAAAGTATTGAAAAGTAAGCATATTCGATCGTATTTAGTTCAAAAATTTTATATAAAATAAGAAACCACATAGAATGCGTACAGAGTTCAATGTCATTTTCTGGAAAAACGTTTCGTTAAGCTTCATTAAATTTTATTAATTTCAAATGACAATAAAGAAATCTTTTATTTGGGATTTAATCGTTTTGTTTTCGCTTTGTAAATAAAAAAAAGAGAAATGTGAGCATTACATTTTTTATTGACTATACGTTGACGTACTTTAGAACATTGAATTTTATGGAAACGTTTTAAAAAATTCGTACTGGATTTTAATTTGAATAAATATCTGAAATATTTATACGGCATGATTCAGTGGTTCTCACACAATTTTTCTGAGTGATATTTTTTAATTCTATTCTTCTACGGTGTACAAAACACAAATTGTGTACTATAATTATATATTGTAATAGTTGTAACATGTAACATATGAAAAGGCTTTTACAAATGATTTTTTTCACTCCTAAACCATAAAATGTTTTTCTAGTCAAAAATGTTGAATAAATCATTATTAATAATTTTTGATCGTTGTTTATGCGCATTTCAACATCGATGCCATCAACATCACATCATCAAAGTATAGAAAAAGCTAATTTTAAAATTGAAAATTTATTGAGTTTGTTTCATATTGTTTTGTTAAAATATTCATTTTATATTCACTTTTCTCAGTTTTATTAAAATGTATTTTTCGAGATTTGGAGGTTCTTTTGTACATTATTTTTTGACTAAACCATTTGTATTGTAAATGAAAATTATTGTATTTATACGAATCGATAATTGATCGACTAATTTTCACAAATTAATTCTATTTCAGCTCGCTAATGAGAAGAAATTTTCTGATCAAAAACGCACAATAAATCATTATTAATCATTTTTGTGTTGCTGCTTATGCGCATTTCGATGGTGATTTCATCGTCTTTAGCTCAACAAGATACAAAAAAATCACATCAAATCAGATTTTTCTTAGGCAACTATAAATCATTCTTCAATTTGTGAGAAAGACACACTTATTATAATTGTAATTATAAGATTTTATACCTACGATCCCATCGCTGAGAGTTTTTTGGGGGTTCTTTTCCTTTAAGATCAGCTGGAAGATTATTTTCCGTGAACACTTCAAAATCCACTTGGAACTTAAGTCAAAATCTGTAGCTGAAATCAAACATCCAGCTGATCATTAATGAAGACCCTAAGGACTATAAACGAAGTATATTTAAAAAATATAAGTAATGATGTATGGAGTAAATATAAAAATATGTTTATGTTTACTTAAACTCTTTGTTCATTTTCCAAACCTAAATCTGTATATAAATGTGTAGAACATCTTTTTGATATATATATATATATATATATATATATATATATATATATGTATGTGTATGTACACATATATTTAAACATATATACAGTGACCCCAAAAACTGTTCAGGAAATTGTGAAGTTTAAAAAAATGAGAAATGTGATGCATATAGAGAAAAATATTAATTTGTTTATTCATTATTAAATTTTATAAATAGTAATAACAAAAAAAATATTCAATATAAATATTGTATTACTTCTATGAATTATTTCATCTTTCATAGTGTGTGAACATTTTTTTGGTTCGCGTGCAATGTTCGCTGTTTTGTTGAATTCAGTACACCATATGGCCTCCTCATGCTTTTAATACTGCTTCTATTCTTTTTGGCATACTGCCTATTAAATTTGTCAATGTGAAATCTTCAATTATTTGCCATGCTTGATAGATTCTGTCCCATAATTCATCAATGGTTTTTGGTACTTCTCCGGCGGATACAAGTTTTCATTTCAATAAAACCCATAGATATTCTATTGGAGTTAAGTCAGGAGATTGCAGTGGTTAATTCATTACAACAATGCCGTTCGTTTGGAGGATTTTTTTCGTAATTTTAGTTGTTTGTTTGGAGTCGTTGTCTTTCATAAATACTAAATCTGTTCACTCACACCCAAACTTTTCGATCCTGGGAAAAAACGAATCCCTAAGGATTTCTATGTATTCCACCGCTTTCACGATCCCTTGAATTCTACGCAAGTTTCCTAATTTATTTCCTTTGAAACAACCCTAAACCATCAAAGAGCCGCCTCTGAACTTTAATGTTTTTGTAACAATTCGTTCCTTCAGCCTGCGTTTTGGATTGATCCAAGTTCATACACGTTTATCTAAGTATATACGATTAATTTTAGTATCATCTGATCAAATGACTTAGTTCCAATGAACAGCATTTTTTTTTGTAAAATTCAACTGCTTTTTCTTATGGCTATATGTCAACAACGGCTTTTTTAAGTTTGTATTTTGTAGTTGTAGTTTGTATTTAGCTTTTAATCTTGATTTTTTTATACAATTCTTGACTGTGTCGTTACAATCATTGATTGTCAGATCTTTTCCTAAGACATTGTTGGCCTATGTGGCATTTTCCACTGCTTCTGTGCAGTTAGACGACGAATTTTGCTTTTGAGCTGATATAAACCGAATAAAAACACCGTATAAAGAAACTATTTGACGGACTGGAGTTGACTTTTTAATTTTCGTTACAATTGCCTTTCTCATATTGATACTTTTTCCCATCTAAAAGTAGGAACTATTTACTTAATTTATCAGTTCTTGTTTCTAACCTTGTTTCTTTATTATTTATCAGAAAATTTTGAGAATCGAAATATTAAAAATATTTATTTAGTAAAATTTAATATTCGACAATACTTCACTCAAAAAAAATGTTCACGGTTTTTACTGTATTTCGAATGCGAATAATTTTCAATGACAATAAAAAAATGACTAAAATGCTGCATCACTAGATTACATGATCTCAATCTAGTAAACAATGAAGTTATTCGGGAATTCCTCGAAGTAATTTTTCAATTTTAGATTAAAGTGCCCAATCGAAAATACGTGAACAGTTTGGAGGTTACTGTATGTATATATATATATATATATATATATATATATATATATATATATATATATATATATATATATATGCATACATACAAACTTAATATTATAATAATTACTCGGCAATAAAAATATGTTAAAATAAATTTTATTACTTAAATAAATGTTTTATTACCACATGACTAGAAATCGTACCTTAATACCCATTCATTACAAAAAATATATAAAAAATGGTTATTATTAATGACACATTTGAATAAACAATGTGTAAAAACTAAAACCTTTTCACACATTTGACTACGTTCTAATTTACTTTTTCAATGTTTGTAAGAGTATTTTTTTTCATTTATGACATAAAAGTACTCATACGTTTATACCAAAATAATCATTAAATATGTTGACATACGTTTGAAGTTTGAAGATAAATTCGTTTAGTCTTTTGGATTTTTGTATCATTTATATATATATATATATATATATATATATATATGTATATATATACATGCACATACATACATACATGTACACACATTAGCATATTGTAGTGATGTGTTGCAATTATTATACAAGTCGTTTATTAACGTTTTTAATTAGCAAACAATTTTATTACCAGAAAAGTGGTACCATGAATATATTATTTATTTTTTTGTATATGTGCCTAGAATTTATTTCAAGCGTTGTTTTTTGAAATGTTAGTTCAATATCTAATTATGCAAAAAAATCTAATATGCGATATTCATAGCTGGTTATCAGATTAAAAAAAGCAAAAGAAAAATTTAATCATAGTTATTTGAAAATCGACTTAGAGAAATAATTTTAAAAAAATAATATATCTCGAGTATGTTTAAAGTGAAAGGATTTGTTAAAAACGAATAGATCTAGCATTATATAAGATATTTAAAAATGTACGGGAGGTACAATATCATACAAGTATTAAAAATTAATGGAGTTATCGAAATTCAAGAATATTTGTATTTCGTAAATAGTAGAAGTTGTAAGTGATATATATATGTATATATGTATATATGTGTATATATATATATATATATATATATATATATATATATATATATATATATATATGATACCTGGAGCCCTAAACGTGAAATAAGAAATCATTTTTCTCTTTTACGCTGATCATTTCGACTAAATTTATTAATCCTTATCGCTTCGGGTTTTTTAGTTGAAAGAAGACCTGTAACTTCCACTTACAATACAGTTCTGACAGTGTAGCTAAATTCACTTTGAAAAATGAATTCCTTTTTTATCCTCCAAATCAGCAATTTTTTCCAATTGAAAATGACCTATAAATAATCATTGATCATTTTTTATTGTTGCTTATGCGTATTTCGATACCGATTCATTATTTTCACAATGCCAATGCACAGAAAAATTTGATGTTTCACATAGAAAAAATGTTTGTCTGTACCTTGGCTCTCTGAAGATGAATGGATATCGAAATGCGCATAAGAAACAATCAAAAATGATCAATAATTATAGAAATGTTCATCAATTCCCTAGTAATTTGAAAGTTCTCATAGGAAATTATTTTTATTTCTTGAAATACCAGGGAGCTCTACCTCTTAGCCGCTACGCTCGCCGACCCCCTGGCAGCGTTAACCTTCGCTCACTTTGCTCACTGACGTTCTCTCTCCTCTAACAAATAATTGAAATTAATAAATTATACGTACAAATAATCTGCGTAAAATGTAAATCGTAAAATTTTGATTGAAAAAGTTTATAAAAATTGACAACAAAATACAATGTTGAAATGTGTAACAATTTTTTTACTCTAAAGCTTCAGTGAATGCAATATTTTGAATAAATGTCATCAGTTTTACATTGAAATCTTGTACTCTTTCGTTATACACTGTGAGAGAGCTACATATATGTGACTGATGTCAACCAATCAGAACAGAGACTACGCGATATCCATCAACCAATCATTCATGATCGGGAATTGAAATTGTTATTGTTGTGCTACTTATAGAGTGTAGCAGAGGAGCGGCTTTTCGGGGAGGTAGTCTACACGAAAAATAAAAAAAAATGTTTTATGTAAATTTTACAATGGAATTATTTTTTATATATAGACTATGGGCTTTCGCCCTCTGCTCGCTGCGCTCACTACCACCCGGTCTCGCTGCGCTCGCCCTCTTGTTAATTCTAAGTTTGTACATGTAATCGAATGAAACAAACATATTTTTTAAAACTCATTTATGTCTATATAATTAAAATCACAGATATATCGCAACGTAATTGTTATATATATATATATATATATATATATATATATATATATATATATATATAACATACTAATATATATATATATATATATATGTATATATATATATATATATATATATATATATATATATATATATATATATATATATATATATATATATATATATATATATATATATTAGTATGTTTCTATAATCATTATCTCAGATATATTAACGTATATATATATACATATAAGGCACTTTGCCACCTGCTCGATTTGCTCTCCAACCCCCGGGCTCGCTGCGTTCACCCACTTCTCAATTTTAAGCCTGTACTTGCTATCAAATGAAATAATGAACATATTTTTTAAAATGTATATCTAAATAATTATTATCAAATATATAGCAACATAATCGTTATATATATATATATATATATATATATATATATATATATATATATACATATATATGTATATACATACATTTATGTATGTGTATCTTCGATGTATATATAAACATGGCAGTAGATTATTTTTTGTAACCTTTTAGTTTTTTTGGGACAAAATACTATTTTACATACACACACAGATATATATATATATATATATATATATATATATATATATATATATATATATATATATATATACATATATTTATACATATATATATATATATATATATATATATACACATATGTATGTTTATATAATTATTATCGTAGATATATCGCAACGTGTTGTTTTATGTTTTTTGTGGATAATTTTGATTATATATATATATATATATATATATATATATATATATAGAGAGAGAGAGAGAGAGAATATGAGTTTGTCTTAGTCACACATTAGAGAATGATTTGTCAATAAGTATCTTGGGAAATGTCTCTTAGAAATTGGTACTTGAATGATCCAATATTAAACACAATGAATAATAACTCATTCTTCAATATACGGCTAAGATAATACACATACCTTTATAATGAAAGAAAATACATAAATTTTCATCAAATTATTATTTTTACAACTACCTCGTATGTCCTTATTTTGTAAAAAAAATATATTGAGTTTAACTTAGTCATACATTGAAGAATGATTTGTTGTTGACTCAGTTAGGTACTCTAGGAGTTGTCTTTTGGAAATTGGTACTTGAGTGATCCAAAAAATTATTTTTCAATGTGTAATTAAACTCGTGTTTATTGCTTCGTAATGATCGTTTTTAAAATTTACACAGCTTCAGAAAGAAAAAATAGAAAATAATACAAATTTTCATCAATTCTTTAGTATTTTCCAACTGTTTTAAATATTCACATTCAATTTAAAAAAATGCTTTTTTTGTTAAAAGTGTCATAGTAATACCTTTACGTTATTGCACAACACTGATATAAAACAGCTAAAATTCGTACGGCGTGGTTTTATTTTTCAATTATCTTTTGACTTCATTTAAATTCGATTTTAATTTGTTTGTCATTAGGAAAAAATATTTTAGAATTTTGTTTACAACAAAATATAATACGTTAAATATAATAATACGCTCTTTATTAATCAGTGTGGGTATTTCCAGTCTTTACTAATCGCTTGTAATCTACCACGCAACATTTATTTTTAATATATATGGAACTATTTTTAAATATACTGAAAATAAATATTAGTAATATATAATACATAAGTAACATATTTCAGTAATAGTATAGGTAAAACTTATTATTTTATTATTACTCATATTATTTTTTTGTATCATTAATTTTTTCTAATAATCGTATTGCATTATCAAGTGAATCATCTTGGAACAATTTTAATACAATCGCATCTGTTTTGTTTTTAGATATTATAACATTTATTTCTATTTTTTTTTTGGTAAGGAAATAGGTAAAAATTTCGTATTTATTTTGTATCATTGTTTTTTTTATTTGATAAAAAACTATAATTACTGTATGACAATATAATAATTGTGTTGAATTATCAAGTGAGCTTTGCTGAAATCAATTTAATTCTATCACATCTGTTTTGTTTTTATATTCTAACATTTTCATTTAATAACAGAATAGGTAAACATTTATTCTGCATTATTATATTTATATTTGAGAATTGTATTAGAAAGTGAGTCTTAATGGAACCATTTTTATTCTATCATATCATTTATTTTATTTTTTGTATTCTAACATTGATTTATAATTTTTTTTTCAATAAAAGTGTAGGTAAAATTTTGATACTTATTTTGTATCATTATTCTTTTTTATCTGATAATTATATTATATCATCATGTAAACCTTGCTGGATATTTGAATACGATCGCATCTGTTTTGTTTTTATATATTGTAGCATTTATTTACTGTGTATGTGTGTGTGTGTGTGACATGTCGAAAATCATATATGGTTCAATTTTTCCATTCGAAAAAATGCGCTTATATTAAGAAATCCTTTAGATAGCAATCATATTAAATTTATGATTTGTGGTATTTTTTAGACTTTGTCTCCTTTTAAAAATTAAATTAGACTGCAGTACTGAAACTGGTTGGAATAACAGGTAATACTAGATTTTTATGTGTGTAATGAACTTGAATCATTGACTAATCAGAATTTTTATCAGAAGTGATATAATGTTGTTGTTAACCTTCAAACCTTTTGGATTTTTTCTATAGGACACCGAATAAATCTTCTTGTGGTGTTCTTACAAAAATAATTATGTATTTGGAAATTAAATTAAAAATTTGGAATAAAATAAATAAAATTGTCTATATTTATATCACAATATGAGACATCAAATAAAAAAATCAGTCCGATTCTGTCAGATTTCGAGAAGTAAAACTGAAAGTTAAAATGTTTTCATGACATTATAGTAATTTCTATAGAAATTACTATAATGTTTCTATGGAATTTACTATAACGTCATGAAAACATTTCAACCCTCAGTTTTACTTTTCGAAATCAGGCAGATCGAAATCGAACTGAATCTTTTATTTGATATCTTGTATTATGATATAAATATAGACAATTCCATTTATTTTAAGAGAGAAAATATAATTTTTGCTACATCTATAATCAAACTTTATTCAAGTTTGATTTGCTATATCATTCATGATTACCAGCTTTTGACGATCGTATGTCGGAGGAATGTTTTTTATTTTATAAATAAATTTCTCACTCCACAAACTAGAACATTTTTTGTAAACAAAAATTATTTTTTGATTGTTGTTTTCGCACATCTCCATGCTTATGAGATCCTATCATAATTAGAGTGCAAAGGTATAGAAGTACTCAGGTGCTAAAACATCTGTTCCTTAGGTTTCTTAATATTGAATCAGTGCAAAAGTTCGTATACGATTCATTAGGTGGTGTTAAGAGTGCCGTATGGCGGCGCTCGTAATTGAAATGCATTCACGTTATATATCGTTTGAAACGTGACAGTCAGCTGTCATTTCAGCATCAAACGGATTTGTTTCGATTAGATTTGTGTGTAAGAAAAAATTTTGAAATTTGTCAACGAAAATATACACTTTCGTCACGTTATGTTGTACGAGTTTCGGAAAAAAGTTGCTCTTGGCGCGGAAATGAAAAATTTCGAGAGTTTTATTTGGTCCATGCATCGTCACTGTGAAGAAATGGTTTGCTAAATTTTGACTTGGTAATTTTAACCTCGAAGATCAACCCTGCTCTGGATGGCCTACGAAGATTGACGATGATATTATGCGCGCTTTAGTTGACAATAACACACGAATTTCGACGGAAGAGGTTATCGAGACACTCAACGTTGACAGATCGACTGGATTTCGGCATTTAAAGAAGTTGGGGTTCACGTTGAAGTTCAACACGTGAGTACCGAATTCGTTGTCTCAAAAAAAAACAAGTTTGATCGTATCTCTTCGGCAGTTTCTTTGATTGGAGTACTCAACAGTGAACGTTTTTTGGATTGGTTGGTGACTGGTGATGAGAAATGGATCCTGTACAACAACGTCCGAGTCAGACGAACGTGGCAACAGGCAAATGAAGCGGTAGAATTATTCGCCAAAGCTGGTTTGCTGTGTTTAGTGAGATTACAAAGGTGTTGTTTATTTTAAGCTGTTCCCACGGGGCGAAACGATTGCTAAGGAGAAGTACTGTCGATAATTGACCGAACTGAACGCAGCAATTAAAGAAAAGCGCTTGATTTTGGCCAATTACAAAGGGGTCATCTTCCACCACGAAAACGCAAAACCACATATACCGAAACTGATTCTGCAAAAATTGAAGCAGTTGAAATGGGAAATCATATCTTATGCACCTTATACTTCGGACATTGCACCTCCGGATTATCATTTGTTCCGGTCGCTGCAGAACAGTTTAAACAGTAAAAATTTGACACTGTCGAGAACGCCAAAAACCACCACACCGCATTTTTTTTCCGACAAACCGCGAAGCTTTTATGAACGTATAATCTAGCAGCTGCCTGCGCGTTGAAAAATGATTGCAGAAAACATTGGTGAATACATAATTAATCAATAAGGCGTTTTTAAGAGTGCTGAAAAATAATAGTCTGTGTTTCAATTTCAAATCGTATACGAATTTTTGCACTGATTCAATACTTTAACGGTATAGTAATAACGGTATGATTACCGAAATTGTTATAAGCAAAAAATAGGAATGAGAAATCATTAATTATTAAACATTTTTGTATAAATAATATTTTTGTGATTCGTGGATGAGTGAAAAATTAATTTGTGAAAGTGAATTTAGGCATAGTGCTAAAATTATTCTTCATATTGTATTAATTGTTTAACCTCGTACTATATTATCATGACAAAATATAATTTATCGAAAAGGTATAACAGTTTCAATTGTAAAGAAAAACCTGTTGAAATCATTAGTATACAGGGAATATGCGCAGCTTTACCAACAAAATATGATACAAGTTTCCCAAATGTCAAATAACTGATTCTTGCACTATGGAAGGACATTAAGCTCTCTGTCTCCTAGTGTAATATGGATTATTTTGAACTAATATGTTATCATAATATCAATATAAAAATGTCCTCAAAAAAGGTACTTTACATAGAAGTCGCTATCATTATTTGGACACGCAGGAACTTTTTTTAAATTACTTCGGATCTAGAAAGATTGATGAAGTGAGGTGTGTTCCACCCGAATTAATATCATGTTACTAGCGTAAAAAATACTCCAAAAATTTAACCGTGCAAATATTGATAGCGACTTTTTTATAAACAGCACGTTTTTAAGAGTAATTTTTATTTTCAACTTACTAGGGGACTGTGCACTGTGACCTCAGTCGCTACGTTCCACGACCTCGTAGACTTCGCCTCCCTTGCTTCGCGCGCTCCCCCAACTCGCTTCACCGTATCGCATATGTTAGCTCAATATCGTAATATATATATATATAATCAAAATTATCCATAAAAAATGTTCGATGACGTCAACTTATTTATTTATGACGTTGGGTTTCTATGGTATTTAAATATGTTTATCTCATGTATAAAAGAACACATTGCAATCTGCGATAATGCTTATATAGACACATTAACATATATATTGTATATATATATATATATATATATATATATATATATATATATATATATATATATATAAATCCATGACGTCGACTTATTTATTTGAGATGTGGTTTCTACGATACCCAAATATATTTATTGTTTCATCGGTTACATGCATATGCTTATAATTGGCAAGTGGTCGCGCGTAGCGAGCAGGGGGCGAAACCCCCTACGATATATATGTGTATGTTGGTATGTCTATATAATCATTCTCACAGTTATATAGCGACGTGTTGTTTTATAAAGTCACATTTCATTACATAACTGTATAACCCGGTTTTTTGAAAAATTTTTCCCGGAAAAAACATGCAGAAACAATTAAAAAATTTCCACATCACCCCACACAACACACAATTTTTAATCGCGGATAACTACCGGTAACGTTAAGGGCACCTCACAAATTGTAAAAACAAACCGGCCACACAAGGTCTTGTATACTAATTTAAGATCAATGAAATTCTTTTGATTTGATTTGCATAAGTGTATTGTATAACTTCGGGTGTCATTGTTAATATTTTGATACAAAATCGATACACGTTTTTTGTTCAGTATTTTGTACACTATTTTGTCCATTTTTTGAAATTTTACAGATCATTTATCTTTCTCTCTCTCTCTCTATATATATATATTATGTGTGTATATATGTATATATATATATATATATATATATATATATATATATATATATATATATATATATATATATATATATATATATATATATATATATATATATACATGCATATATATGTATAGATAGATATAACAACTTATTAATAAATATTTGAATTTATAAATAAATTTAAAAGGCCATACTTTGTTCTCGAACAATAAAGTATTTTCTGACATTACCTATGATTTTTGCAAAATCAAAAGTAAACAAACCGCTAGTACATTTGTTAATAATGCAAATTTGTAAAATTTTCATTACTTAAGTTATAACGGTAGTAATATGAAAAAAAACAGATTCAATTAGCGATACATAAAAAAGTCGTTTATAAGAAATTGTTAATCAGAAGAATAAACATACATTTGCATAAACTGAAATGATATCGTGCGCAAAATTGCGCATGTGGACGGGACACACCTCGCTTCTAATCTCCATGTTTCTATACAATCTGATGATTATTGACGATATGTTTTTGAAAAAGAATATCGTTTTTTCATTGATGTGTTGACACGGTTCTATCGAATCTCATAGTAAACAACTATTTACAAATTACGAAATAAGTTAGGTCAGAAATTTGTAAAAGAAATAATACGTTTAACAATTCGACGAATATATTTATTCGTTCATGAAAAAAATCGTTTTTTGTACTATATTTTATTTATAGCGTTCTGTATTTCATTTCGTATATTACGTAACTTTTTATAGGTAAAAAATTATGTCATAAAGTTAAATAAGTTCGGTACAATAGTAAAATTGAGCATTAAGTTATTCACTTTTTTAAAAGGCAATGCAAACAACTTCCATTTGTAGATTTTATATAATAAAGAGAAAATGAAGGATATCTACTATTTTATCATTTCAATGCCAAAAATCATAAGAATTAACATAAATAAATAATAAATCTTATTCAATTCAATAGCATTTCTGTTTTTATATCAACTAGCAAACTATTACAATTACGAATTAATTCGGTGTCGTGTTTATAGAAAGTTAATGTTTACGGAAAAATGGATAATATTTTCATTCTTAAAATATCCCCCGTTATTTTATCTAATTTTGTTTCATCTTTTGAATAATTGACGAATCCCTTATCAAAAAAACGGTGTTTTTGAGACGATGAAGTCCATGCATTTTCGGACCTCTTTCACTGTTTTCAAACGAGCATCAGTCAGGTGATGCTGGAGCGACCGGAATAAATGATAATTTAATGGAGCTAGGTCCGGTAAATACGTCGTATGAGAGGAGAACTTTTCAACCCAACGAACAAATAACGTCTTGATCGCTTTCGCGACATGTGGCCGAGCGTTGTCATTATGCAAAATGGCTTGACTTATTCTCTCGCCAGTAAATGGTCTTTTTCTCTCTTATTCGTCACTCAAACAGATGAGCTGTTGTTAACGCTCTGAATTTACAGTCTTACTAGGTTCGAGCAATTCATAATATACCACACCCTTAATGCCCCACACAGTAACACATTTTTGGTGCACATATTTGTTTTCGTCGACGTCGATGGTTCACCGGGCGTAATCCGTGATTTTCAGTGTTTAGGATTGTCATACAAAACTTATTTTTTTACCCGGCTATGAATTTACTCAAAAAATCTTCCCGTTTGAACCGTGAGACCGAGGATATCGTCGTGTCGCATCTTTTTTCTTTGTTTTCTGGCCTGAACTCATGTGGAATCCATCGGCATCACTTTTGAATTTTTTCCAGCTGATGTAGATGAGAGGACATTGCTTGCTGGATAATTCCGAGTTGTTGAATGAGTTTCTTTTCAATCTGAACGGGGGTTTCACTTAACATCTACTCAAGCTGCTCGTTTTTAAGTTTTTTCAACAACACCTTTCCTCAAGCCGAATAAATCGTTTTCCTAGCTTCGAGAGCATTTTTTTCAACTGTAATGCGAAAAGTATTCAATGCCTTTCGTACACCATCGTATTCGCTACTGTTTTGTGAGGTTTTGCTAACTGGTTAAAAAAGATATATAGTGTTTTTAAATGTTAAGGTTGGCACTTGAAAATCATAAAACGACGAGAAAATATTTTAATTTCTAACAGAGTTATGATTGATTCAATTTAAACGCGCTGAATTACTTTGTACACCTAATAATAATGTTTTATTGGTCGAACAAGATATTTCATGCGTTATAATAAACATCAAAGGTGTTTAATATATATATATATATATATATATATATATATATATATATATTACTAAATAAAATATAATGTATTTAACCTTCTTTATTTCGTCCAGTTGGTTTTAGTAGACATTTTCTGTAATCGATTGACCAGGTTTCATGAAGCTATGGTGGGTAATATTAGCGCTAGATCACCAAACAGACACCATTATCTTTTTTATTGATATTCAGTTTTGGACTGTGTTTTTGCGCTTCATCTTTAACCAACTATTACGCCGAATGCTTGCGAATGTCAGAAAGAGTCTATTTTTCATTACACGTAACAATACTGTGTAGAAGTGGCTCACCTTTATGTCGTGACAACAAAGAAAGGCAACCTTCAAGAGGATTTCTCTCCTGACGCTCGTTTAATTTATACGGAACCTATCTATGCAGTTTCTTTATCTTGTTGATTTGTGTCAAGTGGTCCAATATTGTTGGAATAGTAATGTCAAACCTTGCTACTAATTCACACCTACTTTGATATGGATTCGCTTCCAGTACAGCTTTCAGCTCATCATTACCTACCTTGATCTCACGTTATCCACGTGGCTCATTTTCATACTGTTGATAGTTTATAACAAAGCAGTTAAAAATCTCATACAGAAATTCTCTTTAAAATTGTCTCATACATAATAAATTTTTATAAATTTTGATCTCACACATAAATTTTTTTTTATAAATTTTGATCATAATTCTAAATTGTGTTGTTTAATAACTAACATATATATATATATAATTTATATATTATACTATACAACATTTTTTTTTACCAGGAAAACATACACGTCTATTACATACTTGCAATAAAAAATTGTTTACAGTAAACAAAATTGTGTCATAATTACAATAACATTAAAGTGGAGGAAAAAATGAACATGGTCACAATTACGTAAAAATGAAACAATATTTTAATAAGAAATCTTCAATAATTTTGTCGGGAAGACACTTTTGAATAAAACCGAATATACGTATTCATGAATGAAAATTACATTAATACAACTTATTTCTAGCACTATTGTTAAATTTACTATCATAAATGAATTTTTAACTTACTGACGAACTATAGAATAATCTTTCGAACAAAAATTTTCAATAATTAAGTATTGATCTATTTTTTGTTGTTGCTTATATGTAATTTTGATGATGATGCCATCATTCTTAAAGCGTTAAAGTACAAAAGAACCTAGGTATAGATTTTTCTAAACCTAAGCACTTGGTAGAAGGTAGAAACGCCATCGAAATGAATAGGTAATAATATACGAGTTTTGAAATTTAATTACCACATTGACGCTACAGCACTGGAATCACGTGAGATTAAGCAAGTCAAGCAGCATATAATAGTTCACAGCAAGGAGCTTATAAGAAGGAGAACGAACTCTGTCGATTGCCTATTGTAATCAATTCACGAAAACTGGAAGTCTGATGTCGGCGCTAGTGTCGGTGAAAGGACATGCGCAAAGGCCGATGCGTATAATTCTCAGTACTACAATATCTGCTAAGAACAGCTGATTGTGAAAAGAGGCGATTAGTGTCAAGTTATTTATTGTTACCGATTTGTTACAATTTGTAGACCGGTTGTTAAAGATGGAAAAGAAAACATTGCTTTTCCTTCTTTTTCTACACATCCTTTAATGCAACAAATCTTATTTAAATTGTATTTTTATTGTGCCAATCCGGAAATTAAATTGTCAAACTTCGTAGTTCTGACATTGTGGCTAAATTAATTTTCAGAAATAATTTTTTTTCGTCCCACGAACAACAAAATTTTTGCTTGATCAGAAATGTTCAATAAATCATTATTGATCATTTTGGATCTTTACTTATAGGTTATTTCGATAGAGATGCTGTTATGCCCAGAGTTATAAATTACAGAAAAATCGAATTTTTCTTAGATTTTTCATTTTTATAAATTTATCTTTTTTAAACAAAATATTAGACTTAGTATTTTTTCTGTACCTTAATGCTTTGAAGATAATATCGACATTGATTTGCGCATAAGTCGACAATCAAAAATCTCCAACAATTATTTATTGAATATTTTTGTTCAGAAACATTTTTTTGCGGTTGAAGGATGAAAAAGGATTGCTTTGTGCAAGCATAAGCAACAATTAAAATGGTCAAAAAAATTTTGGATTAAATGGATAAAAACATTTTTGATCAGATTTTTTCTGGTGTATGAGAGTATTAAAAAAGTAATTTGTTTAATATGTAATTTATTTTGGATAAATCATTGCAAATAACTACTTCGATCATATTTGGTTGGGATACTAAACATATTTTAAGATCTTATAGGGTGTGAGTTATCAAAAATTGAAGAATACTGATTGACAGTAAAATGAAGGAAATGACATTTTTCTTCCACGTTGTTGTACGTAATTATATAATTACATTTAAACATTTTAACTGAATGTCAATTAGTTCATTATTGTACAAAATTAAATTACATGTTTATGTCTCCATTATAATTTACTCTTATGTAATATATATAACTGATAATTGTTTGTTCATATATATATATATATATATATATATATATATATATATATATATACTTACGTAACGTCCTATTTCACTAGAATTGAGCTGTTGCGTCTTAAATGATTAAATAATTAGATAATTGTTATACATTACAGAAAAATACATTTAATTTGTATGAAATTCTCTATTTATACAAAATAATAAAAATGAAGAATGTGTGTTAAATATAAAATTGTCACGCCATTTGTTGTACTTTGATCAATTCAACCAAATCAGTAAAAAACGAATTTTCTATGTAGTTTAGAACCGATTTTAAGTATGTTGTTTACGTTAAAAAGAATTAATTTGTAAACGATGCTACTTTGTTAACATTTATTGAAGATTATTTATAAATTTTATATAGATGTTCCTTTCATAAATTGATTTTTCAGTCGCTGTACATAGCAGAAAAAAGTTAATGATGGCAAATGCTTTATACATAATTATTAATTCAATACGTAATAATTTATGCATAGTAGTAAAAACTACGAGGTTTTAAAAGATTGTCAGTAGTATAGTAACCATTTGAATATAATTCTCAAATTGATGATACTAGGGAAAAGAATCAAAATAAAAACTTCACTATTTGATCTCTAGTTACAAGTCGTCGTCTATTGTAAATGGCTAAATAAAAAAATACGTTAAAATTACTTATGAATGATGATCTTGTTTACGTTCCATTGACAGCTGTCAATGTTTGTGTTTTTTATTTGTCCTTCGAGATCTCATTTCCGATATGAGCTTGACAGCTCTACTAAATTATCTTTTTACTATATATACATATATATATATATATATATATATATATATATATATATATCGTTTGTTTCTATGCATTTTATCATTTATTTTTAACCTTGTATTTATGATTACAATTATGCGCTAACTAATATATAATATGTATGTATGGTTATGATAAATACATTATCTAAATTATAGGTGTGACTTTTGCCTGTATTATATTAATGAGATTTATAATGACTTTATAGATTTTTTAAGTTTGACCCGAATAAAGCGATTGAATAACACATATAATACAGATGTAACTGTTGTAAATACGATGAAAAATATAATGGATTTTCCAATAGGGACTCAATTATTTAAGAGGTTATATTTCATCCTTTTTAAACTGATAGCTGTATTTTTGGACATTTGCTAAGTTTTAACATTACCATTTTTAGTTATAGCTTCATATAAAACAGAAAAGCGCATTGAAATAAAATTGTATTATGAAAATGGTCATTCTATAAAAATACATTTCGTAAATTAAGCGATATTTATTGTCAACATACTCTTCCATCTGAGGCAACAATTCTTCGATTAATAAGTACATTTGAAGAGACTGGATCAGTTAAAGATAAAGAAACACCAACATGTGTTCGTTCTGAAAAAAACATTGACTTGGTGAAAGTGGATTGGAAGAGCCAGGAATGTCATTTCCACGACGTTCACAGCAATTGGACCTTTCATAGATGACCACATGGTGTATTTTGCACAAGGACTTATTGTTGAAAACTTATAAGTTTCAATTAACACAAGAATTGAAGCCATCAGACCATTCACTGCGTCTGAGATTTGTTAATTGGATACTGGATCAACAACACGGTTTTTCTGAAAAAGTCATTTTTAGCAATGAGGCTTATTTCGAACTCTCTGGTTACGTTAACAGGCAAAACTGACGAATGTGGAGTGAAGAAATCCAAGGGTGATCGTTGAGAAGTCACTGTCTACAGAAAGAGTAACTGTTTGGTTCGCATTTTGATCCGGTGGAGTCATTGGCCTTTATTTTTTTTTTTTGAAAATCAGACTGGTAAAGCGATTACTGTGCGTGAAGAAAGATACCGAAACATGATAACCAATTTTTTGTGGGTAGACTCGTATATAATATGTGGTTCTAGTAGGACAGTGCAACAAGCTACACAGCTGGCGAAACAATTGATTTATTGAGGATGAAATTTTCTGGTCGCGTTATTTCCAGAAATGGAGACATTAATTGACTACCGAGATCCTGCGATTTAATACCGTTGGACTACTTTCTTTGGGGTTACGTTAAAGAGTAATGTGTACGCTAATAATTCTAAAACAATCTCCGATCTAAAAAATAAAATCCGAAGAGTAATTGGTGAGACAGAACCGTAGTTGTTTAGGGATGTTGTTGAAAATTTTAATAAAATAATGGTTATTTATAAGAAAGCACGCAGCAGTCACTTACACCATATTAGTTTTCATTTATAAATGGCATACCCCCAACAATTGTTTACAATAATAAATTTCAGCGCAAATATGTTTTATTTCAAATTAAAAAAATTAGTGATTGATGTAAATCAATCATATTTTCTATGGAAAGTACTTTTTTTTACTAATTAGATTGTATGAAGTAGTTTTAATTTGTTTCGAGGCTGTTCCTTGGGAACCATGTCTCTCAGGGTAACCTCTTGTTTATTGTTTATTATAAAACAAGGTAAAAACCAAATTTTATTGACATTTTATACAGAAGCATTCTTAAAAAAGTAATAATAAATACTATTTTAAGATCGTCTCTGCAGAAAACGTGAATAGAACTGCGTTTTCGTTTTGTATTTATTTATATCATTTCGTATAATTTTACCATTAATTTTTTATAATTAATAAAAGCAACATTTATACAAGGAAAACATTTCAACTATGGACATTCTCTCAACAAAACCTTGCGTTGATGTTAAAAACAAACATAATGTTAGAATATTCACTATTACGAACATTATATATATATATATATATATATATATATATATATATATATATATATATATATGTATATCATGTGAAAACAAGAAAATATAACAACAAATTCAATTATTTATGCGTGTTTTCGATTGATATGTATGTTTCCAGTTTAAAATATTTCTAAATATTTTTTATTTCGAAATTTCTGTAACTAATGTCAAGGATAACTTGAAACATGTTTTAGGTTTTTTCTATTAAGAAATTATGTAAATAAATTATGTAAAAATATATGTTTATTGGTGTATGATGGATCGTTTATTTGTCCGTATTAGAGAACGAAATGAATGACAGTATTAGCACTGAAGCAATAATAATAACAAGAATTCTAAAAGCGAGTACATGGTTTATTCGTTTCATAGTGATTATGGTACACACAAGTGCTGGTAATGAACTACACTGGATCAAAAAAGTTTTCATAGACTCGTGATAATTTTAGTTTTTTTTTTTTTTTGTAATAATAACCATAATAATGTATTTATTATGGAAATATTCGGATCGCATATTTTGTAATCATACAAAGAGAATGACCCAAAGAAAATATTGTATTATTAAATAGTAAAATCAATAAACATGTTACAATAACAAAAGTCAGTATTTGAAACCCAAAAAGTCTCCATACACTTAATAGATACAGTAATTATTTATTAAAATACATGAATTGTATTAATATTTTTGAAACATTAGTAACTTGTTGAATCACCCTTTGCATTTATTACCTCCAATATACGTTTTCTCATTGCATCTATACATTTATTCGTTACATCTGAATCGATGGAATTCCATTCTTTTTGTATGGCAACTTTTAATTGTTCTTTGTTTCGAATGATATTTTTCCTAATTCTTCTTCCTATTTCATTCCATAAATGCTCTATTGGATTCATATCTGGTGATTGTGGGGATGTTTGAAGTTGTTTTGGTATATTATATATTTGCGCATTCCTCGACCCACCGTGCTGTATGCTTGGGATCGTTGTCTTTTTGGAAGATAAATGATTCTCCAAGTTTTAAGATATTAAATTTTCCTTCAATATATCCAAATATATGTATTGGTCCATTGTACCTTCAATAAATTTCAAATTGCCAACTCTTGAAGTACTCATAGACCCCCAGACTAGAACAATACCTTCATCATACTTAACAGTAGAACACAAATTTTTAGTTTTTAGCTCTTTGTTTTTTTTTCTACCATACCATAATCCTTCCATCAGATCCAGAAACATTAAATTTCAACTTATCAGTGAACAGAACTGATTTGCAAAAGCATGGAGGCTTATTAATATGTACCTTTGAAAATTCTAATCTTAGTATTTTATTTTTATTGCTAATGTAAGCCTTTTTCCTGTTACACGTCCTTTAAATCCCGCTTTTCGTAATACATTTCTTACTGTTTCGGGTACAATTTCTATTTTGTATTTATTTTTTAGCATGTTTGTGAGCTCAGGTGCACTTGTTTTGTGATTTTCATGTATAGTTCTGAGAATAGCTCCTCTGTGTATATTTTCTAATTTTCTTGGTCGACCAGAACGAGGTCTATTTTCAATTGTTTTTAGTTTTTTATGTTTATTTACTATATATTGCACTGTTGCATGTGACTTTTTGACAGTTTTTGCTATCTGTATTAAAGATTGTCCTTCAGATCTTAAACTAATAATTAATTCACGAATTGACAAAGGTATTTCCATTTAAAGGCCTATATATTTCAAGCACACTAAGCGAAACTAAATTGGAAACTGATACGCTTTAGCATATTAACAACCGAACAAATACCAGTAAAGTGGGGACTCCCGACGACAAATAACTAAATCCCATAGAATAATGTTGAGTGTATGGAAACTTTTTTGACGCCTGTTAGTAAGGTAGCATTGTTGAATGCAACATTAATTTTTAAATAACATATAAATATGGTTAATTTCATGGTGGATCATTAAAGTTACTCTTTAGGTTACAATCAACTATAAAACGTTTAAAAAATGTAAACAATTCAGAATAAAGTAAGTGAAAATCTTTGTTACAGCTAGCTATATGGAGAATTTTTTGATACAGTGTATGTGTAATGTCGGGATTATGAGTTTAATAAATAAGACCTGATTAAATAATCAATGATTCGTCATCCACCGTACGGAATTTCTATACTTGAAATAAAAAAATTCAGAAATTTACATTTTTTTAAAAAAATATTTTATATTTTTGTTATGTTTTTAAATATTACCATTTTTCATAAACATTATTCCATTTTGCATTTGAATTAATTCAGTGAGCAAAAGGTTAAACCAGCACTACCGATAGAGAAAATTGAACATATACTTTTTTATATAATTTTGTTTATGATTCTATCATTTTTTTCTTAAGTTTTGACATTGGTACTTTAACCTTTAGAAGAAAAAAACAGAATTGATTTATGTAAGCTGTATTTGACGACCATAAAATACGTATTGTAAAATTATATTGTTTTGGTTTTATTATATTAGCATTTTAGAAAAAAAGTTTTTAAAATAAACGTATGGATATTTTACTTCCGTAATTGTCTTACAATTTTATAATTATATAAATATGTGAAAAAGAATAAAATTAGCATTTATTGTATAAAAACATGTATTTGTATTACATTTTATTTACTATATGCGTACACAAATTATATACACACACCCACAGAAAACATAATATATATATATATATATATATATATATATATATATATATATATGTATAATTTGTGTACGCATATAGTAAATAAAATGTAATATAAATACATGTTTCTGTACAATAAATGCTATGTATATATATTCATATATATATATATATATATATATATATATATATTTTCTTTTTCTTTCTTTATTTTTCTTATATATATATATATATATATATATATATATATATATATATGAAAAATAGAGAAAGAAAGAGGAAATGAAGCTTTAACCATATAACAGGACGAGTATATCTGTACGTATGATCATAAAGTAAATAAAATTGTAATAATTTGCAATTTATATGTACTTAATTATCGTACGATAGGAATAATCATTGAAGAATAATTGTTATGAAAAGATAATTAATTAAATCATTTATTATCTTCCATTATCATGAATGAAAAAGAATGTATTAAAGTTGTGTTATTGCAGTAAACGTAATTAAGCAGGTCACAACTAACGCAACAGAAAAAAATACCTGTTCTGATTTTATAAAGTGATTACGTTTTTATACGGTTCATTTCATTTTGTTGCGTCAGTGAGCCGACTTGATCTTGATTTGAAAAAAACGTATTTTTTTTATTAATTGGATTTCAGTAATAATGTATGTAAATATACGAAGTGTAGGTGTCTAAAAATCCTATTTATTATTTGAAATGCAACGATTTCAATTTTTATCCTTCTCAAGGTACTTTTAGGCCGTACCCCTGTGTAATATTCTAATTCGCAAGATCTAAAACAATACCGGAAGTGTTCAGAAGAAACCTGATTTAAATACCACATTGTGCTTTTCTGCGTATCTGTCAAGACATCCGATGGTTTTCGATCAACAGATTGTGTGCGTTACGAAGAGATGGGGAATCGACTTAGACGATCATCAGTTGAAACCGTCAATAACTTCGGTGATGATTTCAACGCAGACGATCTAGTCTTGGCATTCGTAAAGGAAACTAAACTTTTTAAACTTGATTTAATGCCTGTTTAGTCTGATCTTCATTCTTTAATGACGCATTGTCCTATGCAATTTGTAGAAATCTAAGCATATTTTGATATGTAAAACTCCAAAATCTGTATATCATAGATACAAGGGTAAATCAAAAAGTAAGAGGCATTAGTAACTATTAAATTTATTCTACATATAGGATTTTTATTAAGATCATTTTGCTTCATAATCCCTTTTAACTTCATCTCATTGAGCCATAGAAACTCAATCATTCTCAGAGCAAAAACCTTTTTTACGCTTTCGCGATCGCGATCGAAATGAAGAAAAGCAACTATCAAAAATGATCAAATCATTTATTGGACATTTTGATTAGAAAATAGTCTTATGGTTGTTGGAGTGAAAAACAATTCATTTATGAAAGTCAGTTATAAAAATTATTGTAATCAATCAATTATCAATGTGGACGCTGATCTGAAAGTTTAAATAAGCAGGTTACAAAGGTTGCTAAAACATTGTAATTATATGTATTAGGATTCGTAGATTTTGAGCTTTAACACTTTAAAATCAGTGCAGATGTTGTACGGATTATGTAATATTCTCTACTAAAACATTAAGATCAGTAGAAACATATGTTTGATCACGTCAAAAAGTTATTTACGAATGCCGAGATTCAATCGACGGCGTTATGGTCCTGTAAGAAGAATGGAAGAAAATGTATCTAAGTTCATTAAGAATTTTATCGACGTGTTTGAGAAAGAAAATTCATCGATGTTGTTTTGTAATGTCATAATTTGAAAATATGTAGAAAAATATAGAAAATGATTCTCACACATGGATTCTTTTTACACTCTACAAACCACAAAAAAATCTGATCAAAAATGTTCAATAAATCTTTTTTGATCCTTTTTGGGTGTTACTTATATGCATCCCGATTTCGATGGCATTATTCTCGGAGAACCGAGATACATAAAAATAATTTTCTCTGTATTTCAGCACTCTGAAGGTGATTGAATCGCTATCCAATTGTGCATAAGCAAAAGAAAAGAAAATAGAATTATTAATAATGATGTATTGAACATTTTTGGTTAAAGTATTTTTTGTGGTTTGTGAAATGAAAAAGAATTCATTTGTGTTAGTGAATTTAACCCACACTCTCAGAATTGTATTTACCACTTCAGTTTATGTTTTTATTATTGATTTGAAGTTTTATTCCTTTGGAGACTATTTAAGTTTAAATAAAGGATAATTAAAAACCAAAGTACAATCAAGGATGCTACAACTACTAACTGTGTTTGGAGGCTAATGGTCATAATTATCGATACGTCTTAAAACCCTAAATAATCAATCAATAAGACAAATCGAAATATTGACTTCCTTTCCAAGAAAGAAATATGAAAAGTATGAAAAAATTAATGTACCATTTCATAATTCCATTTTCACTACACAAATGATACCAAAATTTTCGTCATGCTCTGAGAATGATGATGCGATCGAAATATTGGATCAATGCAAAAGTTTGTATACGATTCAATAGGCAGTGTTAAGAGTGCTGCGTGGCGACGCATGTGATTGAAATGTATTCATGTTATATATCGTTTGAAAGGTGACAATCACAGCTGTCATTTGAGCATCAAACGCATTTGTTTCGATTCGATTTGTGTGTAAGAATAATTTTTGAAAATGGACAATGAAAAGACACACGTTCGTTACGTTATGTTGTATGAGTTTCGGAAATGAGTTACTCTTGGCGCGGCAACGTAAAAGATTCGAGCGGTTTATTTGAACCATGCACCATCACTTCCAACTGCGAAGGAATGGCTAAATTTCGACTTAGTGATTTTAATATCGACGGTTAACTCTGCTCTGGATGGCCTACTGAGATCGAAGACGATGTTGTACACGCTTTAGTTGACAATAAACTCGCGAATTTCGACGGAAAAGGTTGCCGAGACACTTAAAGATGACATATCGACTACATTCCGGCATTTAAAGAAGCTGGTGTTCACGTTGAAGCTCGATACGTGGATACCATACTCGTCTGAAAAAAACAAGTTTGATCGCATCTCTTCGGCAGTTTCTTTGTTTGGACGATTCAACATAGAGCCTTTTTGGATCGGTTGGTGACTGGCGATGAGAAATGCATCCTGAACAATAACGTCAGGCGCAGACGAACGTTATCGTCGGAAACAAGCGAATGAAGAGGCAAAACCAGTCGCCAAAGCTGGGTTGCATCCGATGAAGGTATTGCTGTTTGTTTGGTGTGATTGCAAAGTTATAGTTTATTTTAAGTTGCTCCCACAGGGCGAAACGATTACTAAGGAGAAGTACTGTCAGCAACTAATCAAACTGAACGCAGTAATTAAAGAAAAGCGTTTGATTTTGGCTAATTGCAAGAGGGTCATCTTCCACCACGGCAATGCAAAACCACATACACCAAAAATGGCTCTGCAAAAATTGAAGCAGTTGAAATGGGAAATCATATCGCATCCACCGATTCTCCGGACATTGTATCTTCGGATTATCATTTGTACCGGTCGCTACAAACAGTTTAAATGGTAAAAAAATTGACACTGTTTAAGCTGTCAAGAACAATCTCACCGCCTTTTTTTGGCGAAAAATTGCGCAGCTTTTATGAACGAGGAATCGAGCAGTTGCCCGAACGTTAGAAATTGATTGCAGAAAAAGATGGTGAATACATAATTGATTAATAAAAGAGTTTTTTACGAAAAATAATCGCCTGAGTTTCAGTTTCAAAACGTATACGAACTTTTGCACTGACTCAATACGTATAAGCGGCACTCGAAAAGAATCAAAAATAATTTATTGAATATTTTGATCGAAAAATTTGGTGCGGTTTGTGGGGTGAAAGAAGAATTCATTTGTGAAAGTGAATTTAGCTAGTGTCAGAACTGTTATTGTGTTATTCTGCGATCTTAAATGGCACGATTTTAACTATCTATCCAGTCGAAATTAATGCAAATGAACGAACAATTAAGAAATTGTCAAGCCTATTCAATTTTATCAATGTTTACACACGTTTCGTGAACACTCATTTCTTGACACATGTACACGTAATTAAGAGTGTTATCAAGTCGAAAAAAAATACGCGCGAAGGTACTTTTTGCTTGACCCTCTTGATATACACAATCCGCATTACTTTCATTTTCGACACTCATTCGTACTTAAAACAGCTGGTTTAACGACATTCCGTGATGTATTTTACTGAAAACACGAGACGCTGTTATTTTTTCGTAAACTGGATTGTTTTTAATTAGATAATTTTGCGCAATGCGTCAAACCAAAAATTTCCATGAAGCGGCCGCGCAATCACTTTTTTATCAAGATTGATTTCAACAATTATAGACTGGCTGTCCATAATTCCAAGTATTCGGCTGTCCTTGTTTCTTGAGCAACAAAATGTCACTATTTAGTATGTATTTAAAATTATACTTTATTTTATTACATTTCAAACCAGTTTGTCGAAATTTAACTAATGTTTTCCTCAAATATTAACATATCATCGTATATAAAGTACGCCACAAAAATCATCGGACACGTACAGTTTAGAAGAAAACTTATAAAATAAACATAATTGGTATATGATATTTGAATTCCATTTTAACATAAACAATTATAAATGTCGTTAAAATTAAATTTTATACTCTTTTTTTGATTTTTTATAACTTTAATTACACATAAATTCATTTTAATAAACAAAAGTTAAAAACTCATCTCACAAAAGTCATTGGACAGTGAAATAATAAAAACACAATATCAATGATACATTTTATTGAGGGTTGCATTAATATTTGGCGAGGTTATTCTTTGCTTCCAGTACTTTGATTAAACTTTTTGGTCATTGACTGTATCAAGATCGTGGTCATTTTTGACGAAATATTTTTCCATTCATCCGCAAAAATTTTTTTTAGTCCTTCTTTTGATGTTACAGTGTAGTTTCTCAGTATTTTCCTCAGTTCATCTCAAAAATGTTTAATTAGGTTAACGTCCGTGCGGTGACGTTTCTATAATTTGTGGGCAATTATTAAGAGGTTGCATTGAAAGCTGCTGATTTTTTGTGTTTTTTGAACATTTATTTTAATAACAAAATGTGTGAATACATTAATCAAAGTATTTGCCCTCGGAAGCTATGACTTCCACACTTTTCTGGCAGAAGTTGAAAGAATGGTCTGTCTTTTAAGTCAATCCATTCAGCAACCCAATTTTCGATTTCTCCGTAGTTACGGAAATGTATATCTTCAAAAGAGTGTTGCATCGATCGGAACAGATGATAATCGCTTAGGGCCATGTCCGAAGAATATGCTGGGTGCAGGAGAACCTCTTATTTGAGCTCCATAAGTGTTTGTTTCATAGATATAGCAAAATGGGGTCGAGCGTTGTTATGGAGAAGAATCACTTTTCGGTAATATGATGCAATTGATGGTCGTTTTTGCATCAAGTTATCATTCAAACGTTCAACTTGTTGTCGATAACATTCGGCGATGATTGTTTCCTTCGGTTTCAACAGCTCATAATACACGACACCCTCCATGTCCCAGCAAATAGAGAGCATTACTTTGTGACCGTAAATGTTTCGCTTTGGTGTCGAGGTTGATGGTTGGCCAAGATCAAGCCATGATTTCTTGCGTTTCGAGTTGTCGAAATAGATCCATTATTCATCGCCGGTCACGATACACCACAAGAAACTCTTCTTTTTATGCCTTGCAAGCAAAGAAATCGAGATGTTTAAACGATTAACAATGGCATTTTCGGTCAGTTAATATGATAGCGATCTTCCTTTTTTTGGATCTTTCCCGTGGCTTGTAAACGTCGTGAAATGGTTGATTTATCGATTTCGAGCTGTGGAGTCAATTCTTTGAGTGTTTGAGTAGGGCTTTCTTCCAGAAGAGCTTGCAGTTGTTCATCTTCGAACTTTTCCGATTGACCTAGCCGTTGTTTGTCGTGAATGTCACAATCACCACTTTTGAATCGTCGAAACTAGTTTCTGTATACAGTTTCCGATGGAGCAGATACACCATAAGTTTTCGCAAGCAATCGATGAGAATCAGTTGCACTTTTTTTCAAATCCAAGTGGTATAGAAGTACATATCGGAAAAACAACTTATCGCGTTCCATTTTAATTCAGTTATAGAAAAGCACTTGTGTAAACAAAGGATGACGTCTCATGACTGCATTTAGTGGAAAATTTTTACACTTCAAAATATTATAAGAGACATCTCTCACAGCTCACAGCATACGCACCTAAAGCCATTCTACACGTGAACAGCGGCTTTCAATGCAACGTCCTATTATAAAGTCACCAAAGACGAACCGTATGAGCTTTGTGCTTCGGGTCGTTATCTTGATAGTATTTAAAGTTGTTGCTTGGACCCAATTTCTTCGCACTTTGCTTCAACCCATTCGAGACCGATGACTCACCGTGTAGGTTATGCAAAATCTCACCCGCATAGGCAATGTCTCAGCATATGGGTCATGTACAGAGATCAGTATTATCAGTCAGTTCTTAGACAGAGATTAGGAAATTTGTTCACCTGTTGGATTAGATCCTTATAATTTTTTTAAACTATTATTTGATAGTAATTTCTTTTCAAATATTGTTAGATGATAAGACTTGTCTGAAACGTGTTTTTCTTATTCTTATATTTTTCAGTTTAACTTATTTTTTATTATAGCTGTACAAACGTTGCTGGGTGCTAGAAATGGTTTTGCGTTAAGACATCGGTCCCGAATGTATTATGATTTTTCAAAATATTTAAATAAACATTTTGATCCATTGTTTAATCAATAAAAACTAGATCTCCAACCCCAGTCTCTGACACACACCTTCAAACCATAACACCACTACCGCCATGCTTTATTGTATATTTTAAGTTTTCTTTTCTAAATTCTTCATTAGGTTTTCGTCATACAATTAGACGACCATTATTTATAGAAATGTTAAATTTTCTTTCGTCAGCAAATATTACTTTATTCCAATACTCCATATTTGAATTTTTATTGATTTCGGCGAATTGTAACCATTCTTTTCGATTTGTATTGCTGACGAAGAATTTCTTTCTTACAGTTCTTCTGTGATAACCGAAACTTCTGATGGTTCTTCTCCCTGTTTTAAGACTCACGCCTATTCCTGTTGCCACTTTCAGGTTAGCAGTAATTTTTCTTGCACTTGTTCTACGGTTTTTCTTAATATCTTGTAAAACAAGTCGTTTACTACGGTGATTTAATAATTTTGGACGGTCACAACGAGCTTTATTTTTTATTCGGTTTTCAATTTTAAATCTTTTAATTATATCGAAAATAATAGAATGACTTGTTTTTACTATTTCTGCAATTTCCTGCACTGTTTTATTTTCATTATAATGAAAAATATTGAGTTGATGGATAAGTTCGTAACGTTCATTAAATTTAAAATTATTTTTTTTAAATAAACAAAATACATAAAGTAGTTAATAATATATTCTCATCCATTGCTAACGATTGCTCCACAACGTTCTGTCAGTTTTTCAATTCCATGCTTGAAGAAATTTGGTGGATCGGAGGTGAAAAAGTCGTGAAGCCAATTTTGAAGAGCAGCGTCGTTATTAAACGAAATTCTTCGCTGTTGGATAGAGAGGGAAAAGGAATAACCACCTAACCAAGCTCTTGAATAGCCGATTTTGTAATGTTAGCAGAATGTGGACGGGCATTATCATGCTGCAAAATCACTTGATGACGTCTTTCAGGTCGTATTTCTTGAATTTCGACCTCAAGGCGCCGGAGTTGTTGGCGATAAACCTCAGAGGTATTGGTTTGAGCCAGATCATCGTAAATCAAGACATTTAAACAGCCTTTATCAAAGTCGAATGGTCTTCCTGACAGTGGAGAATCATTCATGTCAAAATGATCCTCTTTGAAATGAGGAAACCATTTTCGCGCCATACTTTCCCTGATGGCGTTCTCCCCATAACGTCACAAATGGTTCTAGCTGCCTCTGATGCCTTAACTCCTCAGTTAAACTCGAAAAGATATGTCGGAAATGTTCATTTTTGCACTTGACACTCCATTTTTTTAGCCAACCCTTAACACAAACTTTCTACAAATTGAAGTAGTATTAAATAAAACAATACTATGATATTGAAATGACATTAACATATGTCGAACAGATTTCTTTCAGAAGTACTGTTGCCTTGGAAAACAAAAACGCTACGAACTTATGCATCAATCTAATAATT
This sequence comes from Acanthacorydalis orientalis, assembly GCA_034766995.1. NCBI lineage: Eukaryota > Metazoa > Arthropoda > Insecta > Megaloptera > Corydalidae > Acanthacorydalis > Acanthacorydalis orientalis. The sequence continues at coordinate 14,349,785 of CM068315.1, read as the reverse complement.
AATTTCCTTATTTCTTTTCAAGTTTCATTTCGACACATTTTTTTAAATAGTGAGATCTGAACAATAAAAAAGCGGAGACTTGTTCTTATGTTATGTATGATATTGTTAGACAACAAATGCACGTGTCTCTATCAATACATTGTCGATATTCGGAGAATTCCTCAAATTATTTTTTTGTTCGATGAATTTTTGAATTTTGTTTGTTAAAATGAATTTATGTGTAATCAAAGTAATAAAAATTCAAAAGAGATTGTAAAATTTAATTTTAATGTCATTTACAATTGTTTACGTTAAAATAGAATGTAAACATTATTTACCTATTAAGTTTATTTTATAAGTTTTCTTCTAAACTGTACGTGCCCGAGTACTTTTGTGACCCAATGTGTAAGAAATATATCTTTTGTTATATAGAGATTCATGTATTTATAGCCATAATATGCTGTATATGAAAAAAAATATTACGTTGATGCAAAAATAATTGCTGTTTTTATGTATAGAGTATAAAGACGCATATATCAGTTAAAAATTATATTTATTAATCAAAATAATACTGGCCTGCGAGCATTTCTTGGCGAGTTTATTCCTACAAGATAGAATTCTGGTGTCTTTTAATTAACGAATTCATCGAAAGCGCTTTGAGCTGATGCTTGATCTTGGAAAACCTTCTTTCGTTGGAAATAACACAAATGTTTTTTAAAAAAATGATAATCTGTCGGAGACTAGTCTGGAGAATTTCATTTATTTTTTTTAAAGTCATTTGTGAGACGTGTGGTCGGGCTTTGTCATAAAGAAGAATTGGTCCTCTTCGATTGAGTAATGCTGGCCGTAAACGATGCAACTTCCCAAGCATTTTTTCAATTTCGTGACAATATTTTTTGTGCTGTTATTGTTTCACCAGGATTTAAGAAGTTTTAGAGAATGGTACCACTTACTGACCACCAATCAGTGACCATAATCTTTTTTTCATGAAGCTTCGATTTAAGAAACTGTTTATATTTCGAGCATTTTCTGTTAGTTTACGTTCCAGTTTACACTCATCAAAATCGAGCGAATTTGCTTTTTTCCATGACTAATTTAAAAAGGTTATATTCAACAATACTAAAGAATGAAAACAATAGATGTAATCTGAAATCTGTAGTGTTTATTTCATTGTTTACAATGATGTATCGCATGACTATAACAAAAGATAACGGTAACTAGAAAAATCGGCGCCAAACTTGAAATGATAAAAACCGCAATTATTTTTGCACCAACTTAATTGTAAAGTTAAGAATGTTTGATTTAAATAATACTGAAATAAATAATCACCCTCCAACAATGGCTGTATTGTTTAAATTAAATTATTCATAGAACAATGAAATGCAATCAAGTTTACGACAGAAACTAATTAGATTCTTATAAAATATCGACATTAATTCATTAATTCATAATCGTACGTAGAAGTGAAAAGAACAATTTAAGTTCTTATCGATAAATGTCAGTAACAATTTAATTCACTGCGATTCAGTTAAATTACTTGAATCAATAAAGAAGTCACACGTTTATGTGTTTAGTTCAGTATTAATTTATTGAATAAATTCTAGATGAATGTTTATATATTATTTGTTTATATTAAAAATCTGTTAAACATATAACTGACTTATATAGGAAGTTAGGTGTTAAATATATTATTTTCTATATTCTACAAATTAATGTAAACATCAATAGATTCTTACATTGTGTAACTTTGTTTTATCGTAATTCGGATTTTCTGGTAACACAGTCAGCTATCAGAAAATGACTCAAAAATTGACAATAATTTTAGCAGATAATGAAAGAGCGATTCAAAGAAACTAAGACCAAAATGACAATACAGGCACAAAAATAAACAGTTATATCTTGAACTAATCATTCACATTTTGCAATGTTTTTGCGAAGATGTGATTGAGATTTATAGAAATCTACGAAATAATTTCTAATTAGAAAGGTAGTTTATTGCGAAAACATGTAAAATTTATCACTTTCCAAAACAAATAAAAAAATGCGCACGCATACGCATGAGATACGATAACGTGTTTAATAGATTTGTCTTTGCCCATTTAATTAGAAATGAACATTAATAAGAGTAAGAATACACCTAAATAACTTTCGAAAGTTTAGAATTAATTTAATAAAATTAGTTTTGTTTCTACAAGGCGCTATAAATCAATAATTGTATAAAAGTTTCACAGGTTCATTATACTTTTAAGGGCCCCATACACTATCAGTTGACCGTCAGTTCCGACTGATCAGTTAAATCTAAGGAGTTTTAACTGATCAGATTGTGTACACACACCACCATACCTAACTGATATCGTTGTATTTACTAAACAAATTTTTATCTGCTGGTTCCCGACGTAGGCGTCCTAATATTCATATAAATACTTCTATATAGTTATTTTTCTATTATAAAGGTGTCGCAAACAGTATGGAATTACTAAAATTAATTTACCATTATTTTAAATTGTGCCATTTATGATAAAATGTTGATTTTTAAAAACTTGTTGTTCCCTAAGTTAAAATACACTCGCTACGCCATCGAACATATATTTTTTTCTTTTAATTAGGCACTAGTAAGAAATTTAATTAATAAGAAAAACTGATTATTTTTTGACCGAAGTTTTAAAATTAATTTGAACATTAAGTGATCAAAGTTTAATTTAATTTTTAGTGAACTAAAAAAAAACAACTAACTAAATATCATGTGAAAAACTAAGCTTATTACAAGAAGAGACAAACAAAAACTGAACCTGATTAACTGAAACTGCAACACACTCTCAATTTTACATCTGTTCAGTTGATCGGACAGATTTATCTGCCCGAAATTTATCTGAAAGAAATTCCATTGATTTATCAATGGAATTTCTTTCAGTTCTTCATTCGGACTAATCAGTTCAAAACAGAACGATAGACATACCACACATCCTCCGTTTATCGCATCGGTCACAACTGATCAGTCAGAACTGACGGCCAAACTGATAGTGTGGGGCCCTTTAGTAAATAAATAGATATGGCGTGTACGTACAAAGAATTACCATTTTTATGTCAGATGTGTTCGTGTTTTTAAATATCGAATTGGTACAAAAACAGTCTGATAGTGTTCAAATTCAATTTCATACATTAATTCTTTATTTTCGCATCATAGATTATAAAAAATGTTTCTGATTATAATAGAAAAATACTGAAAAATTAGATTTGTCTGTACCTGGACGTTCTGAGGATGATGGCATCGTCGAATTGGTCAATAGCCGTTTATTGAATATATTTGTCCAGAAAAAAATTGTGGTTTGTGAAATGAAAAAAGAAATACTTTGTGGAATTGTTATTTTCAATTTTATGTGCGATTATGAATACATGTCGATAATTAATTACAATAAAAATTTAATCACTCCGTGTCACAAGACAAATGATTGCGTTTTATTGTCACATGAATAATTTAATTTAAACAATACAAGTCTTGCAAATGTTGAACTGTTTAATAAATAACTAAATTTTATTTTAAAAATTTTTAAGCCAATTTGACCGAATTTATGCCTCGTATTTTTGTTATAAAACAAAATTGTGTATTTAAAGCCATAATACAGGGGTGGACAACTTTATCGATAATAAGAGCCACATATAATACTTTTCATACATTTTTGAATATTCAAGAGTGACAGAAAATATTATTTTAAAATTGTATTTATTAGGTTGGTAGAAAAATAATTTATGACCCACAAATTCATATACAAAACTGCAATTATTTTCCTGCCGACCAAATATAAATAATGAAAAATACAACTATATAGTAGTTCTACTTATCAAAGCAGAATATGTTTAATCTCTACCCGTTGAAGATTTTGATTGAGTATTCATTTTTTCAGTTAAAAGTTGCCGAGACCGTGTCAAAAATTACATTGTTAAAGATATTTTTCTCAAAAATGTACATAGTAACCCGTCCCGAATTTGGTTTTATTGCATTCAGCAAGTCTTAATTAATAAAATTGTTTACTTTCATATCCTTTTTAAAGATTATCCATAATCATAGTGCCACCTTAGACAGCAGTTTGGACAGATAATGCATATGGATGTTTGAAAAGATAATGTGATAAAAATATGCCAATATTGGTACGTACTATACTATTATAGATTATTAATATAAAAGTTTAGGAAAAATGGCAATGAAACCCAAAATTGTCTAGGGAGTTGCACAGAGTATCTTTGGGAGCCGCGTTTGTCCACCCTTGCCATAATATGTCATACAGTTAAATAGTAAGTTCAAGAATGTTGAATAATATTGAAATAAATAATCATCTTTAGACGAGGACTTCTAATTAAATTAAATTATTCATGGAACTATACAACGAAATCAACTGTATAACAGGAACTAATTAGATTCTTATAAAATAGCGATATGTATTCATAATCGCACGCAGAAGTGAAAAGAATTATTTCACAAGTGAATTATTTTTATTTCACAAACCACAAGCTTTTTTCTGATAAAAAATGTTTAGTAAATCATTTTTGATCATTTTTTAATCTCGCCTATCGACATTTCTATGGTGATGTTATCGAAATGCGGATCGATTGATTTTATTCAGATAACTAATTCTGAAGCTGTATTGCACTTATTGATATATTTTTTTTTAGAAAAAACAAATCAGAATTCAGTTCGGAACATAATAGTAGATTTAATGATGTACTGTTATATAATTTTATCCATTTCTCTGCTTAAGAAAATGCAGATATATAACAACAGACACGAGTCTGTTTTAGGAACTATAATACTTAATCTGAAGTATATATTTTTGATAAAACATGTAGTTTATCGTGTCATTTCAAAAGTCGTGTTTTTATAATAGAGTGGATTCCAATTGCTACCAACTATATTAACATGTTCTTTGGGGCATATATACGATCGTGTTTTTATAGTTTTTTTTTAATAACTCTAAAATCACGATCATTAGCCAAGAAACAATGATTAGATTCGGCAGCTAATTATAACGTGGTTAATGTAATTTTTATGCTGAATATGAGGCTACCTTCACAGATCTAATTTAGAACAAAAAAATAACAATTTTGAAAAAAACATGACTTATGTAGCTTTTCAAAATTGTGCTTTTTTTAGAAATTAGATCCTTGAGTGTAGCCTCATATTCAGCATAAAAATTACATTAGACCCGTTGTGCGCAGGTGTCGAACCTAACCACCCCATTGCAGAATCATTGCAAAAACAACCTAAGTCAGTGACTTAGTTTTTGCATTCACTCATAGAATTATTATACTGGTTTTCGGTATTTTTATGGAGATCACGAAATTTATTTTTCCTACAAAATTTGATATTTTTCCTGCTTAGCACAGATTTGGATACTTTTCCAAACTTGTAAACATGCTCACCAGAAGTTATATAGAATCGAAAGAAATTATTGGAAATCAAGCTAGAAGGTAGTAAAAATTGAACTTTCTGAATAGTATAAAAGAAGCTGAATTATTGTGGGAAATTCAGTCGATTTATAAGCCTGAAATTAAACAGCTATATTTGTTTTCCAACAGCTGTCCTAGACAAAATAAAAATAATACATTCATCAGATTTTTGTTGGCTTTAACGGATACAAGATGTTTCGAAAAAAAATACCATTTTTTCTCCATAAGAGGTCATGCTTTCTTGCTTAATGTCCGCGATTTTGGAGTTATTAAAAAAACTATATGAAAACATAATCGTATATATGTGCCAAAGAATACGTTAATATGGTTAAGCATAAAATTTCCAGTAAAATAAATACAAACAGACGAGATTTCTGAAATTCAAACTGACGAGATTTTTGAAATTCAAAAATGGTTGCCTCCTTTTTACAAAAAAAAAATGTTTACTGACTGAATCTCATGGGACAAGAGTTCTAAAAGACCAGAAAAAAAACATTTCCTCTTTCCACATACATGAGCTTTCAATACGATGCTGATAAAGCTGGGATGGTGGAGACTGAGAAATTAATTGATAGTTCATCAAAAAACACATTCCAGCTACTAAAACGTACTACAGCTGTGATGTCTCTTCCGTCTGCGAAAGCATATGGATTAAAATTTCGATGAAGTATAAAAAATAGACAATTTAAAACAAGTGAAAGATAGGATCTTGGAGGAACATATGTCATTTTACAACGAAATATTCAGTCGGCCAACTAAAGAAAAGGAAGAAACTCTGCTAGAATGCAATGGTGCTAATATGATTATGCATCTTAATATTATATTATAAGCGAAGTACAAATCTGTATATTATAATATAATATTTTTTAATAAAGAATCATAATAAAAAAAATCTTTTTCAAACAATTTATTATGCATTTAATACTATTCCCTATAAAAGCAACATAAGTCAAAACAATTTGCGTTGATTTTTTTATATATGAAGGTTTCATAAGACAGTAGCTAACAACAATAATAAGTAACTAACAAATAAAAAGCCTAGAAGAGATATTAACAAAGAAAATCTTTAAAATATCTTATTATTTTTGTATAACGCAGTTTTTATCGAATCCTGTAAAATTTAAATTCCGTGACTTATGGAGTTTTTGAAATGACCGATTCATTATTGATATAGACGCCATACGTTTCTAAAATAGATTGTATGGATAAAGAACGTCAGACCGAAATTCGGTCATCGGTTTGTGGAAAAACGATAAGCGTTGAAGATAAGAACTTTATAATTGTGCATTGTTCGATGTAAGTACATCTAGTCAGCTGAGTCATTCAAATATTTTATTTCTCTGTGAACTGAAATTAATTCTAATAAAAACCTAACTTGTGTATTTATTTTTTAAACACACAAATATTTCTAATTCAATCATCAGAGAGAGACAAAACGATCCACGGTCAAACAACTATGTATGACCTCTGGTGAAAAATATTTCGTATGAGTAAAAATTCTAAATACCAATACAATCTGAATATGCAGCGTGTTATGCTAATGTTTAAAAACCTCTTCGCATTATCCTTCATAAAAAAAGATTTGTAATTAATATTTATACGCTGTTAAATTGTTTCAGATATTCGTGTGTTTCTATGCCGGCTAGAAATGTGTATATATGGGCGTGCTTGTTTTGGTCTAGCGTAAGGTTTCGACATTGATGAATTATTTCCATCTTAAATTTATTTTATTGCTTATTCAAAAAGTTACGACGAATTCAAAATGTAACTGAAAAGTATGGTCTTATCTCCTTCTAAAATTCAATTTTTCCGAATGAAATATTTTAAAGACAGGATATAGGCTTGACACTGGCCAATTCACAGATGATTTCTTCTCTCATCTCACAAACCATAAGAAAGGATAATTAAAAATTCCTAATTAATAATTATTAATCATTTTTTATTGTTGCTCATCTGCACTTAAATGGAGACGATATCATCTTCAGAGCGGTCAAGTACAAAAATTTTAATTTTGAAGGTTTTATGTACTTAACGTTTTGAGAATAATGGAATTGCTTTAGAAATATACATACACAACAATTAAAAATGATCAAAAAGTGTATATTTGATATTTTTTCCCAGAAAAAGTTGTTTGTGAACTGAGATAAAAATTAATTTGTGAAAGCTTAATTAAGTACTGTAGTGTTGGTTATCATCCACATTTTTTTGTTAAAATGTAATATGTTGAATGAACACAAACTATAACAACATCTGTTTTATATTTGTAATAGAAAAATAAATGAAAATATATAACAGTTTATAATTAAAGCTAAAATTATTTTCATAGATATATTGTTATGTATATATTAAATTATTTTTTTAAATATATTTTGATAAGTATGTAAAATAAATCAAGATCAGAAAAATAAGTTATTTGAAAAAATAACAATCGTTAAATTGTTGTATAACAGATTTATCTATTGTTCTAAATTTCAACTCAATGAAAATATTTTAGTTTTGAACACCCTCATTAACTCTAATTGTTTTCTGTAAATCTGTATTAATTAAAAAAAATGTTTATCATTGTGGGTTATAATAATTTTTTTTAAATAAAAGTAAGAAATTAATCCAAATAATAATCAATATGTTAATAACGAAGAAATATTCACGATGTACGTTAAGTTGCATACCTTTTCAAATTTGAGAAATTAAAATGGTTTATTAGTTATTATTAACTTGTAGTGTATTCAGATTAAAATGAGATTATATTTAATAATTAATCTTATTATTATAAATGTGGAACAGAAAAATTAAATTAGGTAGTAAGTATTTAAGTTTTAATTCCATTTATATAAATAATAATATTTTCAAATTTATGATAATTACAAATATTCTTTTTTAGCATTAATCAAGATTATTCAATAGTTTATCTATATAACTTCCTTAATATAATATTTTTCGAATGGTTGGATTTAAGGAAAATAAAATATTAATAAAAACGAATCATATTGTCGTAACAAAGTCTTTATCGCGAATAGTATAATTATTATGAAATATTTAAAAGTATTACAATACTCACAGTACAGTTATAATACTGGCTAAATTCATTTTCACAAATTAATTATTTTTTCACTCCACAAACCACAAAAAAATGAGTCAAAAATATTTAATGAATTATTATTGATTGCTTCTTATGCACAATTCAATGACAATGCCATTACTTTCGAGTGACAAGGTACAAAATAATCTACATAAGCAATTTTTGAATAATTTTTTTTTGTGTAGTAAAAAAATTAAAATATTACAACCTTGTTTTTTAAGTTGCATAATTAAGACATTTATATATATATATATATATATATATATATATATATATATATATATATATATATATATATATATATATATATATATATATATATATATTTAATATTATGAATAAAATACATTAACAGTTAAAATAAATTCTTTAAAAATAAACATTAAAGATCCATTGCCTTCTCTTAACTTCCTTCCTTTTTAATGTTGTGTTTAATATGAAAAAAATATATTGTAAATAAGGATAGTAATTTGTAAAGTAGTAATTGAGAAGGTTACTTGATAAACAGTTATTCTTCTTACTATACTGACATTTTCTTTTAGTTGTTTACCTTTTTATAAATCGAAATGATTGTAAATGTTATGTAAATCATATTTTGAATGCAACAGTACGAATGAAATGAATGTAAAATATCTGCAACATTTTTTTCACCTAGGAATTTTTATTCAAACAAATTGTAACCATAACTAACTTCAGATTAGCCACCATTACGTATCCTCTTCCTGTAAATTTCTTTCTTTACATCGTGTTGTCAGTGGAGAGTAAGGTTGGTTTTCTTAAATTTGTTTTTTAGTTTATACTTTGAAAAGGTATTCGTTTTTAAGAGTTCTGCTCATTTCAAAGCATTTTCTATTTGTTAATAAAGTATCTGAAATAGAACTACTTTCGTTTTTGGCACTTACACGTGTTAATTGATATACTTCGATTGTTAGTGTTTGTTTTATTTTACGTTTCACCTTTTTCAGACCAGAAAATATGCAGATACACATAAGAGGACAATCCACTCATGTGATTGAGTGTGAAGAACATGAATGCATTGGTAAAATTAAGGTTAGTTTGTCGAATTGTTTTTGTGTAAGAGAGCATTGATTTTAATATATTTTTATTCTTTTTCTTAAAGGCTAGAGTAGCCGAATTAGAAGATATTACAGATGGAGATCTAACGTTATCTATATCCGGTAAAATTCTTGAAGATGATGTGTTAGTGTCGGCTTTATCCGGGAATGAATTAGATTTGACAATTCCTTTACTCGGAGGCAAAGTTCACGGTTCTTTAGCTCGTGCTGGTGTGTATACTTTAATTTTTATTTGTGTAATGTGCTGTAATGCAAGTGTTTGTAAAAATGTATGTATTAAAAATAACATTCTTTCAAACATTTGCTAGAAGAAGTGTAGTTTTTGAGATGGTTTCGAATAAACATTTTGTTTCCATTATAGGTAACTGCATACAAATAATATTATTGTAATAATTTTTCATTGAAGGCTTTATTTATAGTAAAACAAATTATTCTTGTAATTTTTGTTTGGTAATAATTAAGGTTTCTATGATTTATTATATAGGTAAAGTTAAAGGCCAGACACCAAAGGTTGAAAAACAAGAAAAAAAGAAGAAAAAGACAGGCCGTGCGAAAAGACGAATTCAGTACAATCGTCGTTTTGTCAATGTCGTACCTACCTTTGGCCGTCGCCGTGGACCAAATTCCAACACATAAATATTTTTTTGTAATGTGAAATTGTATAAATAAAGTGAAGTTTAATTACATGTACTCTTTTCATTTTATAATATATGTAATTTATTGAACAATATTTTATATAGTACTTTATGCTGTTTATTGAAAAAAAGTAATTGGTTTGATTTTTTTTTGTGCTTCGGTGCTATAGGTAATGGAGTACTAGTATTGAATTATAAAACAATTTTTTATTGATTTGTAAGGTGAGAGAGCCCAAGAATTAATTGCTGAAAATGATTTGTTTATTAAGAAGTACTCTCAGGAAATGTTTAACCTTTTTTCTCATCCTAATTTTTATTGTTAAACCGTTCCTTTTGTTTTTATGTAGATGTATGTTTTAATGTGAGTTTAATTTGAGGAATTAATAGAAAATTTCTTATCAAGTACTTTTTATGGTTTTTCATATAGAAATATTACATGAACAATTCAGTTCTGACATTAAATTCACGTTCGCAAGTTGATTATAATATGTTTAATGAAAGCTGTTTGAATGGGCATTCTACAGTAAGTCTTTATTTTGTGATAAAATTTGCAGGGAAGATTTTTAATACATTTTTGTCATTTTATTATATCATCTAGTGACATTTTAATAATACTACATTTCATTACCATTAACGTCAGTAGATGGCAATACTTTCTTGATTTCAAATTATATTTTAAACAAATGTCCGTTATGTTTTGTATCTTGCTAAGAAAGAAGACTTCATTTATTATCTTGAAATATGTCTGATAGTGATGACGGAATATTTTTCGGACCAATCACACTGAAAGAAATTAAAAAGTATGCGCTAGGTAATTCGATTCCATCGAAACCTGTCAAATCTTTGTAAGTACAGTGAGAATAAAATATGGTTTGATTTTGAATCTTGTATAACTTGACAGTTAACATATTTTTAGGCAAAGAAGAAGCGCACGTCAACGATTAATAAAAAAAGAAAAAATCAGTATGGATTCTCAGGAAGCTGTTGAAGTAATTTATATTTCTGATTCATCAAGTGAATCGGATATTTTGAATAAAACTAACTTGGATAGTGAAACTAATGAAAAAGTGGACGAAGAAATACTCGACATTGATACTTGTGTGATTGATTTGTGCTCTGACAAAAGTTATGAAGAAACATCATTTGATGAAACTGAGAATACTTCTTTAAATAATTTATCTATGAAAATGAACGTGATCAGTTTTGAAACAAACAATCTCTCAAGTTCACCTGCTTCGAACGATTTAGTTTCTGATGAAAATGATCCTGAATCACCGGAATCAGTCTCTTTCAGTATTTCTCACAGTCAAGTTCAATGTGAAAATTTACCAAGTGAATCAAACTCTGTCAAGCAGAATACTTCAGTGAAGGCGAATGAGGAGTTAACTTTAAACTCGACATATGTTTTGAATTTTTCTTCGGCAATGTACAGAGACAACAGTGAAAATCCAGTTTTACTTGAAGAAGTTGATATTGAAGTTTTACCAAATTTATCTCAAAATAAAAATATCGTTTCATTGGAAGATTTACAAATTGTTGTTTCACCATGTGATAAATCAAAAGATATAACACATCAACTAGAGAGTGTTGATTTACAGGAGAAGAATGTTCAACCGTGTAAGTCAGATGAAAGTTATGACTTGTTGCCCAAATCTGATAAAAATGATGAAATGTCACCAAAATTTGATAAAAATGAAGTGTTGTCTGAATCTGATGAAAGTAATTATAAGGGCAATAAAGAGAGTACAGCATTTACAGAAGAAAATATAGTTGGTGAAAATTTGAAAAAAGAAATGAAGTATCTTGACAAGCAAGACATCTCCACAGGACTTAACAGTATATTAAATTTAAAGTACATCGATGATTCTTTAACAAGTAGCATTATATCTGGTGTTTATGACATAAATGTCACTCGAGAGAACATATGTCTGGACCAATCTTCACAAAAAAATAGTTCATTCGAATTAAAAGATCAGATCCGATCAGAGAAAGATAATTTGCTATTGAATTCAATAAATAATGAACCTGTCGATGTTCAAAATTTGAACGTTACTGGTATACAAAACGATATCTCGAATGGTGTGAATATAGAAGCCATAGAAGTTTCTAATAAAGAATATAATAATTCTATTCAATTAGATGATGTAAATGTAGAAAATAATGAAATGGAACCATTGAGTAACACACAAAATTTGAATAATGAAATGGAACCATTGAGTAACACACAAAATTTGAATAATGAAAACGATCTAAATAAATCATCACAGCATATGATTGAAATAAATTCAGGAAATGTAAATGATGAAGACAGTATGAAAGAAAACAATATAAATTTAACAAACAAATCGATTCACGGTAATAAAACTTTTGATAGCACGTTTAGTGATAACAGCGGTTTCAATGATACTTTAGAAGATATGGAAAATTTAATGAAATATGGATTACATTATATGACGTTTGAAAAAAAGAAGAATAATTTAACGTCTAATGTAACAGCAGATTCTAAAATTCAAGACACCATCTCTGAAAATTCGGTTCATTCTGTAACTGGCGATATTCATAAACAGACTTCTTTTTATCCATCGGGCACTGAAAATATCGAAATGTTAGACGTACCGAGTTGTCAATCTGTCGTCAATAGCTATAAATCAGCACAAGGTGAAAGTACTCAACATAAGAGTAAAGATATCTTTGATAAGAGTGTTGAAGCACTGCATTTGAGTAAAGATTCTGATTTATATAAAACTTTATTAAGACAGATCTCTGATTTATATGTTGAACCAAATGAAAGTGGTCAAGTACAAGAAAAATTAGGTGAAAATCTTAAATCACATTTATATGTACCTTCTACTGAATCTACGGAGATATCAAAAAAAAATAATACTAGAAAAAAATATTTTCAAACTCCTACAAAGTTTACTACTTTAAAATCAGATTCAGACGATATGCTTTCTGCAGACGGACCTAAAAATTATAATCGAAAAAAGAAATATTTTCAGACACCTATCAAAGGCCTTCTTGCAAAATCAGATTCAGTTGATACGTTCAAAGTACCTTCTAAAGTCACACCTGTGTCTGATCGAAAGAAGACAGACCAGTCTAATACTAAAAAGAAATGTTTCTCTTCACCTGTGTCGAAAACATGTGAAAAGTATAAAAATATCGTTAGCCCGATTGGGCTGTACATAAAAAAATCAGCTAGTAGTGGATTGGTCGAGAATGTTCACCTAAAATCGATACAAGTACCACCACAAAATTTGAAAGAACACGTTCTAGTATCGAATACATATAAACATTCTGAAAATATGTCGAAGTTGGTTTTGTCAAAAATACCATCGAATGAAAACATTGAAAATCTTCCATTTAAAAAATCACTCGGTTCTGACATAAATAACGAGAATGAAGTAGGTGCTGAAGAGGATTTCTGTACAGGAAATCAAGTCAAGGGCGAGATGTCGAATAAAGAAAATGAAAATTACGTTCCTACTATTCCTAAATGCGCTTATCGATGTGCATCGGAAGTACAAATGGAGGATAAATCACCGAAACTTATCATGCCACCATCGATTAAGAAATATTTTCAGACACCACAATTTGTTATTAAACATGAAGCTCGCGTTAAGTCAACAACCAGGAGGCAAAATCTGTTTGAAGAGAATCGTAGTAATGATTCAGCATTGATGCTTGAAGATTCTTCAGCAGTGGGAGATATGTCATCGTCGACTCCTGATATTTCAATACGTGTTACAAAACCGGCTTTAAGATAGTTTTATTGTAATTTTTGTATTGTCTTCATAGAGCACTATTTATTTTTATTATTATATGTAATAATCGATTTTAATTTGTGTATTGCTAATAATATCTTTATTTATAATTTAATTTTTAAACTTGTAAAAATTTAGATTTTCTTGATGGGAGTAAAATTTTCAATTAAGACTACCTTTGCTTAACTTATTAATTTTTTTTATCAATTGTACAAATTAATTATTTGTCATCCAGTAAACTACAAAGAAGTTTTTTGGTTAAAATATTTCAATAAATCATTGATCATTACAAATGTGTATTTTATAGTGTTGTCATTATTTGCTATTAACAATCTAATTTTTATTCTGAAAGAACAACACTGAAAACAAAAAAAAAACAAATAAATTTAAAAAGAATTAATATTTTTTTTATTTCGGGCATAGAAGACTCGTGAGATGAATATGATAATCATTGATTCTTTAATCAGTTTTTGTTTATTGGATTTGATAGTAGTCAAGCCCAACAGTACTTAAAGGCTTAATGAATAATGCATTTTGTAAAACATTTTTACATATATGTATTATACTTTGCCTTTAAGGCAGCGCCACACATTCGATATTTGCCGAATGCTGAATATTTGTCTTTCGCCGAGTATTGAATCGGTAAGTGCTTGCCGAGAGCTGAGCATACGTGTAAACATCCGTATTTCGCCGAGCATCGATTCGTGCACAATACACAAAAGTTCTTTCCCTTTGATTCGAAACAAAATAGAAACAGTAAATGGGAACGGCGAGCAACGACGAATACCAAACATTCGTTTTACGCAGGTCCATTGACATTATGCATTCGGCGAATAGCGAATGTGTGGCGCAGCCTTTATTGAGACTAGATTAGTCTTAATTGTAGCATTTCGCATGTTTCCATTTCCTGGATGTTGAAACTATTGTATTGAGAATTATAAAATTGCTAAATTTTCATTTCGATTAACAACGTTATAACATTTATTATTTTCAACTCTATTGTGATGATTAGATAAAAAATAGACACCGTAATCTTCTTAAAGGGTTTTCTGATTTTTGTAAATGATTATAAAAATAATTAATGTTAATTCCTTTTCGTAATTTTTTTCTAAATAAAGTGATAAAATAAAATGTTCTTTTTTATTTAAGATATATGTGTGTTACAACTATTTTACTTTAATTCTTGTTAGTATTCAAACGATATGATATTAATAAAGAGATATTATTAGGTTGGTGTAAAATAATTGCCGTTTTTATCATTTTAAGTTTGGTGCCGATTTTTTTTAGTCACCGTTATCTTTTGATACATCATTGTAAGCAATGAAATTGGCACTATTGCTTTCATCTTATGTCTATTGTTTTCATTCTTTAGTATTGTTGGATATAAGCTCTTGAATTAATCATGGAAAAAAGCAAATTCGCGCGATTTTGTTGTATGGGTTTAAATTGGGACGAAAGCAACAGAAACTGCTTGAAATATCAAATTTGTTTTTGGCGAAGAGTCAATAAATGTACGTACAGCTCAACACTGGCTCCAAAAATTTCGTGATGGAAACGAAAGCCTTTATGATGAGAGGGTCGTGGACGTCCTTCAGACAATAATGATTTATCATTGAAGCGGACCCACATAAAACAACTCGAGAGGTGGCAGAAGGATTCAATGTTTATCATTTAACAGTTGTTTGACATTTGAGCCTAACTGGAAAAAAAGCTGGATAAATGGGTGTTGAATGAACGAAACGAACATTCGGCGATACGACGTCTGCTCTGTGCTTCTTTTGCGTAACAAAAATGATCCCTTTCTTGATCGCATTGTCACATGGGATGAAAAGTGGATTCTCTACAACAATTGGAAACGTTTATCACAGTGGGTAGATCGAAGAGAAGAACCAAAACAGTTTTATAAACCTAAGATTCATGAAAATAAGGTTCGGTCACTGTTTAGTGGTTGGCAAGTGGCATCATTCACTATAACTTCTTAAATCCTGGTAAAACAATAACAGCAGAAAAATATTGTCAGGAAATTGAAAAAAATGCAAGAGAAGTTGCATCGTTTCCGGCCAACACTAGTCAATCGAAGATGACCGATTCTTCTTCATGATAACGGCTGATCACACATCTCACAAATGACTTTAAAAAAATTAAAAGAACTGGATTATGAAACCTTACCTCACCCACTTTATTCTCTGGACCTGTTTCCGACAGATTATCGTTTTTTTTTAAAACATTTGAGTAATTTCCTACGAGAGAGGGTTTTCAAAGATCAGACATCAGTCCAAAGCGCTTTCGATGAATTCGTTAATTTAAGGATTCCAGAATTCTATCTTGTAGGAATAAACAAACTTGTTTCCAGTTGGGAGAAATATTTGCGGACCAGTGGTCTTTATTTTGATTAATAAATATAATTTTTAACTGATATATGCGTCTTTATACTAGATACGTAATAACCGCAATTATTTTCGCATCAATCTTATATTTATAAATAAAATATAAATGTAACTGGCTGTTTATTCTTTAAAAATGCTTGTTTTTGTGAAAACAAGAAATCGTGTATTATTAAGACATGTATGCCGAATATTATTATAAAATGTGTCAATTTCTAATCTTTACAAGGCTCAACCAATATTAAAAATAACGAATATTATTTTTTTTGTTTAAAAATAGTGACAAGTTTAATTATATAACGCCGCAATAAAGGAAACATTGTGTCGCGTGCAACTGTTATGTGTTTCTAGCAGCTGTGCTCTAATCGCTTCCAAATTAAACGAGACAATAAAAATGTTCGGTATTATGAACGCGTTTGTATTCTATGCGAAACGTCATAAGTTGAAACAGTTAATTTGGTAGTGTGCTATTTAATGTAGTTGTTTATGATAAGAATGGTTATTCGATCTTATGAGTAGTGTAAAGTGATATTTAAACATATCAAATATATTATGAATGTTATGTAGAAATGATTAACAAAATTATTATAGTCGTAATCGATTTATTTTTGTATATGTGACCGATTGCAAATCTTTTGGTATTTATAGTCTGATAATAATTTTCTGTTTTATAAATGAATTCTTTTTTCACCCTGCAGACCACAAAAAAATGACATTTTTTATATTCTTGCGCGTTGAAAATGATGACATCAAAATGATTTATTGAATATTTTTAAACAAAAAAATTCTTTATGGTTTGTGGAGCAAAAAACAATTCATTTGTAAAAGTGAATTTAGCGAGTGTCAGAATTGTGTTTTGAATAATTTTCTGGACGAATACAAATTAGACATGAACGATCGTTTTCGATTACAGTGTTTGTGCAGGAGTGCAGGTAATACTTTATTTATTAAATTTTTAACATTTTATTTTATTTATTACTGATATTTTCACATTTGCCAATCACTGTTTTGTGGACAAAGAAATGTGAAATATGACAATTGATAGCTACTTGATGGCTACTTGTAAATTTGTTTGTGAATTAAATTGTCAATTGGTCGTAATATGTATTATTTGTTAAAAAATATGTAGCAGCATTTGTAATCAAGTTTCCGTGGTGTAGCGGTTATCACATCTGCCTAACACGCAGAAGGTCCCCGGTTCGATCCCGGGCGGAAACATTAGTTATGTTTTTATTCACGTATGTTATATTAACGAATTAATGTTTAAAAATTAAAACATTTATTTATAAAATTAATTGTTTATTTCAGAAGTATTCTAATAATATAAAAAAATTCACAATGCAGTTCTGACATTGGCTAAATTCATTTTTACAAATGAATTCTTCTTTCAGCCTACAAAGCACATAGAATTCTCTGATCAGAAATGTTCAGTAAATAATTATTGATGATTTTTGTTTATGTGGATGTTGATGGCGATGATATCATTAGAACACCATGGTACAGACCAGGTTATTAGATAAATCATAAAGTCAAAATCATTTAATTAACATTCTTGTTCAAACTTTTGTGGCTTGTGCCATGCAAAAAGTTTTTATCTGTGAAACCGAAAAAAAATTATGTTTTCGCCCGGGATCGAACCGGGGGCCTTCTGCGTGTTAGGCAGATGTGATAACCGCTACACCACGAAAACTTTTTAGTAAAATCATACAAATGACTATCAATTCATATACAATTCATTAACAGTCTCGTTTTTAAATCATTTTTAATATTAATTTTATTTTTTTCCAAATTCGGTGTCAATCTTTTTTTCCGTATTTCATATGCTATAACTTTTTCCGGTTGTAAATAATGAAATGTCATTAAAAAAATCGTTAAAAATTTCTGTTTTCTTTGAAAAATTAGGCTCGTTTCTGGTATTTTGTCAACACTGACGAGTGTTTTAGTAGTAAATAGAGCGCCTTTAAATGTGAGTTAGATGATAAATTTCTTTTAAGAAATGAGGCAGTTGTCTGAACTGTTTGTGATATTGTTGGTGATTCAAATGGGTATTAATTTTGAGAACTGATTGTATTTGATGTGGTTTTATGCTAGAGGAATACTAAGTATGAGGGTAACGTTAAATATTCTTGGCCTAACATGTCTGCATACGGCCTAATATGTGAGTCAGATTCAAATACACTAATCGAGTCTATTGTAATAGGGGATGAAATAATGCTCTTTTACTATGGCCATTTTTCTAAGAGAGAATCTATAGAATGGCAGCCAGCAGATAAACCACCCCAAAGAAAAGCCAAGGCGTTTCAATCTACAAAAAAGATCATGGCAAATTTTTAGGATCGCAAGGGCGTTTTATTTATAGATTTTACGAAGTACAATATCGCTGCTGATGGCCCATATTATGTAAAATTGTTGCATAAATTGCGAGATAATATACCGGAACAACGGGGTTGAAAACTAACAAAAGGAGTGTGCTTGTTGTATGACAATACACCATTTCACACCGTTACTGTTTCTCAAGCCGCTATTCAGGAATGTGGCTTGACTACACGTCTCACAAATGACTTTAAAACAATTAAATGAACTAGGTTATGAAACCTTACCTCACCACCTTGTTCTCCAGACCTGTCTCCGACAAATTATAAATTTAATAAAGATTTTAAACATTTGAATAATTTTCAACGAGAGAAGGTTTTCAAAGATCAAGTATCAGCTCAAAGTGCTTTCTATGAATTCGTTAATTTCATGACTCCAGAATTACATCTTGTAGGAATAAACAAACTTGTTCCTCGTTGGGAGAAATTTGTGATGGCTAATGGTCTTTATTTTGATTAATAAACATAATTTTCAACTGATATATGCGTTTTTATACCCGATACGTAAAACAGCAATTATTTTTACACCAATCTAATAACATAAATACATTTCAAACAGGAGCACCGCCATGCGGCACTCTTAACACCACCTATTGAATCGTATGCGGACTTTTGCACTGATCTAATACAACGTTTCCTTAAAAGATGACATTATTTAGTTGTGTGAAAGAGATTTTTTTTTATTTTCATAGTAGTTTGGTTCTCTAACACAAAGCGTAGAGTAAGACGAAGAGTCGCTTGAGTGTGGCCCTGTTCGTATTTATGACCGAACCCTGATGCAGAGAAAGTGAGACGAATAAATACGATTCCTCTAACGATGAAAACAGTTTACTCGAACGATCGTTCAGCGTGTTGTTTATCAAACGTGGTCGCCGCGACCACGTGTTGCGCCCAATTCGCGAGATTGCGCGCTCCGCTATCGCGCTCTGCAACTTTCCTGTTTGTTTAGGAAGTTTCGACAGGTCAGTCGCGTGCTACTCGTTAGCAATAAACGGTGTTTGAAGACATTGTTGAGGTTCGAATTGCGCGCGAGTGTCGTCGCGTTCATCGACGGGACAGGCCGAAGGAATAAACAAATTAAAATATGTGTGTATGTTACGGATGTTCGACTCTGTGTTCTGTGTAACGAACGTGAACTTTTTTTCATTGTATCTGACATTTGTGTACAAATATATCCGTACGAACTGTTATCGACATTCACAAAAGGTAACTTGATATTTCTGAATTGTACTACTGTGTTTTGTTTATATATATATATATATATATATATATATATATATATATATATATATATGCATGAAATAAAAACCTTGAGTAAAATATAGACATTATTATCAATGTTAGTAAACAATAAAAAACAAAATTCCGTACAGATTTTAAACAATAGTAATCGATTGAAATTTTTATCTAAAATATCTCTCTTTTGTATGGTTGAAGGACCTGTGGTCCTTCCGCAGGAACGAGTACCGAGCGCTCAGGATTCACACTGCTCAAATTACTGAAATGTTTCGTGGGTCAAATGCTACTTTAAAGTGTTGGAGCAATTTTCCATAACCCGCGTCTTCGGAGCTCCAGCGTGCCTACAAAGTGATCCTCTTATTGTCCTATATAAAATGTTACTTTAGATTTGTTTCTTAACTCATTCCAATCGAGAAGTATCCAACAGGAACATTGATAGTATTATAAATCGTTTGTTTTTTAAAAAAGACTTAGGATTAATTACATTTTTTTTCTTACGGTGTCACATCTTTTAATAAAATGCGATCGCTACGATTAGAAATCGCCTGGGTTTGTCGGGAGATATTTCCATAATTCTACACAACGCAACGACAATAACGCCGTAAGTCGCATATTGACTTTTGCAAAGGAGACTGAATTTTTTTGGGATGATTTAGTGTTTCCAATCTTGATCGTCATTTATGTGAAGCTCTCAGGCTTATTTTAACTTGTCCATCGCGGAAAACCCTGTGAATTCGAATATCAGATCACAGTATTTTAAATGATTTATCGTCCTCAAGAGTTTGCATCTCTTTTTATTATATTTA
>CM068315.1:14301509-14314009 GCA_034766995.1 Acanthacorydalis orientalis | reverse complement strand
CAGAAACAGTATTAGAAATTACACATTTTGCTGTACCAGCAAGATCTCTGTTTATTATTAGATTGTTTATTGAATTACCCTTTTGATGTAGAAGACTTAAACGTATTTCACATAAAACGTGTGTTTTTTTATCAAGCTAATGAGATTCAAACATATTTTAATGATCTAAACGTACAAAAATTGTGTAAATGTGCCAAATCGTTTCGATAAGAGCGATCTAAACTGTTAAAAATACATTAATAATGATAATGACGCTTATTGAGCGTAATTGTTTGTTTCATTTTCTGGTAAACTGAATACGGTATTTAATGTGGTTTGCCATACTTTAATGTGGATCTATGTTGTGTGTTCTAAGTTCATTTATTCATGTTTGTATTTATCAAGCATATTAATTCCAAATGAATGCATAGTTTTAATTATGATGTCATATTCGTATTTTTGTAGTATTTTATTACGTGTATATGATATTAGAGCAATTTTCACATATGATTATTTTAATTGTGCAAGTACATTTTATGTAGTTGACAGTTCAGATACTTTAAGGTTCAATTTCAAATTTTCACAAATTTGTTTCTCACTCACACCACAAATCTCAAATATTTTTTTATCATCAAACAACAGAAATGTTTAAAAAATGATCGTTAATCATTTTTTATTTTATCGGGGTTTCAACTTTTCTTCAATTGAAAAATTCTCTTCTTAAAGAAAATTAATAGAATGATAGAATTAAAAATGTATTAATACAGTACTGATTCTATGGATGAATTACTGGCTAAATACAAATGTTCTTGAACTCATTTATATTTAAAAATATAACAATAATATAGTTTTGGCACTGGACAGATTTATTTTCACGAATTAATTTTTCAAATAAAAAAAAATTTTTTTCTTGAAAATTTCAACAAATGATCATATACAATTTTAAAGGTGGTTTTCCACATTATGATGGCGATTGAATCATACTTAAAACCTTAAATCACAGAAATATATTTATATTTTTTCGAAAAAATTTTAGTGGTTTGTGAGGAGAGCGAAAAAGAGTTATTTGGAAAAAATATTTTATATACCAAACTTTTTTGTAAGATAAAAAATAATCTGAAGAAAATATATTTAAAATAAAAGAAAAATGTCTTTAGTGCAATGAAAATGTTAGCATTGATATAAAAAGACACTAATGCGACACTAAAAATTGATTAACAATGAATTAATTTAGACAAATGGTAGGTAGTGTAGAGTCACTACCGCTGAGGTTTTTGGCGGAAAACGTCTTACCAAAGCGGTGTTGTTGGGGCGCAATGTTTGTAAGGTTGGTAAGAAAGAAATGAGTACAACAAGCTTGCGTGTCTTTTTATTTATTTCTCACAATGCTGACTAATTTGTAAAATTTTGTTAAAGATAGGACAATGTTGTGAGAAGTACGATATGTAAGACTTACATGTTACACTTATATCTCTAGAGAACGTTAAGTCTATAGTGGTATTCCTTAATGTTGTGAAGTCAGTTGGATCCGTGGTCAAGACAAATCTAAACTTTTCGTTCAGGAACTGTTTCAAACGATCGTTCAAGTACTCGGTGAGCAGAAGCGGTATGTTGGGATCGCAGGGCCAGTCGTTAACTATTGTTCTGAAATGCTCTGTGTAGTAAAGCATTAGTTGAAGAAGAAACATCTCGATATAGTTGAGTGGTGTGTTTTGGATGAATGTAGACTGACACTAGAATGAATTTAAATTGGTTAGGCATTTCAACTTCCACTAGTACACTTTCGTCAACATGAACATCCTGTAAACAATTGAATCCGTAATACTTGGGTATCGGCCGTCGTGGAACGGGTCTAGCGACATGAGCCCTGCACATTTTCTAATTCTTGAAGACTGCCATGCCACCGTGCTATGCTTCTAGCCAGTGCCATGACTCGTACTGGGCTGTGGGTCACCGCTGTGTCTGTTGCACTCTTTGGACTTAATGTGTTTAAAGCCGGGTATGTCAACGATTTTACCTTTATCCATTTAAGTCTCCTCGAGTGCCAAGTAGTCGGAGCATGAAGTGACTGGGTGGCTGCTCACGTCCAAGTTGTGTGCCACCAAACCTTAAATATTATAAGTACACACTTGAAAGACTCCATTTTGTCGTCATTGCCGTCGTTGTCGTAGTCAGTAGTGTATTGATGGAATCAATAGAATTTTTCAACGTCCGTTGTTATCGTGTGTAGTTAGCTTCAGCGCATACTCGAAACCATTAATTTTACTCAACGTTGGCACCTTTCTTTGCTTTACTAATTTAAAGCAGTTTGAGCACAATATGAATTGTTGAACGTCTTGATCTTTGAATTCCTGTTGTAAGAATTGCAACATAGCAGCCTTTGGCCATTTTAAATTATTTTGGAACCATATGCGGTCACAAACTCAACAAAAAGTACCCAACTTGTTACCATAAAATGTCTTTTCAAAGTGCTCCGTCTTCAGACGCCAGTGGATTTTAAATGCTAAATATCTATTCTCAAACGTTACATCTGCTTCTGTTTCGGCGGAATCCATCGGTTCCATCTCACTGTCGACATCTATTCTGTGTGAACTTGCATCAGGCGTTGCAGCGTTCGCGTGACTGTTGTTCGCCTTAACTTGTCGACGCTGCCTCATCCTCCGCATTCGTTCTGCTGCTGTCATAGGAGCCTTTTTGGATTCCCCATTTAGTCTTCTTTCACTTTGTAAATGTTTACGATTAATTCAATAGCCAAGACTGAAGCAAAATTAATAATAAAACCGAAGTAAATGTTACCAAAATACAGACTGAAAATGCACTTTAAAATGTTATTAACGTGAATACGCTGAAATGATACTTTCATTAAAGAAAATTAAGGTTACAATTTAGAAAAAAAACGTAATTATTTTCCTACCAACCTAATAATTTACATAGAATTATTATGAAAAAAGAAAGAATAAAAACATTAATATGGAATGAAGTGTGTGTATTTTTTTCAATTCATAGCTCCTAATGTACGAATATAACTGGGAGTTAGTTTATATATATAAATATAATTAGAGGTATAAATTAATTTGGTGATTTTTTTTATAAAAATGGTTGTTTATTTTCGGAAAAATGGAATACATTTCAATCCTCAAATTGTCCCCCCTTATTGTGCATAATTTCACTCCAGCTATCTAGTCACTGACGAATCCATTGCCAAAAAATATGGTGGTCTTGACTTATCAAAATATAGACCGAAAGTGCACTTTAAAATGATATTAACATAAAAACGATGAAATGACATTTTCATCGAAAAAAATAAGGTTAGAATTCAGAAAACAAAAACTGTAATTCTTTTCCTATCAACCTAATAATAACAATGAATATATCTGTATAGGATAATAAAGACGATAACATGGATTCGATAAGTAATAGAGACTTTTACAAATTAATACTTTTTCACCTCACAAACTACAAAAACATATGTATAATTATGATAAATGGATCATGTAATGGATCGTAAAAATATGTATAATTATGATAAATCATTTAATTGAAAACGAATATTTTTCGAAACAACAATGTTTAAGTCTCACATATTGATCTTAACGATTCTTTATCTTCTCACAGGAAATATTCCGAAATCGATTGTTCTTTAATACAAGTATTACATGTAACATAAAATACACCGCGTACGATAATATAATATTCTAGTTCAAAAATCCGTCGGTCACAAAAAAAAACACTCGTTTATCTCGCATTTTACTGTTTTAAAGTGAGAGTGCTTTAAGCTCTCATATCAAAATGGGCACATATTCTTTCGTTTTGCTAAAAAAAACGTTCTTTCCGTTTCCATCTGTTTAACTGAATGATAATCCTTGTGTATATATATATATATATATATATATATATATATACACATCACACACACACATATATATACATACATACATACATAATCATTAATGTTTATTAAGAGAAATGGGCGGATTTTCATTCGAAATTTATGTCCGACGAGGTCGACATCGTTATGCAAATTTAAAAATCTATTAAATATATATACAGTTTATCCAGACAGATGTTTTTATTGGTATTTGTATCTCTTCAATCAAGTACAGATTGTTCAGTACTTGATTGTGATTTTATGTACTTTATCTCTTTATACATATACGATAATAGTGTGTGAGTGAAAATCGATATACATGAATATTTGTATACGAGTATATTAGTTTGTGATAATTTCAATGTTCCAATTTTTTATTTACTCATTATTCCGTATAATGTGAAACTAATTTAACTCGTGAGTTGATAAAAATTGATTTATTTCGTAACTGTCAATTCATGTTTTTTATTTATGAGGAAAAACAGACATGCGGTTGAAACTGATTATCAGAATGTTGATGATTCTGTTTAAAAGTAAGAGTTATATTTTTTATCTTAGCAACGAGACTTTGTATAATTTCTTTTATGGAATACTTTTTATTCAGTAAAAGCACGTAAAATGTCTATTTATGATATGGTTCTGATATTATGGTTAAAATTATTTTCACAAATCAATCCCTTTTATAGTCTACAAATCATAAACGTTTTCTGATCAAAAAATGAATATTATATATTTTTGATTATGTTCAATTTCTGACGATGCTATTATTGTCAAAGCACGAAGGCACAGAAAAAGATTAATGTAGATTTTTTTTGTACTTTGCCGTTCTGAGAACGTTCAGGTAGAGATTTAGAAGTCTTTAACAACTACCTGTGGATGACACTCGTGCCGAAGCTAATATTGGAGAACATACACTTACCTGATCGAAAAAGATGAAAATGATTCAAAGAACTAAGAATATAGAGTGTTACAACCTTGACAAAGTATGTCCATCTGTTAAACTTAAAATAACAAATGTTAACCAGTGTATTAAGGCAAATTATATTCAACTACATAACACACAACTTAAATAGATGTATCTATTTAAGTTATGCAACTCTTTCAGATTACTGTTTATTAATAATATTTAATATATGCATTAAATATTCAATTAAAACGATATTTAATGAATAAAATGAAAAAAAAATATAGTGGAAAGATCTCGTTAAAATATAAAAACACAGGTTTAAAACACACTGTCGGTTTAGTCTATCGATGTCGAAAGACAAAGTAGAAAAAAAATCACCTTTAGGACAAGAAAATTAACTTAAAATCCATGTACTCAGGAACAAAATAAATTAGAATGATAATTTTTCATTAATTTTCTTTAAACTTTTTGCAATTTTTTTATGTATATAATATTGTAATTGTGTTATACCTGTCATTTTGTTGATGCATTATCTTGATGGCCTTCGTCTCTGGATCATTTGAGTTTCTGATGTTCTTGATTACTAGTTTCGTCCCGTATGCCACATTCGTATACAGGTAGATTTTAGACACTATACAATCTATCTAAAGATATACACACACACATTATATATATATGTGTATATATATATATATATATATATATATATATATATATATATATATATATATATATATATATATTGTTTGGAACAAAAGTTCGTAGCGTTTTCCAATAGATGTCATTAATTGCAGCTTCGCGTGTAGCTCGATTATATGCTATGACTCCATATGTGTTATTCTGATAAGTAACATTCCAACGTTTCTTTCTCTACTATTTTTGTGCGATTTTATGAATATTAAGTTGTTTAAATTTAAAATTGAAAATGGACGAATATAAGGTGCATTTGAATCATTTGACGCTGTTTTATTTCTGGTGAGGAAAAAGCGCTGCAGAGACAGTAAAAAAGATATCCGCCTTGTACGGAGAAGGTGCCGTAGCTGCCAATACTGATAGAAAGTGGTTCACTTGGTTCAGAGTTGGAAAATTCGACTTACAGTATCGAGAGCGTTCCGATAGGCCTGCAGTTGTTGATAATGACAATTACAACATTTATTGAAAATAATCAATGTTACACTACACGGGACATCGTAGAGATACTGCAGATGTCTCATATGAATGTTGTGAAGCATTTGGAGACACTTGGATATGTGAATCGCTACGATATTTGTGTGCCTCATAATTTAACTGCAAGAAATTATTGGAACGCATTTCCATTAGTGATTCACTCCTTAAAAAAAACAAAACGACAATTTTCTGAAATGATGAACCACAGGCGATGAAAATGGATCGTCTACAATAATGTGGATCGAAAAAAGTCTTAGGGAAACAAAATGAGTCTCCGTTTGTAACTCCAAAAGCGGGTTCATCCGGAGAAGGTGATGTTTTGTATCGAATGGGATTGGAAGAGTGTTGTGTATTACAATCTTTTCCCAAATAATTAGATGATGAGTTCGGAGAAGTAATGTGGTTAATTGGACCAATTAAAAATGCGGCAATGGGTCAAAAGCGTTCAGAATTGGCCAATCATCAGGGTATCGTTTCCCACCAAGATAACCCTATACCTCACGTCTCATTGCAGACCCGGCGGAAATTGGTGCAGTTTGGTTGGGATGTCCTATCTCACTCTCCATATTCACCTGAGTTTACACCTTCAGATTACCATTTGTTTCGCTCCCTACAAAATTTACTTAATGGAAGCTTCACTTCTCCGGAAGCCTGCAGAAACCACCTGAATCAGTTCATTTCCCAAAAAGATGTTAAGTTTTAGGAGGGCGGAATTAGGAAACTGCATGCAAGATTGCGAAAGGTGGTGGATCAAAATGGCACATATGTATTAGAATAAATATATGTACAAATAAGTAAACACTACCTTTGAATTTCACCTTAAAAACGCCACGAACATTTGTTCGAACCCAATAAATATATATATATATATATATATATATATATATATATAAACAGAGACAGAGAGAGAGAGAACTTTATTTCCGAAGTAGTTAGGAAATATTGCGATACATTATTTTAAAATAATTGTATAAGTATTGCATTTTTTCTATTGTAATTTCTTAATTGTATAACATATTTATAGTTTTATTATGTTTTATAGGTAGTAACATTTTTGTACATTATCTATTTTTTATATCTGTGTAGATGGTTTTTTGTGTCCTCATATACGTATATATTTGTTTTGGATGTTTTTATAGTGTGAAATTTTATCAGTAAATGGTGTATTGTGTATTCATTGCTAGCCGAGCACAGTCGACATTTTTCTTATTGTTCTATTTGGTCGAGTTTTCCATTTATGTGAACTATTAGTCTTTTCTGGTCTACTAATCTTATTCTGTTTGTAGTTTTATTAAAATGTATGTTGATTTTTTCTATCAAGTAAGATTCATTTTATAATTGGGTTACATATGGATGTACTTGTGTTTATCATTATAAGTCGATTTTATAATTCTATCCCAATTTTGTTGTTTTCCTTTATATATATATACACACATATGTACAAATACACACGTGTGTGCGTGCATATATGTTATATGTTTTCGTAAAACATTACATTTCCCAAAAGACACAGATTAAATACATTATATCGTGTTTGCTGTGTGTAGATCGCGGCGCACCTCAAAGATGCCATCACATACAAAATAATCAACCTTATGAAAAAGCCTCATTGCGTTCTGAATAAAATGGATGTGTGTAGCACGCGCTACATAATGGGTTGATAACAAATTCGTATCTAATAACACAGATCTAACCCTCGGAATATTTGATTGAAACAAGGGTCGAACGGTACGCATGCGAAAAATAAGCATTTTCAGTACTGAAATCCATTTATAATGAGTATCAAATGTTAAAAACGTACTCCTATAGACTCTTGTTTCGAGTTTTGTTAAATGAGATTGTGTAAGAATAAACTGTGTACGTATTGTTAGGGTTCCTTTATTGTAAGAAATTTTCAAATATTTGATTACAAGAATGATACAGGGATGTATAACTTTGGAAAAATATTTATAAAGAAATTCACTTTTCATCTTTATTTAGAATTGTAGATTAATTTTGTTGCTCCTGAATTTCACACTAATGATCGTTAAATGTGGATATTAACGGATTTGTATGTATTTGAATTTTAAATGATAACTAAAATCAATCACGTGTTTTGTAAACATTTTATATAATTTCTTTTTTATCAAATATATTTTATTCAGTAAATGCGTCTAAGAATGGCTTTATTCACAATACAGTTCTGTCATTGTGGCTGAATTATTTTTTCCAAATGAATTCTTTGTTTACCTTATAAACCACAAAAATGTTTTCTGATCATTTTTTTCATTAAATCGTTGTTGGTTTTCGATAATTGCTTTTGAGCATTTCGAGGACGATGCCATCATTTTCACGGCGCCAAGGCACAGAAAAATTTGAAGTAAATTGAGCTACAGTAATAAAACTGTATTGTGATAAAATTACATTATTGTTTATAGAAATTAGAATAATGAAAAGAATCAGCGAGGTATATTAATGACGGTTGTGGTTTATCCTTCTATTGATCTTTGTAACTGTTGGAATATTTTAGGTTCTAATTTGCACGTTGTCGAAAAATACGGGTTGTTTTTTATATTAGAATTCGTAACTTCGTTGATTGTCGTATACACCGTTTCGTGTTTTTTTTTTTGTTACTAATTTTAATATTTTTTTCGAAGTTAAAAGTATTACAGTCCCACAAAAACCAAAAAATATTTTCTGATCAAAAATCTTCAATAATTAATTATTGATTAATTATTGATTACTTTTGATTGCTGTTATGGGTATTTCGACGGCGATATCATCATCTTCAGAGAGCTAAGTACAGAAATCTGAAGATTAAGATTTCAAGATATTTCTGCGGTTTAGTACTCTGAAAATTATATCAGTCATCAAAATAAACACAAATAATAATAAAAGAAGCTAAAATTGTGTGCAATAAAATATGTATGGCGAGGTCTTACAGTAACACGCGATATCTAATTCGATTAAGGTTTATAAAATGGAACTATCTCGAGTCTTATTATGATTTTAGATTTTTAATGTGTGGAAATAGTAGAGTTTCGACCAGATGTTCACAATAAGAGTATTAAAAAGGATACATGGCAGCAGGACATCCTCCACAAATGATTGAAATTCACACAAATTCACATTGCTAGATCACATGTGTTAGCCATTTCTCTAGTATTTGAAGGGAAAATAAGACTTGTCTATTGTGGTTTGTTAGATTTCTGAGAGGATACTGTATGAAAAATATTAAAAATATAATTAAAAGTTTGTCAGTACTAGCATCATGAGTGCGAAATATGAAAACAGATAATGTATGAGAGGATATTTCACAAGGCAGAATGCAAAATTTGTTTGATGACTTCGAAATTTGATTAAATTAGGTTTTATGTATAAGAAGATTTTAATGTAAATACTGTAATTTTAGGTATAAATCAACGTAATTAATTTGTAACTTATCATTTATTAACTTGTCTGTACTTAATCTTGAAATTATTTTAAAACGTATAAAGTTTCTTCATTTTTAAGCAAATGTTTTTTTTTAAAAAATAAGATTTTGAGTACAAAATATATATATTTCAAATTCAAAGATATTTATAAAAAAATAGTCTTATTTCGTTGAACAGTGGAATATATTAGGAAATATATCAATTCGTTTTAATAATCATTTTCTCTTTTGAGTTCGGATCAAATGATCTAGGCACTCAGGAAGAGCATCCTTCATCATTCGTTAAAAATCTAGTCAAGTACTTATTCTGTATTAAAAAAAATATCTACATTTTACAACTAGTGAAAAAAAGATCTTAAATTGTAATCACACTCATCGATTTCCTGAAACATTCGATGACAATAAATATTAAATAATAATTTGTCAGTAATTTAAAAATAGATCTGACCTTCGATTAAAATTCTCAATACCTGTTTTTTGCATTCGACGTTTTTTTAATTAACTATTACCCGGAAATTTTAATTAAAAATATTTTTCCGTTAAATTATTTGTCTGAAGTCGAGAAACGAACAAACAGAAAAATGTAGAAGAAATATTTGTAATAAATTCGTCGATTACACTTTTTACCTAAAAATCGAAACAATATCCCTGATATAATAAAACATGAAGCTTATATTGAAGTCACGTACCACAAACACAGGACAAACGTAAACAAAATAAAATATATTTTGTTGATCGTTTATGTAATATATATATATATATATATACAATATATATATATATATATATATATATATATATATATATATATATATATATATATATATATATATATGTATGTATGAGTGTTTAAAAAAGACAAAAACGAAGTTATTTATATGTGTGTAATGACATCAATAACTGCAAAAACATTTCTAGTTCACGGTTTCATTCCATATAATCTTTTACATATCACTAGTTCCATATTCACTCTTATTTTATTGATCTTTAGACGCACCTATGTCTACAAACGAAATATTTGATTATTTCTAGTGTTATCTACGACACTAGTGACTTGTATGCAAATAAACAAATCAAACATTACGCTACTATCTTTATTTATATATTTTTTTTCTCTATGTTTACTTAGTTTAATTGAAGATGAGGTCATAAATTAAAAAAAGCAATTCGTTGTTTGTGAGACAGTGATTCCTTTCTTTTTTTTTTATCAGCAATCTGTTTTAACATGTTGTATCGTCATACATGTTAATTTTTACGGATTATTTAACGTGTTTCTTCAAAGAAAATCTATAACTATTATAAACTCTCAGTATTTTAAATATGTGGTTGTGTTTAAGAGCTTTCAACTCCTTTTTAGTCTATAAAAATTAACTATTTTATCAGTCCACATCCTATTATATGTGTTTTAACTCTCTATGAGAGTATTACATTTTTAAATAACTTGCTTATAACATTTGACATTCAGACAGTTTGCGTCCGAATCAAACGATGAGTCAAACGTGAGTTTTGTGTGCAAATAGAATATATTATTGTGTGTGTATGGGCGCTAATGACATTTGTCAATGATTTAATTATAAAAAGTAAATAAATTGTTAAAAAGCTTTATTTTCAATTGCAGTTTTTTGTAAATGATTTTTTACTTAACACAATACTCTTTAGAAATTATTTTGATCGAAAATGTTAAAAAATTAGTTATTGATAATTTTTAACTGTTGTGTTAATTTTGATGTTAGTTATATAATACTCAAAGCGTTAATGTGCAGAAAAATCTGAAAATTTATATATTTTTTCTATTGTGATTTAAGTACTTGAAATGCAGTGAAAAATAACATTTAAGGATCTTCATATAAAAATGCCTTATGTTTGGACTATATACAGTACGTTAGTAGGAGAGAAAGGATTGTATCTTTCGTAGGTGTATGTTCGGATTTATTTAGACCGCGACGAGAAGACACCTCTTGGAGGCAATGGTAATTTCAGCAGCAGAAACATCTCCAAATTTATGTTATGATGCATTTGTTATGTTCAGTTGCTTCGCTCGTCTATAGCGAGGTCGAGCGCAGCGAATTCCACCTTCGTACGCGGCCTTCAACCGGGCCCTGCACACTCATTTTCGTTCGGCTTCCGACATATGTGGCATTTTCTGAATCCTTGCACCCTAGCTCACTCCTCATAGTGCATTTCGTCGGTTGCGATGGTATTTTTCTTCGAATTCCTTGGGCATGTTTGAAATTTTCACTGCTACTCTCACAAATTGGGCTTCGTAACTCTCGTAATTTAACTTTCAGATAAATCGTATTATTATCCACTGATAGTGTTGTTTTTAAGCTACAGAAAGAGATACTGTTCGCTTCCGTATCTCAAGTCACACTGACACAATCGATTGTGATTCATACCGCAGCGCCGTATCAAGGACGCTAAAGATATCCATTTCGGGCGCACTCCCCACCCTCACACATTTGGCCTAA
This sequence comes from Acanthacorydalis orientalis, assembly GCA_034766995.1. NCBI lineage: Eukaryota > Metazoa > Arthropoda > Insecta > Megaloptera > Corydalidae > Acanthacorydalis > Acanthacorydalis orientalis. Next base: position 14,302,208 of record CM068315.1, on the reverse strand, counting down.
TCAGTTTACATATTATTAAGAAGCGATATTTGTTCTCTATCCAACGGTATATAAATCATTAATGTAGATCTTGTAGTTTCTGTACAGTAAGCATTTCAAATTTTGCACTTTTTGGGACATCCGAACTTTTTGTATGTACCCCCTCACCCAGACGCGGAGAAGGACGTAGTTCTACGTCAAAATATGTGGTTGTAGAACATTATATTTTAAAAAGTTCTTACAAGAGAGATCTGATACTACAGCTAAATTCACTTTCACAAATGAATTCTCTTTTCACCCCACAAAGCACCAACTTATTCGATCAAAAATATTAATCAATTAATTATGATTGATTATTTTTGAATGTCGCTTATGCGCATAGAGAGTAATTTCATTATCCTCAGAACACTAAGTTACTAAAATATCTAACTTGGTGCTTTGTGGATAATGACGTTTCCATCGAAATGCACATAAGGATCAATCGGTAATAATCAAAAATAATTTATTGAATATTTTTGATCGATAAATTTGATGTGGTTTGTGGAGGTTAGAAAGAATTCATTTGTGAAATCAGAAGTTATTTCTTTCGCTAAGTTCTTCACTCACTATAAAACCATAAAATGTTTTTGATTGGAAATGAAGAGATTTTTATGCATGTTAACGTTCTGAGGACGATGGTAACGTTAGTGTTAGAACTGTATTTTTAATTGTAATTTTTGT
>CM068315.1:13806509-14296509 GCA_034766995.1 Acanthacorydalis orientalis | reverse complement strand
TATATTCAATAATACATTTGAAACACTGACATATTTATTACGATAGATATAATATCTTATTCGAGCAACCAACTTTTTTAATTATCTAGTTGGTATATAGTAGCAGAAGAGATATAATAATAGAAATGCGAATGAGTTGAATAAGATTTATTCAATATTATATTTATTTCACAGTTTTCTTGTTCATTTCATAGTTTTTAAAATTGAAATAATAAAATAGTAGATATTATTATGTTTGTTTACAAATTCTAGAGTGGATGCACAAATGGGAATTTTTGTTGCATTTTTCATTCATGTATTTTAGAATTAACTCTATTCGAAACGATTTATATAAGCGACAAGTATTACATGATGAAAACATTCTACTTTGTCTAAATTACAGTTTGAACATATTGTAGTGAGATCCCAGGTGAACTTAAAGCTTCTTGATATTATTTTAAAATATTCAGTGTTTGTAACTGTTAATTGAATGAATACTTTGATTTTATGAAACTGAATTCGTAGGTTTAAGTATTGTTCTATTCCATCGTTACATTTTCTATCTTGGAATTTAGATGATAACATATGTTCTTTATCATTTTTTTTTATTTCATTATAATATAATTGAATATTATAATATAATTTGATTCTATTATAATATTCTTGTCTCTCAGATGTTCTCATAATTTAAATTATTTAATACATTTTTAAGTTGCGATGCAGTTTATTTAATTACATGAACAGGTGTCGTATCTAAATTTCTAAGTTTTTTAGAACAAATTTGAGCATATCTTGTATCATTCATACAGAATAATTTTACACCCTACAAGATTACTTGTTTAAGTACTAAAACTGCTAGTTTAGATCTCCCAATTTTCATCTTGGTAATATACTCTGATGTTGAGCGTGGCCATCTGAAAAGTGATTTAAAGAAATTTGTATAATACTTTTCAATATTTTACAAATATCTAAGACCTCAAATTTCGTTCATATAAAGAACAGTACTAACAGCCATGGCGTCATTTCGAATTCTTGACTCCCAGGAATCCGTTTTTCATTTTATTAGGATGTTTTTTTTACATTGTTTACTGCATATTTTATTTCAGTATTGCGTTGTTAACTGTTTGTAAGTAAAACCATGAGTTTGAAAATTATATTGGGAGGTAATTATATTTTTTTACTATTTCAATTCAGTCTTTTCAATAAATAAACTCTGTCGTTCTTCTAATTTTTCTTATTTTCTTAAAATAAGTATTTTAGTTTTATTAAATTTTACTTCGAGTTTGTTTAGCTGACAGTATTTACATCTGTAAAAAATATGAAGTTTATTACTACTGACGTATAAATGTCTGACTCGAAATTTGAATTTTTTTAACATTGTAAAATATTGTAAATTATGTATATATATATATCCCTAATCATATTAGTACACGAAAAAGCTATTAATTAAAAAGAATATTTGCATTATTTAATTGGAATACTTTAATTATTTTTTTTGATATTCTACATAATAGTAAGTTAGTGTAATATTAGATAATTTCAAATATTAATTCATTAACAACCATAAAGAAATAAACCAGTCCAAAATGAAAACAATCATGTTACATTCATATTCGTATAAAACAAGTTTATTGCGAAAATACATTCCATAAATTTTAGAAATGTCACAAAATGTTAACTAATATTTCGTTGAGAAGTATTTACTTCTAATTACTTCAGTTTACCTGATTCGTATCGATAGCATTAATTATTCGATAACTTCAGAGCTGATAATTATACATTTTGTATACAGTTTCTTTTTCAATTCATTGGTGATTGTAATTTTCTATTTCTGGATTTTATATTTAAGCTCTGCGCATAAATCTTCAATTCGATAAGGTGATTAAGGGAGAGGGCGTTTTCATAATTTGGGCAGTGGTACAAAAGCTATTCTTAAGTTATACGAACGTTCTGCTTGGAATCGTTATCTCGATAGAATATGTAATTGTTTGGGATTTCCAAACAAATTGTACTGCAGTTTAAGTTCAGTGGGTCTCACAATTATTTACTTATTGCAAAATACACAAGGAGAAATATAACAAAACCTAAATCTAGATAACTTCTACAATTTTTATTATTTTGAATCGAAATTTATATTAAGAATTCATTATTATTTTTATAAATTTATTTTTTTAAAAAAAAAAACAAAAGAAAATTGATAAAAAAAAATATAACGAAAAAATTAGAAGCTAAACTTATTTGCAAACGCATTCACAGTACCAAAATTATTTACAAACGATGTCATTGTGTTGATAGTCATTGTGTTCCAAGCAGTTATGGTGTCTTTTGAAGATTCTTCCGATGATTTCACAAACTCTGAATTTTGGTTGAAAATAATAAAAATAATAGAAGTCATTCAGATTTCATACAATTTTCCTTATTCATATTTTTCAGTATGTAAATATTTAAATATTTATAGAGCTTATACATACATATATATATATATATATATATATATATATATATATATATATATATATATATATATATACATCCATCCATCCATCCATACTTACATGCATACATACTTAGGTACACACATACATAAATACATACGCACCTCTATAATAGCACAAAACTACGTTCGATGGGTTAATACGAAAAAGAATCATATGTCTACCATAAACCAACAGAACGCGCATACATACCGAAATCCATAAAGTTTATCTTATCTCACTGAATCGATTTTCATCCGTTTGACTCGGCGAATGATTACATCCATGTCGTGGGAAGAAAATATCATGCAGATTTATACATGGCTCGGTATAATCTATTAACTAATACGCAACAACGAGAAATATAATTCGACTAATTGATAAATTACAGGAAACATGTATTTATCACACATAGCCACTCTTACAAAAATACTGGATACAACCTTCTAATCGAAACAATAGTTTGTTGTTATCTTTCGATTGTTTATTAATTTGTTCAGAGCACTCGGATACTGTACGTTAATATTTAAATGCATAAATAAGTAAATAAATAAATAAACAATGGATGTACGTAAACAGCGCTGTCTATATAATTCAAAACCTGCTCTGAATCAATTATTTAGTTCGCGATTCTTTCTCAGAAGAAAAATTTTCACTAATTCCATAAACCATATTTTATTTTTAATCAAAAATGTTCAATACTTTTTCTATTATTGATTATTTGTATTTCGATGGAGATGTTATCTTTCTCAAATCTCTAAGGTACAGAAGTATTAAAAATTATATTTTGTATCTTAAAGATTTTGCCGTTTATGATTTATAGGGCGAGTGAAAAAATCATTCGTGATAACAATTTTAGTCACAGAGCCAAAATTATAATGCTATTGTTAACTTTTAAAAATGAATTTTTTTTCTCGTTCGAAAATATTCAGTAAATCATTAATAATTTTTAATTGTTGTTAATCAAATCAATCAATTTTGGTTAGAAAAAAAATGATTTGCGGACGAGTAGAAAATTAATTTATGAAAAAAAAATTATCCAAACTTTTTGCGATGAATGTCTTCTAAAATATAGAGGAACAAAGACTTGCTTCCTTTCATAAAAAATATTAGTAGTAAGAATGTGTTGTCTATCTTGTAATTTAAATATTGAATATTTGAGTATTCCAGGGAATACCATCTATATATTAACTGAAATAGTTACAAATCAAATTATAATTTTTTTTATAAAAATATATTGTTTGGTTCTAATAATAATAATTTAATTTGTACTACGATAAGAAAATTGGAATAATTATCTTTATCAACAGACTAGTTGAATTCTGGAGTACTTAATATGATTTCCTGTACATTATCAAAAATATGCCAGGTTAAAATAGAATACGATAAAATAGAAACAAAATATATAAACGATTACAAATGAGAACGTGTACAATCAAAAAATCAGTTGCTTTGTTTGATTAATTAAATTTGTAATGATGTAGATTCAAAAAAAATCAATACCATTTTGAAATCTATTTTTAATACATATTTATTATAAATATGTGCATTGTTGGTTTCAGAAAATTCGTAGAATATCCATACAAATAATTACAATTGGTATACTCGACCAATTAATCAAATATTAATGTATTAATTAGAAACAGAGATTACCCTTATAAAGGTCACTAATTTTTGTCATTATATATAAAAATCACTAATTTTCACATTGGATTCTTTAAGTATGGAAATTGCTAAAATTAAATTCCATGTACGGATGTATTCTTATTTATTTATTTATTAACAGAAGTTTTGAGGTTGTTTTTGTAAGAATGTGCCATTTCAGATGGTATGCTCCAGACTGGTTTAAAATTATTTTGTACCACCAAATGTAAATTGGCAGAATAAAATTGATGCATAAATGGATGCTTATAGAAATGAAAAATATATATACAATATAATTCTGAGAATTTGGTTAAAATTACTTGCACAAATTAATTTTTCTCTTAGCACAACAATAAAAAAATGTTCTGACTAAAAATGTTTGATACAGGAGAATTAGTCACTTTTAATTGTTGCTTATGTGCATGTCGATAGCGATCTCATCTTCAGAGTATCAAGATACAGAAAAATCAGATTTTTTTTGTTTCCATTCTTCAATTCTTTGTTCGCTTGCAGATGAAAAAAATCGAATTACTAACAAAATAAAGTGATTAATAATTTTCTATTGGATACATCCGATCAGAATATTTGTGGTGTTTATGGGATGAGAGAAAAATTAATTTGTGTAAGTGAATTTAGTCACAATTTCAAAACTATATTATACACTTTTTTCATTTATTAAATAACCCTTTACGCTTTCGTTACATTTCCAGTAATTTGTATTTGGCGGTATAAAATTATTTCAGGACCTGCCTAGATCGAATTATCATAGGTGACACATTCTTATAACAATAGTCTTGATTATTTTTTTAAAAAAGTAAGTAGTGCATATATAAATAAAATCGTTTTGTTCATGCTATTTTGTTTCGGTTTTTACTAATATTTTTCACTTTTTTTAATATTTAAATTTTTTTGGTTGATTGAAATTGCTTAGCAATTATTACCGTACCGTTGAATACATTCGTACATGGAATATAGTTTCAACCATTTTTATATTCATTGTTGACCGGGAGATTTATGTAGAAATGAATGTGTGTGGCTGGCTATTTTTCTAACAAGTCAATATTGCATATCCGCGTGTGAGTAAAATATCAACAAATTTTTTGATACACAGTGTACTTATTTGAAACTTTGTACATGTCTTACTAAAGCATTCTAGTATTTCTTTAGAATGTGATACGCTGTATATCAGTCGCCTCTTTGCAGGGGAACACAACATCTATTACAAATGTATAGAGTTTCACTGTATCCTCTTGAGTAACAGACTCTACATTTCCTGTAGTTATTTTTTTTTTAATTCTGTGGATATTATTTCCTCTAGGATATATTCCTTTATTTGACCTGATAGTAGACAAGGTGAATCTTGGCGGAGGGCTCTTTTAGAAAGGCCAGAAGAAAGATCAGGTGTAGGACTAAATTTTAAACGCATTTAATAAACTGCAATTAATAAAGTAAAAATCCACTTTCTTATACCATTTTCGACTTTTTTGGAGTATATTGAAATATATTAGATACTGGTCTGATATATCAAATCTTTTCATATATTTGTTATACTTTAATATACAAGTGGGTTTAGTTATCTGACGTCCAGCCTTCCTGTTTTCCTTTTTTGTAGATGCTATGGAGGCGTCATGTATAGTTGATACCATGAAGACTAGCCTCTTTCCCTTCTAAAAGTCCAAAAATTCGTGATGCACCATTTATGAAAATTTTACGGTAACAAAATTACGTTTATAACATACACAAGGTCAGAAAAAAAACCTAACGGGACAAAATGTGAATGATAAGCACAATTATCAATTGTAGAATGATACTATCAATTTTAAGCTCTAACAACTTCGCACGGTAATTTTAATTGTATCACCCTCTAAAAACGTCTCCGGTCAGTAAGGTTCGAGTAATAAAAGATGTGTGACTGAGACGTCTCACTCAGGTTAGTTATGTGTTAAAATTAACAAATATTAAAATTAGTAATGTTTTTCAGGTAGTAAAAAATGTAATTTTTAAAAGTGAATTTAGTCACAGTTCCACAACAATTTGTTTATGTTATGTTTATTTATTTAAATGCCTGTTTTTTATACGAAATACTTTTTGTGATCTGCAGGGCGAAAGAAAAATTCTTTTGTGGAAAACAACAGTGTAATTTGAAATACAAATACAATTGAAAACATGCATTATTTAAAATTGAAAATATGAGTTATTTACAAATATGACTGCAAAGTCAATAAAACGAAAAAGTGTGTTACAAAAATGCTTTTAAATAAAATATTTTTCATTTGGAAAAAGTTTAACTTCTTTACAATGAAACTTCTAATACGAAGTAGAAAATAAATCCCGAATTATTTTTTTATCACAAATGTTTCTCTTTGCGTTTAATTCAAAACGCTATCAGGATAGATTGTGTCGAGTGCTTGTATTGTTTGAAGTATTTTTTTATTCGTGTGATTTAAGTGCTTGAAGTACAATGGAAAATAACATTAAAGGTTCTTTACAAGAGGAGATTGTGTACATAAAACATTATTTGGTAAAACTGGGAGTTTTTTCATAAGTTAATTTTCACTCATCTCATAAATCGTATATTTTCTCGATTAAAAATGAAGATTTTTCTACAGTTTAACACTCTGAAGACAGTAGTGATATTGAAATTGACATAAGTAACAATTGAAAATGATCATTACACATTTATTATATAGTTTTGATTAGCTTTTTTTTCGTTTGATTAGGCCGAGAGAAAAATTAATTTATGAAAGCGAATTTAACCACAGTACTAGAAGTATACACTATACTTTTTTTCTTTTTTTTAATACCTAATGAAACATTAACTTTATTACCAACAATTTGTACTTGATAGTATAAAATAGTTTCAAGGATTAGCTGGAACGAAACATCAGTAGTGAAACATTCTTATAAAAACAATTTCCATTCCTTTATTGAAACAAATAATGCATCTACACGAATGAACCCATTATTTTCATGCGATTTTGTTTTTAATACCTTGTACGACATTTTCAGCAATAGATAATATTTTCGCGGACGGTATTTTCTGTACACAAAACTTTATATGAAACATGTTAATGCTAATGGAAAAATCAAGTATTATGATAAAAAAATGTTTACTTTCTATCATAACAGCTTGGGAAAAATTAGAGCGATGATTTATGTAGAGCTTTATATAAAACTTCAAATATTTATTTCTTTTATATAGCATCATGTGTCCTAGTAGACTGCGTTATATAACAGATTCTATCTATATCTATTATTAATTTATACATATAAGATGGATGAAATCAACGAATAAGATAATGATTCTGTCCTTGTGATAAAGATTAATAAAGTATAGAAGAAAAATGGTAGTCTTTGACTAAAATATTTGTGTGTTTTTTCATGTATAATCAATTTCACTTTTTAATTTCTTGTGTAATCAGACATTTTTTTGTTTATATATTTACGGTCTTTATCTATGTTTATTCATTTAATTTGTGTAGTATTGTGTCCACTTATTTATTTTTGGCCGAAGTTTAAAAGATATGTATATATGAATAATTTTCTTTTGCACTAGAATAGTTTTACATTATAAACTTACTTTAAATTTATAAAATTTAACCAATGGCAAATTGAAAAAACCGATTGTTCCCTTTGCACATTTCGATAGAAATGCTAGTATTCTTAAAGTGTTAAGGTACAGAAAAATCTGTCCCGATGCGCTCTGAGAATAATGATATCATCATTAAAATGTTTATAAACAATAATTAGAATGATCAGTAACCAAATATGAAATATTTTTGATCTGAAAAAGTGTGGTTTGTGGGATGAGTGGAAAATCCGTCTGTAAAAGTGAACTTACCTACAGAATCTGAATTTTTTCTTATGACCTCATTTTGTTGATAAAATGTATTTGGCGCCCATTAAAGAAATGAAAAGCATTAAGAATAAAAATGACTGGAAACAATTAATAAATATGAATCCTGTTTCACTGAGTCCCATTTTTCGTTCAAATTCTACTGAGTCGCGTTGATGTGTTGCATCTTTTTTCCTGATTATGTAATGAAAAAACACTTGGGACATCTGGTATTATATCACACTTTTCGCTCACTTCAAATATCAATGGTTTCGATTTATCTCCCATGATTTTTATGTAAACATCTACTCTGAATTTTTTCTCCATCAGTATTAAACGTCCTAGATTACGACTACTAAAATTTCTCCAAATCATCCAAATCATGCGTTAAGACTTGCTCGGTGTTTGTTGAATACAATTCTTGGAAAATATTTCTCCATTTTTTCTTTTTACTAGGCTCCATTTATTGCTTACACAACGCTTAAATTGCTCTCGTCGTTAAAGATGAGGTTAATGTCTCCAGATGTTTACTGTTTGGGAAGATTAACCACATACGATAACCAGGATATAATCTATCAAATGAAAAAGACTGTTGTCGGGGTCTCGTACTCCCAGGTGTGGTCTTCAACATCAAGACGACAATACAAAGGATCTGCAAATAGCTCAAATACGTGGAAAAAAAGACAAGGTCCTATATCTCCAGAGTCCAGTTCAGATGGTGTAGAGCCAACTCTAAGCGTTTTGATTTCATTGTGTTAAACGTTACTTCCTCTGAGATTGGGGTGTAAGAATCTTCCAATTCTTATATATATATATATATATATATATATTCTTAGGAATTTTGTATATATATATATATCATCATCCATCAGCCTCTGTCAATGCACTGCTAGATAAAGGCCTTTTCCATGATTTTTCATATATGTATATGTATACATACATAAATATAAGGTTACTAGGAAAATAATTGCGGTTTTTGCTTTCTGAATTCCAACATTATTTTTTTTTAATTAAATTGTCATTTTATCGTGTTCATGTGAATATCATTTAAAGGGCATTGGTAGATCTGTATTTTGGTAACATAGACTTTGGTTTTATTATTAATTTTTTTCAAAGTGGGATTTTGAATTAAAGATAGAAAAGAAGCAAATAAGAGCAATTTTTTTGTACTAGTTCAAAACGGGCCGTAAAGCAGCAGAAACTGTTCGTAATCTAAACGATACTTTTGGTGTGGATATTGTTAAGGAATGTAGGATGCAATTGTGGTTCCAAAAATTTCATGCTAGACGCAAGAGCCTTGAATATGAATAAGGTCGTGGACATCCTTCTTCAGTTCATAACGACCAACTGAAGAAGTTAGTGGAATCAGAATCACGCACAATAATTCAAGAGTTTGCACAACAATTAAGCGTTAGTCATCCAATAGTTCTGGACCACTTAAATCCACTTAAATTAAGAAATGTATATGAATGTGTAGGTCATAAACTGAATTTTTTTTTCTACCAACCTAATACATATATATATATATATACATATACATATACACATATTAGTGTGTTCGCCCCTTGCTCGCTGTGGTCGCTCACTTGTCAATTATAAGCTTCTTCGTGTAACCGATAAACATATTTTCTAAAATTCATTTATATCTATATAATCATTACCGTAGACAGATTGCAACGTTGCTGTTTAATATATGAGATAAACATATTTGAGTACTATGAAATCTCAACGTCATAAATAAGTAAGTCGAGGTTATGGAAAATTTTTTATCGATAATTTTGAATTTATATATATGTGTATATATATATAGGTATATATATATATATATATATATATATATATATATATATATATATATATATATATATAGGTACGAATCATAGAAAATATAGAATCAATCATTTAAAATTTCTATAAAAAAGTACTAGAAATACCGTTTATGAAAATTCAGTAGAGAATCAAGTTAAAAAATAATGTGATATTTTGTTACTTCCGCCTTCATCTAGATTATTCTTTATTTTTTACTCACGCAGTATATGTTTTAAATATTTTTTAAACAGTACATCTAAGGAAATATCACTGTAATAAAAATAAATATCGCGTTGTAAGTTATACGACGGTCAAAGAGCAAGGATCAATTCTGAGCAATTAATTTCAGTCTCGATATAAATCTGGTAGTTTTATTGCTCTCGTGTCAAAGGTTCCTATCAAGAGCTTTGATGTATTGTTTCGTCGTTACGTCGAATGAACATAGTAAAAAGAAATAAAAAAAAAACGTAGATGTATAATAAATAAGTAAACATATAGATAGATAAATATTGTACAGAGATCCGTGTTCTCGACGCGTTGTTGAAGAGTTAAAGGTTTTATTCGTCGCACGAGAACTACGGACAATAAATGAACAGAGGTTAACAATGAAATGAAGTAATATTCCACGGGATTGATTAATATGTTGTCGTAAGCCTGAAAGTGAAATCCTAGATAATATTCATGAATTTATGTTCTCATAAACTAACTCGGATCATTGTGATATATAATATAATCGAGCTAAATGCTAGCCGCAGCTTTATTCTCTGTTCAAACAAAAACATAGTAATTGTTTGTTTTCTTATGTTGAGAATTCTGTGTGAAGTTTTCGTGTCTGTTCTTACGCGTGGTTATCGATTATTTTTCAATAGTTAATTGCCCTATGTCCTGTTAACAAGAAATATATTTGAAGACTATTAACAATTATTATTTTTTTTGTCTTAGTTGTATTTTGGAATTTTTTAAAATTATTTTACATATATATATATATACACACACACTTATACACGTACATTACTTAACACGTTCCCTGCCGGACTGATTTCCGGTGACTTTCCGTTCACACCGCGTGGGTCGTAGGTGCCCCTCGTTGTCGAAACTATTTATTTTGCTTATAACATATGCCTTATAATATTTATAAAACTGCAAAAATTATTATTATCAAGAAAAAAAATGTAACGTTTAAGATGCATTGTAGAACAAAGAAACATTTTTTGTTTTAACACTTTCACGGCGGGCGGGTCAGATGACAGCAATCGATCAGGCGAGAGCAACCAATCCAAAACGCATTAAATACATAAATATTATTTTTTATACAATTATGGATTAATTGTATTAACATTATTGTTGCTCATGTGATAGTATCTTCATATCTGACGGAATCTGTCCCTGCTCGTTATATCACCGAAGATCGGTGTATGAAGTAATGGATCTGTGAACCAGTAATTACCTTTCTTAGACTTTTTCACAAAACAAATTAGAATGATAATGTCAATAACTTTTTTTAGTTCTATATTACTAGTGTCAGTCTAACCATTCCTTTGTTTGTTATGCTACTGTAACTGCAGTGATTTTGATGATAGCATCTATTTGACTCTGTAACAAGTGCATCTATGAAATAGTATCCAATAATGAATTGTAAACATGATTTTATATTGTTTAAATCTAAAGATTTCATCTGTATTTCTTATTCCCTCTAAAATTGTGGTTTTTTGGAAATATCACTTTCCAACCATTCACAGTCATCATCAAAGTTATTATCATCACTTTCGTCATCAGAATCCCGCCGAAAAACGATGGCAGCCAACGTAACGCATACGTGATGCCCACTGTGAAAGTGTTAAACTATTCAACTATGATGATAATTTGTTAAGTCAAAGAAAGAAAGAGGATTAATTTATAATGTTGTTAATATTGCTGTTTCTGTTATACATTTCTTGTCCTTCAGCTAAAATATTTATAATTATAAAGGCATATTGTGATGTTTTTTTTTTATTAAAATATGTTATAATGAAAAGAAAGAAAGTAATGTCTGATGATCAAGGTGATTGTTCAATATATATGCACGTGTTTATGAATTTTGTATACTTCTACATACCGTACATTCTCCGTTTTATTCTGCTTTATACGAGAGGGTTTCAGAAAATTCTTAGAAATGAATAGAAAGATAATAGTCTGGGCAATAAATTTATTTTTATTTTTCAACATATTTTCCATTAAGGTCAATACATGTGACCCTACCTTGCTCAACTACCATTATTCCGGTGTCAAAGTGCGATTTCTTAAGCTTTTCAAAAGAATCGTCTACTTCAGTTATTACCTTCTCATTTGTGTTAAATCTATTCCCAGCAAGGAATGTTTTCAGTTCTGGAAAGAAATGGAAGTCGAAAGAAGTCGGGTTTGATGAATATGGGGAATGAGGAACCAATTAGAAGCCAAGAGAATGGATTTTGGAAACTATTTGTATTGATGAATGAGCCTCCTAAAGTATACAAAAAAATCTGATTAAAAATGTTCATTAGTTGATGATTGATCATTTTTGATTGTTGCTCACAGGTATTTCGATGGTGATGTTATTATTTTCAGCCATTGTATTTTTTATTTTTTTTTATTTAGTGGGAACAATGCTCAATAATAATTAATTAAACATATTTGACTAGAAAAGAATTTCTAGCTTGTCGAATGAAAAAAAATCATTTGTAAATACATTGCAACTTGTCGATTTTTGATGTTTATGAAAAAAGGAATGAACATATTAACAGTGGTATAATATACTAAAAGTTGATTAGATAAATTTAAATCTGAGTCATGACAAGAACAACACACAACGGTAGTAAATATCTATGTAATTGACAGTAAAGCCAACAGAAAATGAAAATATTTTCTGAATGGACCTATATATTTTCATACACATTCAAATATTTATTTTTGTACTTTCACGATATTTCATAGTACTATTAATATTCATAAATTTCAAATAAATAATTAATTTTTATTAGCAAAGATCCAGTGAAAGATGAATGAAATTGATAAAAGTGTACTGAAATTAATCAAAGATTGTTTGTACATAAAGTTTTTTAATCATGTTTTTCGAACAACAATTACTTTTTAATTATAAAAGAATAAACTCTGTTATCTACCCATTTTATATATATATATATATATATATATATATATATATATATATATATATATATAATGTTCCATCTGTATCGTAGTATGGCGAACGATGTAAATTTTTCATCATCGCAGCACCGAATGACAAATTGCTGAACGGGTTTGAAATTAATTGCTCAAGATGCGCTTAATAATGAATTTCAGTGGATACATTATAGCCTTTTTGTTGATCGCTGGCTACGACTGCCCCACGGTACTTTATCAAAGTCCGTATGTTTAGTATTTCGGTACAACATCGAAGCAAATATTGAATTTTAAAGCGCCTCAGGTATTATAGCGCTACATCGTCCACACACCTAATTCTAGTTAACAGTATCCGAAATTGTATTTAGTGTATTTTCATGTACGTTGTCTGGTCGTAAAATTAACTGAACCTTGAATAAAGTTTCGCGCGAAAGTTGCGTACTTTATTTCATGGCAGATGTAAGTATATTTTATAGGAATCTCGTCTGTGTATAACAGGTACGATAAAATTTATACGGATTCGATGAGTAGCAGGAATGTAGTACTCTGTAACGTCGTGTAATTTTTTTCTTGTTTAACAGGGGATGAAAAATAAAATCTCGCTTCTTTCTTTAAATAATATGATGTTTTTCTTCTTAAATATTTTTAATATATTTAATACGTACTTTATTTTCGCAAATGAATTCTTTTCCCGCTTTACAAATATAAATTTTTTTCGTCATAAGTGGTCAATATATTGTTATCAATTATTTTTGATCCTTGTTTATACGCATTTTGGATTATTGAACATTTTTCAACAAACATTTTTTTGTCCATTGTTTTCAAAAAAAATCTTGTCATTTATAGAGTGAAACAAGAATTTATTTGTAAAAATATCAGGAGTGTCTGCCCCCCGTTCGCTATACCCGTCGACTCCATAGAAGTTTCGCCCCCGTTCGCTTTGCTCGCACCCTGGATTCGATTCTCTCGTATCGCATATATTCACTTAATATCGTAATATATACAGGTAACCCCCGTATAATACGGTCTTTAGGTTTCTAAAAAATGCCGTGTTATGGAAATTTTTGTTATGCGAAATAAAGAACTAGTACAAAAAACGGGGTTAGGTTCCAAAAATTAACAAAACTGTACTATTTTCTTTCAATGACTGAAAGAAATATGTTTATTAAAACAATCATTAATTGACCAAAAGTATTACATATTAATATAACGTAATGTTTTCTTCTCCATCACTGCCAAAGACCATTAAAAGAGGATGTTTTCTTTCTGGTAAAATATCCTCATTCTCTTAGTTTTCTTCTGCAGCATCTTGATTCCTATTCTCTACTTGTTGTAAAAAGTCTGCTATTTTTAGTTCTTTATTTTTACCTAAGAGATCTTTATAAATTTCTTTGTATGGAACTGAGAATTTATGAAATTCTCTCTTAAATTTTGCTCTTCTTTCATAGGAATGATTTGCATTCAGAAAATAAAACTCAAATTTTTTGTCTAAGTTTATGCTTTCCTGTATGCTTTTAAGAATAAATTTTGAACATCAGTGTTTCCATCTGTGTTATCGTCCTCTGAATTAATTTGGATTATCTCAGATCTCATTTCCACCAAATTTTCCCAATTCTCAAACTGTGTTATAAAAATCCGTGTTATATGAGGGTTACCTCTCTCTATATATGTATGTCTGTATAATCATTCTTGCAAATACATTGCAACACAGTTGTTTTATAAAGTCGCACATTTCCTATTACAATTCCTTGTGAAAAATTTCGTGTAACTTGGGGTGTCATCGTTAATAATAATTTAATACAAAATCTACACGTTTTTTATTTTTTTTTTTTAATTTTACGGAATATATATATATATATATATTTATATAATATATATATATATATATATATATATATATATATATATATATAGATAAAAAGTTATTTTAAAACTCAACATCTGTTTCTTGAAAATTGATTAGCGTCTTTGTAATGAAAAATATTATTTATTATTTTATATTCAGAACCAGTCATACACTCGTCTTCACTCGTCTTTTAAAGAGAAATAGTGTTTGATAAAATTGAAAGTATATAAATTTAATTCAGAAACGGTTCATCACTGAAATAAAATTATCGAAACATAAAAAGAAAATTAGGAAATTTCGCCCCAATTACAAGTTGTTTCGTAGTGAAAGGTTGATCGAGACTTTGTGCATTAGTTAAATGAAGGATTTAAAGTGTGAGCATAAAGATGTATTCCTAATTATCACTTTGATCAATTACGATGTAAATGTGCAGTTTATAAGATGAAACGGGTCAAACGTGTAAAAGGGATAATTATAATTTTACAAATGAATTTTTTTCAATCGTCTGTTCCGTTGGTTATGGTATTTATTGACACGATTTTTTATGTCTTGTTGAGTCTGAAACATTTTTAGAAATATTTGATTTCGAAATTATGGGAAACATGAACAATCTGATATAGATTTTGTAAAGAGATACATAGAAATACGTTTATATTCCTTTTTTTTGCAATAACTAAATGTATCTCTTCCTAATATCTGAAATATTTTATGGGTGTTTAGCTCATACTTATTAGACTGATATGTAGTTATTTTTATTATAAATGCATTATTCATTCATTTTATAAATCATAAATTAATCCTGATCAAAAATGATTATTGATTATTTTCAATTGTTACTTATTTGTATTTCGATGACGATTCCATCATCTTCAGATCACTAAGGCACAGAAAAATTCAAAAAATAATATGTTCTGTTACTGAGATTAAATTCAGAGCCAAGTACAAAACAATTAGAGACAAAAGTTTGAACACAGTTTTAGAACATTTTGATTTTATTCTCAAAAGTTTCTGTAGGAACAAAATGTTTCATATGAACAAAAGTTGGAAATTTGTTTATACAAATGAATTCTTTTTTCATTTCAAAAAGTACGTAACAATTGCCTTATCAAAAATGTTCAATAAATTGTTATTAATCATTTTTGATTGTTTCTTATGCGCATTTTGATGACGATGCCATCATCTCTAGAGTGTTAAGTGATAAGAAGTATGAAAAAACTTTATAAATAATAACAATTGTAAATATAATTGTTTATGATGGTAAATTCAGTAATACAGATTCGATAATAAAGAAAACATGAGCTCTTCTTCCATCCCAACGAAATAAAAAAAATCTGAGATTTTTAAGTACTTTGATGCTCTGAAAATGATTGAATTCAATAAAAATACAATAAAACTGATAATAATTTGTTGAAAAAATCATATTATGTGGTTTGTGGATTGAAAAACGAATCATTTGTGAAAGTAAGAAATAATTTAGTGTTAAGTATTTTCGATCAGAAAAAAATGTTTGCTTGAGGAGTAAGTAAAAAATTTATTTGTGAAAGAGCATTTAGCTACAGCGTTAAATTATATTGTGAATAAAATTTATTGATAACCTGTATACCTAGCTAAATAAATGAACAAATTTATTTAGACGTTTCCTATATGTTGACAAATATTAGGTTGGTAGAAAAACAATTGCAGTTTATGACCTTCAAATTCATATACGTTTATTCTTTTTCGATTTTCCTAGTTGTTTTAAGTGGTTCAGAATTGTTGGATGACTAACACCTAATTTTTGTGGAAGGTTTCGAACTGTTGTGCGTGGTTCTGATCCAACTAACGTTTTCAGTTGGTCGTTATGAACTAAAGAAGGACACCATCGACTTTTCATTTTCAAGGCTCTCGTCTCCAGCACGAAATTGTTGGAACCATCATTGAACCGTTTGTTTCTTAACAGCACCCACACCAAAAGCATTGTTTAGTTTATGAGCAGTTTCTACTGTTTTACCAGTCATTTTGAACTCGTATAAAAATGTTTTTATTTGCTTCTTTTCCATCTTTAATTCCATAGCCCAATTTGAAGTAAAATTAATAATAAAACCAAAGTCGATGTTACCAAAATATAGACCTAAAAATGTACTTGAAAATGATATTAACATGAACACGATGAAATGACACTTTCATTGAAAAAAATTAAGGTTAGAAAACAAAAACTTCGATTATTTTTCTACGAATCTACTGCAAAAAGTGATCTAGCAGGTAATAATTCCAAAAAAATATTTACAGTAAACAAATCTGCCACTTAATTTGAATTAAGAAAAATCGGTTCTCCGAAATTAAATTACAGAACAGTTATTAATAAAAAGGTAGACAAATAAAACAAAGATTTTCATACATCGATTCTCGTAAATTAACAATCGATTAGCCACCGTTTCAAGTCGTTGCGCTAATGGTCAAATAAATGAATAAAATCTGTTGAAAGGAAACTGTTCTAAAAATAAATATTATTAGAGGAAAAAAATGTCAGAGGCGCACTTTTTTTAAATTTGCACACCGGTTCACTGAAACATTTTTATTTTCAATGATTCATTCATTATTTTTGTAGTAAGATCGGAAAGTAAATGTTTATCTTGTATTTTCACGGTAAATAAACTAGAGTTTATTAGTAGAGGTGTTAGAGATGATTTGTAAAAGTTTTTTTTTTTGGAAAACATTAATGTGAATATTTATTTTTAGACGTGCACGTGTTTTATTTCCTATATACTTTATTCCTTTTAAAATTATATTCTGTTTTATGTATACAATAAGATATCTCTATAATAAATTTGGTCTTACCAACGAAATTTTCGTTACAAAGATCATACATAATATATGATTGAGTTGCTGTTAGAAACGAATTTGGTTAAGTACAAAAATTATTCATAGAGGAATTCGTTACACGAGGTTTGAAAATTGACTCTCAGGTTGGCACAGTGAAAAGAAATACAATTTAAGTACACTGAAAATGATATTTATTCGAAATCTCAATTAATTTTAATACACTTGTTGCAACGTTCTACAAGTTTTTGAAAATAGTGAACAACGGCATCTGAAGAAATTATTTTCAATTCGACGGTAACATTTTCCTTAATATCTTCTACGTCCTGAAATTTTTCCCCGTTGAGTATAGTTTTTATTTGAAGAAAGTCTTCTGATACCAAGTCAGATGAATAATGTGGGTGATTGATTTCAACAACGCCGTGCATCGTTGAGAAATGATTTAACAATCAGTACAGAATGGACACTGTTATGTGCATGTCTTATTAACGTACACCAGTGGAGTTCAACGCACGGCCCGCAAGGCTCTAGAATGCAGCTGCGACCCAAAGCTTGAAGTCGATTTTATTAAAATAAAAATATGGAATTTAAAAAAATATAAAATACATTTTTAAAACATTACAAATTATAGAATTATATAGCAAGGAACATCGTTTTATGGACAATTCCGATTTAGTTTACTTTCCTATTTGCAAAGTTGTCAAGATTATATTATGGTGGCGATTTGAGCAAGTCTGCTTCAAATATTCAAGAATTATTTTTTGAATTTGAAAACTAGTTTGAAGAATTCAATGCATGTGAAAACGAATTTCTATTATTTAGTGCTCCGTTTGTTTTTTAACATTGAAGAAGCACAAAGTAAATCTAAACGGAATTGATTGAAATTCAGTGTAACTCAGTGCTAAAAGAAAAGTATAAAGTTGGTAGTCCAGATTTTTATTTGTACTTGCCAGATCATTTTATTGCAATGCGTATGTTTGCAGCAAGAATCTTGGCAGTGTGTGGTAGTTCATACTTATGTGAACAATTATTTTCCCTTTTAAAGACTACTAAGACTTCACACAGGTCAAGATTGACAAATGAACATTTAACATCTAAAGTAAAAATATCATAATCACAAGAAATTATACTCGAAATTGATAAAATTCTTTCTGCCAAAAGATTCCAACATTCTAGTAAAAAATATTCATTTTTGTAATTTATTTAATTTAAAATTGTGTTGCAACATTTGATAATAATACCCAAAATGAATGATTTTTTTTATGTAAATTCATTAAAGAAAAAATAATTGTACATTTTAAACGAGTTATTTTCGAATATAAATAAAAAATCTTTTTTCGTTTGATAAGTTTTTTTTGTGTTACGTTTTGTCTGGCTGCACACTCTCTTAAACTGAATTTGGTGGGCATGTGTTCATATATGAGTTTGATATCACTGCCATACACATTTTTTTAATATTTTATGTGTTTATATTGCAGTTTTCCATAATTTACAGTAAAATTTCATATTTACTCATTGCTTCGCGACGACTGACAGAAACACAATGTGCACATCACACATGTGCAAGTTTTCTGCGCAGAAAGTAACAGCTGTTCGATTTCCGCTTGACCACCTTCCATGGATACAAATGTGAATTATTATTTGCTACTTTATTTTGGTTCAACTTCACTTGACTGCAGTCCTATAGCGTTAATTCGGGACTTAAATTGCCAAACCTTGTATATTCAATTGAACTTCTTCGAAAGGCTCGCTTTTTTAATATTTCTGATGAAAAATTCTTTAATATTTATCATTCTAGAGCAAATAATCAAAAACATATATTTATACGGATATTTTTCTTCATCTGATATGTGAAAGTCACTTGCAAAAATTTTACAGAAATTATATATATATATAAGCATTCCAATTTTAATTCTTACATACAAAAAATAGCTACTGATTTATTGATACTTATGCTCGAAAAACATATAAATTAATAATACAATATTGTACAGTGGTTATAATATATACAACACACACATCTACACCCTTCCTCACATACACAATATGGCGGTGAGTACATATAAAAACAGAACCGTTCTGTTTTTAGACCAATAACTTATCGCGCTTAATACAAGGTTTACAAAAAAATATTATTCATAGACCTATACAAGTTATGTTCAATATGACAAACATAATTTATCGTGTAAAGTTCTTTTTTGCAGATGTAACGCACGTGTCTGTTACTTAATCTAGTAAGATTTATAATTTTCATAATTTCGAGTTAACTTCATTATTATTCTATATGAAATACAGATCTTTGTACGTGGGTACGAAGCATAATTATTAGATTAGAAGAAAATGAGTTGTTGACTGAGAAATTAAATTGCAACCACCTGGTCTCACTGAAGAATACGAAACTTGTTCAAGAAACAAAGAAGTAATTAAACATTGAACTCGAGTAGTCGATTGCTTTTTTTATTCGTCTGCGAAGTTTTATGAACATTTTTTTTCATAATCCATTTTTAGCGCTATGGCTTGATTCACTTTCATAAATGAGTTTTTTTTTACTTACTAAATTTCAAAAATTGTTCTGGTCCAGAATGTTTAAAAAATCATTATTTATCATTTTTGATTATTATCAATACGCATTTAGACACTGATTCCATTATCTTCAGAGCGCCAAGGTATGAAAAACCTCCTGAAATTAAAGCTTTTTCTGTACTTATGTATTTTGAGGTTGATGGCATTGTAGTCAAAATGCGCATAAGAAATCTTTAAAAATGATCAATAATCAATTATTGAATATTTTTTATTACAGTTTGTTGTTGTTTGGAGGTATAAAGAATTTATTTGTGATATTTTTAAAAAATTACAAAATGTATACCTGGGTATATGATTAGACTTGAAACAGGTACACCTCAAATTGAACAAGACGTATTTAAAAGAGCACTGAAATATTGGGCCAAATGGGTAAAATGGTTGAATACCGTTTCCCTCATAAGTGTTACGATAGACTATTAAAACTAAACAACTCTACAAACAACCTACCCAAACACAATTGGTGCACCCATATTCAGAATACGCTAGATAAATACGGATTCCTGCGACTATGGGTCCAGCAAAATTCCATGGAAATAACGGGTTACATAGAAAAAATAATGAACAGTATATCTGAAGAGAGCATAAGAAACGATATCGAATGCGTAGAAAATTCGACATATATCACTACACAGAACAGTAAAGAACCCTACTTTCTTAGACTAGACTGCAAACCATACTTGAAATTCAATATGCTACTAAAATACATCAGAACCATAGCCCAAATAAGACTTGCGGGACGCGAAATTCACTTCAATAACAATAAAGGAATTACTCATAAAATATGTGAAACGGACAAGTGCTTAAAGTGTAATTTAAATGTGAATGAACCAATTCAACACCTATTAAGTGCGTGTTCACAATATGAGCCACATAGGAACATTTTCATATAAGCTAATCTGTTTCAAGCATAATGATCATGCAGACCAAAAGTGAAGCAAAGAGTATCTTTTATTATATAACTTCATCCTTGAAATTTTGGTCATTTTGTCTAAATGAATAAACTATGCATCATATTACTCTCAAACACTCTTATATTATTGTACTATTTTATTATTTTAACTATTATTTTTATTATTTAAACTAACCACTATTACTATTTTAAATGTAAAACTGTAAGTATCATAAAAAATTAGCACATGTAAAGTGATACCAACCATCTTTGTAATAGATCATTGCGTATTTCGAATATAAATAAATACATTCATTCATATTTTTAAAAACTGGAGCTGCAACTAACACACAATCCTTTGTATTTTTAAGATTTTGAATTTGATTTTGAGTGTATTCAACGCAAAGGTCTGTTTTTTGTGTTAAAGTTCTGTAATTGATTTGTTTAAAAATACTCTTTTCTTAATGAGAAATCTCTTTTCATTTAACCCTAATTCAATAAATTGTCTCTGAATCGTATTTCTGCTTAATAAGGCTTAATTTGTCTAAAAATAATTTTATTTCATTCGGATAATGTGTTTCTATTGTTTAAAAAAAAACATGAAAAGGAAATGTATATTTTTCTGTGGATATAGGTCTTTCTAGATATCTTTATAAGAGAAATAAGTATAGTTTTTGGCACTCTGGCTAAATTAATTTTCATACGTGAATTTTTCACGCATCTCACGAAAATTTAACATTCTTTTGATCAGATATGTTCAATAAACAATTTTTGTCTATTTTTAAGTTTTGCTTATGTGAATTTGATGGCGAGCTGTCATCTTCAAAACGATATGAAGAAAAATATGACTATTATGTATTTTACCAATTTACAGCTTACGTTACATTTTTTTTGTATTTTACTGTTCTGAAGATAATTTAGATTAGAATTTTTTTACCAAAGCATCTGAAAAAATGTATGACTTGTTTAAGTGAAGTGATTTGGTATAATCGATATAAATCATTGTTATTAATGTATTGTAATTTTATTTCAGATCAGTCACGATGCTACCGCAAAACTCGCCATAAAACCGATAAAAACTTATGGTTAATTCGAAGAGACTCGCATCAAATACCAACATGTGTTCAAAAACAAACTTAATTCTAATTGTAATAATAACACTCCTTCGCATCCATTCAATCAACACTGAATCTAAACAAGACGAGAGAGGTCCGGCGCTACAGAATGGCGACATTATCTTTGGTGCGCTGTTCTCCGTGCACCATCAACCGAAACAGAAGAGGTCCGCCACGAATAATGTCTTGAAGTGCGGTGAGGTGCGCGAAATGTACGGGATACAGAGGATCGAGGTGACATTCCAAACGGTCGACATCATCAACAGGGATCAGACAATTTTGCCGAACATAACGCTTGGCGTCGAGATACGCGATTCGTGCTGGTACGCGCCGGTCGCCCTCCAGCAAAGTATCGAACTTATAAGGGACTCAATTTCGCCGAACTCGGCGTCAGATCCAGGGAGCTGTTCAGCCGACTCGCCGGTAAGATTCGTTTTTTTTCTAGTACTTCTTGAGTATTGATTTTATGAATAAATATGAATGTAGCACAATAACGATTAGTTGTTTTCAACATAATTATTTGCCAGGTAGGTGTGCAAATAATGTACCGAAAAACGAATACTTGAACTAAAATTCGTATAAATTTTAAACTGTTAAGAATATTAAAATGTGAAACATATTCATTGAGACATTTTCATAATTATTGAAGAATGTAGTTAATAGAATTTGAAAATCATTTTTAAAATTTTTTGATATGATAATGTTTTTATTCTGCGATCCCAGTCCAGATGATCTTTGTCTTTTTGAATTAGCTAAACGTTTGTTCTTCATTATTAGATTTCCTATTGTCAACTTTAGGTAGATGCTCAACACGAGTCTTCATCTCTCTGAGGATATTACACGTGCCAAAACTAGTAACGAAGAATAGACATTAGCTAATCTGTTAGGTTGGTAGGAAAATAATTGCGGTTTTAGTTTTCTGAATTCTGATCTTAATGTTTTTCAATGAAAGTGTCATTTCATGGTGTTTATGTTAATATCATTTTAAAGTGCATTTTTCGATTTGTATTTTGGTAACATCGATTTTGGTTTTATTATTGATTTTGCTTCAAATTGTGCTATTAAGTTAAAGATGGTAAAGAAGCAACTAAGAACATTTTTTTGGTATGAGTTCAAAACGAGTGTAGAAGAAACTGCTCATAAACAAAACGATGCTTTTGGTGTGAGTACTGTTAAGGAATGTACGATGCAATGATGATTCTAAATTTTTTATGCTGGGGACCAAAGGGTTGAAGATGAAGAAGGTCGCAGGTATCCTTTAGTTCATAACGACCAACTGAAGATGTTATTTGAATTAGAACCACGCACAACAATTCGAGAGATTGCATAAAAGTTAAGCGTTAGTCATCTAACAGGTTTGGGTCACTTGAAATCACTTAAATTAAAAAATGTATATGAACTTGAAGATCATAAACCATAATTATTATTCTACCAACCTAATAAAAGAAAAAAGCTCTTCAAGACAACGTAAACGTACAACTTTTAAATCGATGAAGAAATGTAGCAATATAGAAAGAAAGTGTCCTTATTAAAACCAGTTTTCTAGAATTAAGGTAGAAACGTATTAGATGTTTTTTTTTATTGTTTTGAAATAAGTGAATTTGTCAACTTCCAAATATTTCAATTTTAGTGCTGTAGTTCATTTTTATATTTGTCACTTCGCACATGCCTGGTGAACATTTTAACAAATGTTACTTTGATCTGGAATATTGTAAACAAATCAACGCATTATTAATTTTTTATCTGTGCCGTTTCTAGGTAACAATTAAGCGAATTGTTTTTTTTGAAAGCCTTTTACAACAAAGAAAACAACTTTATTAATTTAATAATGGTTAAACAATGGGTATGCAACTAAACAATTCATTTTTAACCCTGTGAAGTCGGGCATGGATCTAGGAATCCATTGTTTTCCCATGAAACTTTGATTTTAGAGTACTATCTTTTGGATAATATATTTAAAGACTACTAATCTCTTTGTAATGGGACTAAATTAATGACTCTTTCATTAAAAAAATTACGGTGGTCCAAAAATCAGAAAAAAATGCGTTTTTTTTTTTTATTTGAAAACCTATAAAAATTGTGAACTTAAGAATTGGGTTGAACAATATTTTTTTTCCAAAAGTTCATGGTCGGAAAAAAACAGTATAAATATTTTGTGACTCTACGTCCAGTTATAAGATGTGACCGATTGAAACTGTTTTGAGCACACTTGATTGTTTAAAAATTTTTCACACTAAACAGTACAGCTATTTCCGTAAATTTTTAGTTGTAATCAATTATTCTGCTTTCAATCAAGAAGTTTATGTTTCCCCGAATATTATTAACGATTTTCCGCAATCTATCAGATAGATGTGAAGTTTTTAATGACTACTCTGAATTAACATACAATATTTTTTCTTGTAAGCGACAAATTTATTTTATTTATTTTTTTTATGATAAAATAATGTCGAATTAATCAAAAATATTTCTTAAAAAATTTAGCAGCCTCCCTCCTCCCCGACCCAAAGGGATAAAAAGATTTTTTTTCACTCCACAAACTAAAATATTTTTTCTGATTTAGTGGAGAAAAATATTTGTCTATATCTTAACGATCTGAGAATGATAGTGTCGCTATCGAAATACGCATAAGCAACAATTGATAATGATTTATTGAAAATTTTTGACCTGAAACATTTTTTGCAGTTTGTAAGATGAAAAAAGAATTCATTTGTGATAATTAATTTAACCACAGTATCAGACTATATTAAAACCAACTCATTTCATAAAGTTTATAAAAAATATATTTATTTTTTTCTCAAAAACTGTCTCATTAGTTACATGTTTATCATGCATTAAAGTATTGGTTACAATTCGAAAAACATAAAACTCTATTTGAGTGAATTAAATCGTAAATAAATTAAGTAAAAAAATTTACTAGATAGATTTTGAAATTTTTCACGAAACAATGCATTTATTATCCGCACAAGCCATAAATTAAAAAAAAAGTATCGGGATACGTTCGAACGTGCCATAGATAAAATCATCGCACAGATAAAAGAATACGTGCGCGATATAAAAGTTACTATTTGAATTTTTCAATACATAGAGGGTTATTTGCAACATGTGGACTCGATCCGTTTTTTATCGGACCAATGACGTTCGCGATCGATCGGCGCAAAAGTCATCAATGTAATGGATGAAAAGTGGCCGAATTGTTGATAATACACACAAATCAAAAGCCCGACGGTTGGTGTAATCACTCAACGGCGGCGAGTATTATTTTGATTGCTGTTAATATTCGGCTTTTTGTTCGACAACACTTTCGTTGATTGAGTTGTATGTATAAACATCTAATGTAACGGTTTGGTTTTTATATTGAGTGTTGTTAAGTTTATGATTAAAATTTCGCACAGATTTTCTTGATTGACATGTTTTTTCTTCTTGCTCTCTTTCTATTACAATATATATGTATATATATATATATATATGTAAAATTGTTATCGTTTGGGATACGATACATTTTTTTTTAAAAAAATTAGAAGAGTATAATTTTAATAAACAAATATTATTTGATTATGAAGAAAATTAAAATAATATTAAAAATATAATTAAAACATTTATAAATACAGTATTCGTATAAAAAAATCCTAACGATATTAATGAAAAAAGTGTTTTCTTTTAACCTGAAATCACTTTAAGGACGAAATTCGATATATTAGGACAGTAGACATTCAGAAAAAAGGTTTCAACTGTTTATGCGTTTTTGGATGCGTTAGGTTTTATGAGTTGGATGGGAAAATAAAATAAGTGTGAATGAAACTATGTCATGCATATTATGCGGAGAGATAGAAAGTATTGAGCATCTTTTTGTCCACTATCAAGGACTTAAAATAATACAAAGACAGTAAATAAACAAATAAAACTAATAACTTCTAGGTAAATATTAAATGTGAATAAGAAGGATGAAATCGGAACTGTAAAAAAATAAATAACAGTATAACGGTTACTCCTTTCCGAAACCTGTACAACATAACGTGACGAAAGTGTATCTGTTCGTTGTCCATTTTCGAAAATTTTGCTTACACACAAATCGAATCGAAACAAGTGCGCCTGATGCTTAATTGATAGCTGTGACCTTCCAAACGATGTATAACCTGAATACTTTTTTTAATCATGAACGTCGCCATGAGGCACTCTTAACACCTCCTATTGATTAGTATAAAAACTTTTCTACTGATCCAATAGTTGTTTATTACCGCTTTCAGTTCATTACTTAAAGAAAATCACTTGCCACCAAGGTATTTATAACGAAATACTTTTTAATCTTCTCGAATAAGATATGCGGTTAAATCTATAATTTCACTCTCGTTAATATTAAACGAGGCTTGAATATTAAGGAAAAAACTATATACATATATATATATATATATATATACACAAAGATGTACAATGAAGCACGATATTAAATTCTTAAAATTGTATTCCGGCAAAAAAAAGTATTTAATAAGTGCGAAAGTCGAAAAATACTTAAAGTTTGAATGAATTCACTTACACGCAATGAAAGTGAAAAGAAACGAATGAAGGATTTTTGCGAACGGAAAGTTTTGTTTCCTGTTTGATCTCTTGTGAAATTATTCAGACATAACAATCCACGAAAATGGATAAATATAAACGCGAATATCGCACGGCGCGTAAGACGAAATGTAGCCGGTGTCGACTCGAGTATTTTATTAAATCTGTATGCGAGGAATGTGTATCATTTTAAACGACTTTTCGAAATGTATACCACGGCTTGTTTTTTTATTATTGAAGAATTAAACATGGTGTATCGTGAGAGAGGATCGAGTTTCGTTTATAATTCTTTTATTTCATCAAAATTGATAATTTCGGCTAGTACACTTCTGTAAGAAGTGAAATATTAGATTATTATTTATAATCAACTAGTACTGCGGTCCTTAAACTCGGGTTTCAGTTGTGAGTATAGTGTAATGAACTTCATTATAGACATTTCATACATGCTCTATATTAATATATTTGTAACGCATTAACAATTACAAACAGACGGCACACACGTTTATAGTCGACCAGCACTTTATATTAGGTGTAAAAATTAATTCGATGGCTTTAAATCGAATCAATTATAACTCTATTTTAAATAAAAATATTTTCTGTTTGTGTTAAGATTTTGAAGTACCAACTTTAGCATTTAAAAACGCCATATAACTTGACTTATGGAGCTAGGCGTGAAACAGGGAGACCGTTTGTCGCCTCTTCTTTTCATCGCTCTGATGGACGATGTATATAAAATGCGTAAAGCTTGCATCGGCAGGACGAATGTGGGTCATTGGAACATGAGACTTGTTCAATGCCAGGTACTCATTTACGCAGACGACATAGTCTTGATCGCAGACACTGAAGCTGAACTTCAACAAGCGGTTAGAGTAGTATCTTAACCTCGCTAACAAGGGGATGAAAATCAACCCCCGAAAGAGCAATGTGAAATAAGAAGTAAGTGGGGCGGCTCCACATCATCTGCGACAATATTGAGTTGGAGTAGGTTACAAGTTACGAACACCTGGGAAGTATCTTCTATCAGTGTGGCAAGATACATGAAGAAGTTTTAGAGTGCGGAAATGCAACAATGAATATTATCAACTCAGCCCGATGATTGTCGCTAAAACTGAGCTCACGTCTGAAACAAAGTTGATGGTGCATCGTTCGGTACTGAGGTCTATTCTACGTTTTGACAGCGAAAACTTGCTAGCGAGGGGACGAGTTGTTGGTAGAGTGACCGCGGTCGAGATGCAATGCTTACGCCGTATAGCAGTGACAAGTCGGTGGGATCGTGTGTGGAACCAGAAGATTAAGGTTGATCTTAAGCAAACCTCATTGACCATATAATTGCACAGATATAACTACGCTGATTCGGCGACGTTATGAGAATGAAGGATGAAAGGAAGCCGAGACAATTCATGGAGGCAAGACCATATGGCACGAGATCTCGCTGGCGACTTAAGGTCATGTACGAGGAGAGCTGGGCTCTAAAGTAAATAAAAGCATGGCTGAACAGAAGAGAACGGCGAAGGATAGACATGGATGGAGGGCCTTAACTGAGAACCCCCCTCGATGTTACGAAGGCAACTGGAGAAGATAAAAAAGAGATATATTTTGACCATACATTTGGCATAACATCACAAAACAATAGTGAACACGATGGAGTACGAATAGCAGCGTTTTAGGGATTGCATACTTTTAGCTTTTTAATTGAAAAAAAATCCTGCCGAAGCCACCGAAACGATTTGTTCAGCTTGGAGGAAGATGTTGTGATGGATAAAATATGCAAAAAATGCTAAAGCAGTGCAAGAGGTTCGAAAATGCTTTACGACTTATGCTCGACTCAAAGTCGCCATTTTTTTTTCAATAAACGATTCGTCAGTTACCAGACAGATGGAGCAAAGTTATACAAAATGTTAGGGAATTGAGGTTTAAATAACGAGACGTAACTTTAAGTGAAATAAAGGTTTATTAATATATGAACATATGCAGATAAATAAGACAGGGCACCCAACAAATGGCGTGATTGTTTGCTTGTTGCTATGTTAAGGACTGACCATTACCGGGTACACTATCGTGTTGGCAAGATTCTTTATCTTTGGCGTCAATCATCATATATGATAACAACCATACCCGTCGTCATTTGAGAATATACACTGGAATTGATTTTGTACACTATATCGATCTTTTACATCAATATTCTTCACACAAAATAATGGGGGACATTTGAGGATTGAAATGTATTCCATTTTTCCGTAAACATTAATTTTATGTAAAAAGGCACCGGATTAATTTGTACACCGAATATAATGATGCAAATAAATAAATAAATAGACTTTGGACCTATTATTAAATGGTTAGTAAAAAATACGTAATAATACAGTTTTAACAGTGTTGTTAAATTAACTTTCAAAAACGATTTACTTTTCTCCCCACAAACCACAAACATTTTCTTTCAGTCAAAAAATGTTCATCAGCCTTTATAAAACATTTCATGGTTTATGAAGTGAAGAAGGAATTTATTTGTGAAAGTGGTTCGTAGTTCCAATATATGTTATTAACTCATAAAGCGCTGCTGTTGCTATACGCAACATTAATTTGATAATTTTTTTTTCTTTGCTAAAAATATTTTTTTAAAACCGTTTCAAATAACAGTACGCGTTGATTCAATAGCAATAGAACTACATTATTATTTTTTTCGATTTTTGCGAACGTGAGAAAAAAGCGAAATAGATGTAGACTTTGCAAGAGCCAGACTATAAATATATATATATATATGTAAAAAGTACAACGTTTTTCTCCACTCGAAGTGTTTTAGCAATTATCAGGGCATTCGATTCGGATTTTAATGAAATAAATGAATTTAAATTTTAAAACATACTAGTTTTTATTTACTTTTATATATATATATATATATATATATATATATATTTGATAATGATAATATTAGTCGCTACTGTTGCGTCTACAAAACATCTCACTGTGGAAAACTAAAATTTTTAAATTTTTGTTTTCTAACCCTAAGTTAATTAGAAGCGACCAACAACCAAAGAGTAGCAGCTTTTAATGGGTTAATTTGAGTATTATTCCATTTTCCCATTTAAATAGTAACCTGTAATTTATACAAATTAAAAGAAATCTATTTTCAGGTCGACGTCGATGGCGAACCAGATAAATCTCGTGTGAAGAGTCCGTTTATCGGCGTCATTGGACCAGGCTCTTCATCAGTAGCACTGCAAGTTCAAAATCTTCTGCAACTCTTCCATATACCACAGATCGGATATTCGACGACCTCGAAAGATTTAAGCGACAAGAGCCGATTCAATTATTTCTTGAGAGTAGTCCCTTCTGATTATTATCAAGCACAAGTGATGGTGGACATTGTCAGAAATTTTAATTGGACGTACGTTTCTGCTGTTAATACAGATGGTAAGATTGAAATAAATTTCAATTTAACATTTTTGTTTTCGTTCTAAAAAATCATTTATTTTTCTTGAAAGCTATTAAACTTATTGAGAAAAATGGCATGATTTGTATAGATATTGAAATCATCACAATTAAAAATCGATGAAAGTACATATTTAATTCGTAGAGCTTTGGAGACAGACCGAGAATCTTGATTTTGATTTTTATGAAACTTATGCAATAAAAATGATTTTATTAAAAAAGATATTAACTTTAAATGAAAATTTATATATATTTATGTTATAAAATAACTCATTTATATATTGTTATTATTTTAAATTATCATTTGGGAAAAACTTTTCAGCCATTAAAAATTTATATTATTTTTTTTTTAAAAATATGTAAATTCATCAATACTTTTTTAAAGGAAGAAATAACAGATCACTCTTTAAAAATATATGTTTCAAATATTAATCTGATATTTTACGTACATGTTCTGGAGTGAATATATATTTTTTTATATTTCGAACCAAGAGACACGATCTTAGTTTAATATAAGTTTATAATTTCGCTAATAAATTTATAGTAATTGATACTGAATAGAATATACTGTGAAATTGCAATAAAAGTACGAGACAACTAGTTTAGAGAACTATATGTATGTGTAAAAATTTATTTACGTCTGGAAAAACCTCTCTGAAACGGAAAACAAACAAAAAAAGCTCCCGAGCCTGTTTCATTTTATTCTCTTCTTATAAACCGCCCATTGGTATAATTGAATAACATCAAACGTACCCTTTCACTGCTCTCAGTCAACCGCGAAGCGCGCCGACTGAAAACACCGACAGAAACGCTGAATCTTCCCAGTTTATTTTTAATTCGACCGTGTTGCACATCATCACCTTTGTTCTCTAGTGAGCGAGCAGATTTTAGTGAAACTTTGCCTATTAGCTTTTTATATGTAAAACATTGTTTATTATTGCCGTTATTGTTTATTTTTCCGCAATTTAAATTTAATTATAAGTCAGCATTTTTTCCCGAACGACCGTTGAAAAATACACGTAATGAAAATGTTGGTACTTAACGAGGTAACAACAATGCTACATCGCCGCAAACTGTGCTAATAATCTGGTTGGGGTAAAAGTTTCTGTGTTTGTATAGGGAGATACAAATTAGGTAGATGCTTTTAGATGGCACGTCCGTTTTGAAACTTACTTTCGTGTCGAGGTTTTATTTTATACTCCGATGGTGCAGAAATGATTTTAAAATAGTGTCACTGAACATTTTTAATCAGAAAAAAATTGTTTATAGATTAAAAAAGAATTATTTTGTGAAAGTCCAAGATTTATTTGTTATCTGTACATTTAACTAGAAATTTATCGATTTAAAATATGTTCTATTAATGCGCATTCTTTAGAGATTTGGATGAATACGTATAAAATAATACTTTCTTTCTTTACGAATTTATGATAATTTTTTGAAAATTGATATGAATAGTTTAAATACACGTATTGATTCAATTATGTATTAATTTTAAATATGTTCTCAACAGAGAATTTATTTTAGCAGTGATAACTGTGAAGAGATTTGTACAATTTAATAATAAATTAGTATTAGGTGTTTGCGAAAATTTTAGTCTTTCTTTGTCAAGTTTTCACTTTATTTTTACAATATATATTAGGTTGGTGTAAAAATAATTGTGATTTTTGCATTATAATTTAACTTTTACATTCATTGAGTCTATAGAGAACTAAATAAAAAAACACCAATTACAAATCAAGCAATGTATTAGCTTGGTGCAAAAATAATTACAGTTTTTACATATCGAGTATAAAGACGCATATATCAGTTAAAAATTAAATTTATTAGTCAAAATAAAGACCATTGGCCTGCACACATTTCTACCAACGAGAAATGTGTTCGTTTATTCCTACAAGATAGAATTCTGGAGTCCTAGAATTCACAAATTCATCGAAAGCGCTTTGAGTTAATGCTTGATCTTTAAAAACCTTCTTTCGTAGGAAATTACACAAATGTTATTTAAAAATTATAATATGTTGAAGACAGTTGCAGAGAATAATGTAGGTGAGGTGAGGTTTTATAATCCAGTTCATTTAATTTTTTTAAAGTCATTTGTGAGACATGTAGTTGGGTATTGTCATGAAGAAGAATTGGTCCTCTTCGATTGACTAATATTAGCCATAAATGATGCAACTTCTTATAATTTTTTTCAATTTCTTGACGATATTCTTCTAATGTTATTATTTCACCAGGATTAATCAATGATGCCATTTGCCACCACCAAATAGTGGTCATAATAAGCTTCGGTTTAGAAAACTGTTTTGGTTCTTCTCCTCGGTTTATCCATTGTGATGAACGTTTTCCATTGTTATATATTTTCCATTTTTCATTACATGTAACAATGCGATCATTTTTGTTACGCAAAAGAAGCACAGAGCAGACTTCGTATCGCCGAACTGCTTGATGTTCGTTTAGTTCATACGGCATTCACTTATCTAGCTTTTTTTCCAATTAGGCTCAAATGTCGAACAACTGTTAAATGATTAACATTGAGTCCTTCTGCTACCTCTCCAGTTGTTTTGCCTAGATCCGCTTTAACGATTCTTAAATCATTATTGTCTATAGCTGAAGAACGTCCACAACCCTCTTCATCATCAAGGTTTTCGTTTCCATTACGAATTTTTTACAACAATGTTCGCTTCAAACATCTGTAGTACGTGAACAGAGCGTCACTTCTGGATGAAATTTTGCCTATATTAGTTTGAAAAGTGACACTTGATGTCCGTGATGTTACCAAATGAGTGTAGTGATGCCACATCATAGAAAATTATCAAAGTTATCAAACGACCGACGTATAATTGAGAAAATCTCCTAAGTTTTCAATGTTTTCGTTGTTAATCAATAACTGGCAGTTATAAAACTATACTATTTTATTATTATTATTTTATCAAAAATTGTGTTAATCATCTTTCCAAATTCTTTATCAGTGGTTTCTGTTGGAGTCATTTATAAACATTAATTCATTATAGGCTAGCATATCAAAAATAACTTACATATTCATGATTTTTTATATTTAATACGGTATTGACGTGATAAATTATTCACCATAATTTTATAGACTTATACACATTGCACTTTTTTTTAATAAAAATGCCGGTAATGCTTTATTAAACATTTTTTACTAAAAATCTTTGCAATTTGCGGAGTGAAAAAATAATTCATTTGTAAAAGTGAATGTATCAGAACTATATTATTGTGATATAGATTATTGCAAAAAAAATATTGTAACCTGCATATACAGTTGTTACAGGATAAAAAAATATAAATCAATATGTTTCAATTCATGCTAAATTTTAATATCAAATACAAACTATAGAATTGATTAAACATTACACTTTAAGTTTTATTACTATAATTCCATCTAAATTTAAATGTGTATCTTTATTGATGAATATTTGTATTCAAAAATTAATTACATGTCATTAATAACGAAAAGCTTTGTAATATCATAAATTCTATGACATAGTGCAGTAACGAAGCTGAATAATTAATAATATATTTTAGCATTAGCATTTTAATGCTCTATTACAAATAGTGTTTTAATCGACGTTGTATCGATAACGCCTCATTTGTTTATATACACACTGATATATATATATATATATATATATATATATATATATATATATATATATATATATATGTATATTGTTTGTACAAACTAATTCGGTGCCTTTTTTGTAGCATATAAATGTTTACGGAAAAATGGAATATATTTGAGTCATCAAAACATCTCAAATTATTTTATATATCTTTGTCTCATCTGTTGAGTAACTAACGAATTCGTTGTCGAAAAAAGATAGCGGTTTTTCGTCGATGAAGTCGTAATACATTTTCGGACCTATTTTACTGTTTTATCATTTTTTGTATACTTTATACGTCAAAAAATCTTCTCTCAAAGCTGAACAAATCATTCCCCATTGCTTCGGAATCATTTTTTTCAACTGCAATCTGAAAAGTATGAAATACCTAATATGCTGCTTTTAGGACGCTATCGTGTTCACTGCTGTTTTATGAGGTTATACCAATCGCTTGACCAACATATATAATATTTTTAAATGTCAAGGCTAGAACTTCAAACTCCTAAAACGATGAGAAAATATTTTAATTTAAAACAGAGTTATGACTGATTCAATTTGAAGGCATAGAATTCATTTTTATAACATATATATATATATATATATATATATATATATATATATATATATATAGAGAGAGAGAGAGAGAGAAAGATTTTTTGTGTAAAGATCTTCAGTACTTTTGAATGACAATTCTGGAACACAAAATAAATAAAATTGTTTATTCAGATTGATAAAAAAAATATACAGAAGCCTTAGTTTATCATAGTAAAAACTAATTTTTCGTATCTAATTTAGCATTGAACAGGTTTTTATTTTACTTAGAAATTTGATAAGGTTTAGTAAGCAATCATAATTGTATGTTTTCATAATTCTGATTCCGTTGATATGTTTTCCCGGCCGTCTTTGTCCTTTTAGTTCATTTAATTATATATTTTCACTATTACTTTTGGAAAGAGTGCTATTTTCAGGTAGATATCGATCCATGATTATCTATTGAACATTTTTGATTAAAAATTAAAGACAATAGGCAAAAATGTATGGGTGTTATGCTAATCAATGGTTATCAATGATATTGGTGTCATTGGATAGATATTTTTGACTTGATTCACTTTTACTGTGGTCACTAAGCTGATATCTAAGAAAGAATTGACGAAATGCGACAAATCGATCATTCAGAGACGAATATTTAACAATAAACAGATAACAGGACGAATGATGCGTTATATTAGTTGCATCCATGCGCAGTTCGGTGCTTTTGTACGTTCCCATACTGATCAGTTTGTTCTCACTATAGACCTGCCCATTAAATGCCAAATCAACACATTTCATGCAGACATTTCCATGTGTTTTTTAAAATGCACATAAAATAAATAAATACATAATATACATTTATTAATATGTCCCATTATCAATAAATCCTCCACAATTTTTTTTGGAATTAAGTTTAACGTCCATAGTAAAAGTTGATGTACTCATTAATACCTATCCAATGACACAAATAACATTATCGTAACATTATCGTTTATGACACAAATAACATTAACAGATTCTAAATGCTCATTATTTTTTGCGTTTTATAGGATGAAAAAAAACTGTGAAAATATTGGTTTTTATTTGGAAAATTCTCGTTGAGTTTCAAATAATAAGTTAAACAAAATGGTCGAGTACAACTAAAATATTATCGTTTTACGAAGAAAAAATATCGCACAAGTTCAATTTATTATCATGATTGAAATGTATTTGTGCAGAAAAAATTAAGATATTAAGGATAATATTGTTCTGACACTGTGGCTAAATTATCTCGTGTAAATGATTTTTTTTCTCTTCATGAGGCATAACAATATTTGTGATAAAAAATGTTCAATAAATGATTATTGATCATTTTTTATTGTTACTTGTGTGTATTTCGATGGCGATTCCATTATACTCAGAGCGGCAAAGGACAGAAACATGTTATTTGACTAAGAACAAACATAAAATCAATAATCATTTATCGAACATTTTTGATTAGAGATTTTTTTGTGACGTGTGGAATGAAAAAGTAATTACGTTGTGTCAATATTAAGGATCTGTTTCCCTGTTTATTGCAGTACGTGAAAACACTTTATTTGCACAAAAGTCAATGCCAAATAGCTAATATTAAAAATTGAAATACACATTTTTTATTGAAATACGAGTTCAAGCGTTATAACTCATACTAATATGTGGACTTGTAATATTTAGG
Organism: Acanthacorydalis orientalis; assembly: GCA_034766995.1. NCBI lineage: Eukaryota > Metazoa > Arthropoda > Insecta > Megaloptera > Corydalidae > Acanthacorydalis > Acanthacorydalis orientalis. Next base: position 14,260,574 of record CM068315.1, on the reverse strand, counting down.
CCTTTCTGTTTCCATGTGAGATATGCAGTCACTTTTATACTATTTATTTGTGTTGCCAGATCAAAATTGATAATTTGAAGAGTTCAGTTTCTTTTGTGCTTTCATCGTAAAATTAAGGTGTTAACCGATTAAATATGGCATTTATTTAAATTTAAATAAGGAGCAGTTTAAATCTAGATTTTCAGTCGCGGATACTATTACTCATATTTGTTTTTGCGTGCAAATGATAGATATCGATACGCTCTAAAACTCCAAATAATCAGAAAAAGCTCCAAACTTTTTCATTTTTCTTTGTTATATTTTTTTTAATATATTCTCTCTAATAATTTTCTTTAATATATTCTCTCTAATAATTTTCTTTGTTATATTCTCTTCATAATTTATCAATTTGATGATTTAACTAATTCTCTCTCATTTATTTTTTCAACGTATCTAAACTTTATTCAATTATTAGGTTGGTAGAAAAATAATTTCAGTTTATGATTTTTAAATTCATATACATTTTTGTATATGTTGTGTGTGGTTCTCATCCAATTAAGGCATTCAATTGGTCGTTATGAACTGAAGAAAGACGCCCGTGATCTCCTTCATCTTCAAGGGTCTTGTCCCCAGAATGAAATTTTTGGAACCACTTTGCACCGTATGTTCCTTAACAGTATACTCACCAAAAGTATCGTTTAGTTTACGAACAGTTTCAGCTCCTTTACCACCCGTTTAAAAAATGTGTTTTTTTTTTGCTTTTTTCCATCTTTAATTCAATAGCCAAATTTGAAGCAAAATTATTAAAAAAATTAAAGTCGATAAAATATAGACTGAAAATGCACTTCAAAATGATATTAATATGAACACGATGAAATAACACTTTCCTAGGAAAAAAATTAAGGTTAGAATTAACAAAAACCGCAATTATTTTCCTACCAAACTAATATATTTAAAAAAAATTCGAGAAATGTTTTTGTAATTTGTGGAGTGAGTGAAAAATTCATCCGCGAAATATGTTTTCATTTTGAAGAATAAACTTATTAAGGATGTCTTATTACAATATACAAAAATCATTCTTTGAACATTTAGAAAAAGAAATGTTTTTGTTTTTCGATGAATCGTAGTAGTATATATACTTTTTATTTAAAATTTCGCTGAAATTTCAAACTGGACTGATAAATTTAATCATATATTTATTATCCGTCGTGTGAATAATTTGTAACGTATGTTGTTAGTTTGTTTTTCGGATCGATTCAAATAACAATGCTGATAATTAGGACGATATAAACGTTTGCCAAATGGCAGTTTACCCAGGCAATCTAACTAAACGTATCCGCCAACTATCCCATATGTGTGTAGCAGTTACACTAATGAAATTGTGGAGTTTTTGTAGTGGTGGTACACACGTACACCAACAGTCCCTCTTCGAATGATTATACTTATTTCGTCGATTACATCATAATAAGATCAATTTATTTCGTTGTCGATTCAAATTAAAACACGATCATTACGCTTTCATTGTAATATTTTTTTTGTTTTTATTATTTGATTGGAAAAAAATCAGCATTGTAGACGCTTTGTTCTTGTCGAAATGAACACATTATCGTTTCATTTATTATCGTCGGTTCAACAACAATGTTTTTTTTTATTCAATAACAGTGGATTCGAAACAGGTGTGAGACAATAAGCGTAGGGCCGAACAGGTCGCTGTTTGAAAAAATTCGAATTGGTTTCACCGTGATTGTAAATTCATATATACATGACCAGACATGGTTGTTGGTGCGTTTATATGTAAATTAAAACTGTGAGGAAAAGGTTATCGGCTATATGTACATACATTTTTATGAAAAGTTTAAGAGCAGGAATAGAGCTTTTTTCGTTTCTACATATTAATATATACAGAAACGTGTTTATATATATATATACATATATATATATATATATATATATATACATATATATATACATATATATATATATATACATATATATATATATATATACATATATACATATACACATACCATATATTTCGGCGTATAGAATGCCCTTACATATAAGACGTAGTTGAATTTAGAAGGAAGTTTTTTAAATTTTTTCGTATACTGGTGATAATAATAAAATAATTTTAGTAGGTAGATTTCTAAATGGGAAATTCCAAATGTACATAATAATGTTCATGAAATGTACTTGTACTTTTATTTACATAATAATGTAAATAAAATATACTTGTTTAAATAAATGCATGAAATAATGTAAATAAAATTTTTACTTCTCTATTTATTTGGTACTTCAGAGAGACGCTTCTTCCACATCTTAATTATTGAACTCATGATCTTTATCTCTGCTGTATAAGACACACCCGAAAATTATAATCAATTTTTTGGTGTTCAAAGTGCGTATTGTACGCCGAGGTATACGGTATATATAAATATATATATATATATATATATATATATATATATATATATATATAAATATAAATATATATATATATAAATATATATATATATATATATATATACATATATATATATATATATATATATATATATAAATATATATATATATATATATATTTATATATATATATATATATATATATAAATATATATATATATATAAATATATATATATATTTATATATATATATATATATATATATATATATAAATATATATATATATATATAAATATATATATATATATATATTGGATCAGTGAAAAAGTTCCATTCGATTTGAAATTGAAACTTAGGCGATTGTTTTTCGCAGAAAACTCTTTCATTAATCAATGTATTTACCATCATTTTCTGAAATCATTTTTCAACGATCAGTTAGCTGTTGAATTTCTCATTCAGAAAAGCTACTCGATTTTTCAGCAAAAAAGGCGGTGAGGTGGTTTTTGGCAGTCTCCCTGGTGTCAAATTTTTTACCATTTAAACAATTCTGCAGCGATCTGAACAAATGATAATACGAAGGTGCAATGTTCAGAAAATACGATGGATACGATATGATTTCCCATTTCAACTGCCTCAGTTTTTGCAGTGTCAGTTTTGTTGTAAGTGGTCTTGCATTGTCGTGGTGGAAGATGACCCTTTTTCGTTTGAACAAAATCGGACGCTTTTCTTTAATTGCTGCGTTCAGTTTGGTTAATTGTTGACAGTACTTCTTCTCCTTAGTAGCCGTTTCGCACCGTGGGAGTAGCTGAAAATAAACAACACCTTTGTAATCCAACCAAACACACGGTAAAAATTTCATTGGATGCAAGTCAGCTTTGGCGACTGGTTCTGTCGCTTCATTCGCTTGTTTCCTGGTTAATCTGCGTCGAACATTGTTGTATAGGAGTCATTTCTCATTACCAGTCACCAAGCGATTCAAAAAGGCTTCTTATTGAGTCGTCCAAGCAAAGAAATTACTGAAGAGATACGATCAAATTTGTTTTTTTCAGACGAGTGCGGCACTCACGTATCGAGCTTCAACGTAAACTCCAGTTTCTTTAAATGCCGAAATATAGTCGATCTGTCAACTTTGGGTGTCTCGGCAATCTCTTTCGTCGAAAGTAGTGAGTTATTATCAACTGAAGTGCGCATAACATCGTCGTCGATCTCAATAGGGCGTCTAGAGTGGGGTTGGTCTTCGAGGTTAAATTTACCAAGTCGAAATTTAGCAAAGGATTATGTAAAGCATTCTTTACAGTTGGAAGTGATTGTGCATGATCCAAGTAAATCTCCCAAATATTTTTCGTTGCCGTGCCAATGGTTATTCCTTTCCAAAACTCGTACAACGTAACGATACGAAAGTGTATTTTTATTAAGTGTATTATTTCGTACGTTTCACCAACTGTTTTGATTAGCTTAAAATAAAATTTAATATTGGCTCTTTATTTCATAGTATCTTTTCGACGAGCATCAATAAGATAGTGTCACATTTAATATCAAAACTAATGACGTAGATATGCTAGCACCTCGAAGTGTTGGGTGGTCATAACTGAAATGTCAAGCATTTTTAATTTACTGATGAAAGCCGAAAATATGTTATTTTTATACATGAACTTTTCTCTAGAAAAATTGTGTACACATAAATTAAATTTCACAAATAAATTCTTTTTCACCTCACAAACCACAAATATTTTTTTTATTAAGTGTTCAATAAATTATTGATCTTGTTTATGCTCATTTTGATGGAAATGTCATCATATTCAGTAAGTGTAGAAAAATCTCTTTTATACCTTGACTTTTTTATGTGCTTTGGCGTTCTAAGGATAATGATGCCGTTATCGATCACACTTATTTATTGAATATATTTAACCAGAAAAATTGTTTGTGGTTTGCGAAGTAAAAATACAATTCATTCGTGATAATGAATTTATTCTATGTCTAAACTATTTTATATCCAATAAATGATTTTTTGATTCTTGTATACGTAATCTAATTGTGATTTTAAGGTATTGATTTTCCTGGAAAAATTCTACTAGTTAGAAAAGACAACTGTAATATTCTCCAAACATTTTCTCGCTACACCGACTCACGTTTCTCACTATTACTACATTCCGTTTGTGGAATCGTTCCCAACAACTACTCGCGATAAACATCTCGTCGGAATTCATAATCCGTGTCTGAAATTCAGATATTTAATTCCTCGCGAACTTCTATTTCGAATTAAGTTGTCTGTGAAGTTGCTACAAACGTTTCGATGGAATTATGTTAATTTCCGGTAGACGGTGAACAGTGCCGCGCTTCTAATCTTGTACGTTCGCAGAACATTGTCAACAGCGACGGGCCGCGTAATTTTATTGATTTTTTATGTTTTCCAATTTTTTGTCATACTGAAAACTGTAATAAGGATGCAAGAATTATTGGATTTTCTTTTGAGACAGAGTACGTACGGCCACGACTTCCCTTTTTCTCTTAATTTAATCATACATATTGATTAAAAACATTGACGTCGATTTGTGATCAGTTCTTGAAACTTGGATAGGAAAACATTGTTAGAGTTTAAATTTTATATGCATGTAGGATGAATTTAGTTCTGAACAAGGTTACAATTTAATTTAGAAAGAAGTTTATACAGATTCACTTGTATCAAGTATTTTATTAGGTTTGTAAAAAAAATAATTATGATTTTTGTTTTCTAAATTTGAACTTAACTAAACTTGAACTTTTCACTGAAAGTATCATTTCAACGTATTCATGTTAGTATTATTTTAAAGTGTATTTTTGGTATGTATTTTGGTGGCATTGACTGGTTTTATTATTAATTTTTCTTTAAATTGGACAGTTGAATTAAAGATGTATAAGAAGAAAAGAACAGCATTTTTTGCATAAGTTCAAAACGGGTGTAAAGCAGTAGAAATTGTTCGTAAATTAAACGATGTTTTTGCTGTGGGAACTGTTAAAGAACGTACAGTGCAATGGTGGTTCTGAAAATTTTGTGCTAAGGACAAGAGCCTTGAAGATGAAGAAGCTCGCGGGCGTCGTTTTTCAGTTCATAACGACCAACTGAAGGCGTTAGTTGAATGAGAACCACGCACAACAATTTTAGAGCTTTCATAAAAGTTAGATGTGGTAGTCATCAAACAGTTCTGGGCCACTTAGAACATATAGGAAAATGAAATTTAAAGTTTATAAAGCGCAATTATTTTTTTACCAACCTAATACTATTAATCAGTTTTAATTTTTAAAAACAATTAGATTATTGTTATTCCAAAACTATAGAAGTAGTTAAAGAGGGCTTGATTTCTTGTTTACATGAAGCAATCCGTAAAGTTTGTCGGTTTATTCCTGTTAAAATAATTAAGAATAAGGATATCTTACATAAATGAATCATTCTTCATCGCAAGAATCACAAAAAAATTGTATTCAAAATCTGTATGTTTCTGAAAATGATATGATTTGAAATATGTAGAAGAACCATCAAAAATCGTTAATAATCAATTGACGAGAAAACTTTTTTGTCGTTTTTAGTCGATGAAAAAACTAATTTATGAGAATGATGGATCCATGTTTACTTCTAAATAATGGAGTGTCTTAAGAAGGTATCAAGATCACATTGGTTACAATGTATGTCAAAGAACCGAAACGAATTATTTGTGTTCATTCTGGAGTTCTGATGATTGAATTGGTAGAAACGATCTCGTAGGAGGGAATGAAAAATTATTTCAAAATTTCAAGGAAATTTTGACCTAAGAAATTTATACTAATGTGGACTGTAAATTTCAGTTCTAAACTCGTAGTGTAGAATGGTACAAAGACCTGTTGATTTTACAAGATGAACCAAAAGCGTTGATTGATTTTTAAACGGTTTTCTAAGGAGAAAAGTTAGTTTGTGAAATTAAATTTATCTACAATTCAAAAACTTTATTGTGACAGTAAAGATATATACAAATATTAATATAAGAGTCATTTTTAAAGAATTTTTCATTTAAAAGTAGTAGATATTAGGTTGGTAGAAAAATAATTGCGGTTTATAACCTCAAAATTCATATATATTTTTCTCAGTTAATAATTAAATTTATTAATCGAAATAAGCACCATTAGAATCGACACAATGCCAATTAATTACAAGTTTATCTATTCCGGTGGTGTAAAATTCCAGAATTCTGGAGTTCATAAAATCTCGAACTGCACTTCCGGCTGCAGCTTGGTTGTTGAAGACCTCACCCTGTAAGAAGTTGTCGAAGTGCTTAAATAAGTGATACTCTGTTGCCGAGATTTCTGGTGAGTATGGTGGATGAGACAAAGATTCATAGCTTAATTCATTCAACTTCTAGAGGGTTAACGTACAAAGTGTGGTTATGTATTGTCATGCAGCAGGATTGGATGTTTTTGAATGACCAGTTCGGGGACTAGACGTCGCAGTTCTTGGTGCATTTTGTCGATTTCTTGATAATAACTCTCAGCTCTAATGGTTTCGCTAGGAATCAAAAAATTGTAGCGGATTGTACCGAGCGCACATTACCAAAAAGGCACTATAATTTTCTTTTAGTGTAATATTGGTTTCGCAAAAAGCTTTGGGGATTCATTTTTGTCCAACCAATATGCAGACCACTTTCTGTTCACGTAAAGGATCCACATTTCGTGGAGTCTTATTGTGCGTGGTTCTGATTCAACTGGTCGAAATGTCCTAAAGAAAGACGCCCGCGACTTTCTTCATTTTCAAGGTTCCCCAGAACGACATTTTTGAAACAACCATACGTTCTTTAACAATAACCATACCAAAAGCAATCATCCGTTTTCAACGCGTACAAAAAATTTCTGTTATTTGCTTCTTTTCCATCTTTAATTCAATAGCCCAATTTGAAGCATAATAATTTGAAAATTAATAATAAAATTAAAGACGATTTTACCAAAATACAGACTGAAAATGCACTTTAAAATAATATTAACATGAACACGATGAAATGACACTTTCATTGAAAAAATAAAGGTTAGAAATCAAACAAAAACCACAATTATTTTCTTACCAACCTAATATTTTACAAGACTACTAAGACCTTAAGTCTTATGCCTTGCGGAAACATTCATTTGTGAAAGTGAATTTAGCTATAAAGCCAAATTAAATTGTAACAATAAAATATGCATAAAAATTAATATTAAATTCTTTTTTAAACAATTGTTCATATAAAAATACTAGATATTTTACAGAAGCAATAAGTATTTGAACTGCAAGTTTTAAAAATCAGTATTTCTTGAATAACGTGACGAAATTAATCCATTTTTAAACATATTCGTAAAACCGTAGGAAAATTTAACAGTATGTAAACTGTATATATATATATGTATGTATATATATATATATATATATATATATATGTATATATATAATTATATTTAACAATGTTGACATAAAGTTTTGTACTTTTAAACAAATTCTAGATGGAATTACAGGCTGATGTTTAAAGACAAACTGTGAAACGCGTACGAAAGTACGTGTTGAGTAAATAAATCGTTATATAAATTTGACAAACAAAAATCTACAGTTAACACAATACGTTAAGAATAAGGATATATTATGAAAACATGAGACGAATTCCATTTCTAGTCTCGTTTAAACTTGAAAATACTAAGAGATTTTTTCGTACTGACGAAAATATTCAAATAAAAATAGTCTATTTTATTCTAATGCTATTTTTGAATTTTCGTCAGATAGGTAATAGTTCTTCAAATTTCGTAGTTTATTATTTTTTTAAATTGATGTACTGTAATATATTTTATTTTAATGAAGAGATTTGTTTAAAAAAATATGATTAATGTGTAGCTGGGGAACATTACCTCCTATGTGAAGTGAGTATCTAGTTCTGAGGCTTTTAGCTCCTACAGATCGTATTATTTGAAGATTTCATGAGTTGGATTGTATCTTAAACTGGTGGAGCAATTTTCTATGACTTCTCGACAGGGACGCATCTAGAAATTTAGTTAGCAGAGTTCCAAAGTTCCCCTGAAGTCACTCTGTTAGTGTTGATTTACATTAGGATAGTAAGCGGTAGATTATACTAGCCTACTTTTTCTCGAGATCTCTCTGTGGTGGAAGAAGAGTATAGTAGAGTTTACTATTACATATGTTCTATCCACTCTACTCTACTCGTTACTATCTTTAGTACTCTACTTGCACTATTCTAAAGTGTTTACATTATGCTAGTAACGGAATAGTACGCACTCTACCACCGTACTCTACCGCTTGCTATCCTCATGTAAACCAGGTCTTACTAACTTGGTTTGTGAGATATTACTATCTTCCAAACTATAGATAAAAGCACAGAAAACTTGATAAATATAAAATAATTTTCGAATCAAAACAGAAAACTACAGAAGAGTTTTATGTCATAATGAAAAGAGAAGAAGAACTATCTGTCATCTTCTTCTGTCTTAACACTTACATGTCCCGTATGCATGATTTTGATTCCCAACAATTTTCGGCGGGTGTCACGTATGTGTGGATTTGGCTGCTAGCGGTTTCCGGGGGGGGGGGTGGTTACATGTGTCTAAGATATTGTTCTCGTAACAGTCTATACCGAAAATAATATGTTTATTTAAAGTACTGAGTGAGATAAAAATGACTAAATCCATCGCTAGTGGTAAGTAAAATCTTTCTACAGCATAATAAATAAATCGAAAGGTTGGACTGACATTAGCAATATAGAAATGAAAAAAATTATTAGCCTTATCATTCTAATGAGTTTGGTCAAAAAATCTGAGAAAGATCATTACTGATCCACAGGTCCTTCAAACACACTACTTTATATTCACAGATTACTTCATATACCGATCTTCGGTGATATAATGAACATAGACATATTCCGTTAAATATGGAGATATTGGCACTTCAGCAACAATGAAAATTGTAAAGACAAATAAGATAAAATTAAACCTGTTCTTACATATTGCAAAGAAAAATTTTGTACAGTATACAAACCAAAAAAGAACTGTCCTATGACGAAAGCATCATACCTTGGAGGAGAAAATTCTCATTTCGTACATACAATTCAAATCAAATCACAAAATGCGAAATATTGGCATGACGATGGTCTATATAATGATGGTTTGCCTAAGTGTTACAGGGTATATTTGCAATTTTGAAGTGTATTGCGTACAAGAATATACACTGAACACGACTCTATTTTCATTATTAAACCCATTCGTAAATTTATGGCATGACATCTATATGGACAATTATTATAACAGTGTACAAGCCGCACAACGATTATTACAAAATAGAACAGGTGTTTGCGGAACTATAAGGAAGAATAGAGGTGTGCCAGCTTGTCTAAAAAAATGTAAAATTAGGGGAAAACGCTACAATTTTCCGTAGAAAAAATAATGTCCTGGTGGAAGTATGAAAGACAAAAAAAAATATCTTATATATGATATCAACAATACATTCTGTGAATACAATTGATTTTATAAATTCAAAAAGGAATAAAACATGGTGACATGTGTAGTAGAATATAACAAATACATGAAAGGTGTAGATCGTGCCAATAAATATCTTTTTAATTAACCAATTTTTCGACAAACCAAAAAGTGGAGTAAAATCAGTTATCATAAATGCATTTTAGATCGGTTGATGCCGCCTGAGCAACTGCAAAAAGTACCGAAAGTTCGGCATTTGAAACGCTTGCCGTGATAATGTCAAGATCATGAACAGAAGTCTTATAATAACATATACGAATTTCAAGAATAATGAAATATGCAAACGAGTATAGCTTCAACATTCTAATTAATTATTTTTGTGTTAGTTTTCAATTTCTTCATTTGTTACCATTGAGGGTAGAGTTATAATTTTTTAAAAATAGAACGACTTAAAGTACTGTTATCACTATTTTCTTGTCGTTGTTATCAATTTTAATTCTGTAACTGCATTAAATTTCAAAATAAATATTAGAAAGTTTTACAAAAACTTTTAAAACACATACTTTCATAGCTAGTTTTGATACTGAATGAACATTCACGAATGAATTCATTTTTTAACCCTAAAGATTACAAGAAAATCTTATCAAAAGTATTTAATAAATAATTATTGACGCTTTTTGTATCGTTACTTATACACATTTCAATGGTAACGCCATACTCTTTACAGCCATAAAGTACAGAAAAATCTAATAGTAAAGGCTTTTATGTACCTTAGTGCTTTGGGGATGGTAGTATTGCCATTTGAGTGTATATGAGTAAAAAAATAATAAATAATCAATTATGAAACATTTTGGATTCGAAGTTGGTTTTATGGTATGGGGTGAATGACAAATTCATTTGTGAATACAGTTTTGATACTGATTAAATTCACATTCACAAATGAATTCTTTTATACCCTACAAACCATATTTTGTACCTTGGAGCTCTGAGGATGATAGAAATATTATTAAAATCCACATAAACGACAATAATAAACTATCAACTATTGAATACTTGTAGTGGGAAAAAAATTCTGGTTTGTCGAATGAGTGAAAAACTCGTTTGATAGAATGAATTTAGCTACAGATTAATGTGGTTAATGGAAGTGTAACAGATGGTAGTTAATATGTGATGGAGTGGTTTTACTGTAAATATTGAACACTCTTTTTCATATTATGCATCTTTCTTTTCAATTTTTAAGTCATTAGTTCTGAAAATTTTGTAATTTATATAAATTTTATTCATTTCTCGATAAAATCGCTGTCTTTGTAAATAAATTCTCAGTCTTTGTAAATAAATTCTCAGACTGTATATCCGTATGTCAAAGTTAACACAATTTATGAAACTAAAAGTAGCTAAAACGGAACCCGGTGCACGACATACGGCAGGCACGAGGGCGACGGGCATCGTATACACATTCAATTTTCATAAACTTCCCGCGACGTTTCGATGAATGGAATCACGAGGGAAAAAATTAAATTGTACACAAAGTTATCAATTTATATTCAGTGCTCGGTGAATGCCGCTCTTGAATTCGAAACGAACGAGTGCTATTGCCGCGCACTCAATCATTCTTCAAAAGTTGAGTTCGAGCCCAGAACTCGCTAGATTTATATCTGACTGAACCAGGGGATGGTTTTTTTATTCGTGAGATTGTTCAAATTAATTACCAATTTCGAAACGCGCGCGAGATGTTCGAGAACGTTGTGTTTGTGTTATTCGTTCGATTACGGACGAGATATTTTTTTTCATCGTGTTTTATAGAAACAAAATTTTCATATTTCCAATAGTGACAGAACGTTCTCTCGGTGCTTATTTGAAACATTATCGTTTTTAAAATTTTTCATTCAATAATATTTTTTAAATTACAAATAAAACTTTACATTTTAGTCAACTCTTTATTTCCTACACAAGAAAAATCTTAAATTATGGCTAAATTCACCATAATTAATGAATTCTCTTTTTATTCCACGTACTAGAAAGAATTTTTCTGATCAAAAATTTTCAATAAGTTATAATTGGATATTTTTGATGGTTGCTTATTCGCATTTCGATAGCAATACAATCATAAAGTACAAGTAAATCTACTTCTTATTTTTTTAATTCCATTTATTATCATTCATTGAATCTCGTCGTTATCAAAAGTAAACTTTCTATCAAATAAGCAAATTTTAAGAAATATTACGGAACGTGCGGTGCAGTGGTGTTTCCAAAAATTTCGTGCCGGGAAAAATGTACTTATATTAAACCAAAAATAATAAAAACGAAGCTCATTAATAGAATTTTATTTAATTTAAAATATTTATCATTCAGTGAGTTAGTAATTGTTTAAAAATTGAAAAAATCATATTTATTTTTAAATAAATGATAAAAATACCTATGGAATTACTTTAAAGTTTATTTATTTCATATAAAATGTGTTTATATTAAACCAAAAATCATAAAGAATGGAGCTTAATTCTAGAATAGTTCTTTAATTGAAGAGATTTAACAATCGACCAATTAATAATTACTTAATTATTGACACAAAAATGTTAATTTCTAAATGTAGGACATGAATTTCGTATGGAATTATTTAGTAGTGTCTTCTTTTGTTATGAAATATGCTTAAATTGAAACTTAATAATAAAAAAGAAAAATTATTTCCTTAATTTCTCTTTATCTTTACACGTTTAACAATCAGTGATTCAGTAGTTTGTTAATTATTAATAAAAAATGTTAATTTTTGAATGAAGGACATACTTTACATATAAAATTATTTTTCAGTTTATTTTTACATATAACCTATTCTCTGTGGGGGGATTAACAACATATGAGACGCTGGGCGGTGAAATTATATTGACCCTTTCACGTAGGCTTATTTTTGAAATAGCAACAGAAAAAAAAATCCGAATAAAATAAAATCGTTTACATAATATATTAGGACTTTAAACTATTCTTTTCCACAATAATAAATATATGTATGCGTCACAAACAAATGATAAGGATCTAGGTTAGCATAACATTAATAATAAACTTACGTAATACCTTATATTAGAATAAGAAAATATCGAAAATTTGTTCTAGCTTGGAACTCTGTGTATTAATTCAATGTCTAAACATTGAAACTGAAATTCATGAAATAGATAACTTTATAAAAATTCACCGAAAATATCTTAACGAATTTTATATGATATTTTAAGTTTCCTTGTTATTTTTGAGATTTTCAACGGGACCCCGGGCGACCGTCTAGTCTGACCTTCCCTTAATCCAACACTGCCTATACTTAAATGAATCCTTAATGTTAAAAAAGTTTACTTCGTGAATATCTCACTAATTGGCCAAATTTATCATTTGGTAAGTTAGAAATTAATTATAAATTGACAAAAAATGTTAATTAATTAATTTAATGACATAATTTACGTTTGAATTATTTTCCAGTTTACATATCTCTTATGAAGTGTACTTAAATTATATTTAAATAACAAAAAAGGAAAGTTACTTAATTCCTTAATTCACTTCTAATTGAATAAGTTTAACAATCGGTGAATTAATAGTTAGATAATTATTGACGCACAAATGTTAATTTTTAAATGAACGGCAAATAATATAATTAACGCATGAAATTATTTATTAATTACTTATGAACTCTATTTATATTAAACCTAAATAGTAAACAAAAACAAGTTCTCTTCATGAATATCTCTCTAATTGAATAGATTTATCATTCAGTAAGTTGGAAATTAATGAAAAATTGATAAAAAATGTTAATTTTTAAATAAATGATGATTTACGTATGAGATTATTTTTCAGTTTATTCTTTTCGTATGAAATAATACACTGTTTATGTTTGTATTTATTTCACGGATTGAATATTTATTCACCTTGAGAGTATGAAAATTAGTTTAGAGTGGAAAAAGTCTATGAAATAATACCATAGTATCGATCGAATGTTTGTTTTGAATGCAAACGCTGACACATATTCAAAAAAAGAAATAATGAATAAGAAATGTATACATATAAACATACACCTACGCGTAACCGTTTTTTTGAAAACGTCTCAGATTCATATTTTATCCTTTTATTTTTTTAAAAAAACGGTGTCGAGACAGAGAGAGAGAATTTTTTTTCCACTTCCCGATACACAGTATATTTCGGTCGTCGTTATTCTTACCTCGCACATTGATATTTTCCGCATCTTTATCCACACAATATATCAACCTGATTCGCGGTCGGTCTACATTCGGTCATTTATTTCGCGGCTTTGTCCCGTGTCGCAGCGAGTACATGTTCTCGGATCCTCCTCGTGTATTTCTGGAGCGTACACGCATCGCATTCAACGCGGAACCTAACTTGATTATCATTATTATGTTAGTAGAACATATATATATATGCAATTTAAGTACCAAGATTTACGGCGATCCACCTCTTCACTGGATTTTATTTATATTGATCGAACATATTTCATACTCTGATCCCGCCGGAGCGTGAAAGTAGTTTTTATTTTTGTACAGAGATCCCGTTTCGAGACCACATACATCATTTCTGTTCTGATATTCTTTTCAAGATTTTTTTCTTTTAAGTAGTGACTGGAATCTTCGAGGATTAATGATGATTTTTTATCGATGAAAGTATGAAATATCAACTCAAGCATTAACCAGTGAATAAATTGCATCGAAGTATCATTCTTTTATACGTTTTTATCCGCACCTGTGATATTTTTTATTTTATATAAAAAATCTATCATTTCTCTAAAATCTTATGAGATTGTTGTTCTGTATGAATTCTGTATATCACATGTGATTTTGGTTCTTCAGTGTTGGTTTAGATTTTCGTCATCTTTAGGCAAATCTTGAACTGGGTTTTAATCAGCGATTAAAATGTTTGTGGTTCGAGAACTGAAAAAAGAATTCATTTATGAAAGTGAATTTAGCCATAGAGTCATGACTGTATTGTAATATTTTAAACAGTATTTTTTAGTTGCATATTTTTAATTAAATTTCCTTTAACACTTTCCGTACCAAGCCTTTTTTGAACAAGTGTTTATTATAAGGACATCTATACCAATACTGGTAGACGGTATAAAGTTTGGTAAATATGTAAAAATTATATATTTTTAATTTTTTGTGAGCTGGAAACTTATTTATTACTGAAGTGTTGAAACTATAAAATGCACTATATACAAAAAAAATAACTTCATTCATATTTATACCAACAATTGTATTCTTAACTTTGTCCATCAATGTCAAAAATATGTGTTTGCCTGAAAATGAGCTTCAGGTATGTATCAAAAATGGTACACGCGGCGAGGAACGTGTTAAGAAAACAATGCACGCGTTATAATCATATATTTTTTTACAAAAGATGGATTTTATTAAAAATTATATGAAACAATTCAACAGATGTACACTGAAAATATATTTATATATAAAGAAAACGTCAATATGTTCGACGAAGCATAAAACGTTCAAATTAGAACTGATTCTCATTCTATTTCATACATTTTTTCTCACAATTAAACGCTTCGTCTTTCATATATTCTTATTTCATCTTATAAACGATAACATTATTTCTGATTAAAGATATTCAGTAGATTATTATTGATAATTTATGATTGTTGTTTATGTATATTTCAATGCACCAAAGTTCTCATCTTCAGTGCAGACAAATTAGCTTTTTCTATAACTTGGAAATTTTGGCACATCTACCTAAATACGCACAAATTATAATAAAGATGTTTTATTATCAATTACTGAACATTTTTGATCAGAAAAATGTTTTAGAGTTTATACAGAGAGTGAATAAATCATTTATAAAATAATTTTCACAAGTAAATTATTTTTTCACTTCATAAACCACACCAAAATTTTTGATCAATATTCAATAAATTATTATTGATTATTCTCGATTGTCGCTTGTGCGAATTTCGATGGCAACGCCATCATCCTCAAAGCACCAAGTTATTGAACAGTTTGATAAGGTTTTCAATCAGACTTTTTGGTAACTTACCTCTCTGAGTATGACGGCGTTGTCATCGAAATGCGTATAAGCGATAACCGAAAATAATCAATAATAATTTATTGAATATTTGTGATAGAAAATTTTGGTATGATTTATGAGGTGAAAAAATAATTTATTTGTGAAAGTGAATTTAGCCAGTGCCAGAACTGTTTTTTTTTATAAAATAGTTTTTCTTTTAAAACAGATATCAATATAATTAACACTTTTTGTACAAATTACAGCATTAAAGTATTTTTTTTTTGAATTAAATGATTTTCTGAAAGAATAGATTCGCTCCAATGAAAAAAACCTATTTCTATGCCACTATCTTATTGTACATTACGAACGATGTACCATAATCTACTTTTTTTCTCATTACGTGTCTCTGTCCGAAAGAAAGCCAATGGCTGTTGGAAAGTCATCAGCGACGGAAACTGCTCAGCCCGCTATCTCTTTTATACACGCGCGTTGCAAATATTCCAATTCTTGTCGACGTAATTATTCCGACTACCGAGACCGAGTACATTATTCTCTATGTTGCGGTGCCGTCGGTCGGATTGATAGCGTCCTTTCTTGTATTCAACGAGAACATGACTCGAACCTACATGTATTTATATACTTTTTCTCCAAGACGTGCACTGTTGATGCGTTCTTATCGCATGAAATTTTCGTGTCTGTTTGACCTGCGATGGTGTCTTATCACAAAAAATTACGCAGGCTTCTTCAGCATTTCAGTGCAATCTATCTTGTTAGCTGGATTCGGCGTGAAATGAATGTAGTTTATATTCAGTTTTCTATACACACACATGCATATATATATATATATACACACATACATACATACATATATATATATATATATATATATATATATATATATATATATATATATATATATATATATATTCGTTGATGCACAAGTTCGTAACATTTTTATTAAATTTAAAATTTATTTTTTAAATAAACAAAATACATAAACTAATCAATAATATATTCTTCCTCCACTGTTTACGATTTCCTTCAAAGATTCTGGCAGTTTTTCAATTCCACGTCTAAAGAAGTTTGGTGGTTTGGAGGTGAAGAATTTGTCAAGTGAATTTGGAAGAGCAGTGTCGTTATTAAAGGAGATTCCTCAGATATTGTTGGATAACGGGAAGGGGAGAAGATGATCAGTCACATAACAAGGTCAGCTATCCTAACGAGAAAGTCAAGATATGATACATTGAAAGCAAGATTGATAAGAATACAAATTAAAGTCCAGATAAAAGGGATCGAATTCCAAGGCTCGACAACTCACTACAGGAATACAGAGAATAATTGCCAATATCAGACAAAAACTCAAAACTGTCAAAAAAAAGATTGTTGGATAGAATTCGGAAAAGATGAATGAAGCGGATGTGGAAAAACTTCACGACCAAGCTCTTGAATAGCTGATTTAGTAACGTTAGCAGAATGTGGACGGGCATTATCATGCTGAAAAATCACTTGATACCGTTCTCCAGGTCGTTTTTCTTGAATTTCGGTCTCAAGACGACCGAGTTGCTGGCAATAAACCTTGGTAGTATTGATTGGCGTGGATCACAGTGAATTGAAATGTTTAAACGGTCTTGATCAAAATCGGATGGTCTTCCTGAACGTGGATAATCATTCATGTCAACATGGCCGTCTTTGAAACGAGAAAACCATTTTCGCGCCGTACTTTCCCAGATGGCGTTATAAGTGGTTCTAGCTGCATCTGATGCTTTAACTCGCTGGTTAAATTCGGTTCAACATAGTTAAACTAAAGGATATGTCGAAAATGTTTATTCTTTTATAGTTGACACTACATTTTTCTTAGTCAACCTTTAACAAAAATTTTCTACAAATTGAAAAATTTAAGAAGTATTAAATAAAATAATACTATGTTATTAAAATGACATTAACATATGTCAAACAGATTTCTTTCCAAAGCACTGTTCTCTTGGAAAACAAAAACGCTACGAACTTATGCATTAACCTAATATATATATATATATCTATATATATATATATGTATATATATATATATATACGTATATATATATATATGTATATATATATGTATATATATATGTATATATATATGTATATATATATATGTATATATATATGTATATATATATGTATATATATATGTATATATATATATGTATATATGTATATGTATATATATATATGTATATATATGTATATATATATGTATATATATATATATATATATATATATATGTATATATATATGTATATATATATGTATGTATATATATATATGTATATATATATATGTATATATATATGTATATATATATATATATATATATATATATGTATTTATATATATATATATAAAGTTTGTGTGTGTAATGATTTTAATTTAATTTTAGAACACTTTGAAGTTATAAATTTTGAGTAATAAATTTTATTCAAGTGGCGTATATGTTGAGCATTTATATTGTATCTCTATTATTTCAAGTTTTTCGGAACGTTAAATTGCTTTATATGATTATTTATTAGGTTGGTAGGAAAATAATTTCTGTTTTTGTTATCTGAATTAACCTTAACCATATTTTTTTCAATGAAAGTGTTATTTCATCGCGTTAAAATGTTAATATTATTTTAAAGTGCATTTTTTGGTTTGTATTTTGGTAATATCGACTTTGGTATTATTATTAATTTTGCTTTAAATTGAGTTATGGTATGAAAGATGGACAAGAAGCAAATAAGAGCATTCTTTTTATTTAAAACCGGTGGTAAAGCAGCAGAAGCTACTTGTAAACTTAACGATGCTTTTGGTGTAGGCACTTTTAGGGAAAGTACGGTGCAATGGTAGTTACAAAAATTTTATGCTGAGGATGACAGCCTTGAAGATAAAGATGGTCAAGGGCTTCCTATAGTTCATAACCACCAACTAAAGGAGTTAGTTGAATTAGAACCATACACAACAATTCGAGAACTTACACAAAAGTTAGCTGTTAGTCATCAAACAGTTCTAGATCACTTAAAATCACTTAAATTAAAAAAATGTATATGAATTTGAACGTCAGAAACCGCAATTATTTTTTACGAACTTAACATTTTATGGTCTGTTTAGATTTAATGTGAAGAAATGGTAAAAATGATTTAAATATTCGTTTTGTATGTATTTTATATGATGTATACGAGGGAAAGTTAAAAAGTAAAATTTAAGAATTAAAAAAAGTCTTACCTTTTTCGTACACATAGGCATTTTATTAAGGTCATTTGTCTGTGAAATCCTTAATTAGTCCGATGCTTTATGAGTTTCTGGATTTCATTCTGCAAGAAGAAACTTTTTAATCTCATACGGAACCACTGTCATTAGTAACAGTGGTTTCTCATCATACACAAGTCTTTATCTTTCTAGATCTTTTTAATTGACCCAAAAATGTGAAAATTGTTTAGTGCCAAATTAGAATTGTATGGTAGGTGGTTGACAATCTTAAAACATTGATCTTAAATACACTTCTTTTGTTTTATTTGAGATTGAGTGTTATCTTGAAGTAGAATCACATTCTTTTTAAATTTTCCACGTCTTTTGAATTTAATTTTTAGCTTCACGTTCAACAAAAGTTCACAGTAGTTGATCATATTTCGTGTTCCACTTTTAGGAGTGAAATGAATTAAAATTGTATCTTCTATATCCCAAAAAAAATATTATTGTCAACTGTTGAAGGTTCATATTTATATTTATTTATTCATTTATTTATTTTTGAAGTCTCATTATTAACTTTGTAATTCCTGTTTTAAAATTAGTTTACTATACGAGCAATTCGAAGGTATGGAAAAACCCTGCTTTTATATAAAAGGGTCAGATCTCGCTAACTTTCTTTTATTATTTAGTATCAAAGAATTCGAAAATATTTTAATTCATTATATTGTAAACGAATGGCTTTGAACCGTTAATATTATAATAAAATAAATTTAATCTGTATAATACCCGGAATTGTAATTTGCATTCCTCCCTAAACGATATATAAACCGGTCACGCTATGCGCTAAGTAAGTCAGTATCCAGATCGCAACACTAGTTTTAACTTATTATGTACTTTGTATTTACTGCCAATAAAGCTTAAAATCAAAATATACTTCTTTTAATTAATTTAAAAAGGAGTCGAGTTCTCACTCCTTAGTTTAATACCAAGTCGGAAGTGTTACTCCCGTAGGAAACATTATCTCTCCTGAGGTTAACTTTCCTAGAAGGTAGTTTTTAATTTATTTGACATTGGCGATATCGAATGTTTCTATATTTAACTTTTTTGATTACTCTTTGGTTCGTAACGATGGGTTCATGCCTCATCAACGATAATTAAACGAGTCAGAAACCAATTTCTTTCAGTCTATAGTGTATGAGTATCTGCATAAGAGACCAAAAAGCTTCAAGCAACAAGTTCAAATCCTGAAGCTCATTAAGAGCTGGATACGTGAATGGAAGTTAGGGAAGGAGGAGTGCGAGGGGGGATGTAGAAAAATTACATTAATAAAAAGCCTCTATGTAGAATAAGAGTTTTTTTATTCGATGGAGAAATATTCTTTTCGAAAGATAAAAAATACTCAATGAAAGTAGTATTTCGATTTTCACATAAACGACAAGTATATAAATTTCATTTAAAATAAATCGTCAATATATCAGCGATGATTAATTTTATATTCATCGACGAAATAACTCAATTGTACGTAGGGAAACGTGTGGACAGATGTATGTGTGTATATTCTTTTCGTCCGCCGACTAAAAGTTTAGTAGGCATGACGCAACACCGTCACGCGAAGGATTTGAACCAGTGACAGATTTATATCCCACGTCACACGCGCAATTAACCTACATATTTATGGGACATCCGTACAATCTGAATGGTGTTATTATTATTAAAATACAATTGGAAGTGTGTATCGTCGTGGGAAATGTGAATTTTAAAAAGAATGAATTTATTCGACATGTTTTCCAATATTTTCATTAGCAGGGAGGTTGTATGTGTGACAGATTGAGACTGCCATATAGTAGATTTATTTCGAAATGTTTATCTCATATAAGTGTTTTTTAAATAAATTTATTTCTGTGAATTTGAAATCAATAAAAATTAAGATGAGACATTCCTTCCCTTCTTCGTTATCTTTCAGATTTAATATTGAATTTAATCGATAGTTTGCGTTATTTCAATGTCTAAACAATTAACAATTTTTATCAAAGTGCTCGTCTGGAGAAATTGAGATTTGCTGACAAAATTTCTATAGTATTATATATGTTATTTTTTTTATAAAAATATGAGTTTTTAAAAAACTTTCGTTTTCATTCCAAAATTATTTTGTTCTACAAAGTATGAGATTGACCACTTAACATATCAATTAAAAATCAAAAAGCGGTCGTTTTTTCGTCATTTTTTTCTATCCATTATTTTCATTTACACAAAGAATATTAAAAAATCTTGTTAGAAAATTTTTTAAAAAAATTTGTACATGTAATCGAATATGTGTACATGCAACTTTCTCTCAAATTCAATTTCTCTAACCCAAGTTAACTCGATTGAGTGCATTAAAGGATTAATTGCTAGAAACAGTGTTTTTAAACGAGCCATACATGTTTTACTTTTAAAAATCAGCGTAGAAAATAGACACCAGTTGTTTAATTAATACAAAATATAAATAATTAAAGATTTGCCTTATTATGGACATTGTTTTGGAAGAAAGATATACGTTTGACAAAGATTGAGGACTTGTTACAATAATCTTCTTCATAAATATCTGTCACGTTTGATATTTTTTAAATAAGTGTCTTTTTGATCGTATCCCAAAAGAACGAGACTTTTCTTTTTCTACGTTTTGTGTATTTAATTAGCGTTTTAAACCATTTTCAATTATACTCGTACATGTTTCAATACCGTACAAAAACTTGTCATTTTTTTATAAAATCAATAAATTGAGATTTTTTGATAAAATTTATATACATTAGGATGTTTATTTTTACTCAAAATATGATTTTTTTAAAAAGGATTTCCATTCCAAACGATTTTTTTGTACAAAATATCAGAGTAATTGTTGAATATAAAAAAATTAATGACCGATGTATTATTTCTTCTCTAAAAATTGGTATAAAAAAATTGTACAATTTTGAAAAAAAAAGAAAAAATGTAGATACATCCTGATTTTGTTGCTTTAAATTGTTTTTAGTATAAAGAGTGTTAATAGTGAAGAAATATTTACATAGGAAAACTCTAATGACCGTTTAGAGAACTGTGTTTATTATTAGTTGTGAAACAACTTATCAATTAATGATAATGAAGGGAAAAAAATCAAAAATTCACAGACAATCTTAAATAAAATTGCTATCAAAATTTATCTATGTATTTATTTATTGTTCTTGCGGTATTAGTCTAGGAGAATCATTAAATTATTTATCTTTCACAACTAATTTTACTTCTTGAAACATCTTCAGATAGCTTGTTGATAATATGTTATTTGAAGATGGCTTAAGAGCCGAAACTGGGAGATAAATATTTGTTATTTATCAGAACCAAGATAAATGTATGTTTATTTGTATATTGTACGATTTTAGCGTTATTACTTTTGTTTTTGAAGTGAGGAGGAAGGATAGTAAAATCAATTTAATATTCAAGGAATTCTCGAGACCACGAAAGTTTGAAAAACAGTATATTAACCGAACCAACTGTCACTAATCACATTTCATTTTCACTTTTAACAGAAAACTACGGCCAGTCGGGCATCCAAGCATTTCGGGAATTAGCTGAGAGGGCAGGTGTGTGCATCGCCAAAGAGGGCTCAGTGCTGAGTAATGCGGACGATGCGGCCTTCGATGTCGTGATAAGCAATCTGAAAGAGGATGAAAGCGCCCGCGTCGTCGTCTGTTTCTGCGAAGGAATGACGGTACGTGGATTGCTGAAGGCTACGCAACGGCTCAATCTCACCGGACGATTCTTGTTTATCGGCAGGTTGGTTTATTCATAAATTTCGTTCATCTTTTGACACTGCACGAACGGATTACGAGGTTACTCGAGATGAAAGATTTATGCGAATGCTTGTGTCTTTTTTTTGTATATTACGAGAAAGGAAAACTGACTGAACGAAATTTGCATCGTAAAAGAATTGAAAATATTATTATTCCAATCGATGTAAACTAGTGTAATCGATTCTGTTTCTTGTTCATATTTATGTTTTTATTTTGTGTATTTTGAGTTATTAAGTTGTGTAACTACTCTTTTACATCTTGATTGGTGCGTTCGTTGATTTTGGACAGTATTCCATTTCGAAGTTTATTTTAATTTCCAAACTTATAGCCAGTGCTAGAGAAAATTTTATTTTTTAGAAAACAGGGGACTCTGTCCCTTACTTGTTATGCTCACCGACTCATGGCGGGCTCCACCTCCTCTCGTTTTGCTCGCACCTCCGATACCTTCCATTCGTATCGTATAATTGGTTCAATATCGATATATATATATATATATATATATATATATATATATATATACACACGTGGGTCTTTTAATAAGTATGGTAAAAAAGCAAGTTGAATACTGTTTTTTTGAAGAAAAAACGATTTTATTTTTTAAATTATAAAGCTCAATACAAAATAAAAATATATTTAATTAAATATATAAGGGGATCTTCTTAACTCCTTTTTGATGAGATTCGTTTGATAAGTATGGTAAAAAAAAGCAAGTTGAACAACGTTTTTTGGAAAAAAATGATTTTATTTCTCAACATAGTCTCCATTAAGGATTATGCACTTGGTCCAGTGAGTCTGCAAAATACGTATTGGCGGCGGCGATGATATTCTCAATCGACAAGAATTTCTTCCCACCGAGCCAAATTTTCCAACTTGGGAAGAGGAGGAAGTCGCAAGAGGCCAAGTTCGCAGAATAGGATCGGATGAGGAATTAATTCGTACAATTTTGTCATTGCGATGGTCGATTTGTGGGATGGGGATTTGTTGGTTCGTTCTTCTGGTAAAATAATACTTTTTTGTGTGCCAATTTTGGCTGTTTTTGTTAAATCTCACTTCAACTAACGCATTCAGTTGGTCTTTATGAACTGAAGAAGGATACCCACGACCTTCTTCATCTTCAAGGCTCTCATCGTCAGCATAACATTTTTGAACCACCATTAGCACCACACGTTTCTTAACAGCACCCATACCAAAAGCATCATTTAGTTTACTAACAGTTCTGTTGCTTTACCACCTATTTTTAATTCATACAAAAAATGCTCTAATTTGCTTTTTTTCTATCTTTAATTCAATAGCCCAATTTGAAGCAAAATTAATAATAAAACCAAAGTCAAATGCTACTAAAATACAGACCAAAAAATTCACATTAAACTGATATTAACATGAACACAATGAAATAATGCTTTTATTGAAAAAAATTAAGGTTAGAATTCAGAAAAAAATCGCCATTATTTTCCTACCAACCTAATATCATAATAAATGTTCTATCGGGGCTATGTTTTTATTTTATATTCATGTTCGGGCTCTAATTACCTCAGTTGTCGATATAATCCTAACCTCTAAATATTATTATTATCAAAAACTATTGAAAAAATTATTTTCAATGATTTATCTAAAAGAAATCTCGTATATGACGAATGAGTTTTTTATTCACTCACAAATCTGAAAAAAATCTGATCGAAAAAAATACGTGCATTTTGATGTTGCTTCCACAAATGAATTCTTTTTTCATATCGCAAAACTTTTTTTGCTAAACATGTTCAAATCATTTTTATTGATTATTTTTGATCGTTGCTTGTACGCATTTCATTGGCATCTTCTTCAGAGTTAGAAAATTATACTAAGATATAGAAAAATCTATGTGAAAAATGAGATTTTAAGATGAATTTTTAAAAATCTGAGAAATCAGAAAAATTAGACTTTTTCTGTTCTTTGACACTCTGAAGATGACATTGATATATAAATGCACATGACTACGATCAGAAATGGATCAATAATAATTTATTGAACATTTTTGACTAGAACATTATTTTGGATTATTTAGGTTTAAACCTAAGTGCTCATTGAGGTGTGTTTTAATTTGGTGGTTTTAGGTGTCGAAACGCTCTTAACCCCAAATATTATCATAATCGATAAAAATGTTCTTAACCCTTTGAAGCCGGAGTAGGGAAAAGGGTGATAAAATTTTTAACAAATATATTTCGATTAATTGGACATTCTTTTATCGTAACGAAAATAAAAATTTGTCAGTTACAAGAAAAAAGATGTGAATTCAGATTAGCTATTAGAAATTTCACATATATCTGATGTATAGTGGAAAACCGTTGATAATACTCGGGGAAACCTCAATCTCTTGATTGGAAATATATAATTAGAAGTGAAAAAACTGATTACAATTGAAAATTTTCAGAAATAACATTACTGTTGAGTGTGAAAAATCGAATGTACACAAAACTGTTTCATATCGGTCACATATTGTACTTGGACATAGTCTCGAAATTTTTTATACTCTTTCTTCCAATGTTAAAAGTCTGGAAAAAAATATTATTCGACCCAATTCTCAGGTTTACAATTTTTATAGGTTTTCAAATAAAAAAACCACGACTTTTTTGATTTTTGGACGACCGTATTTTTTTTTAACGAAAGAAAGAGTTACAAATTTAGTTTCATTAAAAATAGATTAGTAACCTGTAAATATATCATCAAAAAGATAGTTCTTTGAGAACAATTTCTTTGAAAAACTTCAATGGATTCCTAGATCCACGCTTGACTTCAAAGTGTTAATTGCATAACCCAGTTAAATTTTTCTATATTCGATTTTTTTCGTCTAGTCTCTTCAATTTCTCAAATTGCATACGTTTTAAAGTACTTATATTTTTGTAATGTCAAGTAGCCGTCTACTAGTTTCCTGTACTAATTGGATTCGAAGCAACCGTGTTTGTATAAATGATTTAATAATGTACGAATTTTGACATATTTAATATCCAGACGTCAAACATTGGCGTTATATTAAAATATATAATGAATTCCGTAGTACTGTGCCGTATATAAAAATCTGTGATGTATGTTAAGGTCGGTGTAGTTTATAAACTGTGCTTATTTTTAGTTCAACAATGTAGATTTTAATTGATAAAAGAGATCGGACGTGCGAGTTCCGTCAGATTTTATAATTATTTACTTATTTTAAAACTCATATTCGAGTTTAGTTATTGTTTGACGTTTTGATAGTCTGAAAATAGTACACGACTGACGAAATACTGAATTTAATAACATTATGACAGACAATAAGCATCAATGTGTTTATTATATAAAAACAGCTTTTAAATAGAAGTGTTTGAGTTTGGTTTGAATATATTAACAGTTTGACGTTTAATTTATATAAATTTCAACTAAAATATCTTTGATCAATCGACCATGAGTTCAAATATAAACATATTCCAGCTGTACAATTTATAACAGAAAGTATATTGTCAATTATTTAATCCTTTGCATTCCGAACATATTTTGATACTATCGACCAGCAGCTCCGGTACTCTTTTGCAGTGAAGCTTTTGGAAAAGGGAAGTTTGGTTTTGAGAGG
Organism: Acanthacorydalis orientalis; assembly: GCA_034766995.1. Classification (NCBI taxonomy): domain Eukaryota; kingdom Metazoa; phylum Arthropoda; class Insecta; order Megaloptera; family Corydalidae; genus Acanthacorydalis; species Acanthacorydalis orientalis. The sequence goes on along the minus strand of CM068315.1, from coordinate 14,234,154 downwards.
AAAAAAATAATAGTGCTTACAAATTTATTTACTTTGTAAATATACGTTGTTCTAATGTAAATAAAGCTTGAATTTTACATTTCGTAAATCATCGTGGTACGGTACCTCTGAAAATAACCTCCCATGTGCATTCTGGATTTATTTAGACAAATATCGCAGTAAACACTAGTTTGACGTCTCACATCATTTTCTTTTCTCTTGGAACATACATCACAATCTCTCTTTTCACTTTATTTCATCATGTGAAGCTTTCCATTTAACCTAGTTTCAGAGGTGGAAGTAGAAGTTCTTGTTCTCTCCTGGCGGAATTTCCTGTTAGTTGATCGATTAAGAGTTTTCGATATTTCAAGTTCTATAGAGAATCTATAAATTGATAATAGATATTTCCATTCCCCAAAAGAATAATTTTCGTCATCTTTTAATTGATTTTCTCAAAAAGCAATAATTGCACATGTCCTTATAGTGGAGCCAACGGATTTTTGGAATATATGATGAGTGTCCCCGTATCGGAGCCAACGGAGCGCAAAGGGTCAATACATATGTAAGTCTGATAAATCTACGAAAAAGCTACTCTGTCAAAAACTTATTTTCTTTTTATTCTTTGCCTCAATCCTGTTATTAAAATTTAAACTTAACATTGTCATAATATATTTTTTCACAATATAGGATTTTCCACTCATTTCATTATTAAAAAAAAACATTTATTGATATTAAATATTCAGTTATTATTTATTGATTATTTTTGTTTATTTTTCATGTTTATTTCGACGTCTAGTTAACCATCCTTTGAGCGTTTGGCAAGATCAGAGATTTTTCTGAACTAAGAAAATAATTGTGGTTAAGATGTTTGATTCTTCTTAGGCGAACTTAATCTATGAGTTGATATTTGACTTCATTTTACTTATAGCGATTTAGAATTTTCCTAACGATTGCTTTCTTTACTTTCTCTTTTATAATGGAATGTAACGAAATAATTCAACGCTTGCGCTTAACTTCAAACCTTTCACAAACTTAAAATTTTTCAGTAACTTGGCACTCTGAGAATTTTGTGAAGCCATCAAAATGCGCATAAGAAATAATAAAAAATAATTAGTAATAATGTATTGAATATTTTTGGATCAGAAAAGTTTGTGGAGTTGAATTAATTTGTGAAAATGCACAAATGTTTTTCATTTTTTGTGACAGTAATTGAAGTTTACAAGAGTCTACATTTTGTAATCAGAACAACTTCGTAATTACATAGTGAAAGAAAAACCATATACTTTTAGCATTGAGGCTAAATTGACTTTCAAAAATTTGTTTAAGATTATAATCACTTGGCTTGTTTGTGAATGTTTCTCCATATTGCGAAGTCTTACAAAAATAACACGATCTATCAACAGTTCCAACCTTTCAACTTATCCTTAGGCCAAAATTAATAGAAAGTAGAATCTATCTCGCAGTATGAGTGCAGTAAGAGATGAAGCTCTGTCTTTTCACAAATCAGTTTTTTCATCCTAAGAACTAAAAAAGTTTTGTGATGAAAAACGTAAATGATTAGTTTGATTCATTTTTGATTCTTACTTATACGTATTAGGATAGACGTGGCATTCATCTGAGAGAATATATGTATAGGAAAATCAGAGTAAATAAATCTTGTAATCTAAATATTAGCTTGGTAGTAAAAGAATTGCGGTTTTTGTTTTCTGAATTCTAACCTTAATTTTTTCAATGAAAGTGTTCATTGTATCTATGTTAATATTATTTTAAAGTGCCTTTTTCGGTCTGTTTTTTGATAACATCGACTTTGGTTTTATTATTAATTTTGTTCCAAATTTGACTATTGAATTAAAGATGGAAAATAAGAGCGATTTTTTGTATGAATTCAAAATGGGTGGTAAAGCAGTAGAAACTGCTCGTAAATTAAACGATGCTTTTGTTGTGGGTGCTGTTAAGAAACGCACGGTACAATGGCGGTTTGAAAAATTTCGTGCTGGGTACGAGAGCTTTGAAGATAAAGAAGGTCGCAGGAATCCTTCTTCAGTTCATAACGACCAACTGAAGGCGTTAATTGAATCAAAATCGCACACAACCATTGAAGAGCTTGCACAAAAGTTAGGCGTAAGTCATCCAACAGCTTTGGACCACTTAAAACAGCTGAGAAAATGAGAAAAGCTTGACAAATGGGTGTCGCACGATCTGAACGAAGACAAAGAATCGATTTTACGAACATTGTTGTACGCTGTTTTAACGCATTAGAAACGATCCATTTATCGATCGTAATGTAACTTCCGCCAAAAAGTGAATCCTTTACGATAACAGAAAGTGGTCTGCATAATGGTTGATCAAGAGCATTTTGAGAAACTGAAATTATACCAAAAGAAAATTATGGTGACAGTTTGGTGGTCTGCGCTCGGTATAATCCACTACAATTTTTTGAATCCTGGCGAAACCATTACAGCTGAGAGTTATTGTCAAGAAATCGACAAAACGCATCAAGAACTGCGACGTCTGGTCCCTCCACTGGTCAATCGAAAAGGTCCAATCTTGCTGTGCGACAATGCACGATAACACGTTGTACAATTGACCCTCCAAAAGTTGAATAAATTAGGCTATGAAACATTTCCCCATCCACAATCTTCACCAGATATCACGTCAAAAGATTATCACTTGTTTAAGGATTTCGATAACTTCTTACAAGGTAAGGTTTTCAACAACCAAGCTGCTACCAGAAGTGCATTACTAGATTTTATCAACTCCAGAACTTCTGAATTTTACACCACCGGAATAAATGAACTTGTAATTAGTTGCCAAAAATGTGTTAATTGTAATGGTGCTTATTTCGATTATTAAACTTAATTATTACCTGAGAAAAATGTATATGAATTTGAAGGTCACAAACCGCAATTAGTTTTCTACCAACCTAATATATAAGCTTATCTGCATTTTAACGCTTTGAAACTGATAGAATCACTGTTTATATGCGAATAAAAAACAATGACAAAAATCAATCATTTATTGCATTCTTCTGATTAGAAAACTTTTTTTGTGGTTTATAGAATGAAAAAATAATTCATTTGGAAATTCATTTCTATTCAATATCTTTAAAAAAAATACACAAACACATCTCAATCCGAGACGTATTGATGACTATTACAGTTGTTACCATTCTTCTTTGTCGACAATGACGATACTTTTAATAGGATTCCAATTTCCCAGTGCATGGTCGATATTGATTAGCGTTGACCGAATCAATTAGCTCGCTGTAGTACTATTAACAGTGTTGACTGAATTGATCTTCGTCCATTTAGTCACACACGGAATCACCTCAGACATTACCCTTTAGTATCGTGTTTCGTATATAAACTTATTGTACATGTGTGTAATTAAATAGGTTTACAGTTTCTCGTCCGTTACATAACAAGATAGTGCCTCCCTCGTTTTACGGAAGTTGCACGTTACAGTAGTTCCCATGATAAGGAGGAGACTTGATAATTTGATGTGATTTTGCTATTTATTCTTTAAGTTTGGAATTCATTACCGTAATTGCGATTATACGATATACACATATACATATACAAATTTGTATGTATATATATATATATATATAAGAGGATTAAATATTTCCAATCGATCTCCATTAAATAATCTGAAAACGTACAATAATTTTAATTAAAATCTCGGTTCATATCTGTTAATAATAATAAAAGTTGATGGATATTGAAAACAAATAAAGGATTACATTTAATTATTTTCAGCAAAATAGAAAATTTATTTTAAAATCACATTTACTCATTTATAGTTATATTCGTACTGTATTATATATATATATATATATATATATATATATATATATATATATATATATGATATAAATTTGATAAATACATGTATTTGTTCAGCTTTTTCGTTAATTAGTTAATTATTTTATTCTGCGAGCTTTTGTAAATTTGGTATTAAAACAATTATTGCCAGTTTAAGAGTCAGTCAAGTATATTTAAACTTATCTGTTTAATTATTGAATAATACTTTATAATTAAATTGATTTTAAAACTATTATAGTTAAAAAAGATATATTGCCTTTTTTGTAAATGAATTTTTACTGTAATCAAACCAAATAAAATTCTTTTAATAGTTAATTATAGATTTTCACAAATGAATTCGTTTTCACTCTAAAAACAATAAAAAAATCTCTGTATAAAAATGGTCAAATCATTATTGATTGTTGTTTATGCGCATTTTGATGACTATACAATCATCTTCAGAGCGCCAAAGTACAGGAAAATCTGATAGAAATAAATTTAGTAAGAGTATCAGAACTGTATTTTTACAAAATTACTAATATTTTTTAGGAAATAGATCATTTAAACTGATAAATATTTATCTTTTAGAAAAATATTTTTTAGTATATATATATATATATGTATATATATATATATTACGATATTAAGATATTTTCTTGAGTTCATCGTGTGGAAAATTCATATCAGCTTATTTATCTTGTGTATCAACAAAAACAACTTTCATACACTTACAAGTCGCCGGTAAACAATACCTCACAGAGATTAACTGACAAATAGGAACAGAAATAGTAAACTATGCGGACGAGACACATGAAATATCGAGATTTGAAGGAGTTATTGGCTCGGAAACAAATCCTTTTAATTGTATTATTCTTAGAATAGGTGTAATCGAAAAAAAACACAAACATTATTTCGAATCGAGATTATTCGATAAGCGTAAACAATGATTATGTTGTCAACCTAACAGCGTCGTCACGGTGATGGGTAAACTAACTGAAGTGTTTTGTTCCAAATAAATTGTTTTGAAATGTTTTGTAAAATGTTAGTCAACTAAAAAATCTTGTTAATATTAAATTTTTTCAAATGAAAAGAATACTATTTTTGAAATAGAAAATAGTACGTTGTATTTATTAGAAGATGACATTTTTTTTATTATTCTAAAATAAAAATATTAGGTGTACAAATTAATTAAGTGCCTTTTGGTAAAAAATGAACATTTATTTACGGAAGAATGGAATACATTTCAATATTCAAAATATCCCTCATTATTTTGTTTAACTTTGCTTTATCTGTCGGATAGCTGATGAATCCATTGTCAAAAAAATGGCTCCTTTGAGTCGATTGAGTTAATAGAGAATTTTCGGATTTCTATTGTGTTAAACTTGGTATTAGCTTAGCGATGCTGGAGCGATCGGAACACTTGACAATCTGATGGGGTTAGGTCCAATCAGTACGCCTCATGATTGTGAACTTCCCCACCTAACGAATAAATAACGTCTTTGGTCTCTTTCCCCTTCGAGCTTTGTCGTCCTGAAAAATGACTCGTCTCTTTCCCTCTCCAGTGTATGATCTTTTTTTTTCTAATTCGTCACTCAAACAGATGAGCTATTGTTAATAACGCTCCGAATTTATAATCTGACCAATTTCCAGCAAGTTATAATACACCACACCTTAATGTCTCACCAAATACACAATAACACTTTTTTGGCGTGAATATTTGGTTTCAGAGTCGATGTCGCTGGTTCACCGCTGGTAACCCATGATTTTTGTCGATTAAGATTATCGTACAAAACCAATTTTTGTCCCCGGTAATGATTTAATGCAAAAAATCCTTTTTTTTTAAACTTGAGAGTGAGTATGTACCCGTATCGAATGTTCTTTCTTTGTTTTCCGTGTCGAGCTCATGTGGTATCAATCGGCCTAACTTTTGAATTTTTCCCAGCCGATGTACAGGCTAGGAAATTGCTTGATGGGTAATTTGGAGTTGTTGAGCGAATTCCTGATCATTATGAGCGGAGTTTTCATTTAACATCTGCGCAAGCTCCTCATCTTCAAATTTTTTCGGTTGTTCGGAATGTTCTCGATCGGAAAAATCAAAATCACCACTTCGAAATCTTTGAAACCACTTTTGTATGTTTTATACGTCATAACATATTTTATCAAAGGTGAATAAATCATTCTTGCGCCTTCGGAAGCATTTTCTTTCGACTGGTATTCGAAAAGTATGCAATGCCTAATATGCTGCTTTTCGGGCGTCATCGTGTTCACTACTATTTTGTGAGGTTATACCAACAGATTGGATAAGATGTAGTGTGATTTTAAATATTAAGTTTGGCACTTAAAAATTCGGCGACGACGAGAAAATATTTTAATTTGAAACAAAGTTATGATTTTATTCAATTTAAAGGCACAGACTTAATTTGTACATCTAATATTTAAAAAATACATAAAATGATAATGAAAAGATATTTATTACTTTTTAAACTTTGAATATTTATTCATTGTCGTCATGGTAACGGTTAAATAAACTGAATTGTTTTGTTTAGTACGCATTTTCTTGAAATGTTTTAGAAAATATTTCTCATTAAAAAATCTATTATATTAAATTGTTTAAAATTTAAACAGTAATTTATTAAATCTTAACAATGGCATATTATATTTACTACAGATTACACTTTCTAAGTATCAAAAAAGAAAAATATTTGAAAAGACATCAAATGATAATAAAGAATTTTTTTTTGATTCCTTTCAGTAGTCATAAATATATGTCATATAATTTACAATTTTTAGAGAAATATTATATTTATTTTGGGGCTTGGACTTATTACTAACACATTGTCATAATTGTCCTTCTTTTCTATATTCAAAGGAAAGTAGATGTAGTGAAAAAAGTAATTATCTGGAAAGGGTTTTTTTTCAAATCTAAAATAGTTTAAAACACGGATAAGTTTACGAAAACACTAATTAGTCATAAAGACATGTTTATTAAATATTTACGTCTGAAACGAAGTGCGAAAAATATTTTGATAAAAGCTATCTAATCATATCTATTTATAAATGTCTATTTTGCTTTCATTTATAACTATGCATATGCATAGATTTATTTTTGGTTTCTGTATTATGGTTTATGTGTATATACATATACAAACGTATATCTATCTATCTATCTATATATAGATATATATGTGTGTGTGTGTGTTGATATTTATGTGCGTTTCTTTACAAGTATGAAGAAAAATGGTTTTCAATTATAATTTCGAACTTATATTAAATTTTACTCACATACTGCGGTGTATTTATTATGAAATACATTAATCTTTCAACTTGAATGTCAGTTTTTAAATAATATCATGCACGTCGAAAAATCTACATTGTAAATAGAACACTGTTAGTGCTTTTTCTAAACAATATTTAATTCTGTACAGAAAAGAGTCTCACAAAACCTCTATCGATTTGCTCGGTATATTTAGTAGCTGTTAATTTTTCCCTTTTCCTAACGAATTCCGTGAACGTATGCCATTGGTAATACTATGAAACAATAGTCGTGTGTCCATTGAATTAAATTTACACCACGAGTGTATGTCAGAGGTTTTGTTTCACATAATTCATCCGGCGCTGGTGTTTCTTTGCTATGTAGAGGTCGGTCGAATGTTGGCGGTGCGTTGATGTTCGTATATTTCGCGCAGCAGACGAGACACGACGTGGTTAACACGGAAGCGAGCTCGTTTGTAAAGCGGATGTGAATGGTGGGAAGTTATGATAGCGGAGGAGTGAAACCATATCCGTTAGAAATGAATTCGGAGGCATGCAGAAACATCTCATTTTCACAGTGCTTGTGTCAGCGATGCTTGTAATTTACATAAAATATTAAAATTGAAAGGTGCGAATCAAGAATTTCAATTCGCACTGATACGAAAATTTTTATTGTCAACATTTATGATGATCTTATATATATATATATATATATATATATATATATATATATATATATATATAAGAGAAGAAGACTGACAAAATGATTTAATGAATTGCTTCTTAGATACATGAGACATTTTTTTATTCAATTTTATTTCAAAATACTATTCTGACACTGGCTGAATTCATTTTTACAAATGAATTTTTTCAGCTCTCAAACTGCAAACATTTTTCAGATCAAAAAAATTCAATCAATGATTCTTGATTATCACAATATACTTCTTGACCTCACAGATGGATTCGTTAGTCCTCGCCATTTAGCGCAAGCAGCTAAGTATCATAAGCTACTTGCATTGGAGGATGATGAGTGACGAATCCATCTGAGATTTGGTTAAAAACAGTTCCTAAACCAAACAAAGAGAATGCCTTCACTGTCTCTCTAGAGTTCATCTGAGTGGACTGAGAGATGCAATGTGTCGAGGAGCTTTGGAAAATATTCTTTACCACTTAGCGATAATTCATGACTCACAAGACTTCTAGAAAATTCGAGCAGCGTGAGTCGCAAGTCGCAGTGATCCGAGAACTTGTTCACTTGGGGAGGCCTATATTCTCCAACTATTCTACAAATACAGTTCTGATAATGTTGTTAAATTCACACTCAAGACGATGACATTGCCGTGGAAATGTTTATATGCATTTGCAATATTCTGGTCCTTGTTATTTTCTTTATAAAGAAAATTGCTGGAGATGCGTCAAAGAAAGAGATCTATTAGAGATATAAACTTTATAGATATAAAAGAAAAAAAATCGATTTTTTAAAACTAGATTTTTCTATACTTTTTTTAAAAAAGTCTTTAAAATCTTAAAATTTCATTTTGATTGAATGCAAAATGTTTGCATTCAATTTTGTCACAGATTTCTTTTGTACCGTAACAGTTGTAGGTGATGATTATTGATGATTAATTGAACATCTTGACTAGAAACATTTTTGTGCGATAAAAAATAATTCATTTATAACAGTGTCAGGACTATATTTTTCTAAATGATCTATCGTTCATTATCGCGCCAAATTTCAAATTTACAGCTCGTTTGAAAATGTTATCAAAAACTTTCGATCACTTGATCATTATAATTCTATTCTATTATTTTCCTGTTACTGAATATAATATTCTTGAAAAAAATGTGAAAGTGCTTATTACTATCCTTTTCTGTCTTACATATAAATCTAGACAGCCTGTATCTATGTCTTTCTAATCAAACCATGCGTTTCACATACAAATATCGCAGGTAACTCGATCAAAATAATGTACAATTTTTAGTGACTGTCCAGTCCAACGCACGTTTTAACCTTCAATGACATTTGCGTTGAATAATTCGGTACGTGTGAATTACCAGTGCTTTGTAATTTATTTCTGTCACGTTTTATTGTACAGAAATATACGATTGATCTAACGAAATTCGTAATTAAATCCGCGTATGTTTCAATTTAATTGATTCGATTTATTAGTACATGTTTTTATATTAAATTTATAATAAGTTGTGATGAAATATTTAATGTAATATGTTATAGATATCTTATATCTATATTTTTATTTAATATTCTGATCAGTGAGATTAATTTTGTGTAATTGTAAAAGGTGAGAATGTATATAAAAAGTGTTAATTTCATTTAAATTACTGATTTTTTGTTAAAAATTAAGGATTTATAAATGATTTGGTTTAATTGTGGTTGTTAATTGAGATATGTCAAAAGTTCTATGAGCAAGGTGATATTTTGTACAGACTTGTGAAACTTGAATGACATTTTGGAGAGACTTGACTGAGATATTTGAGTATCTGTTACAATAGAACTCAAAGAAAAGGCATAGGAAATTAATAAATGGATTAGTGGTTCATTTGTAGAATTTAATTATAGATACGTTATTGTAAAAAATGTTGATATTTGAGGACTGCCTTTTTTAAGTGCAGTTTGTAACTTAAAACTTGATAAATGTATGATTTTATCCCTGTATTTTCGTTAATTCGAGAGAAGAGTATTGAAAATTATTCCACTACTATGCGAAAATCGCGTGCGAGTTTAAATCCTCTGACGCATAAAACTACGTCCATTTTATTTGAGTAGTACAAGTCGTGAGGTGGATTCACCTCTCGTTTCGATGGGGTCGACTCAGGACCTCTATTTACTCAGAGATAAAAAAATCATCTTTTATCAACAACATCTTTTATTATTCAATATATTTTAATCAATTATTATATAATGTATTATATAATATTAATAAAAGAAATACCTAACGTAACCTAACCGTAATTGGATTTTTTATTTCTTCAAAATAATAATTTGAAGTAAGAAGTAAAATGAGATGTTATTTTAAATGAAAAACAGACGAAGAAAATTGAAATTAGATATATGTGTGTGTGTATATATATATGTGTGTGTCTACATAAATGTGTGTGTGCTTGTAATCTAAAGTTACAAGAATTGTAATCGAAGACGGGTTATATTTGAAATCCCTTCGTTCTAGTGACGGCTGGGCGGACCGTAGCGACGTCATTGAAAATTACGAGTCGGTCGCTCACGGCAGCATCTCGATCCGCATCCATTCGCCGTACGTTGATACATTCGACGATTATTATTTTAAATTGCGTCCCGACACGAACGTACGAAATCCGTGGTTCAAAGAATTCTGGCAGGCGAGATTCGCGTGCAAGTTCCCCGACGAATCGGACCACAAGGGCAACTCCACAGACGCCGGCACAGTCGGGACGAGGTCGTCGGTGTTTGGATTCCACGATGAATTCGACGCGTTCACAGAGCCGGGCGTCGAAGCGTGGACGGAAGGCGTGTCGACGACGACGGTCGACAATAAGAGGATCTGCACTGGTATGTATTGAATACAAATTGTATTATCGGAAGTGTATATTTTTATTCTCATTTTTATATTATTCAACATTGGCGATTTCTAATATGATCGAGTTGCTTAATGAAATAACAGACTTTTTTAAATATATACGATTTCATCGAAACAGTTCTCTTGCTTCTGATGATTAATCGAATTGATTTAGTTGGCCCGTGTATAGATATCACTTCCTAACACAAGATAAGTTATACTCTTTTATTTTTCGAACTATACTGATTTATTTCAAAAATAAAAGAATATTAAAATAGTTTAATCGAAGTGTAAAGGCAAAGAAAACTATCATTCATATTAGTAATAAATACTCTAAAATATATAAAAATGTGATTTTTTAAATCAATTAGAGATAAATAAGAACAATATTTTATAAATGAATCCAGTCACAACAACATTTCTTATACATTAAAAATGAATCAGCCATAATCGTAGTGCATAATTTTCATTTAAACACATTTGTATATTTATAAAGCAAGGTTGAGTTTCACAAATGACTTTTTCACTCACTTCACACACAACAAAAACATTGTATTTAGATGAGAATGATGTCATTCTCAGATAGCTAAGGTACAGAAAAATTTGTTTACAGGACCAAGTGTAAAAATATTAAGTTTGTACGCAATTCGAGTTTAAAGTTTAGATTTTGAAGAGATTCAATAGTAGTAAAACATTGTTTTTTATTTCTAAAAAAAGACCATTATGATTCATAACTATTATTAAACGTATCTTTAATGGTATTTTAAAAGAAAATATTATTATTCTGGTAGGAAAATAATTGCGGTTTTTGTTTTCTGAATTCTAACCTTATTTTTTCAATGAAAGTGCCATTTCATCGTTTTTATGTTAATATCATTTTAAAGTGTACTTTCGGTCTATATTTTTTACTTTGGTTTTATTATATGTCTTGCTTAAACTTGGACTATTGAATTAATGATGGAAAAGAAGCAAATAAGAGCAATTTTCTTGTATGAGTTCAAAATAGGTGATAAAGCAGCAGAAACTGTTCGTAAACTAAACAATGCTTTTGTTGTGGGTACTATTAAAGAATGTATGGCGCAACGGTGGTTCCAAACATTTCGAGACGAGGATGAGATCATTGAAGATTGAAAACATCACGGGAATCTTTCCTCAGTTCATAACGATTGACTGAAGGCGTTAGTTGAATCAGAACCATGCACTTCAAGAGCTTGAATTAGTCATCTTACATTTCTGGACCACTTAAAACAGCTAGAAAAATTAAAAAAGAGAAAAATCTATACAAATTTGAAAGTCATAAACAGCAATTCTTTTTCTACCGACTTAATACATAGGGTACTTAATGTAAAAATGATAGATTTTCAGCTGGATTTGTAGCAAAGTAATTATCTGCTAATTGTGAAGTTATTTCAATTTCAAGTGATATGCAATTTAATGATATTTTTCTTTTAAATATTATGATGGGTTGGTTGGTTATTGGGATTTTAGTACGCTTCTACAGTTAGTCATTAGCGCCCGAACGCAAATTGTAATTAAAAAACAGACCATGTTTGCGCACTTACGTTCGAATCATCTCTTCAAATATTATGAGGAAGGGGATAATAGAGAACAGAATGTAGAGATAAATATTGGATATAGTAACACACACGGTTACAGACGGTATTCTCTCTCTGCTGAAATCTGTACAAATAATTGTAGCAAATTCACTGAAAGTCTACCGAAATAGCTTTCTTATTCGATTCACTGAGGAGCCTATTTTCAATTTATTTCTTAATATATGATCTTAATAGTAATTAAAAATTGTATTTAAAATGTTTAAGGATATCGATCCTGGTTATAAAAGACAGACGGATACACATTATGGTGACAAACTGGTTTCACCCAATCAAGCATAATATGTGTGTGTGTGTATCTGCATTAATATAATATAAGTATATACCTTAACAATTGATTAAATCTATTTTTTAATGTTCTACCCGAGTAATAATTTTATCGGTTATCTAAGAGATCCTCGGCATTTATCACTTACAGAAATATTAAGAGCTATTGGATTAATTTATAGAGTTGTTTGAGTTTTAGATAAATGTCCTAATGATTTTTAGATTTGATGATTCTTTTGTGTAGTTATCTAGTAAGGTTAGATTCAGATTTTGATTCATCTTCTGGTAATTTATTCATATACTCCATTTATAGTATATCAGTAAGTTACTTGAGGACAGTTTAAAAGTCAAAAATATCTTGACGGATACTAATTAAATGTGATACACCAAAATCAATATCACTGATGTAATACATAAGCAAAATCATAACTTTATTGAATAAAATACTTATCTGAATAAGTACTTCATTCAATGTCAATAAAAATTACAATGTTAAATTATTGCCAGTAATACAGTTTTCTAAACTTTTTCTAAAATAAAATACAGTGCCAGATATTAACGAAGAAGAAAGGTTTATTAACGACACAATTACATAATATTTTGCTGTTATTTAATGCAATAGAATATTCAGATTTTTTAAATTAAAACAGTAGCTGTCATATGAATTTAAATTTAACGAAATGACTCATTTATGTATTTGTTCCAAGTGGGTGTGTTAACAAGTTTAATTTTGCGTGCAACCTTGTACAAGAATTGGCAGTGTCGCAAAAAAAACATAACAATTAGTGTTCCGTTTTAATTCGAACGAACCAAAAATATACTAAAATAGATAAAGTTTTAGTTTTTTATAAAAACAAATAAACAGAACTCGGTCACTGTATCAATAATATATATATTTATGAATCCATCGAATCGAATCGATGTAAATCAAACTTTTTATATTTTACATTTACAGATTATTTACAAACTGGTGTACTTTAGAAGTACAGGCATCAAAATAAATCCGTTTCTTTTTCTCTGTAACGTGCGATACTAATTTTAGATTATTCATTATGAATAACATATGTATGAAACTTTACGAGCTGCTTCATCAAATCGAATTCTCTGCTTGTAGTTCGCTTTAATCATATTTTATAAGCTGAACTGTGATGTTCGTGTCAGCAAAAGTCTATTTCTGTTCACCTGATGATAAAAAAGGATGCTGCGGAATTGTGATTATGTTTTAAAAATGGTCCTCTTTATTTTGTTTATTCTGCCATTGATGTATCAGTTTGATTTACTGTCATTTATGAGGGGTTATGAGGATATATATATATATATATATATATATATATATATATATATATATATAAAGAGATTAATATTTAAAACTTTTAGAAATGAAACCGCAATCCTGACACTGTAACTAAATTCAGTTTTACGAATTCATTCTTCTCTGATTCTATAAACCACAAAATTTGTTTTTAAATAAAAATGTTCAATGATTGTTTAATGATTATCAATGGCATTTAAATGGTTATGAAACACCATCATTCTTAGTGCGCCAAAAGAAAGAAAAATCTCGGGACTTAATTTTATTTCTATATAAATGTACAAGAAGCAATCCTGAATTTTATTCTTTAGAATAGAAATACAAAAAAGTGTTTTTTTTTTTTTTTAAAAAAAAAATAAACGAATGAAATAAAGATCGGATTATTAAAAATTGAATATGTAATTTAGATTAAGTTTAAGTATGCTGTCTTTTGAAACATTTTCCAGGATGAAAACCGAGATTCCTGGAAAAAGTGTCACAAAACCAATATTGTTCTTTTCTTCTTTCTTTTTTTTCGGTCGTAGTAAATGATGTATTCCTTGATGCTTCTGTTCACCTTCTTATAGATAAAATGTGATTTCTTATCTGATATTTTCTCTTTGTATAGATTATCGGTGTCTCCTTCTTTTTTGAATATTTGCCTTAATGTTTATTGTCAACTAGATGAAAAATTATTTTGTGATTATGTTGCTAATAATGCTCGATTATTTCAAATTTAGATTCCCTATGAGTTTCTTAATCAAGTATTCGTCCTTACTAACTTTTATATTAATTAAATATCGACAGATTTATCCTAGAGAAAGATGTATTCTTTGTTTTTGATACTCTCATTTCAATTGTGAAACCAGTAAATTCAAAGCCAAGATGTTTAATTCAGTAATTAATTTCTGGTTGATTTTTTTTATAGTTTCAGTAACTTTTCGTTCAAATCGAAGTCGTTTAAAAATATAACATGGAAATTATTGTCTTCATTTTTGTTTTTAGATACAAAACAGGAAAATGTTACTGTTAATGTGTTAACATATATTCGGTCGGGATTTTTTGCATTGCTATCGCTCAAAAGTCAGCATCTTCACAATCACTATAACTTTCAGAGTCAGTAAACTGTAAAGGAATTAAACGTGGACATTTTCTTTTTACAATAACATCACTATCAGCGCTATCGTCACTATTGAAATTACATTTTACAAGATCTTCAATGTCACTTCCACACTCAGATAAATTATCTGCACAAATTTCTTGAAACTCTTTTTCGCTTTATATTTTAGGTATATTTTATTATTTGGAAAAAATAGATAAATAGAAAGAAAATAAATGAACTAAAATAATCTTGCAATTTTTGAAATATCCGCGAACACAAGCATTTTACTTTTAATTAAGTATTTCTGTAGGTAATACCGAATAATATATTTTTAAACGTATTTGTTTTACGTTTGTACCATTATGTGATGCAACTAAAGCTAAAAATAGATTTTGTATAGAAATATCTGTGTTTGGTAAAAAAATATTTTAATTTATTTAGATTTTAAAAAACGAGTCATTCATTTACTGCAAAACGCAAATGAAGAATTTTCGTCACTTGGAGGTTGGCGAATGGCTGCGAAATGACAAATTTTCGTTATCCGGTCGGATATGTTAATATAAAATTGAAAAAATTTAGATTTAAAATTAATACTCGAAAAAGAATATTAAATATTATTACTTAGTATGTATGAAACTGAGATTTTCACTAATGAATTTTTTTTGGATCCCATAAAGTAAATAATTATTAAACGATCAATTATCATTTATTGAACGTTTTTAATTAGAAAAAAATGTTTTGCAGTTGGTTAGAGAAGTGAGGGTAGAAAAATAATTTATTTGTAAATGTAAATTTAGCTAGTGTCAGAATATTTGAGATGTTATTAAGAGAAGAACGAAATTATGGGAAAAGTAATATGCCCGATATGTGAATCATAAGGTAGTTATGGAAATGTGTATGTTCCAAAGCGTGTTTCATCGATCGGAACAGATGGTAATCGCCTGGGGCCAGGTCCGGAGAATACGGTGGGTGCGGGAGAACCTCCCATTCGGGCTCCATCAGTGATTATTTCTCAGCTATAGGAACATGAGGCCGAGTGTTGTCATGGAGAAGAATCACTTTTCGGCGATTTGATGTAATTGATGATCGTTTTTGCATCAAATTATCATTTAAACGCTCCAATTGTTGTCGATAACATTCGGCGGTGATTGTTTCCTTCGGTTTTAACAACTCATAATATGCGATACACCATATCTCACTAAATAGATAGCATTGCTTTTTGACCGTAGATATTCGTTTTGGTGTCGACGTTGATGGTTGGCCAGGATCAACCCATGATTTCTCGTGTTTCGGGTTGTAGAAAAAGTTCCATTTCATCGTCGGTCACGATACACCACAAGAAACTCTTCTTTTTATGCCTTGCAAGCAAAGAAATCGAGATGTTTTAACGATTAACAATAGCATTTAACGATTTTCCGTCAATTAATGTGACAGCTATCCCTGTTCTTTCTGGATCTTTACTATGGCCTGTAAACGTCTTGAAATGGTTCGTTTATCGATTTCGAGCTATTGGGACAATTTTTTGAGTGTATGAGCAGAGTTTTCTTTCAATAGAGCTTGCAGTTGCTCATCTTAGAACTTTTTCAATTGGCTTGGCCGTTGTATGTCGTGAACGTCACAATCTCTATTTTTGAAACGTCGAAACCAATCTCTACATACTGTTTTCGATGGAGCAGATTCACCATAAGTTTGTGCAAGTAATCGATGAGATTCAGCTGCACTTTTTTTCAAATCAAAGTTGTGTATAAGTACACATCGTGTTCCATTTTAATTCGGTTATAGAAAATCACTTGTGTAAACAGAGGATGGTGTCTCATGACTGAATTTTAGTGGGAAATGTTCACATTTCAAATTGACATAAGGGACATCTGTCATTCCTCACAGCATACGCACCTAGAACCATCTACACGTGAACAGTGGCGTTCAACGCAAGCCCCTATTAAATGGAGACTTGAAATTTATTCCTTATTTGAAAACAAATACTGGAGATATTCTGATAAATTAATTTTTTAAGAATTGTATAATCGATCTCTGTTTTTTTAATCAACTTTATATATTGTTAATGAATTTCACGAGTGACCCCCTCCCACAATAAAAGCCGATACAGTTATCTACCGAGTGCCAAAAGTAAATCTCAACACTTTAAACGGTTTTACTTTTAATGTGATTATTTATTAAAGTTCACCGTAACTGTGCACACATGTGTGTATATCCTATGATTTATGCACTCGTATATGCATTATGCAAATACCTTACGTCTACAAACAGTCGATTTAGTTCCACTTTTTTCATAATATATCTCTCTTTCAATCTGTGACGTTTATATGAAAATCACTTTGTATTTTCACCGTACGGGGAAAAAACGATAAATTCCGTCTCACGGTTTCAACAGAGAAAGAAATACACGGCGGCGTCTAGTGAGGATGGTAATCTTTATTGTGCCATCTTTGTACAGTTGGGTCAGCACTCGCGCATAAAAAGTTATGAAAAACGACTCCGTATTAGCATATTTGTGGAAAGATAAAATGCGTCTTTCCGTAGACACAGTTGTGACTGACGTAACAGAAAAAGTGTCGACTGTGTTTGAGTCGTCGGCCGTATTTGTTTCATATTTGTCGGTTTTTTGATTTCTGTAGTTATTTACTATTTTCTTTTCTCACTTTGATAAATTGTTGACGGGACGAGATATCCGTTCGAACGTCGTCGAAAGTCTATTATATAAAAATATATAATAATTTTTCTTATTTCGTAACTAGAATTAAATTAAGCGTGGAAGTTTTCTCGAGAAAAAACGTAATTTATGAATTGATTCATTAAACTAGGTTTCAGAAGAAAAGTTAAATAAATTAATCATTTTTAACCCTTTGCGGTCGTATTGCGCTGAGACATGTGCACTCTACTGGTCGGAATTATTTTAAAGAGGACGATGCAGCGCTTACATGTAGTCAAAGATTAGCCTATGAAACCTATATTTTTTTATTATAATGAAAACTGTTTTGTTCATATAACAAATAAAGTTTTTTTATTTCATTTAATTATACTATTATATTTTATAATCTTGAACAATCTCTATGTTATAATCTATATGATATCTCTCGAAACAGTGTTAGATATTCAGACACGGTTTTCGCGGGCAAGTATTACAATAATAGCCCGTTTCTTGTCTTCCCCTTTAATTTTGTGATTGAAACCCACTAAGCAATATTTATCTCCTCTTCCTTCGATTTTTCGGAGTATGTGCAGCTTTCCATCGAGTCTTTTTCTGTATCGGAAGTAGAAAATCTTCCATGATGTATCGTAGATCCGTTGAAAAATTGCCAACTAGTTGGTCTATTAATTTTCTTATAAATTTTAAATGACTCATAGGAAAACTAAACTAAATAAAGTTTTCCAAACAACTGAAATTGCTCATCTATTCACATGTTGGTCATAATCCGATTCACGATCAGAACAGTTAAAGTTTTCTGTCGGGTATAGTCCGCCTTACGACCATAAAGGGTTAAAATACTTTATAGATATTTCTTAGTTTATGCTAGGGATTTGCTTTTTTCGAGACCTGTGTTTATTTTAAGCTCAAATTAAATATTCACTTTCTCAAATTAATTTTATTCCACACAAATAATAAAAAAATTTCTGATCAAAAATATTCAATAAGAGATTATCAGTCATTTTCGAATATTGCATTTGCGAATTCTAGTAGCTATGCCATCAGATTCAAAGCAATAAGCTGAAGAAAGTTCTCACTAATAAGAACCATCAAAGAGAAATCAGATAATTTTGTATTTTAGTACTCTGAATATGACGGCATTGTTATCGAAATGTGCATAAGAAACAATCAATAATCATTTATTTAACATTTTTGGTCAGAAAGAATTTACTGTTTGTGAGGTGAAAAAAGAATTCATTTGTGAAAGAGAATTTAGTCAGTGTCAGAATTGTATTGAAAAAAATCAATTACTTTTCTTGTAAGAATTAATATTTTTTTGTTTTTATCTAACAAATGTAATGTTTTAACATTCTCCTATATTTAAATTTTTGATTGTCTCTGTTCAATACATAATAATAATAATCGCATACTTTTTTATCATTAAGGATTGTAATTACATATTTTTTGACGGTATCTGTTAATTATATATATATATATATATATATATATATATATATATATATATATATATTGTTTCTTGTCATTGAAGTCACTATTTGAATATTTTCCACAACAGTTTCGTCCATAAACATCTTCAGGTGGGTACCCGATGACAGGATATCGAATCAGAAAAACGAATGTATATTAATAAACGAAATAGGTTTTGGAAATATTCAGATATCACAAGGACAGGAAACACATTCAAATTTGGTATACTGGATTAAAACAAATCACAATTTTATATATATATATATATATATATGTATAATATGTATATATATATATATATATATAAGGTTGGTAAGAAAATAATTACGATTTTTGTTATCTGAATTATAACCTTAATTTTTTCAATGAGTATCATTTCGTCGTGTTCATGTTAATATTATTTTACAGTCCATTTTTCGGTTTCTATTTTGGTAACATCGACTTTCGTTTTATTATTAATTTTGCTTCAAATTGAGCTACTGAATTAAAGATAGAAAAAAAGCAAATAAGAGCAATTTTTTGTATGAGTTCAAAACGGGTGGTAAAGCAGCAGAAACTGCTCGTAACCTGAACGATGCTTATGATGTGGGTACTGTTAATGAACGTACGGTGTAATGGTGGCTCCAAAAATTTCGTACTGAGGACGAGGTCGCGGGCGCCCTTCTTCAGTTTATAACGAGCAACTGAAGGGGTTAGTTGAATCGGAACCACGCACCATTCTAGGGTTTGTACAATAGTTAGGCGTTAGTCATTCAACAGTTCTCGATCACTTACAACAGCTAGAAAAATTAAAAAAGAAAAAAATGTATATGAATTTGCAGGTCATTAACTACAATTATTTTTATACCAACTTATATATATATATATATATTATACATACATACACGTCCATACATACATATGCATACATACATATGCATACATACACATACAGACATACATATATACATATATATATATATATACATATATATATATATATATATATATATATGTATATATATATCTATATATATATATAATCTATATATGTGTGTGTGCTTGTATGTATGAATAAATGAATGTACATCATCACAGCAACCTATGTTCGTAGACGCGCGAGCAGCTTCATCATTCTTTTGTTTCCGGTGACTGATGTGAAATTTTAACACCAGGAGGCATCAACATTGTTATCAGAACGTTATTATTATCGTTCGCGTTTTTTTTCTGCCTGTCGTAATACTATGACCTGTTGTGCACGTTCTCATTTACTTAACTTGCGCTCCATAGCGGAAATTTTAAATCTTTCCCAACGTAATCCGCGCACAACACGTACGCTCGCAGTCCAAGTGACATAGAAACATTTTTTTACGAAATTACTTAATTATAGTTTAATTTGTTATGTGGAGTTTTTTTAGATTTGTTTAATTATGCTGTCATATTAATATATGTATACATACATACATACACATACACACACACACACACACACTCATATATATATATATATATATATATATATATATATATATATATATATATATATGGTGAAAGAATTAAGGGTATAAAGAAATAAACTGACGGTAATCGTGTACCCCTTTCTAGTGAAATTAATTTTGGTATAGTTTTAATAATATAATATTCTTTACCGAAACCACCATAACATATAATGTTATTTTATTAATATATAATAAAACAAATCAAACATATTAAATAATAAATGAGAAAATATTTAAAATAGTGAAGTAGAAATGTATTAACCTCATCGTATTTATGTTATTGTGCCTAAATTTACTTTCACGAATGAAATTTCAGTTCACTCGAACACAATTTCATTTTCTCTGTTCAAAAATGTTAATACATTTTTTATAGTTAATTTTAATTGTTTCTTATATACATTTCGTCGTTCTATAAAAAATATATTTCGTAAATTACGCTATATTTATTCTCGACTTACTTGTCCATCTGGAGCAATAATTCTTCGACTATGAGTAAATTTGAAGAGACTGGATTGGTTAAAGATAAAGAAATTCCAACACGTGTTCGTAGTGTTCATTCTGAAGAAAACATTGACTTGGTTTGTGAAAGTGTATTAGGAGAGCCAGGAATGTAAGTTCCACGACGTTCACAGCAATTGGACCTTTCACAGACTACCGCATGGCGTATTTTGCATAAGGACTTATTGTTGAAGGCTTATAAGATTCAATTAACACAAGAATTGAAGGCATCTGACCATTCACTGTGTCTGATATTTGTTGATTAGATATTAGAACAACAACACAGTTTTTCTGAAAAAACAACTTCTTTATTGATAAGGTTAATTTCGAACTCTCTAACTACCTTAACAAGCAAAACTGACAAATATGGTGTGAACAAAATCAGAGGATTATCGTTGAGAAGCCACTGCATACAGAAAGAGCGACTGTTTGGTGTGCATCTTGGTCAGATGGAGTCATTGGTCCTTACTTTTATGAGAATCAGGCTGGTAAAGTGATTATTGTGAATGGAAAAAGATAGGGAAACATGATTGTTTTGTGGGCAGGACCAAATTTTTGTCAGCAGTATTGGATCATATTAATCTGGAGGATATGTGGTTCTAGCAGAACAGTACAACAAGTCACACAGATGGCGAAACAAATGATTTATTGAGGACGAAATTTCCTGGTCGAGTTATTTCTAGAAATGGAGACATTAATTGGCTACTGACATCCTGCAATTTAACACCTTTGGACTACTTTATTTGCGGTTACGTTAAGAAACATGTGTATACCAATAATCATAAAACAATTTCCAATCTAAAAGAAGAGATCCGAATAGTAATTGACGCGATACAGCCCCAGTTGTGTAGGGATGTTATTGAAAATTCTAATAAAAGAATAGTTACTTGTAAGAAAGAACGCGGTGGTCACTTCTACGATATTATTTTTTATTTATGAATGGAATACCCCCAAATATCATTTATAATTAAGAAATTTGAAATTTAAGTGCAAATTCTGTTTTATTTCAAATTAAAAAAATGTGTCCTTATAAGAAAACTGTATATATATATATATATATATATATATATATATATATATAATTATATGCAGTAAAAAATAAAGTAAACCCGTTTCACATTATGCAAACTATATAAAAGTTAACAAAAATCGTCTCTTTGTCTGCATATATAAATTACAGCGTTTGAACTGCTGAGCAGACTCCCGAGAGAGTTGAACTGTTACCGTTTTATAGTAAAGCTACTCAGGGGTCTTGGGACTGTCGCTAGTTTGACTTCATTTCATGTTATTGAGGTTTGGCATAGAAGGTTATACGAAATGTAAGTGTATAATGAGGAATTAAGAACATACTATTACGGACAAACGACAATACCTTTGTAACTTTATACGTCTATGACTTAACGGTCTGAAACCGTACACGTATATCTATCTATCTACCTATCTATTTATTTTGTTATGACAAAGAGACGTACACTTTTATTAAAATGAAATCAGACAGCGAGGACGTTTTATTGTGCCAGACGGGTGGATCATGATCGCGTCTTTCAAGTCGACTGGTAATTGATATGAGATTATTTTTTTTATATATTTAATTATTTTTAAATTTTGTTTGTATTCTTCTCTCTACATACATACATATATATATATATATATATATATGTACATACATACACACAAACACACACACATATATATATATATATATATATATATATATATATATATTTTCGAAGAACAGTAATTGCATTTTTGAAATGATTTTATATTACTAGAATAATACAAAAATAATAAAATATTTAAGGTATTATTTACATTCAAACACATAGGAACGTTTGAATGTAAAAAGAAGTGTATTTTAAATAATAATTCACTGGAATTTGAATTGAAAAAGAAAGATGAATTCAAACTTGTTCAGACCTGAATAATAATCATTGTACAATAAAATATATAAATTAATGTAAAAACAAATTATACTGCTAAGGTATAAAGTTAGTCGTTGCTCATCAAGTGTGTATGGACGAGTCTCTCCATCATTTCTGATTTTTTCCTAATTAAAATAGTTTTATTCTGTGTAAGTAATAATGATAAAACTACAAAACAATTCGAGAAGTTATTGACCGTTAAGATAGTGTAATTAGTGTGCATAAATAACAATGGAAATTAAATTGAAATAACATTCGTTCAGATATGGCAGGAATCTCTGTCCAGTAGGGGTAAATGAAGCGATGGTTAAGATAAATTTGTGAGATTACCAGTCAGTACGCTTAAGACATTGTACCGATACATATGTAATTTAATGATAGCATGTTTTAGACTTTGTACCGATCACATATAATTCAAATAAAGCACAACTTCTATTCACCGTCCCTAAGTCTACTTTTCGTTTGAACAAAATACATTTATCATTAATTTAATAAGTGTGTGTAGGATAATTACGGCAAAGCTGTAGATAATTATTGTACCAAGTCTTTATCGAATTATTTTTTTTCATTTTGTTCAGCTGTTCCTTGCTAACAACAAAAAGAACTTGTTACTCTAGTTTTATCGAAATAGATGATCGAATTATTGATATTTTTAAGGGAATTCGTTTTAAAAACAATTGTTATTGGCAATAAAACCTATTATTTTAAATGTGATCCACAGATAAAACTCTGTTAATTAGATTGGATAAGTTCTGGTTGTGTGTTGTACTATCAGTTAACGGTCATATGTAAAGATTAGTCCAAGTTAAAACAATGGTTTTGAAAATTAACTAATAATTGGAATTTATTGAATATTTTTATTTAAGAAAAAAATTTACAGGTTATTGTGCGAATGGAAAACTTATTAGTGGAAGTGGTAAAACAATGGTTATTAGAATTTCTTCACAAAAGCTATTTATTATCGAATTGTTCCAGAATTACAAACTGTAAACAGAATTCTATCTGAAGACAAAGAGTCTGCTATTATAAAGAATTTCATATATCAAGTTAATTACTTTAATTAAGTGAGGATTGTTTGGATCACAAAACTATTTCTGCCCATATGTCCAGTGTTGTGATATTTAGGAAAAATATTTCCCGGTACTTTGTCCCTTCCTACTCGTCAAATGAGATTCGTGATGATTTGTTTATATTTAAAATTTTAAATCTGAAAGGCCCGACTTTCCATGTATTTAGAAGATATTAAAGTCACCAACACTAGGAGCTTGAAGAAAAACTTGATCTCACTTCCTCTTCCTTTATCAGTTGTGATTTTAGACGAGTTTTTTATACTTAAAAACGGATGTAAAAAAATTCGACTTTCTATGCATGAAAGTGTTTTTAAAATAGTCATGACGAAGGGTATGAAGACAAATTTCACGTCTTCTTACGTCTTATTCGCCAGATGTTCGACTCTAACTGTTTTTTAGATTAAAATTTCTATTCAAAAGTTAAAATCCAAATCAAGTCTCGACATTCCATGGTTGTAAAAGCCATCAAAGTAATTATGAAAAAAAGGATTAAGACATTCTACATCTTACTTTTCTACTCTTAAAGATGTCGCTCGAATTTTTTTTATACTCAAAAATTGTAATCTGCAAAAGGCTCTACTTCAAATTCATATAATTTTTCTATCTTAGCTGTTTTAAGTGGTTCAGAACTGTTAGATGACTAACGCTTAGCTATTGTGAAAACTCTCTTGTTGTGGGTGGTTCTGATTTAATTAATGTCTCCAGTTGGTTGTTATGAATTGAACTGAAGAAGGATGTCGCTGACATTCTTCATCATCAAGGCTCTACTTCCCAGCATGAAATTTTTGGAGCTATCATTGCACCGTACATTCCTTAATAGCACACACACCAAAAGCGTTGTTCAGTTTACGAGCAGTTTCTACTGATTTACCCCCTGTTTACAAAAATACTCTTATTTGGTTTCTTTCCATCTTTAATTCAATAGTCCAATTTGAAAAAAAAAATTACTAATAAAACCAAAGTCGATGTTATCAAAATACAGACCGAAAAATTCACCTTAAAATAATATTAATATGAACACGATGAAATGACACTCATTGAAAAAAATAAGGTTAGAATTCAGGAAACAGAAACCGCAATTATTTTTCTGCCAACCTAATATTTTCATTGATCTACATCGTATGATTTTTAGGTATCCTTAGAGTAGCTAGAATTTACACATCTCTTTCTCTCTCATATATATATATATATATATATATATATATATATATATATATATATATATATATATATATATATAATTACTACATTTTAAATAATTTATGCATTTATAATACGTAATAATTTAGTCTGATTGATTGGCTCAAGTGTATTTCTTAACACCAGTAGAAATATAAATCAAAAGCTGTTGACACTCAATTAGTGAAACATGTGTTTTTGACATCAATAAATAATTGATATTTTTCTCTGTATTGTTCACAAATTTCACTTTATATTTTGTTAAATGTCAATCGTATGATATTTAACTTATGCTCCGTCGAATGCGTGAAATAGGAAATCGTACACAAACACACACACACACTTAATATTAAAAAGAAAATATTACGTTACGGGAAACGTTCGATAATAGAAGGAAAAAGATTCATAGAAAACGGATTTTCGTTTCGATTAAATTCGAATATATGTACGCATACATATATATACAAATATATATA
The DNA here is from genome assembly GCA_034766995.1 of Acanthacorydalis orientalis. Lineage (NCBI taxonomy): Eukaryota > Metazoa > Arthropoda > Insecta > Megaloptera > Corydalidae > Acanthacorydalis > Acanthacorydalis orientalis. The sequence goes on along the minus strand of CM068315.1, from coordinate 14,208,538 downwards.
TATATATATATATATATATATATATATATAGATATATATATGAATATATATGTATATTTATATATATATATATATATATGCATATATATATATATATATGCATATATATATATATATATATATATGCATATATATATATATATATATGCATATATATATATATATATATATATATATATATATATATATATATATGTATATTTATATATATATATATATGCATATATATATATATATATGCATATATATATATATATATATATATATGCATATATTTATATATATATATGCATATATATATATATATATATATATATACATATTTATATATATATATATATACATATTTATATATATATATATATATATATATATATATATATATATATATATATATATTCCGCGTAACGTACGTCCATTTAATAAAGATCAACACTTACACGCTCGTTTATTTTGAATGTAAATGGCACGATATTATATTTTTTTTCTTCGCTCTCCATTATAAATTATTTAATGGACGGGAAGCGTTATTAAGATTTTTCCCGTGACATCTTTAATAACGTGTGTTATTATAAAAGCATGGCCATTTCATTTTTATTAAATAGACCAAAAAGTTAACGAGATAGACAATAAACATTATGTTAAAAGATACAATCTCCTGTAAAATGTATAATGTAGAAGAATACAATTTGCATAACTACCATAGAACAAATATATGTTATGATGTTTGATAAGGATTTTTGTTTTATTTTTATTAAAAAAAAGTATAATATGTATAACAGGTGATTGTGAGAATACAGTCCTGATAGTGCGGATAAATGCAGTTTTATGTCAATTCTTTCATTCTACAGATCACAAAGGTTCGATAAAATCGTTATTGATTATATTTGATTGTTGTTTTTGTACATTGAGATGGTCATTTTTGGTAGTTTGAGGTTAAAAACAATTAATTTATGAAAGGTACTGGTAAAGTTGTATCAATAGGGGTCCATAGTGTTTAGAAATATTATCACTAGATTGATTATCTATTTCTATTCTGAATTAACTTCAGAATATCAAAGCATTTTCCTGTATTCTGTAAAATAATCCACATAACAGTGATTTTTCATTATCAGGATTTGGAAATTGTTTATTAGCAAGGACTATATTGTGATTTAGGGGTTTGTAAATACATCCGTTTTTTCGAATACTTTTTATTTAATGCTTTTAATTGAATTCTCCTCTATACACATCTGCTTCTGAAGTTGTTCCTGGGAAATCTTCTATTCATATTATTAACAACTGACTTGATTTCTTTTTGACTTATCTTATTTGTCTCATTTTCTTATCTAGGAAAATTTTCTAAAAACCTAGTGCTCCTCTTTAAAGGTGTTTACCCCTTCCCTCACTCTTCCTAAGGCAATCATGATTTATTTTCTGGTGAAATGATATGATAATATATGTTTCTTCGCACCTTTTTCTCTTCCTATCCGGTTACATAGGTAAACTGTGAGTTCACCATTCTAAAATTCTCTATTATCTTGTTGGTATGAGACTTTGGCTGGTAGAATTTTCAGTTTTTTTCCCTATATATTGGTTTATCGTATCAACATTCGCTTCCTCATGTAGTTCTCTTATCGGATGTCCGCGACTTTTGTTTAGTACCATTCGCAGAACTTTTTTCTGTTGTAGTTGCAAATGCTGTATGTATGTTTAGTAGGTGTTTCACCATATCGTGGCTGCATACATCATTACAGATCTAAATACTGTTTTATACAAAAGTGTCTTATTTTACTTTTCTTCGCTAGCATGCTATATATAATGTTAAGTGCACTTTTTTTACGCTTTCGATGTGTTCTTTGTACGTCAATTTCTTATTCATGCATACTTCTAAATACTCCACTGAGTATTTTCATTCCACCTCAGTTTCATGTATTTTTAATTTATTTGGTGCATCTTTCCTCTTTGTAGAGAATAAGATTCCTTCTGTTTTGGTTTCCTTAATTTTAATTTCTTGAAATATTCAATCTATGTGTGTTTAATGTATACTATAATTGTTCAATTACTACATCAATGTTTATTCCTATTGTTAATATCGCTGTGGTTTCTGAGTACAGTGCTATATTAGTTCCTGTCGTCGGTAGTATATCGAATTAAAATAATTAAATAGCACTGGTTCCAGAATTGATTACTGGACCACTACAGCGGCTATTGTCTTCATTGTTAATCGTTTTACTTCTATTTTAAAGTGAAATATTTTATTAGGTTGGTAGAAAAATAATCGCGGTTTATGTACTTCAAATTCATATATATTTTTACATTTGTGGTCCAGAACTGTTGGATGAGTTGGTCGCCTAACTTTTGTGCAAGCTTTCGAGTTGTTTTACGTGGTTATGATTTAACTAATGTCATCAGTTGGTCGTTATGAACGCCCAACACCTTGAAGTTGAAGAAAGACGCCCACGACCGTCTTCATCTTCAAGGCTTTCGTCCCCAGCATGAAATTTTTGGAACCAACATTGCTGTACGTTCCTTAACAGTGCCCACACTAAAAGCATCGTTTAGTTTACGGGCAGTTTCGGTTGCTTTCTCGCTAGTTTTAAACTCGTACAAAAAATGCTCTTATTTGCTTTTTTTTTATCTTTAATTCAATAGTCCAATTTGAAGCAAAATCAATTAATAAAACGAAATTCGATGTTACCAAAATATAGACCGAAAAATGCACTTTAAAATGATATTAACATAAATACGATGAATTGACAGTTTCATTGCAAAGAATTAAAGTTAGAATTCAGAAAACAAAAACCGCAATTATTTTCCTACCAACTTAATATTTCTTGTAAATGCACCACAAAAGAAATATTATATTAATTTAATAAGGGGAAAGTCTCTGTTCGCTTCGCTCGGTAACCGTCATGCTAGTAGCATGCACTTTTTTGAAGGATTTGAATCTTTGTATTTGAAATGGGGTCAAATGTTGAAAATAAAAGAAATAAAATAATGATTATGAAATTTTTTTGATGTTATCATGAACCAAACGATATAATCATATGTAAGATTAGTGATACTTTGGATCTAATCAAAGCTAGTGCTTTTATCTACTGCAGGTTGATTATCCTTTCCCGTCTTTAACTCTTTGAATCCGAAGGACCAAAATTTTTATCTTTTAGTGAGGAACTGCAATCCCGAAAGACCGATATTTCGGTCTGATCTTTGTGACGTCACAACCCGAAAGACCGTTTTGAAGAAAAATAATTGGATAGATAGAAATACTAGATTTCAAAGATTTTAAAGTCTCTTAAAATCCCAAAGTTCTCAGGTGCTCAGGGTCAGGGTATAGATAAGTGTGGGAGTCTAGTGTCCAAAGGGTTATCAATGTCGTCCGAAACGTTTTCATATAATGGAAAGATACATAGACCAAGACAATTGATTATTATTAGATTTTGTTAGAATAATAGGAAGTTGTAAAAATATTGGATCATTTTCAGAAAACCTGGATCGAATATCTACTGTAAAATCTACTTAAGTCAACCATTAGCCTTAAATGCTTAACAATGCATTTTAAACTGAAATTAATAACTATAAATATTTAGTTTTGTAAATGATTTTTTTTCATCTCCGAATCTTACACTTTTTCTATATATTCTTAGTTATTTGGATGAGACTGCTTGTGATAAATATGAACATTTCAATATAATTCTGACATCGTGGCTAAGTTCAGTTTTACAAATAAATTATTTTTTCATCTTACAAATCATAAAGAATTTTTTCAATTTGAAAATATTCAATTAAAGATTTTTGATCATTTTTGAGTGTTACTTGTGCAGATTTTGATAACGATGCCATCATCCTCAGAGTATTATTGTACAGAAAAATCTGATCAGTTAGATCGATGGAAGAGAAATAAGAATTTTTGTATCCTAGTATTCTGCTGATTATAGAAATGAATATAAGCAATAATCATTTATCATAATCATTTATTAAACATTTTTGTTCAGTAAAAAATCTTTGTATTTGTGAGATGGCAAAGAATTTATTTTTCAAAGTAAATTTGTTCACATCATTAAAACTGTATTGATTTACTTTAACATTTTCAGTAACATATCTTTTTTATATAACACGTTTTGCATCGAATCGAAAAGAGTATTTTTTGCATACAAAGCGGCTATTTAAGATACGGTAAATGTAACATGAAATATTAATATTCTCATTAGTTTGCTTTACGTTAGAATACGTGGTCAGTAAGAGCTCAGATTATAAACTTCGCCCTAACTGTATCCATATTTACATATTCTTGTAGATGTCTGTGTTAACATAAAATTTACACCGTTTATTTTAACATGATACTCAATTATTTAATAATATTTTTATATTGAATACAGAAATAAGTAAATGTTGATTAGAAAATGACTATTAATAAAGATTTCATTACGGCGATTAAGATAAACATACAGTTACATATCATAATTTCAATAGGAAAAGATGTGCAATTCGTAATGAATTGTAATCTTGTATTCTGAAAAGAATTTCTTTTATACATTTTTAAAGAAGCTTAAAGCCGAAGATTCGTATTAGGTGATACTTATGATCTGAAAATGTCTCGCTAGCGTTTGATGTATGACTTCTGGCAGATATTCAAAATTTCAATTCGAAATATGGGCTGTCAAAATTTCATAAACATTTAAATCATCGATGAAAGCTGTTGAAGTTGTGTGATGAGGCGTGTCTAGATTTGATAGATTAAATTATATGAGCTTATTGTTCGACTTGTTATTAATCTATGTATTGTGAACTATATATAAAAGGAATTAATTATATATATATATATATATATATATATATATATATAGAGAGAGAGAGAGAGAGAAAGAAGGTGATTAAATTTAGGCTTCCACATAGAAGTATTAAAAGGGGGCGCTGGGATTTAGAAAAGTCATTTGATATTTTTATTTAGTATTTTAGTTTAATTAAATACTAAAATACAATTGAATTAAAATACTAAACGAAGGATAAGGTGTTTTTTTAAACTTTGCGTTTTTTTTAATACTTTCATGTGGGAGCCTAAGTTGAATCACCCTATATATATGTGTGTATATATATATATATATATATATATATATATATATATATATATATGTATATGTACATATGTATATATATTTATATATTTTTTATCTCTCTGTAACATTTCAGTCATTTTATGTCAGTATTTTTTAAAATTTGAATGTTTTTTTGTTAATCCAATTTGTGTTGCTGTTTTGAAAATTGAAATCGAATTAAATTAAAGACTTTTGAGAAATTTCAACAATCAAAAATAATGTGAAGGTAGTACTTTTTCAGAAACAAATTAAAAATTGTCGACATTTTTTTTTTGCAAGTGTATGGAATGCTAAGAAATTTATATCTATGAAATAGAAGCTAACTTATGGAACACTTAGTGTTAAAAATGTCTTCTTATCTTATCCAGGTATTGTTGATATCATCGAGAAACTGAAGATCATACATCACTTAAGATCTCTCTTGATATTGTTGCATATTCTGTTTTAATAGTTTGTTTTAATTTAGTGAGATTAGGTTGTTTTTTACCATAAACTTTATTTTTGAGGTATTTTCATAAATAAAAATCCAATGGTATTATATCTGGAGACTGCGAAAAAGATTCAACACTGTCGCTTTGTCCAATTCATCTGTTTGAGAATCTTTTAATTCAGATAAGCTCTAACATGACGGTAAAAATGGAAATGCTTTCCATTTTGTTGAAAATAAAATTCATCACCATATTCAAATAGCTCACAATGTGTGATATGATTGGTTCTTGAAGCAATTTGATGTTTATGGCATCAGTAACAGTTACATCAAAAAAAGAATGGTTAAATCAATTCAAACGATTATAATCTAAATCACACTGCAATGTTCAGTAAATTCTTATCTTGTTCCTAAATACGGTGTAGGATTCTTAGTTGCCTAGCATGAACAGTTGTATCATTTAACTTGTATATTGTCTCATCACTTCAAACGATCTTATTGGGAAACGAAGCGTGCTCAACAAATTTTCGTAAATACCACTACAAAATTTAATCTCAAGATCAGGATTTTCTTTATTCGGATCTTGAATGGATCTTGGAATGTAACTTTTTCATCTTGCTCACTTTAGAATACAATATTATGTCTACTTAATTCGATAATTACTACTTCATGAGTCACTTGCTGAATAGATTTCCTTGGAATTGGTTGGAAAATTTTCATAAACTTTTGTGACCTTGTGGGACTTGTGAATGTGCGAGGTCTTTCAGATCGCTGTTTGTGTGATATCCGTTTTAAACTTATTACAAATACTTGAAATTTTTAGATGCGTTAGTGGTTCAGTTGGTATTCACTTCTTAATTGTTTCTGAATTTCATTAATATTTTCAAAGTTCAAATACCACTTTAAAACTAATTTCGTTTGTTCAAATATGGGTCTGGTATTTTTCATTATACCAATTTTCAACTAAAGAATAAAAAAGGTTAATAAGTTATCGACTGATAGTGTATGCATTTCTTTTGGATGCTCTTCTTTCATTTCTCTTCTTTTTTCTTACATTTCTTTTGCATATATATGTATATATATATATATATATCTCTATATATATCTATCTATATATATATATATGTGTATATATATATATACATATATATATATATATATATGTGTGTATATATATATATATACATATATATATATATATGTATGTATATATATGTATATATATATATATATATATATTTATTTATATATATAACAAAATCTCTTGTTAATTTCAAACCAAAAACTTTCAAACATCCCAGAATAACAAATACCTAACATTCCACAAGGAAATGTGTCGAGTAAAAAATTCAAGAACGACTGATGTTTGTACACAACTTCGTGATGTTTTATAGACGGCCGTCGAACGGGAGACAAAAGAATTCATTTTAGAATTAAAAGTGCAAGTTAGCTTCCGATACCATCGAAAGAGAATAAAATGAAACGGTTTGAAGTTAATAGGGAGGAACTTTTAATCAATAAGAGTAAAGACTTGCACGGACTTCGCCGTTCGTTGTTTGTTGTTGAACGAATTCGACTTAATTTCAGATTTATTGTCCGTCGTTTCACGTTGTTTAAATCATACAGAATGGAACAGGGACGAAGGTTTGCGTCGTTCGTGTAATTTAATCATGCGAACGACGCGTAAGAAAATATGTAATTTCGTTTCATTAGACAGGACTTATCTCTTTATGGCCGGACGAGAATGAAAAGAAAATCGTGCTTGTTATGATTTTTTCTTTATGAAAAATTATCGTCTTATTACATTTGTATACAAAGTTGTTTATACATTTAATAACAGAAATATAATTCTTTAAATTTGAATATTTTCAAGAATGATTGATTTAATTGAATAATTTTATTGGATAATTTTAAAAATTCAATTGTAATAAATGATGGGATCGCAATATAGATTTGATACTGTGGCTAAATTCACTTTTATAATTGAATTCTTTTTTCATCCCAAATAAAAGAATCACGAATTTCCATTAAATAATTACGAGGGTCATTTGATAAGTATGGTAAAAATTCAAGTTAAGTACCGCTTTTTGGAAAAAATCAATTTTATTTCTCAACATAGTCTCTATTGAGGGGTGTACACTTGGTTTAGCGACTTTCCAATTTTTTCATCCCGTTGGTAAAGTATCTTTTCTCAAAGTCTGCAAAATACGTATTGACGTCGACGATGGCATCCTTATTCGACAAGAAATTCTTCCCGTCGAACCGTATTTTCAAGTATGAGAAGAGGAAGAAGTCGTACGGGTCCAAGAGCGGATGAGGAATCAATTCGAAGCCTAATTCGTGAAATTTTACCTTTGCGACGGTTGTTTTGTGGGACGGTGGCTTGTCCTTGCGAAAGAGTAGTTTTTTTGTGCACCAATGTTGACAGTTTTTGTTTCAGCTGTTCTTTCAAACGGTTCAATAATGTTGTATAATAGGTTACTGTTATCGTTTTTCCTTTCTTTAAATAGTTGATTAGGATGCTCCTTTAGGAATCTAAAATAACAGTGGCTATCATTTTCCTAGCTAACAAAACGGTCTTCACTTTCTTCGTCACAATTTCACCAGTATTGCTCACTGATTTGTCTGCTGCTTCGACTAAAGTGTGTAGTGATGGATCCATATTTCATTTACGGTGACGATCGACGTAAAAGGCCTGCGACAGTCAACAATCGTGGCACCCATCGTGCACACAGCTTTTTCATGTGTAATTTTTCGTGCAGGATATCGAGCACCCAATTAGAGTTAAAATGCTTACGGTTTCATCAATCTCTCGCTTTTTCACTTGGAGGTCTTCCATAACAATACCTCGGATTTTTTAAACGATATACGTCGTGGTGATCTCAATTGGGCGTCCATAGCGCGCTTTATCTTCAGTGTATGTTCGACCACCGTTAAACTCATTTATCCAGAAATAAACAATCTTCAACACTAGTGCAAAATCCTCATGAACTTCATCCAACTTCGCTTTGATCTGGGCGGCCGTACACTTTTTCAAATAAAAATGTTTAATCACTGCACGGAAGTCGTTTTTTTCAATTTTTGCAGCAACTGTTGCAATGGTCGCTTCAAACATCTGTAGAAAGTGAACAATGCGTCGCTTCTTGCTGAAATTTCGCATATGCTAGTTTGAAAAGTGACACTTGATAGACGGGACGTTACTAAATGAATGATGGCGCCATATTATTGAAATTTATCAAACTTATCAAATGATCATCGTATTACCCAATTTCGATTGTTGTTTATTAGATTTCTATGAGAAAATCATCATATTGAAATACTGAGGTATAGTGAGCAGCAATAAAAAATGAACAATAATGATTAAACATCGCGATCAGACTTTTTTTATGGTTGATGGAGTGACAGAACAATTTATTTGTGAAAGAGAATTTGTACAATGATTGTACCAGCGCGAAGCGCGCTACGGGTTCAAGTGCGAGGTACAAGGATCTTTAACTTGAGCAGATGGAGTTGCTCGTCCCCAATGAGTATTGAAGAGAGCGGAGGACACGATTTGAGCAGTATATAGACGGTAAATTACGAGACAGTGTTACGGGGAGGTCGGCTCGGGGCGCGAGAGAAGCCCGCTGCCCGTTTCCGTGTCCAGATTGAAAGAGAATTAAAATTAAATATGCCTTATATATCTAGGTAGGATAATATTTAGCTTGATCTCATGAATTGTATTAAATTTTGCAAAAAAAATGTTTAGTAAATCATTATTATTCATTTTTCTCGTTGTTTATGCGTATTTAAATAACGATAGTGATTTATTAACAATTTTTGTTCAAGAAAATTGTTTGTTGTTCATGAGATTACGTTCAATTCTATTCTGTAGGGTATATTTTATTTTGATGTTTGTCACAGATTGAGTTATTATATGAGATAAATCAAACAGATTTTACAAATTGAAATATTTCTATTTAAATGGTCCTCTGTAGTATCTCTTTATGCAATAAAAAAATATTTTCATTATTATTTTCGAATTAATAATGACAAAGAACACAAATTCTGTAAAAAAGTTTCTATGCAGTCGTGTATAAATTTATTTTAATATTTAAACACTTTCTTGTTAAATTATTTTAACTATTTTCGTCAAGAAAATCCCCATAAAATCCACCTATTCTTTTCAATCATTCTATTAATCCATCAAAGTTATCTGTGAAAAAAATTACTATTCAATTTTCCAACAGACGACATGTTGGAAAAAACTACCTTGTCTCGTTCGATATCGCGGTTATAGGTTAATCGCGATCAGTGGAAATTGTTCACAGAAAATTGCAATGTCACTTACGCGGCCTCGAAACTTGAAGTAGACAAGGATAGGTGGTACTGTTTCTCCTGTGGGCTCGAGTGTGAGTCCAGTCGTGCAGAGATCGACTGAGACGATAAGAACAAGTACCTCGAGGCTAAACTCAACAACGTTTTGATTTATGAACGACATAACATCCAAGAGACAGTTTCGTAGATTATAATTACAGCCGAATGAAAAATAAGAATATAAATTCCGGTTTGCTGATAAGTAAAAAAAATTATGCCTGTATGATTTATTGATTTGTTTTGATTGAAGTGGATTAGATTGGGTCGTTTCCCGGATATTAATTTTAAATTAATGACTTTCAAGGAATTAAAAATATTACAGCGTAGAGCAAAAGACAATTAACCGAGATGTTTCTGTACTAATCTGGTTTTATTGATTTAACAGGTTTATATTTCTAAAATAAAATATGAAAGAAAGATAAGTTATATCAAAACTATCTTGTAATAGCTAGATGATACTCAAGTATATCTCATATTAGTATCATCAAGCTAACAAAAGATAACTTAAGAGACGAAACCGGCCCTAGTGACATATATATTGAGAGTGACTTAAAGAATTTATTTGAAGAGGACAATTTAATTTGTCATTTTTGTCTTTTAAAATACAGTTGTGAAATTGTGACTAATTTCAATTTTTACAAATTATTTTTTCTTTTACTTTACCTCACTAAAACCACAATCAAAAATTCAGGTTAAAATATTGAATAAATCATTTTTTATTCTTGTTTATGCGCATTTTGATGGAGATCTACCATTTTCATAGCGTCAAGGTCTAGAAAATGACAAATTAGAGATTTGTATGTACTTTGGCACTATGAGAATCATGGAATATACATCGAAATAATAAATGAACAATGATGAATTATTGAACATTTTTGATTGAAAAAAATAGTTTTATTTATATGTAAAAATCTCATAAAATGTTGAAATAGTTAAATATCAAATGTGGAATTCTTAACATGATGATAAATTCAGTGAGTGATATTTTTTCTCATTAAGAATTAATCTAGTTCCGAATTTCGTAGATAAGTGAGAAAACCTTTAAGTTTAATGAATAGAGAAATTGCAGTAATTGTTTTTGTAATGTGACTAAAATCCATCATTGAACAATTCAAGAATAAATTAATGTTGTTGGATTTTATTATTGATTCGAGAGAACAAATTGTTAAACCATATTTTTTTTACTTATTATTTGAAAATGCTAAGTAATATTCATATTTCTGAAATAAAAATTAAATATCTTCGTTATGCTCGCATGAATTTCATTTGATAACAAGACAGAAATATTTGTACAGTAAAATTTTGACACAGTAGCTAAATTCATTTTCTCGAATGAATTCTTCTTCATCTTACAAATCAGTAATAATTTTGTAGTCAAAAATATTCAATAAACTATTATTGATCATTTTTGATTTGACTATGCGAATTACGATGACTGCCATTACGTTTAGAGTAAGAAATTACAGAAAATTAGGTACCCCGGTAATACCGTGGATTTTTCTGTATAGTATTGATTTATTGAACATTTTTGATAGATGAGAATTTTTTTTGTGATTTTTGGAATGAAAAAAGATTTCACCTGTGAGAGGAGACAGTTTAATTTGCTAGTATATTCACATTGTAAGATAAATTCTTCTTTTCATCAGTTTTAACAGAATGACCTATCATTCTGTTCACGAAGTTAGTTTTAACAGTAGAGCGAAAGGATATTCTATTACGTTTTTGTTTCTTTACTCCTAGAGATACTCAAGATGGTATTCATATGGAAACCAAGCTATTGAAAATATCTCTAAGATCTAGTTAAAAATGCTTTATTTTTTTAAGAACTAGAGCATTAGAAATGTATGCCAATAAAATTATGAAAGTATGCCAAGAGTTATATTTTAAATACAAAGGATGTTATTTTGAATAAACTATTATAGATTTTATATAAAAAAAGATTTATTTAACAAAGATTTTTGTTTTTACAAATAAATTCTTTTTTGTCTCAAAGACCAAACACTCTTTATGGGCATAAATGTTCTGTTCAAAATTATTATGATCAAAAATACAAAAAATGAATTTTCAGCATCTTTGCGCTTAGAAGAGAATGGTACCGACGTGGAAATGTGCATAAGCAACAATCAAAAATGATCAATAATCCTTTATTAAACATTTACATGGTTTGTGAGTAGAAAACGAGTTTGTTTGTAAAAGTGAACGTAGCCACAATGTCCGAACTATATGATGACAGAATGGTTTTTTTGTCTCACTATGTATTTTTTTTATAAAAAACGTATCGTCTCTTCATAATTTCCACTTGGGAATTTTTACACAAGTACTGTATAAACATAACTTGCTGCAAATGCATTTTAATGGAATTATGGCCACACAATATGTGCGTTTTTCAGATGAAATTCACTTTATTCCCTTTTTTTCTAAAGAACAAAAAATAGAATTCATTCAGAGCGAACAGAGATGATCGATGATGAAACAGAGTGTGCAGACTGATGTATGTATATCCGTATTCATTATTCGTGTACATTTGCAACAGATTATTCACATTTATAAGTGTTGTGTGAGGAATCGCTCACAAATGGATGTATGGTCTCGCTTCCGACTGCTCGTGAAGATTATGTGTACGGGAACATATCGCTGCGGCTGGAAACGTGTCGGCTGTAAGTTTAAGCATTAATATTTTAATGAAAAGTGGTCGCTTTCAGTTTCGTACTAAACATATTATACGCTCGTAAATATGGTTTTCAGGAGAGATTGGTTGAGTAGATCAATGGGGTTCTAAATACTATATTATTACAGAGGTACGGCAGTTATTGATGTTGGTCATAATTCACTTTTGACTTGAATGACGTATAAAACGTTGTGTGAAATTAAATGCACTATTATTAATGCAACTTGTTCCAATCTTTATATATATATATATATACATATATATATAATATATATATATATATATATATAATATATATATATATATATATATATATATATATATATATATTAGGTTGGTAGGAAAATAATTGCGGTTTATGAATTGTAATCTTATTTATTCAATGAAAGTGTCATTTGATTGTGTTCATGTTAATATCATATTAAAGTGCATTTTTTAGTTTGTTCTTTGGTTACATCGACATTGATTTTATTATTAATTTTGCTTCAAATTGAGACATTGAATAAAAGATGGAACAGAAGCAAATAAGAGTAATTTTTTGAATGAGTTCAAAATGGGTGATAAAGCAGTAAAATCTACTCCTAAAGTAAACGATGCTTTTGGTTTGAGTACTGTTATGGAACGTACGGTGCAATGGTGGCTCCAAAAATTTCGTGCTGAAGGCGAGTGCCTTGAAGATGAAAAAGATCGTGGGCGTTTTTCTTCAGTTCATAACGACCAACTGACGGCGATAGTTGAATAAGAACCACACACAACAATTCGAGAACATGCACAAAAGTTATCCAACAGTTCTGGAACAACTAAAAATGCTAGGAAGATCAAATCCGTGAAAAATGTATAAGAACTTGAAGGTTATAAATCGCAAATATTTTCCTACTAACCTAATGTATATATATATATATATATATTATATATATATTTTATATTTATATATATATATATATATATATATATATATATGATATACATATATATTATAATATATATATATATATATATATATATATATATATATATGTATTAGGCTGGTGAAGAAACTAATTGCGTTTTTTACGTATCGAGTATAAAGACGCATACACTGATTAAAAATTGTATTTATTAATCAAAATAAGGAGTATTGGCCTGCAAACATTTCTCCCAACGGGAAATAAGTTTGTTTATTTCTACAAGATAGAATTCGGGAGTCCTGGAATTAACGAATTCATTGAAAGTGTTTTAAGCTGACACATAACAGTTGCATGCGACACAATGTTTCCTTTGTTGCGGCGTTATATAATTAAACTTGTCACTATTTTTAAACAAAAAATTAATATTCGTTATTTTTAATATTGGTTGAGCCTAGTAAAGATTAGAAATAAACACATTTTATAATATTATTCGGCATACATGTCTTAATAATACCGGATTTCTTGTTTCCACAGGAACAAATATTTTTAAAGAATAGCAGGCAGGTATATTTATATTTTCTTTATAAATATAAGATTGATGCAAAAATAATTGCGGTTATTACGTATCTAGTATAAAGACGCATATATCAGTTAAAAATTATATTTATTAATCAAAATAAAGACCACCGGTCTGCGAATATTTCTCCCAACTGGAAACAAGTTTGTTTATTCGTACAAGATAGAATTCTGGAATCCTGAAATTAACGAATTCATCGGAAGCGCTTTGAACTGATGCTTGATCTTTGAAAACCTTCTCTTATAGGAAATTACTCAAATGTTTAAAAAATAATAATCTGTTAGAGACAGGCCCGGAGAATAAGGTGGGCGAGGTAAGGTTTCATAACCCAGTTCATTTAATTTTTTTAAAGTCATTTTTGAGACGTGTGGTAGGACGTTGTCATGAAGAAAAATTAGTCCTCAACGATTGACTAATGCTGGCCGTAAACGATGCAACATCTCATGCATTTTTTCAATATTCTGACAATTTTTCTGCTGTTATTGTTTCACCAGGATTTAAGAAATTGTAATTAATGATGCCACTTGTTGACCACCAAACAATGACTACAATCTTTTTTTCATGAATCTTCGCTTTACGAAACTGTTTTGGTGCTTCTCTTCGGTCTATCCACTGTGATGAATGTTTCCGATTGTTGCTGAGAATTTACTTTTCATCACATGTGACAAAGTGATCAGGAAATAGATCATTTTTGTTAAACAAAAGAATCGTAGAGTAGACTTCGTATTGTCGAACAGCTTGATGTTCGATTAGTTCATACGGCAACTATTATCCACCTTTTTTCCAGTTAAGCTCAAATGTCCAACAATTGTTGAATGATCAACATTGAGTTATTCTGCCACCTCGCAAGTTGTTTTACATGTGTCCGCTTCAATAATGGTTCTTAAATTATTATTGTTTATAGCTGAAGGACGCCCACGATCGTCCTCGTCATCAAGGCTTTCGTTTCTATTACAAAATTTTTGGAACCAGTGTTGAGTTGTACGTTCATTAATTGATTCTTTGTAAAAAATAAATTTGATATTTCGAGAAGTGCCTGTTTCTTTCGTCCCAATTTAAACTTATACAACAAAATCGCGCGAATTTGCTTTTTGCACAACAAATTGAAGACGTTATACCCAACAGTAATAAAGAATGAAAACAATAAACATAAGCTGGAATCAGTAATGCTTATTTCATTGTTTACAATGATGTATCACATGACTGTAACAAAAGATAACGGTAACTAGAAAAATCGGCGCCAAACTTAAAATGATAAAATCCACAATTATTTTTGTACCAACCTAATTTATTTATATATATATATATATATATATATATATATATATGTACTCATATAATAGATATATGACATCGATTTGAAAATTTTTCCTAATAATTCAAATACGGAATTTCATATGTATTGATACAGTCAAATTCGGTTATAGCGAGGACTAAAAAAACGATGCATATTCCTTTGTTATTAAGTTTTTCTTGCTGTATCAGTGATAGATAATTTCCAGACTGATATCTTCATAGTAAAGTTCTGACACTATGGATGAATTTCCTTTTCAAATAAAATACTTAATGCGCGAATCTTGAAAAGGTCTCAATTTGAATAAAAAAAATATGAGTGACTGAATCGTTTTTATATCAATAAATAACAAATAAATTTAATACTAGATAATTCTAAATCTGTAATTGCAGTAAAATATAGAAACAATATAATGTTTGGAACTATGGCTAAAATCTTTTTCGAAAATTGATTTTTCATTTATTTAACTTTATTTATACCCTACTTTATTACTTTTTTTTATCACTTTATTACCCTAGTACTTTGAGTATGAGGGAATTTCTATCGAAATGTTCATAAGCAACAATCGATCAATAATCATTTATTAAACATTTTTGATAAGAAAGTAATCGGTTCGTGTGGTGAGTGAAAAATTCATCCGTGCAAACAAAATATAGACTTCACACAGAAGGTTTTTCCGGATGGATAATCGTCTTGAGATATTTAGTAATGTAAAGTTTACGTGCGAACCGACTAATCGTTTTCCAATATTTTAAAATCAATCGGCACGATTTGTGATATTTTTTATTCTTTTCAGGCGAAGAAAAACTCAGCGAGAAATATAAACAGGATTCGAAGTTGAGTTTCGTGATTAAGGCCATTTATACGCTGGCGTATGGATTACATTCGATGCAACAAGACGTATGCGGCCGGAACTCTGTCGGGTTGTGTTCGAAATTGAACCCATTCAATGGATCATTGTTCAAGGTATTTTTTATAACTGATTTATTTTAGAGATACTATTTAAATT
The DNA here is from genome assembly GCA_034766995.1 of Acanthacorydalis orientalis. NCBI lineage: Eukaryota > Metazoa > Arthropoda > Insecta > Megaloptera > Corydalidae > Acanthacorydalis > Acanthacorydalis orientalis. The sequence goes on along the minus strand of CM068315.1, from coordinate 14,192,242 downwards.
TACATGTTTAAATATTGATTCTATAATTTTCAAAAATAAATTTCTATACAATAACCAGTTTTAATTCCTAATGTAGTGTCGGGATTTTCAAGTTCCATAAACAGAAACTGATGTTTTTTAACCCTTTGAGTGGATATGACTGATATATCCATCTTGCCCACTTGCTATCCGCACAAATTACTCATTTAAGGTGTTAATAATCAATGATTTATCATTCATCTCGCAGGAGTTATATTTCTGAAATAAGTCTTTTTTTAATCTGTACGTTTTTAAAAAAAATATTATTTTTTCGTTTTCAAATGGTATTGTTTCATACCAAAAATAACCTTGTTCCATTTTTTTATTTTAATTAATTCAACAAATGAGGAGTTCAAAAAAAGTATAAAAATTTCTATAAAAAGTGCAATCATTCTTTTTCTCTTCACTGTTTCCTTGTACAACTTTATAATTAATTTTTTCAACAGTATGCGACCATGATAACTTATAGACCATACTTGTTATAATGTATCCCGTTTAAACACAGAAAACATGATTGAATATTACAGTTAATCAGAATAAATATTCATTTTAGCTGTACAAATTAGTAAGGTGCCATTTTTATAGAAAATGAATGTTTACTTACAAAAAAATGGAATATATTTCAATTATCAAAATATTCCCCATTATTTTGTATGGTTTTGCTCCATCTGCCGAGTAATTGACGAATTTATTGTCGAAAAAAATGCCTACTCTGAATCAATGAATATGCCAATGCATTTTCGGATTTCTTCCACTGTTTTAAAATGGGTATCAGTCAGATGATACTGGAGCAACTGGAACAGGTGATAATCTGACAGGAATAGAAATTTGGTGAACACGCTGCATAAGGGAGGATTTTCCAAACCTACGAACAAATAACATCTATGGTCCCTTTCGTGACGTGCGGCTGAGTGTTGTCTTGCTGCAAAATGACTTGCATCGTTTTCTCGCCAGTGAATGGTCTTTTTCCCTTTAATTCGTTTTTTAAACGGATGAGTTCTTCTTCGTAACATTTTGAATTTATAGTCTGACCACGTTTGGCAACTCATAATACACCACATACTTAATACCTCTCTAAATTTACATTGAGAACTTTTTAATGTCAATATTTGGTTTCAGAATCACCTGCCGTAATCAATGATTTTCGGTGTTTAGGATTGTCACATAAACCACATTTGATTTAATAAAAAAAATACTTCCTTTTGAACCTTGTGAGCGAATACATAGTCGTATCGTATCTTCCTTCTTTGTTTTTCGGGCTGAATTCATGTGAAATCCATTGGCCTAGTTTTTGAATTTTTCTCAGCCGATGCAGACGATGGATAATTGCTTGTTAAGTAGCTCCGAGTTATTGAGTAAGTTTCTGTACTGTCTGAGCGGAGTTTTCACTGAACAGCTGCTCAAGCTCCCTGTCTTCAAAATTTTAGATTGTCCGGAACATTCTCTATCGGAAAGATCAAAATTACCACTTAGAATTCTTTGAAATCATTTTTTTGTATATTTTATATTCCACAACACCTTTTGTTAAAACTGAAATGTGATTAAACAACCGAAAATTATTAATAATCATTAATTGAACATTTTCATCAAACATTTTTTTTGTTCTGTGAGCCAAAAAAGAATTCATTTGGAAAAATAATATATATATATATATATATATATATATATATACTTATATATACATATATATATATATATATAAATATATATATATATATATACATATATATATATATATATATATATATATATATATACACACATTTATGTATATATATATACATATATATATACACATTTATATATATATATATATATACATATATACATGTATATATATATATAAATTGAATTCGATATTTTTAAAATATCTCAGTTACTATTTATTTTTTATAATATTCTATAATACCTCACAAGATTTTTTCAAATAAAATATGAATATTGATGATTTAAAACGATAACTGATGAATGAAAAACTCTTATTTACATTTATAAACGGAAAAATTTCTGTTAACTAATGCGAATATAAAACGTCTCTCTTTATACGTACGAAAATCGAATTGTTAGAATTACATTTTGTCGATATTAAGTTCACTGAATTAAACGGCACGTTTAACGGAAAAAAATACATATATACCATAAAGAGACCAGTAAAAAGATCACGTCTGACGTAATAACAAGACAGAAATTGTATATTTCGAAAATGTAATTTCAATCATAAGTAACAGTTGTAATGCGATAAATTTTTTGCCATAAAAGAGATGAACGCACAACCGGTTCACATGTGTATCGATTCCGTCTGTATCATTTAATTCTATATTTGTTTAGGTTTACGGCAAATGAACCATAAAACGAACAGAAATCGTTATCGTTCTCCGTCTTTCTCTCACATGTATTATGTATGTATATATATATATATATATATATATATATATATATATATATAAAACTGTATGAATATAAGTTTCAAATAGGAAACATATTTTATTATTTTTTATTTTCATTTTATCATTCTGTTATATAACAGCACGATTGTCTTTAATGTTACATATTTTTTATATTACATTCCTTGAATTCTTTTTTCTTGAGCAGATACAGAACGAAGAAAAGGTATTTCATACTTCTCTTAGTTTATATAAAAACAGTCAATTCTGACAAAATGTCGTATCGTTTTTATTTAATCATTATAAAATATACGAAGACAAGTTACTAGGTTGGTCGAAAAATAATTGCGGTTTATGACCGTCAAATTCATGTACATTTTCCCATTTCTGGTCCAAATCTATTGGATGACTAACGTTTAATTTTGTGCTAGCTGTCGAATTGTTGTGTGTTGTTCTGATTTAATTAACGCTTTTAGTTAGTGGTTATGAATTGGAGAAGAACGTCTGTGACCTTCTTCATTTTCAAGACCCTCGTGCCAAGAATAAAATTTTTGGAATCACCATTGGACCGCACTTCCTTAACATTTCCTAGAATAAAAGCATTGTTCAATTTAAGAGCAATTTCTTCTGTTTTACCACCCGGTTTGAACTCATACAAAAAATTGATGTTTTTTACTTCTTTTCCATCTTTAATTAAATAGCCCAATTTGAAACATAATTAATAATCTGCAATTATTTTTCTATTAACCTAATAAAAAGTATATTGTGTGTATCTTAAAAAGAAAAGTATGTCCACATAAAAGTCTAATGGTTCTGTATAATAGGTTCTATTAATCATTATACTCTTCCTCAGATTTAGTAAATTTCGGATATAGATTTTAATCCGTGTCTAATTACGAGGACAAATCAAAAAGTAAAGAACTTTTAAGAAGAAAAAACTTTTATTTTGTATGCAGAATTTCTGTTAATGCCATTTTTGTTTATATTTCTATTATCTTAGTCTAACATTTAATCATATTCTATATTCCGTCCTGAAAAAACATTTTTGTTTCTCTCACAGATACTCTTGTACCGTATTATTAGAGTGAATTCGATTCTAACTCATTTAGTTACCATTGACGAGACATGCATCCATTATTACTAACTAGGAAGTAACCGAAAAAGTTTAATGTAGAAACATCTGTTACCACCAATCCCAAACAAGTTCAAAATACATCCTTCTGCAAGAAAAGTAATGATGACTTTTTTGGGTATGGGCGATCCACTTTTGATTTATTTCACTCCTAAAGGCGAAATACAAAATATTTACTGCTATTGTGAACTTTTCTAGAATTGAATCTACAAATCAAGTCTCAGGAAATGTGGGAAATTTTAGAAGTATGTGCCCTTGCTTCAAGAAACGTCCGACGTTAACCTTTTGGGTGCTAAACACTTTTGACGAGTGTGTCGCTTATGCATTTAATGTGTGTGGCATGCCTTAGCGCTGAATACCTTTTAAACAATTTGCTGGTGAGTTTAATGATATATTTGCAGGTATTGAATTTAGCATCGTTTAGAAGTAAAACAAATATTCAAGATTTATTATTTATAAAAATATTTAATAAAAGTTTTGATAATTCAGCATTGTATGATACGATTGAAAACAGGGAGAAATTCACGGTGGTCTTAAATTACATATTTCACATAAATAATGTGATTCTCGTCGCTTTCCATGTTTATTACAGACTATGCATTTTCGCAATGAAGATTTCGTCGTATTTTATTCATTTTTGCATGTTGATGATAAATGTCTTTCCATCAGTCATAAAGGATCATCTCCACTGTATCTTTTTCCTCCACCCAGCTTGTTTCTAAGTAAATGACACTTCTCTAATATCCTTTATTAGGCCTTCCTCAGTATCCTAGTCATTAATTTCTGATTCTGGTAATGAAAGAACTCTTATTTGTTTAGACCTATTTCGATTAATAATTGATGAATCGTCCAATTTCGAATCTCATGATTCTGGCGAAGTGAATATTCCTCGTTTGGAAGTTCTAGACGTTGGCGAAATTAAACAGTTAGCCGAAGGTTCACTTTCAGACCATTCACATTCACAAATATCATCCTACATTGAACCATCTTCGTCTTCACTATCACTTCTTGTAAACGTTTGTATAAAATCAAATTTGTTTTTTCTTTTTATTCATTTTTTAAGGTTTTCTAAATTCACAAAACTAGTCTTAGAAGCAACTTATAAACAACTGTCGCCAAAAATTCGTTCATCGATTCTTACTTTAATACTTTCAACAGATATATACACTGGGTGAGTAAACACGGCAAATTTTATGAATGTTGTACGCGCCTGTAGGGGTCCAGTGTACCAATTAGTAGATGTGTTTACACGCTCATACCACTGAAAGGGTTAAACTGCAAATAAAACTAAATTGTAACATAGTAATGGATTAAACTTGTGGTAAAATATTTATGCTAAATTTGACATTTTTTATACACTTTTATGACAAATCTAACAGAAATCTAGTACAGAAGGAAAATTTATTTATGTACAAAGAAAATTAAAATTTATTCAACTTCTACATTTCTAGTACAGTAGCCTCGAGAAACAATGACTGAATTGTTGCATAGAATTACTCATTATTTTAAAAGTTCTACTATTTCAAATGTTAACTTTTAAACTTATAATTATTAAATGTTTCAAGTGTAAAAGAAATAAAATGAAATTTCGTTGATACCTTTTATTTAATGGAAATTATTTCATTCTTTTGAAAATAACAATTTACTGTTTAAAATTTTGAAACTCTATATAAAGACACTTTTTCTTAATTGGAGTGAGAAATGTTTGAATCACGCTTTATAATTTAAAAATATATATAAACTGAATTTCATATGCGGAAATTTCTTGAATATCATGAAAATAATCCTGAAAAATAATAAAACATTTTTACAGGGTCACTGTTTTCAATTAAACATTTATTTTAGGTCACTATTTAGAGCAGTGTGTTTTGATTGGGTGGGTCACTATTTTTAACTGGTCGCTATATCTAGAAGTCATTGTTTTGCGAGTCTACTGTAGTTGTATTAAGTCTGTAACTTAAATATCTAATCATCTACGCATACACACTGTTAATATTTGTAACAACATTTTCACTGAAAATATTAGTCCTCTGTCACTACGCTATCCTTGAATGAAAAAAATATCTGATTACTTGAAAATTAAGAACTTGACATGAATAAATTACAAGAGAAATCGATTCAAGGTTAGAAAAAATGAGTTCACTATCGTTCTATATATAAAAGTGTGTAAAATTCAGCAGTCACTAAAATAGATTGTCTGGTCTATAGGATTCGTTGCGAGAATGACTAATCGCCGATAATAAAGTTTAATGAATGAAAATATGAACCAAAATGTAAAGTAATGAAAATAGTATTTCAATTACTATTTAATAAACATTGACGTTTTATTATACTTTTAAAAATCGATTACAGTTTAATTATGTTGAAAACTAGTTTTACAACGTTGGTAATTGTCGATGCAAACTATAAATAGTTCAATAAATCGAAATAGGATGCGGATTGTTAAAACTTTTTTTATGAGATAGAATTAAAAACAAGTATTAAGTACCTAGTATAAAATAAAATTTGTCGATAAAATTGCCAATTGTTTTATAAAATGTCATTGTGTATTTTGTTATATTTTCTATTGGTTTGGTACGAAAATAATTGCGGTTTTTGTTTTCTGAATTCTAACCTCAATTTTTATCAATGGAAGTGAAATATCATTGTGTTCATCTGAATATTATTGTAAAGAGTATTTTTCACTCTGTATTTTGGTAATATCGACTTTGGTTTCATTGTTAATTTTGCTTTAAATCGGGATATTGAGTTAATATTTCTCTCTCTCTCTCTATATATATATACATAAGATGGAGAAGAAATAAATAAGAGCGAACTTTTTGTACGAGTTAAAAACGGATGGTAAAGCAGCAGAAACTACTCTTAAACTAAACAATGTTTTCGTGTGGGTACTGTTATGGAACGTACGGTAAAATGGTGGTTCCAAAAAGGTCATGCTGGGAACGAGAGTCTTGAAGATGAAGATGGTTGCGGGCATCCTTCTTCAATTCATAACGACAAACTGAAGGCGTTAGATGAATCATAACCATGTACAATCATTTAAGAGCTTGTACAAAAGTTAGGCGTTAGTTATCCAGCAGCTTAGGACCACTTAAAAAAGTTAAGAAAATAAAAAAAGCATGACAAATGGGTGCCGTACGAGCTGAAAGAAAACAAAAAAAAAACGTTACGAAGTTTGTTCTACGCTTCTTTTACGCAACAGAAACTATCCATTTCTCAATGGTATTTGTATCGTGCGACGAAAAATTATCCTTAACGACAACAGAAAGCGATTTGCTTTATTGTTGGACCAAAATGAAGCCACAATGCATTTCGCGAAACCGAAATTATACCAAAAGAAAACTTGGTGACTGTTAGGTGGCCTGCGCTCGGTATAATTCACTACAATTTTTGGAATCCTGATGAAACCATTACAGTTGAGAGATATTTTCAAAAAATCGATAAAATTGATCCAGAACTGCGACATTTGATCCCCGCATTGATCAATCGAAAAAATCCAATCTTACAGCACGACAAGGCACGACCATGTCGCAAGATTGACCATTCAAAAGTTGAATGAATTGGGTTATGAAACATTGCTTCAATCACCATACTCACCAGACATCTCGCTAACAAATTATCACAAGATTTCGAAAACTTCTTACAAGGTAAGATCCTCAACAACCAAGCTGCTGTCGAAAGTGTATTTTGAGATTTTATCAACTTCAGAACTCCGGAATTTTACATCATCGGAATAAATAAACTTGTAATTAATTGGCAAACATGTGTCGATTCTAATGGTGCTTAATTCGATTAATAAAGTTAATTATTAGCTGAGAAAAATGTATATGGTTTCGATTATATATCGGAATTATTTTTCTACCGACTTAATAATATTACTGTTTATTGTAAAGCATTCAAAATTCGTGGAGAAGTTAAAATTTAGAGTCAGGTTTAAGAAGTAAGAAATGTGTATTATATATAGGATGATTCAATTTAGGCTTCCGCACGGAAGTATTAAAAGGGGGCGCAGGGTTTAATAAAAGTCATGTTATTTTTTGTTTAGTATTTTAGTTCAATTCAATACTAAAATAAAATTGATCTAATATTCTAATCGGAGTATAACATGTTTTTTTTTAAATTTTTGTGTTTTTTTAATACTTTCTTGTGGAAGCCTAAGTTGAATCACTCTGTATAAAGGATTTTTATTAAGAACATTTTTCTGCATTAACCACACTAATTTTTCTATAGAGTTAGTTTAACACTTAAAAACTTTTTGAATTCTATCCTGAAGAAACATTTTGGTCTCTTGCATCGTATTAATGACCTCCTCATGACAGAAAAATATTTATCTTCTCAACTCTTCTTTTGATAGCCCAAATAGGTGAAAATCATTTCATGATATATCCATATATTGTATTTATTTCCTTATTCAGTTGTAATTTTTTTATTGTAAAGTTTATTGTTAGAAATATTTTTGAAAATCAATACAATATGATATTATTTTTAATTAACACAGGTTATATATATATATATAATATATATATAATATATATATATATATATATATATATATATATATATATATATATATATAGTGGGATAATCAGATATTAAAATATATATTTTTACAGAACTATCTCTTGAATGTGTCATTCCCTTACGGGGATGGAGACGCTGTGGAATTTGACAGTCGAGGTGATCCTCCAGGCAGGTAGGTGCGTATTTTAGATACATTCTAGAATAAAATTTCATGTTGTCGAATTAAATACGAAAATATTTGTCTTGGAATTGTCAAGTTGCTATTTCACTACCATGGTTTAGGTATTTTTGTTGATACAGAAAATATATAGAATAACAGAAAATCCTATTACGTATCTATCAACTTATACATTTTAAATGAACCTATATGCAATGGATTTTGTATTCAATATGAAGATTTTAATACAGAAACAGTCAGTTTTAAACAGAAAAAATAATGTTTTGATGAAATTATTACATAAATAAATAAATAAATAAAATTTTTATTATCTGCATATAAAAATTGCGGTCGAAAATACAGTATTATTAAATACACAATTATTGTTTAAAAGAGTAAATAAATTTTATCTACATGTACATATATATATATATATATATATATATATATATATATATATATATATATATGTATGAATATATATATAATGTATGTATATTAGGTTGGTAGGAAAATAATTGCGGTTATTTTTATCGGCATTCTAACCATATTTTTTTTCAATGAAAGTGTCATTTCATCGTGTCTATGTTAATATCATTTTAAAGTGCGATTTTCGGTCTGTGTTATGGTAACATCACCATTGGTTTTATTATAATTTTTGTTTCAAATTGGTCTATCGAATTAAAAATGGAATAGAACCAAATAAGAGCATTTTTTTGTATGATTGATTTGATTGATGATGATTTGTGTTCAAAACGGGCGGTAATTGCTCTTAAACTAAATGATGCTTTTGGTACTGTAAAGGAACGTACGGTGCAAATGTGGTTCTCAAAATTACGTGATGGGGACTAGATATTTGAAGATGAAGAAGGTCACAGGTGTCCTTCTTCCGCTCATAACGACCAACGACCAGTTGAATCAAAACCACGAACAACAATTCAAGAGTTTGCACAAAAGTTAGCCAATGGTCATCCAACAGTTATGGATCACTTAAATCAAATAAGATAGAAAAATATATATGAATTTGAAATCAGCCGCAATTATTTTTCTACGAACATAATACATCATGAAATGGACAGAAACATTCATTGAAACACTTGCGAAGTTTGTCGCTTATTTCCTGTATTTCATTTAATCGACTAGAACTTTTTTTTTGTTATCACTGAGGTGTCATATTTTCATCAAAATTAAAAATGTATCCCAGTCTTGATATTACTAAAGATATCATTTCTCAAAAGTATATTATTATTCCATTCTTCGGAATATGCTATTTTTATATAAATAAATAAATATTACGTAAATATATAAATATTACGGGTAATATTTTCACTGTAAAAAACAATATTTGATCGGTGGCCCAAGGGTGGTGCATCTACTGTAAATCTGGCCCTGTCTGTGAAGACAATCTTGATGAAATTTTGTACCGAACAGTTACTGGAGATGAAACGTGGGTTCATAATTATGAGCATAAATTAAAACTGGAGTCCAAGCAGTGGCATAAGAAAGGTACACCACCCTCTAAACAGTTTAAAGTGTATCTGTTGGCCAGAAAGCTGTTGATCATTGTTCTTTAGGACACAGAAGGTATTTTGTTGATCGATTACAAAGCTATGACTATGATTATAACTCCAGAATACTACGCTGCTATAATGGAACAATTAAAGGTATCAGTGAGGGTAAAAATGAGGGAAAAATCGGAAAAAGGTGTATATGTTGCTTTGTATTGGTCTTGGAAGACAACGGACCTGTTCACAACAACAATGATGCAATGGCGGTCATCTATAAATGCGTTTTCGAATTTCTGAACTACCCTCTGTATAGTCGAGATCTGGCTCCTACTGATTTTTGTTTGTTCGCAAATTTTTTTTTAAAAAAATACGTGGGTCGAAATTTGGGGACGATGAAGAGGCCAACGCACCAATTTCAGTTCGTTTTGGGTCGAAAGACATTAATTATTTTTATGATAGTTTAAAGAAACTTATTTAAGGATCTGAAAAGTGTATTAGAGTCAAGGGAAAATTTATTAAAAATTAAAAATAATGATTGGTTTGATTTTACTCATCTTCCCCTGCATTTCAAGAATTTTTGGATCTTTCCTCGTATGCATACATATATACATATATATATATTATATATATATATATATATTATATATATATATATTATATATATATATTATATATATATATTATATATATATATTATATATATATATATTATATATATATATTATATATATATATTATATATATATATATATTATATATATATATTATATATATATATTATATATATATATTATATATATATATATTATAATATTATATATATATATATATATATTATGTAATATTATATATATATATATATATATATTATATATATATTATATATATATATATATCTATACACAATTTTATATAATAATATTACTCCTATTATAGTTAAGTTTATCAGTTTTTTGTTAGTTATGTTTAAATTAACCCTTTACCATACGATTTATTTTGGAGCAGTCGTGCCTGTCCAAACTATTTAATTTTACCGCAATGTTGTGTGCGCAGCTTTTAAAGAAAAACTAAAATATTTCAGTTTCGTACTTTATGTTGAGTACTCTTGTACATAGTAAGAAATTGTGTTGCAAAGTATGGGGTGGGCTTAATTCGTCAAAGCTGAGTTTAGTGTTGAGTTTGGTACAGAGACTTGATGCGGGTGATACTCGTCATTTTCACTCAATATCTTAAACTTTTTATTCAACTATACAAATAATAAGTCAGCACTCCATTTGCTTTTGCTAAACTCTATTTTATTCATTCTGTGATAGAATTGTATAAAAATAATAGTAATCATTTTGTCAGGGTTCGATTTCATTGTCCACTCTATACAATTCTTATGTGCTTTTTAAAACAATTTTGTATCATTTTAATTATCACATTAATTCTAACACAAAATATGAATACTCGTTAATTTAAGTTTATAAAAATATTCACAAAGTAATACAAGCTTTTTGATAATTAAAATTTTCGCAAAAGTTGTCTCATTATCACATATTGTAACATGAATATCAGCTTATCTTAATGAGCGCTGGGATGGAAATATCTTTAAATTCATAAGAAAATCGTAATTAAATATGTATATATTTCAGTTATATATATATATATATATATATATATATACATATATATTAACTTATTTTATCTCGGTCTTGACCATTTGAAGTTCAGTTTACAACATTAAGTAATCCTTTTTAACCTTTTTACACTTGTATGTAGTACGATGAATGTAATATATAAGTTTTATCTTTCGGAATTTACAGCTTTTCTCTCTAAGATTTTATATCACTGAATGTAGTATATATATATATATATATATATATATATATATATATATATATATATATTAATAACCTAGCTGTAACGTACATATTAAATGAATAGTTTGTGTTTGTTTACTTTGTATATGGTCTTGAATCGTACTTTCAAGTGGTCTAGAAGTTAAATATGAAATCCGTGAATACCGAAGTAAATTTCCGATTTAGAAAGCACGGAGCTTTCCGCCTGTACAAAAATCTCTGGTCCGTTATTTTGGTGTTCGAACTTTGTAATAACGTTTATTAATGATATCGAAGAAGTTTGTTTCTGTAACTATTCATAATCACTGAAATGTTGATTTATGGTTAGTTTTCGTTTCAGTAATTTTACGATTAGGTAGAAAAATGAACATAGGATATAATGCTTATTTGTAATGGACGAAGATAGAATGCATGGCTGTCTTTTTTCATTTTGAATGTAAATAGCAGTTTTATTCGATGCTCATGTTATATAAATCATTGTAAAATTTGTTTTATGTATGTATGTATTCTGGTCTGTATGATGGCGCATATCTTCAAATATTTATATATATATTTTGTCTCTAACATTTGTGTGCCTGTGTATTCTGATGCTGAAAACATTTTCAAAAACCAACCACTTTAATTTCTATTCAAAGCGAATAGAATTTTTGATTGTTATTAAAGATGAATGTAAGTAAATTTAGTATCGTAAATGAATTATTATTATTTAACACTAGAACTACCGACGATTGACGTATACCTACTTCTACCGGATGGATCAAAATGACTTGTTTTTGAAAAGAACAAGCATTTGAAAAGAGACATGGAATTTTATGCATTTTTATATATTTTTTCTGTTTTATTTAACGAAAATTGAAAATACACTTAGTAATAATTTTTAAAATGATCACATGCACAATTCAAAGACATTTTTTACATGTTAAAATCATTTAAGAAGCACATTTACCACATACCCGTTTATTACATGTATCACATTTATTATTTGTTTTATCTTTTATACAATATGCTATTTGACATCTGTTAAATTTCATCGAAATATGTGTCTGGTTTTTTGATGGTGTATACGAAAATATTTGTTCTGATTCTGTTGAGGATCGTCCAGTTAGGTCTTTATAATTACTTGCAAGTTCTTCAGATAGCTGAAATAAAAAGTCTTTTCTTGACATGTTTTTCCCTCTTATTTCGTTGTATATCCACAGGTATTTATTCCGGCAAGATCTAAGATATTATAAAATACTTGTAAATGTCATCTTCGAGATCCAGCCATTTAGTCTGTCATGTCTACGCCAAATTTGCTGTTGTTATAAAATACAATAGTTTTGGGTAAACGTTTACCATATTTTTCAATTTTGACTGACTTATGTTTTGAACTCAATAACAATACTCTTTTACTTGGTTTACTTTTATATATAATAAGAGTACAATTTTCTGATTTATAAAGAATTGTCCTTCTTTAATCTTGCAGGTTTAGATAATTATCTTTTATTTCCTCTAATGGTGTCAACTAAAGTAGTTGTTTTAGTTGTTAGTTTTTATAAATAAGAAAGAGATATGAAAAAAGTAAAAGAAGAATGCAACAATTGAGCAAACATGACACGTGTATCTTTTGGCAATGTTTCACAACGTATATATACAGAAACATATTTAGTTTTCTAAAATAGTATTTGCACTATATGGAAATATTATGAGAAATTTCTGAAATCAAAATTCAAAATGATGGTGAAAATGACTCAATCTCGGCATATGTAGGTATACTACACATAAATTGTACAGAAGAAACAAGAAAAAAAGAAAACTATTTTGCAGAAATAATCATTTAGATATTTCAATAAAAGTCAAAAAATTATTAGAAAATAAAATTTACTGAAAATGAGTAATGATTATAAGAAATGACACGACAAGTCATTTTGACCCCTTAGTAGATCTAGTGTTAAAACATATTAAATATGATAAATATAAATAAAGTTCAGTGAGTTATTAAAGGGGACCTTCGTGGACACTACAACTTTATTGAGTAAACTTGAAAAAATGTTCCGTCGGAGAGCCATTTCTAGTAGTTTTTCGGCTGTGGCTTAATTCACTAGTGCAATTAAATTTTAATTTTTCGTAGAATACACTAAATCTGATTAATATAAATGAAATTCAGTGAGTAATATTTGGGTTTAGGCTGATAAGAGGTTGAATTCGTGGACTACTGTAGCTCTATTAGTCATTTTTTGAGAAATGTCTTCATTAGAGGGCAATTTGTACAATTTTCCAACTGTGAATAAATTAATTTTTACAAACTAATTGTCGTTCTTCGTAAAACACACTAAACATTTTTTGATCTAACTGTCCAATCATTGATTAATATATATATCAGTGATTCTCAACCTTTTTTTCGTCACGGTAGACTTTTAATAATTTAAAAATTTGACGGCACACTAACAATAAGATAAATTTAAAAGAATTTTACTTGGTTAATTGATTGATGTACCTATAATATATTTTGTAAAAATAGCATACGATAATAATTTTCAATGAAATATGAAATGGAATTGCATTACAAAGTGAACAAAATGTTTATTTAATGATAAATTACAAATTACATTTAATGCGAAATTTGTATATAACTAGTATATAGCTTTGTTAGCTATAAGCCAGAACTGTAATAGTCATGCGCATTGGTTCAGCCAGTCCCCATTAGTTAGGAAGGTGAACCGATTGAACTACTTGTCTGACGTCGCTTATGTATGGGTATTCGTAGTGGCGGTACACTTCAAGAATCTCGCAGGAAACTAAAATGAAGCGGCACAGTGATTGAGAATCACTGATATACATCCTTATTACTTATACGCATTTAACGGTAATGTTATCATCATTAGAGCATTTTTCCCTTTATTTTATAATATATATAAAATTGTTGGCATAAAATCATAAAATTGAAAAAATAAAGAATCAAAGATCTTCAATGATAAAAATGAAGCCATAACTTTTCCAGGGGATAAAACTGATTTTCCTTTTTTGTGACGGAGAATCACTATGCTTCCATTGCTTTATTATTGTTTTGATTCTGGAGTGTAATGGTGAATCTAAGTCTTATCTGTAGTCACAAATCTCCGGTTAAAGTTAGTTGTATTCCTCTTAAATCGATTAAAACAGTCTTGGGAAATATATATTCCAATGCCTTTATGATTAATTGCCAGCAAACGCGCCACCCATCTTGCTAATAGCTTTTTTATACCTAACTTTTCAGTTAGGATGTGATACACGCGTTCAGCTGAGACACCCACAACCTTATCGATTTCGGACATCTTCAATCGCCGATCCTGTAAGACAATATCGTGCACTTTGTGAATGATTTCTTCTATCAGTTTTCTGACATCCACTACGAGGATTAACTTTTAAGCTTGTACGTTTATACTTGTTTATACGAAGGTGCACTATCATCCATTACATTTTTCATCTCATTAAAAATTTCTCTTGGCGTTAAGCCTTTCTTGACAAAAAACTTTATCATCGCACGATATTCAACTTTATCCATTTCAACAATTGCATAAAAAGAGCTTGATGTTTGCAACAAACTGCTTGACATATTAATTATAGACTTTTAGGTTATGTGTAAGATAAATCTCTTTGTAATGCGCCATAAATATTTAAAATATTATCGACACTTATATGTTAGGCCGTGGACTTTTCAAATCACTCTCATATTAAACGCACACGACCATAAACAAATAAGATCAATAATGTATATAATGAAGGTATTTAATATATGATCATACACATAAAGTTTCCAATTGTTTTAAGTTCTGTCACGGCTTTTAATGATTTAATAATAATTATTAGAATATACTTTAGGATAACAGACAGTATGAGGAATAAAAAAGGATAATAACATTTATTTATAAGCGAAAATTTATTTGAGTGATTTTCATAAGAAAAAATTCGAATACAGCCTCGATTTCGTATGCATTCCTGATATCTAAAATAAAAGGGAACAAGAACATCAAATAAAAAGAAATATAGATCGCATAGAACTGGCATCTATAAAAAGACAACACGCCCAATCCGGATATTTTAAATAAAGATTATTAACATGCAGCTCAGATATTGCACATTTCTTATACCGAATACATGTTGATCCTGTGTGTGGGGTGGGTGAGACATGGTGTGAAGAGGGAAGTGTAGAGCACATGCCCTATCGAATTCCACTCATGTCAATGGGAAGTCTTTGGACTATTTATCCTTTGAAACAGTCCGCTGCACTGGTGTCGTATATCATCCGGGAGGAGTGTCGGATATAACGACCGTTTTTCGGCGACATTTATTATTCTGTTTGCGAACTAAAAGTCAATTGTAAATCGGAGAATCGCTGCTTGTCTCAAACGTTATGAACTGCTTTGATATTATATAACACTAGATCGGTTTGATATTTTAATCGGACCGGGTTTTTTTACAGATCGTTTGACTCGAACAATCGTTATATATATATATATATATATATATATATATATATATATATATATATATATATGTATGTATGTATGTGTTTTTCACGAATCCGTTTTAAATTGATTGACAGTGTAATTTGTTTGCTAAACTAACTTTTTCCATTACATTGGGAAAAGCCTAGCGATACGTTGAATTATTACTACGTTTAGTTATCCTCAACGACAGGAACAGAGAGCGTATTGATTCCTGTTTTGTTTCCTTTAAATACAAGCTGTAAGTATCCGTAAATCGTACGACATTATGTACAGATTGACGAGTTTATTTTTCATGTCAAGATTATATTTTGTGTACGGTACGTTTTCGCTTATTTCTTTTTCCGGTTCATTTCGATTTCGCCTGATGATGTTTTGAAGCAAATGTTCATATTTCGTAGCAAATATGTTCGGACTAGTAAATTTATGAAAATAATTTAGATAGCTCTAAAAATAAAAATAAAAAATTTATAAATACATAACAATACATGTTGAATAACAATAGTTTGTAAATACTTATGAAATTGTATTCAGTAAAAATAAGTTGAACAAAAAACGGCGTTCAGAAATATATATCACTATAATGATTTAAAACGATAGTTGATCATTTTTCTATTAGTAAATAATTGTTAACAATTATCAAAAAAAATCAAACCAAGATACCAATACTTTAAATTGGTGCATTTTATAAAATACCAAGGTGTCAATATGTATTGGGTTCGAATAACAGTTCGTAGCTTTTTTAAGGTGATATTCAAAAGTTGCGTTTACTTATTTGTACATATATTTATTCTAATACATACGTGCAATTTGATCCACCACCATTCGCCATCTTTCATGTAGTTTCATAATTCCGTCCTCCCAGAACTTTGATTGAACTTTGAATCTTCCCAAAACTGTGAATCTTTGTGTTTATACTTTGTGGGCGATAATTTATTCAGCTGGTCTCTACAGACTTCCGGGGAAATTACGTTTTATCCATTAAAGAAATTCATTACTGACCGGAATAAATGGTAATCTGCAGGTGCAAGATCAGGTGAATATAGTGGGTGGGGTAGGACGTCCTAGCCAAACCACCAATTTATTGCGTCAATGGGTCTGCAAAGTGACGTGAGGTCCAGCGTTTTTTTTCTAGAAAACTATACCTTTTCAATTAGCTAATTCTGTACTCTTTTGATCGATTTCCGCCTTTAATTGAACCAATTAAGCACAACACTTTTCCGAATTTATCGTCTGATTATTTGGGAGAAGCTCGTAATACACAGCACGTTTCAAATCCCCCCAGATACACAACAAACCCCTTCTTCGTATGAAGATCTGCCTTGTAGAATAGCTAACGGAGGCTCATTTCGTTTTCCTCAAGACCTTTTTCAAACCAAATTATTGTAAACGATACATTTTTGTAGATGATTCAATTGTATCAAGTACGGGTCGTTTTGATTTCTTTTAAGGAGCGAATCACTAATAGAAATGCGTTCTATGAAATTTCTTTCAGTTAAATTATGAGGCACTCAATCATCGTAGCGATTCATATATCCATGTGTCTCCAAATGCCTTACAACACTCGTATGAGACATTTTCACTATCTCTGCAATGTTCTGTATCGTGTAACGTTGACTATTTTCAATAAGTATTGCAATTTTGTCATTATTAACAACTGAAGGCCTCGCTGAACATTCTCGATTTTCTAGGTCGAATTTTCCATCTCTAAGCTGAGAGAACCACTTTCGAACAGTACTGGCAGTTACGGTATCTTGTCCATAAACGAAAGATATCTTTTTTGCTGCCTCTGCACCTTTTTTTCGTCTCCTGAAATGAAACACTATCAAATGACGAAAATGCACCTTACATTCCACCATTTCCAATTTTAAATTTAACAGACTTAAAATTTACAAAATTGCACAAAAATAACAGAAAAAGAAACGAGGAAATGTTACTTGTCAAAATAACACATATAAAGTCGTGTTATATAATCGATCTGAGCACGAAGCTGTAATTAATGAGTTCTATTGGAAAACGCTACGAACTTTTGTTCCAACACAATAATTCTGATCAAAAATAGTAAATGTTATTATATTTCTTCATAAGAGATTAGGATTGGATGTTGTATTTCGAAATTGTAAATTTGGAATTAAAAAATTTTTTGAAAAATTCTTTTCAAGCCATATATCTTGATTTCTGTGCGGACTCATGCATTTTTTTTAAAAAAATGCAGTTACTTTTTTTAAGATACAAGTCTATACTCAATATAAAAACATTTATGTGAATTCACGAATTTTTCTACCAAATTTCAAACATTATCGTTAGATTCAAGCCTCTATCTAAATAAACAAACATCTGTGAGCATTCATGAATTTTTCGATCGAAGACATTTTATTGGAAAAATAGATCCATATATCGATTTCGAGTCATTTAAGCAGATTCACGATTTTTTAGAAATGCTCAGACATTCTATTTTAAGACAGAGGTCAATATTTTGACACAGATATCTGTTTTTATTCACGATTTTTTTTTATCAAAATTCAGGCACACTAGTTAAAGATACAGACCTATATCACCACATAAAGATGTTTGTATGGATTTACGAATTTTTTTAGGAAAATGCAGATATTTTATTATAAGAAAGAGACTCATATATCCACATATAGATATATGTGTGGACTTGCGAATTTTTTAGAAATATTTAGACATTCCATTGTAAGGTGCAGACATGTACCTCGATGTAAAAATATCTGTATGGTCTCAGGATTTTTATTTATATTATAATACAAAGTTATCCTCATAAATATAAAACTCAATACAAAATAAAAAAAATTAGTTAAATACATAATGAGATCTAATAAAACCCTTTTTTTGAGTAAGGGGGCTGATTGATAAGTATGATAAAAAGCACGTCAAACACTGTTTTTTTGGAAAAATTGATTTTATTTCTCAACATAGTCTCCATTTAGGTCTTTATACTTAGTTCAGCAAGTCTGCAAAATACCCATTGAAGGTATGGCGGCGATGATATTTTCATTCGACGAGAATTTCTTCCCACCGAGTCAAATTTTCAAGTTTAGGAAGAGGAAGAAGTCACACGGAGCCGAATCCAGAGAGTAGAGTGGATGAAGAATTAATTCGAAGCCTAATTCGTGCATTTTTTTTGATTGCGATGGTCGATTTGTGAGATCACACGTTTTCCTGGTGAAAGAGTACTTTTTGAGAGCCAATCTTGTCCGTTTTTGTTTCAGCTTTTCTTTCAAATGATTCAAAAATCTTGCATAAGAGGCTTTTGTTATTATTTTCCCTTCGTTGAGTAATCGATCAGGATGATTCCTTGCGAATCCCAAAAAAAAACAGTGGCCATCACCTTTTCAGCCGACAAAACGGTATTCGCTTTCTTTGGCACAATTTCACTAGTCGTTGTTCACTGCTTTGACTGCTGGTTCGATTCAGATGTGCAGTGGTGGATCCATGTTTCATTCACGGTGACGAATCGACGCAAAAATCTTGCTTGTTTTCTTCCATTTTTGTGACAACTACTACAATGCTCGCTTCAAGCACCTGTAGAACGTGGACAACGCGTCGTTTCTGGATGAAATTTCGCCTATGTTAATTTAAAAAGTGACATTTGATAACCGTGACGTTACCAAATGAATGGTGGCTCCATATCATAGAAATTTATCAAATTTATCAAACGATCCACGTATTTGATATAAAATATGGCTTTCCTTATCAATTATTATTTGATTACTAAACAAATAAACAAAGTCAATACCATTGTATTTAATTTTAACTAGTTAAGTCTATATTATAGGTTTCACCTAAATATCAACACAAGACAATATATACGAGTAGTACTGAAATGTCTCTTTTTATTTGTATGAAACATTTTAAAATTTTCTCATATTGTAGTAATTAATATTGAGTAATAGATATGTCTTTAATCCACCTCTTGTATTGAAGTCGTCCATTTTTTTCTTACTGGAGTGTTGGAATGTGACTCACTTGTATAATATTATAAAAATATATTTATAATAGTCTTCTTTGTTTTCCGTTTAGATGTAGTTTTTTCTTGATATTTTCTTAAAAATAGTTGAGGTTTTCTTGTTTTATGGAACATTTATTTTTTGTTTTTTTTTTCCCTTGTAGTATTTTACAAGATATATATATATATATATATATATATATATATATATAATGTATATTTCATAGTGAATAAATGTACGTGAATGTATATTATAAAGAAAACAAACATTTTCATATATAGTATTCCTCAATGCTGATCTAATTAAACTCACAACGTCTACCGTAAAGAAAATTTAAATTAACCTCATTGTGTCTTGTATCGCAGCCACTACAAATATTCCACGACGATTTCTCATAAATAGAAGCTTCACGATCATTGTCTCTGTATCGGTTTTTGTTTTGTACGCTTTGTGCGAGCGTATTCTATATTTGTAAGTATACACACACTTCGACATTTTATTCTAATGAAAATTAAGTTTAGTCGTTACTAAAACAATTATTAAGCACTGAAACATAATGGAGCAGACAAGAGAAGATGTACGGTGCTGTACGATGATGCGCCGTATCAAAATTCTGTATTTAATTAAGTACCACATATTAATAATGTTACCTACTATACACTTCTTGTCCGTATTTCGGTTGATTTCGTGTGTATTTGTTGCGAACGAGATACGAAAAGCTATTTAGTTTCGGTGACGAGATGGTTTCTTCAGAATGCGTTTCAAATAAATGCTATTTATTATATATTTTATCAGTCATGTTAGTTGGTTATTTGGTTATTGGGGTTTTAGGACGCTTCGCAGTTTTATTAGTATAACTCAGTATATATATATATATATATATATATATATATGTGTGTTGGTTCATGTATATTTTTAAACACTTGTGTTGGTAATAAACTATCGAACGCGCGTAATCAACCCGTTCGGATTTCCCACCGAACTACCATATTCGCAAGTATTTCAATTAAGATTTCAATAAAGCTTCATGCGCAAATACATAAAGAAAAGTACGTTTTGCTTTAATTAGAGTTAGTATGTCTCCAATTATTTTCACACAGATTTTAACGAAGTACATCACAGGGGCCATACATTCGTCTGATAAATTTCTTCGTATAGTAGTAAAAATTCTTTCAGTAGATTTCAACGTATTCGTCCCACTAATTTCAAGTTTTAATTCTTGAGTATCTTTGTTATCATGGTAGATGTCACAAATTATATACCACGATGATTTGAAGTGTCTTAGGAAATCAGATACGTGTCCAGGGGTGTATCAGTAGCGCTTTGTGTAAATGAAATCTATGTATTAGATTGGTAGGAAAATAGTTGCGGTTTGTATTTTCCGAATTCTAACCTAATTTTTGTCAATGAAAGTTTTATTTTGTCGTGTTTACGTTAATATCATTTTAAAGTGCATTTTTCGGTCTGAATTTTTGTAATATCGCCCTTAATTTTATTATTAATTTTGCTATAAATTGAATTAAAGATTGAAGAAGGAAATAAGAGAAATATTTTTTCAATACGTTCAAAAGTTCAAAACGGGTGGTAAAGCAGTAGAAACTGATCGTAAAATAAACGATGCTTTTGGCGTGGGTACTGTTAAGAAACGTACGGTACAATGGTGGTTTCAAAAATCCGTGCTGGAGACATTGAAAATGAAGAAGATCGCAGGAATCCTTCTTCAGTTCATAACGTCCAACTGAAGGTGTTAGTTGAATCAGAATCATGCACAACAATTCGAGAAATTATATATATGAATTTGAAGATCATAAACCGTAATTATTTTTCTACCAACCTGATATATGGAATACAAACATATTTTCATTGAGGGATCACGATCAGAAGACACAGTAAGATGTGCCTTTGTGCGTGAAAGCGAGATTTACTAATGTCTGTTCTCATCTTTTGTGGGTCACAGACACTGATAATCGAAACAAGCTGAACTTTGCACGTGTAGATAAGAAAGGATGCCGTTACCGACTATGTTTGTTGGAAGTGAAACAATCGAGTAAAACCTTGTTGTTCTCAAAACTTTCATAGCAACCTTCGTATTGGCGATCATTGTAGATGCTCAGTCATAAGTCGTATGCGATGCCAATAATTTTAATATTAACATTAAAAAGGCAAGGACTACATCAAATTAAATATTAAGGCCCAATTTTCCTGCTGATTCTGTAAAAGATTATTTCAGGAGATCTATTTTCATTCTATTTATTGGCCAAATATTGATTCAACTACATAAACGTTTCACTTGGCACCATAACATTTTGAAATATTTTTTACTGTTCTACTAAATGGAAAAAATATTCCAACAGGAAGTGTAATAGAAGATTTTCGTCAGTTGTGTAAATTTTATTCCTGTAATTTACTTTCTACAAATCCAGGAATTTTGTACGTCGAATTCAAGTTTTGGTATAAAAAATTTGAAAAACCGTTTGCAATAGCTTTATGTAAAATGTCACTGATACATTTTCGAAGTGTGACAAATTGATATATCCTAACATCTATAACTTATTAAAAATATTTAAACGCTTTCGGTAGAAACATGTTTCAGTGAAAAGTCATTTTCTGTCTTACGCCTTTTAAAACCCTGTTAAAGATCTACCATGACACAGAATTCAATTCTGACAAAGCTTGTCAGAATTGAACGGACAGGCTTTGCTATATGTACACAGAGAGATTAATGTTACTACAAGTGAAGTAATTCAAGAGCTTTGTAAAAAGAAAAGGAAACTGAATTTTATTCTTTAAATATATTTTTTTTAAATCACCTAATAAATTTTATTAAACTCACATTAAATTTTTTTTATCCGTTCAAGTCGACTCCTCTCAAGATTAAATCCTCAGTACGCCACTGGGTTAAGTTTCAGTTAAATGTATAAAAATTATACAATTTTGTAATAAATGAACAAACCTGTATTGCGGCGATTTTTTGCTAAATGATACTGATTTTTACTAATTAAGATTAGTAATTGATCTGTTCTTGAGTAAGAAAGTCAACTTACCCAACATGCATGTCACGTTATTGCTAGTTTTGACATAGATAATAAATTACTGACCTACACGTCATTTCACATTAAATTATCAATTAAACTTAATCAATGCTCTTCGAATTAGAATGATAAATGATTACTTTCCATCATCCAGAAAAAAGTGATAAAATATATTCAAAAGAAACACGAACGAGCAAATAATCTGATAAGAGTGAAAATTCGTCAACTGTACAATCTGTCACATACGGTATTTGTTTTCAATGAATTATGACCTAACGCAATCGTCACTGTTTACATTCACTATCGATGAACATAAATTAAGTACAAATAGGAACGCACTGGTTTCACACAGTACGCAAACGCTTGATGAAATTCTGTAGTGAACTGTTGACTCAATGAAATGATGAATTGAATGAAACAGTCTTGAGAGCTTTTACTCTGAACACGAGTGGTTACAAACCCAGTTGTTTAGCGATATTGGATTATTGTAGTGATGTAAGTGGCATGAGATTCGAGTATTATACTTACATATTCTTGATATATATATATATATATATATATATATATATATATATATATATATATATGTATGTATGTATATATATGTATGTTTATGAGAAGCTTTTGTGACAAAAATAGACATAAATGTAGGTTAAGTAAATACTCTAGACAAATATTATTTAGATTTATATAATTTATGTTAATCAATTATGGTTTAATTCTATTTAAATTGCACGTTTTGTTGAAAAACGATTCTAAAATTATTAAAACATTTATTAAAAGTTGAAACGTATTAAAACATTTATTGATTTATTTGAAACAGAGAGTCAGAACCCTACAATTGCAACAGTAATGTATTTTCTGCAACAATAGTGTATTTAAATTCTGTACAGCTCCTAGTATGATTCATCGGATTGAACGTAGTAATCAAATATTTTTCTATTTGTAATTCGTTGTCGTAGCGGTCTTTGTTCTTTTGGATCAGCTGTATGTTCGTTACTACTAATTTTGGCACGTATCGTATCTTTAGGTAAATGTTGAATAATAATTTTATATCTGATTTATGTTCAATTTATATATTTTTTTAAAAATGGGGTATAGTTATAATTTAAGGGTAAGTATCGCGTCACTTCATAGATATGAAGGTGATGTTTGATTCAGTACTCATAATGGAGATATGGAAAGCTCTAGAAGTCAATAGCATACCGGTCAAACTCATTAAAGCCATTCAGTTCGCTTACAGGAACCTCAAAGAAAGAGTACGTCTAAATGGGAAGGTATCTGATCATTTCAACATCGAAAAGAGCATCAAATAAGAAGACAGTCTAAACCTACTTCTCTTTATAATATTTATAGATCAGATTCACTAAATTTGTAAAAGAAGAACTGTCAGAGCAACTGTCGGATACTGGAACATGCAACTAGTGTTGGCACAAACCCTTTTTTATGCTGATGATGTAGTTCTCGTGGCGGAATCGAAAGAGGCGTTTCAGCGAATGGTCATAGAGTAAAACGAGGAGCTTAAAAGAAAATGAATGGAAATTAATACAAATAAGAGCAAAGTAATGAGAATAGGAAGAGATTAGGATCGAGATGTGTATATAACATGCACTAATCAGACGCTAGAGGAGGTTGTGGAATACGACTACCTAGGAGTCAAAATTATCAGGGATGGGAAGATCGATCAGAAAGTACTGAGCAGGGTCCAGAAGGCCAACAGAATTTATTACCAGCTCAGTCAAACAGTAATATGAAAGAAAGAGATAAATAGAAGACCAATTGAAGATGTATAAGTCAGTGTTGCTACCAACAATTTTATATTGAGCAGAGAGCTGGACGATACTCGATAAGCACACAAACGTATCACGGCAGCGAAAATGAATTTTTTGCGAGGAGTAGCAGAGAAAACAAGGAGAGACTACATAAGAAATGAGAGGATTAAGAAAATATTGAAGGTACGGGCCATGAAAGATATTCTTGAGGAGAGACAATTGAAATGGTATGGACATGTATGCAGATCAAATGAGGAAAGTAAAGTGAGAAAATGTTTAAAAACAAGGCCACAAGGAAGAAGAGGAAGAAGGGGACCAAGAACTATGTACGAGGGATACATAGAGTAGCTTAGAAGACTGCGAAGAAGCGCCATGTAGGAGATGAAGAAATTGACCAGTAGCAGAGATGGATGGAAGAGATGAACCGAGATCGCTCCCACACGGAGAGGCAGGTAGAGAGAAACGAGAAAGAAAAAAAAGAAGTAAAAACTATTCCTGTTTATTTCTTATAAAATAATAAAAGAACTAATAACCTAAGAAACAAACAAAAATCAATGTGATATTTTGTATTCTAAAATTATAAATCATCCCCCATTTAAAAAATATATCAATTGGATATAAGTCTTCAACATCTGAGTGTGGCGTAGGTACCGAAACTAGAGTAATGGAGAACAAATAGCTAGTCAAAAAAGACAAAGACCACCAGTACAAATTCGGATTGTCAATATTTCTAATCAGTAATTTCACTTCTTCATCACGAGATGAATGAAAATTTATTTCAGTAAAATTTTCTATTAAAAAATAAAGTTTTATATGTAAACAACCGCAGGAGTTTACGTAGATTGACGTCGAGTTAGACAAGTGAAAATGTTTTAAGTTATTTAAAAAAATCAAACGTTTATTGAAAGTGTATAATAGGTTTACAAAACTTTTACAATGTGATATAATTATAATATTTCAATGAAGAAATATTTAAGAATCATTTTCATCTTTTTTTGAACTCTTTGGCTTTTGTTCTTCCTCCACCTTAAGTTTTCTATGGTTTCTTACACGTCCTGTAACAATTTTTTCTGGACATCTTAAATTTTGGATGTTGACAAATTTCAGAGCTTAATTTCTGAATTTTTTTTAAAATTCGAAAAATGAAGCAAGTTCTTACAGAGCTTTGAAATCTCTATCTGCAGATATTCTAGTTTCTATCGATTGATAATTTGAGATATTCACCTTTTAATAGTGACACAATGTGAAAATCGATGTTCAAATTTTCAAGGTTATCACTCTTAATCTAATTTATGGATTTTAACAAATGTAGCATTTTTAGGTTCCGATGTCCTTTAGCTATTAAACACTTTTGATCCGATGTAAATCGGTTAAACAGTTGTGGTGTACTGAACGTGAACCTGCGTTTCAGCATTTGATAACGCTCCCACCGCTAATATGACATCCCGCGCAAAGAGACATTAGACGTAATTCTACGTCAAAGAAGTGAATATGTCAAACCAGTATTAAAATAAAAAAAAATTATTTTCTTTGTAACTTCCGCAGTATAAATGTTTAATACGAACATTAAGTTGCGCGAATGAGACAAGAGCACCAGGTTTCAAATAGTTGTACGAGTAATATGATTACAATTCTGTTCGGAACGAAATGTTCAACTATGAAGCTTTAATTGACAACTGACATGGAACGTTCTTGCAACGAATACATCTAGAGTACACTCGTTCGTTGCTCGGTGCATACTTTTCGAGTTCGCTTCTGTCAAGCGTACGAGATATATAGTATGGCTGCCATATAAATCCGTTTTTTCTATTATCTATAAAGTTTTACAAATAGTCATAGAACTGGAATGGCATCGAGGATGTTTAATTACGTTTCATTGGGTTTGTTTGATTGAGAATAATCGATTCGTATGAAACTTGATTATAACTTTTTCGTTTATGCGAATTTCATTTTTATTTATACATTTTTTATTTGCAATTTTAATTAGTCAGATAATTCATAATACAGTTCTGGTACTGAGGCTAGGTTCATTTTCATGAATGAATTATTTTCTCACCTCACAATAATGTAATATGAAATATATTTTATATAAATGCGTTATATTCAATATAAAATTATAATTTACGATTAATACCATTCGGTTTAATAAGCAATGCCTAAAATACAACACTTTAATATGTTGATATAAAAATAGAAGACAGATTGAAAATTGCAAAAGTAACTAAAATGTAAGCTAAAAAGTAAGAATAAAAAAGGGAATAACCCCATTGTACATTAAAAAAATAATACATACAGTAAATATATAAAAAATGAAAGAATAAAAATAAACAATACACTACGATAATTAATATATTTTGAAATACAGAAAAAAAATAATGAAAACGCCCATAAAATAAAGAATAAATAATACGAACCTTTAAATAAAAAAGTAGATAAAAATATAAAACACAACACAAATGCATTCTTTTTTCATTTCACAAACCACAAAAAGAATATCTGATCAGAAATTTATTATTATTAAATCATTGTCCATTCTTTTTGATTGTTTTTTATACACATTTTAATTGCAATTTACTATCCTAGAAAGATGAGATATAGGAAAATCAAAATAGACAATTTAAAAATCAAATTTTGGAAAAAATAAAATTAAGAAATCAATTTTTGAAAATCAAAATTTAAAAAATCGAAGATTAAAGTTTAGAAATCAGATTTCAATGTTCAGATTTCAATGAAGTTCAGAAATCAGAAAAAAAGGAAAATTTAGCATATAGAGGTAGATTTTAAAGAAATCTAAAGTTAGAGTTTAGTCAGTTTGGAGAAACATCAAAATTTAGAATTTTAAGATTAACTTTTATTACATTGGTAGTAAAATAATTGCGGTAAAATAAATACACATTTTTTTCTTTTTTGATTTTCCTGGCTGTTTTAAGTGGTCTAGAACTGTTGGTTGACTAACACATAACTTTTGTACAAGTTTTTGAATTGTTGTATGTGGTTCTGATTCAACTAACGCCTTCAGATGGTCGTTATGAACTGAAGAAAGACACCCGAAATCTTCTTCATCTTCAAGGCTCTCGTTTCCAGCATGATTTTTTGGAATTACTGTTGTATCGTACATTCCTTAACAGTACCCACACCAAAAGCATCTTTTAATTTATGAACAGTTTCTGCTGCTTTACCACCCGTTTTGAACTCGAACAAAAATTGCTCTTGTTTGCTTCTTTTCAATCTTAAATTCACTAGTCCAATTTGAAGTAAAATGAATAATAAAACCAAAGTAGATGTTATCAAAATACAGATTAAAAATGCACTTTAAAATAATATTAATATGAACACGATGAAAATTTAATTGAAAAAAATTAAGGTTAGAATTCAGAAAATAGACACGGGAATTAATTTCCTACCAACTAAATAAACATCCAAATTTATAGCTTGGAAATCAAACTTAAGGTCAAGGTAAAGATGCGTTTAGAAATCGGATATTAGAAAAAGAAAAATTTGGAAAAATCAGAATTTAGAATACTGGATTTAGAAAAATCAAAATTGAGAATTTAGAAATCATATTTTACAGAAGTGAAAATTTGGAAATCAATTTTTGAAAATCAAAATTTATAGTTTAAAAATGAAACTTTAAAAAGCTCAAGTTTAGAGTTTAGAAACAGATTTTGAAGAAGTGAAAATTTAGACTTAGGTTTCAAATAAATCAAAATTGATAATTTAGGACTCAGTCAGTTAGAATTTAGATTTAGAAACCAAAATTTAAATTCAGTTAGATTTTCAAAAAATCAAAATTTATACTTTTGAAATCAATTTTTTAACAAACAAATTTATTGTTTAGAAATCAAATTTTGAAAAACGAAAGTCGTGAGTTTAGGAATCCGATTTTTTCTTAAAAAAATAAAGATAGATTCTAGAAAAAATCAGAATTTAAAATTTAGAAGCCAAGATTTAGAAAAATCAAAATTGCGAGTATAGAAATCAGATTTCAGAGAAATCAAAATTTAGAATTTAGAAACATTTCTTCCATATTTTTATTCAAATCTTTTTTATAGTTTCTTGAATGAGCGAGAAATTCATTTATGAGAGATTTATTATGTACAATTGTGTTTTTAAATAACTTACTTCTATGATTGAATGTCTTTAAAACCTGGAATTGAAATTTTAACTGAACACAAACTCTTTACATTCATCTCTGTCGCATTTTTTTTTTGCTTTAACACACTAAGGTGTATTACCAATGTAATTCGTATAAGTAGCACTTAAAAATTTTTAATTATCAATTATTTTTGATAAGAGAAATATTTTCTGGTTTGTTGGATGAAAAAAATTCATTTGTGAAAGTGTATCTAGTCACAGTAGCAGAATTGTATTGTGAATTATCTGAATAATTAAAATAAACATGAAAATGTATAAATAAATGTGTTAAAACTGAATTATGACATAAAACGTAACCAACTGATACGAAATAATAATAAAATTTATGAAGGGGTGTACATTTTAACACTTTTAATATTAAGCGTCAGATAAGATGAAATATTAACAATAAAAACTAACAATAAAATATTAACAATAAAATATAAAGAAGATTAAATCAAAATCTGAAAATAAACAATAAATAAATAAGAACCTACTTGGGGATGACAGTCGTACCGAAATTAGCAGGAAACAGATATACTTAGCTGATGGAAACGGACGAAACCCGCCAGGACAATGTAATAACACGATTATGGGTATAAAAAACAACGTTAAATAAAAAAAAAATATTAAATCACAAATTCGGTTGATTTTTATTTGAGTTTGTTTCGAGGTGTGAAACTTTTTAATCAGTAGTGTCCGCTATCTTAGCAGACTTTGACTGTGATATGACCGATTTTTCGGTAAGTAAATCACCGAAAACAGTAATTTTTTAAATGGAATTAAAATACCTGCTTTCAAAATTCTGAAAGTTTTCTATATAAATAGAGATGTTTAGTCATAAATATTAATGAACCTTAATTTTTAACACTTGTACAAATGATCACTTCATGCACAGCACTGATTAATAAATAAGAGCGTTACTGAAAAATAATTATCCTTAATACATTTATCTTTCTTGTGACAATAATTTCTTTCAAGTCCCTATTTGATGTTATTAATTTCGACGTTAATTAAATATTAAAAATTAATTATCTTGAGATTCGCAAAGTTAAATAGTGATATCAAAGAAATAATTGTTATAAAAAGATAAACGTGTCGCTGAATTCGCACGGAACAAACGAGACTAATGAAATACAGTTTTGATTGAAAAACTGTATGAAGACAACGCTGCTGCTGCTGCCATTGCTACTACTCTAAAAACAATCTAACTCTTCAATTATTTGAAAAGTGTAAATATAATTATATATATATATATATATATATATATATATATATATATATAACTTTAAATGGGATCGATATGGAATACGAAGAATAAGGAACAGTTTCACACAATAGCTGACGATTCACTTTATGAACAATTCCATCCAAGGTTAAAGGATAAAAAAACAATTTTCACAGAATACATAGTCGTAAAATATATCTCGTAAAGATGAATATATATATATATATATATATAAACTTCTCTTAAAGGTCTATTAAAATTGTTTTATATATTGATTTGTTATCGAACAGTATTGTTTCTTGAATAAGAATATGGGTCGTAAATGTATACTTTTGGTCATTGAATAATATAACTGTGCTTTTTATGTAGTAAAAATCATCACTAAAACGTATAATCGACGGAACATTTAATAAAAAAAGAAAATAATATAAATATTATTGTGTATTGACATTTTCGGGTTGATTCTCGATAATCGTTTCATTGAGTTACTTCTAAAATAAGGAAGAAACGAATTGTCAGTAATGACAAATACCATAGAACACCAAGGTACTAATTTTTTTTCCTTAGTGCTTTAAGGATGATGAGATCTCTATAAAAATTTACATAAATGCAACAATCAAAAATTATCAATAATCATTTATTGAACATTTTTGATCAGAGAAACTTTCCGTCGTTTGTAGAATGAGAAAGAATTAATCTATAAAAGTATTGGGTAGGAACAAAAGTTCGTAGCGTTTTTAAAGTTAAATTCAAATGTAGTATTTACTTATTTGTACATATATTTATTTTAATACATATATGTCATTTTGATTCATCATCTTTCATGTAGTATCATAATTCTATCGTCCCAGAACTTGGCATATTTCTGGGCGATGAATTGATCCAAATGGTTTCTGAAGGTTTCCACGGAAGTGAAGTTTTTTCCATTGAGAGAATTCTGTAGGGGTTAGAACGAATAGTATTTTGAAGGTGCAGTTTATTATCAGTAGTGCTATTTCTTGTCGAACACGGGTAGTTATCACTCTATCCTCGTATGTTGTATCTTAAAAAGAGAAATATATCGATATAAAACTCCAATGATTTTGTAGAATCAACTCTATAAATCATTGTACTCTTTCTATGAAGTTTCAATGAATTTCGAATTTAAATTCTATAATCCGTGTCTACTTATGAGGACAAATCAAAAAGGAAAGAACGTTTAAGAAGAAACAGCTTCTGTTTTATAGACATGATATTTATTAATGTCATTTTTCACATATTTATATGATATTAGTCCAACTTTTAATCATCTTCTGGATTCTGTAATTAAAAACCAAATGTTTCTTATGCGTCATTTTGATCCATCCTTTTTCACGTAGTTTCATAATTCTGTCCTCCCAGAACTTGGTATCTTTCTGGGCATAAATTGATCCAGGTGAGTTTTGCAGGCTTCCAGAAAAGTGAAGTTCTTTCCATTGAGGAAATTCTGTAAGGATGAGAACAAATTGCAATCTGAAGGCGCAAGATCATATGAATATAGCAGGGAGGTAGGACGTCCCAGTCAAACTTTATTAACTTCTGCCGGGTCTGCAAAGTGATACGAAGTCTAGCGTTTTCTTGGTGGAAAACAATACCCTATCGATGGTCAATTCTGGATACTTTTAATTGATTTTCGCTTTTAATTGTTTAAATTGAGCACGATACTTATCTGAATTTATTATCTGATTATTTGAGAGATGCTCCTAATACACAATACCCATCCAATATCAACATCATCTTCTTCGGATGAAGACCCGCTTTTTGAGTGAATAACGGAGATTCATTTCATTTTTTTCAACACCTTTTTCGATCTACATTATTGTAAACGTTCCATTTTTTATTACCGGTGTTTAATCTTTTCAAAAACGGGTCGTTTTGGTTTCTTTTAAGGAACAAATCACTGATGGAATTACGTCACATTAAATTTTTTTCAGTTAAATTATAAGGCACACAAATATCCTAGCTATTTACATATCCAAGTGTCTTTAAATGCCTTATAACACTCGTATGAGGCACTTGCAGTATCTCGACGATGTCCCGTGTCATATAATATTGATTTTTTTTAATAAGTGCTGTAATTCTGTCATTATCAACAACTGCTGGCCTATCGAAACGCTCTCGATCCTCTGAGACGAATTTTCAACTCAGAAGAATTTCTGAACCGTGCGCACCACTTTCGAACAATACTACCAGTTACGGCCTCTTCTCCATAAATGATGGATACCTTTTTTACTGTCTCTGCAGCGCTTTTTCCTTTCCAGAAATAAAACATCATCACATGACGAAAATACTTCGTATATTCCCCAATTTTAAATTTTTAATTAAATATTTAAAATTGATGAAATTTCACAAAAATAGCAGAGAAAGAAACGTTGGAATATCGCCTATTAAAATAACACATATGGAGTCGTGTCATATAATCGAGCTGCGCGCGAAACTGCAATTAATGATGTTATTAGAAAACTCTACGAACTTTAATTCCAACTCAATACACGAATAGTCTCAGTGCTCGAACTGTTTTCAGACTTAACTCTTCCACGCAGACAATAATTATTAAGTTTGGGTTTTTCTCGTCACTGTAATAATGAGATCGTACGAGATGATAGTTCAGTCCTGACGAGCAGACATTATCCATCGAAACAATTGCAGTTTCGTATAAACGGCGTTAATAAAACTAAAGTGTTTAATATCAAGTGAAACAGGTATAAATTATGGATCTCACAATTTTCGTCTAGTATTATGAACCATGTCATAATTACGGTATAGTCGGAACACTCATAAAAGCAACAATGTATATGTAGAGTACATCTCGTCGCGGTGAGATAGAATTTATATATATATTCATATGAATCGTGTTACATGGAGTACGTTTCTACGCTCTGACATGTAGACTCGTTGTTAAAATCTTTATGAAATTTTACTATTTTCATATTCTGACACCGCTACTCCATAGCGTGTATACAATATCGCTTATTTACGGTGTACTTCGATGTTGTGACGGTAAAATATGACTGTACGCAAATATAGAATGGAGATAAAAAAGGAAACGCAGCGTTTAAGGTTCGATGAAATGTTCAGAACATGGTTTCACAAATAAACTATCTTTTAAACTTACAAACTATAAAAAAATTTCTGGTCCAAAATGAACAATTAGTCATCAATGATCATTATTGGTTATTGTTTATGTGTATTGCAGTGGAAATGTTCACAGAATGTCCACAGAATACTAAAGCACAGAAAAATCTATTATTGTGTTTTGAGAAAGCTGAACTGTACATAGCAATTTGTATAAGAAACAATAAAAATGATCATTTATCAATTATTGAACATTTTTAGCGACTATTATATATGTTTATGGGATGAGAAAATAATTTATTTATGTGAGTCTCAGTCTGTTCTTGTTTATTTAAAATTGTTCTCGTCTTTAAGCACAAATTCAATTGCTTTTCATTATGTTTTTTTTAGTCTGTGAATATTAAACTTCAGACATTGTCTGAAAACGTAATACTGCCTGTTCATAAAGAATTAAGTACTGAATTGTTGAACATATAGGTAAATATTTTTTTTGTAATTGTACTTTAGAGGTGATCTTATCGCCATTGAAGTACTCCATAAACTATTAATATATTATAAACGTCGGTAGGAAAATAATTGCGGTTTTTGTTTTCTGAATTTTAACCATAGTATTTTTTAATGAATTTGTCATTTCATCGTGTTCATGTTAATATCATTTTAAAGTGGTACATTTTTCGGTCTATATTTTGGTAACATCGATTTTGGTTTTATTATTAATTTTGCTTCCAATTAGGCTATTGAATTAAAGATAGAAAAGAAGCAAATAAGAGCATTTTTCGTATGAGTTCAAAACGAGTCGTAATGCAGCAGAAACTGCTCGTAAATTAAATCATGCTTTTGATGTTGGTACCGTTAAGGAGCGCACGGTGTAATGGTGGTTCCAAAATTTTCTTACTGCGGATGAGAGCCTTGAAGATGAAGAAAGTCGCGGGTGTTCTTCAATTCATAACGACCATCTGACCATCCGATGACCATAACGATCATCTGAAGACGTTAGTTGAATTAGAACCACGCATAACAGTTCGAGAGCTTACACAAAAGTTAGGCGTTAGTCATTCAATAGTTCTGGACCACTTAAAACAGATAAGATAGGAAAATTAAAAAAGCTTAAAATGTATATGAATTCAAAGATTATAAACCGCAATTATTTTTTTACCAATCTAAAATTATAATTTAGTTTTGGCACTGCGCCTAAATTCACTTTCATAAATAAATGTCTCTCTCATTTTACAAAAAATGATTTTTTTGTACCTTAGTGCTCTAAGGATAATGGAATCGTTGTTGAAATATGAATAAGTAATAACGAAAATAGATTAATAATCAGTTATTGAACATTTTTAATTAGAAAAGTGTTCTTTGCTTGTAAAAGTAATAAATGCATCTGTGAAAGGAATATCAAATATGTTAATTATTCGATATTTCAATAAAGAAAATTTTATGGTACTTGAAAATGCAATACAATGTAGTGACTGAATTTGATTTAAAAAATGAATTTCTTACTGAACTCAGAAAAAATCTAAATTTTTTGTTCCTTAGTGCTTTGAGGATGAGAGTATCGTCGTTGACATGCGAATAAGTAACGATCAGAAATGATCAATAATACTTTTTTGATTAGAAAACTTTTCTGTAGTTTTCGAGGTGAGTGAAGTTCATTTTCGCTAAGAAAATAAAATTAAGTATATATTAATAATTTGACATTTTGATACAGAAAATGTTATGGTATTTGTGATCAAAGCAGTGCTGACACTGTGGTTAAATTCAGTTTCACAAATTAATTCTTTATCGCCTTTCAAACCACATAGAATTTTTCTGTTCAAAAATGACAACAAAAATCAATTTTTGAAAATGTTTATGAGAATAAAATTCTATAGTTTATGGAGTGAGAGGAATTTTAATGTGGGAAAAAGTCGATTTGGTTGTTAATAAGATATTTTGATACAGACCGTTTTATCATGTTTAAGATATACATTTACTTATGAAGGTGAATTTAGTCAGGGTAGAATCTGTAAAAACAAGAAATGAATTTTAAAAAAATCGAATCTAAATAAGAAGGTATAGAAAATGGCTTTAATTCTAATTATAAAACTGGTAATCATCTTTTCTTTTTCAGATATGACATCATGAACTATCAACTGATAAATGGTACATATGATTACATACAGGTTTGTCCTTTTATATTTCTTATTTTGGATATGAATAGTTTCTAAAATGTTTTCAATACATAGAGAATATCGAATCAAGTATACAATTAATCGATAAAAATTCTTGTACTTACAGTAAAAAATATTTCCTTCTGTACTTATGTATAATCCGTACTTATGTAAAATTCGTAAAGTATTAGATTGCTGTAGTTATTTAATATCTACACACTTCATTTTATTGCATATTTATAAATATTACTTCAACAAGTTAATTTTTCACAAATCCATAAATTAGAACAACATTTCTGATTCAAAATGTTAAATAGTTTACTCTCAATTCTGTTTGATCAACGATAAAAATGATCGATAATCAATGATTCAACGTTTTTGATAAGAATTATTTTGTAGGTTGTGGAATGGTTGAAAAATACATTTGTGAAACTGAAGTATATTGTAGGTACATTTGTGAAAGTGAAGTATACTGAAAATATGTTATACATAAATGTTAGTTTCACAAATGAATTTTTCACTCATACCATAAATTATAAAAACAATTCTAATTGAAAATATTCAGTCATTGATAAATAATTATTTTTGATTATTGTTTAAGCTAGAGATTCTTGTATTGCTGCTTAATTAACATTTAATATCGATTAATAATGAATTATTAAACATTTTTCATCCGAATAATCGTGATTAGTGAAAAGTGAAAAATTCATTTGTAAAAATGAAGTTAGTTCAGTACTAAAATTAATTGTATATAAATATTACTTTCAAACCGAACAATATAAAAGAATAAATGAATTATATATAAATAATTATTCCAAGAAAGTCTTATAACAAGATCAACAAGTAATTTTATATCCCTTTATATTAACTTTCATTCTCTAAAAATGAAATAAGAAGGATTCCGTTACTTTATCCGAACGAATACACTCTTATGAAGATGTACAACTGTACGAAATTAAAACCGTTATTAAAGGGATTAAATGAGATTTTTTTAATTAAATTTCGTAAACAAGATTAATAACAATAAAAAAATTAAATTTCAAAGTAAGTTTATCTGTTTTTCCTAATGAGACATCGAAATCGAAATCGAAATCGTTGTATAATTTGTTCTCTTTGTAACTTTTCAAAATTATATATATATATATATACACACATACACTATATATATATATATATATATATATATATATATACATATACATATACACACACATATATATATATATATATATATACATATATATACATATGAGAGTCATTTAATAAGTTTGGTGAATTTCTATGATATGGCGCCACCATTCATTTGTCTACCAAGTATTACTTTTCAAACTAGTATAGGTAAATTTTCATCTAGAAGTGGTACGTTATTCACGTTCTACAGATTTTTAAAGTGAGCAATGTACCAGTTGTCGTAAAAACGTAAAAAAAAGAGTAGGCCTTTTCGCATCGACTCGTCACAGTGGATAAAACGTGGATCTACCACTACACACCTGAGTCGAAGCTGCAGTTCAAATAGTGGACAACGACTTGTAAAAGTCCACCGAGGAAGGCGAAGATCGTTTTGTCGACCGGAAAGGTTATGTCCACAGTTTTTTGGGATTCCCAAGGAATTGTTCTGATCGACAACTTAACGAAGTGGAAAACGATAACAGGAGCCACGATAACAGATTGTTTAACATTACTGGACCGTTTGAAAGAAGTACTGAAATAAAAGCGGCCAAGATTGGCGCAAAAAAGAGCTCTTTTACCAGGATAACTCATCGTCCCACAAATCGACCGTCGCAATTGCAAAATGTCATGAATTAGGCTTCGAATTAATTCCTCATCCATCCTATTTTACGGACTGGGCCCCTGTGAGACTTCTTCTTCTTTTCAAACTTAAAGTTTGGCTCGGTGGGAAGAAATTCTCGCCGAATGAGGAGGTCATCGCCGCCTTCAATGCGTATTTTGCAGACTCGCTGGACCAAGTGTATAGCTCTTAATCATTATAAAATCGATTTTTTCAAAAACGGTGTTTAACTTTTTTACCATGCTTATCAAACTACCTTCGTATACTCGTATATATATACATATATATATATATATATATATATATATATATATATATATATATATATATATGTATGTACACACACACACACACACATACAGGCTACGCCATTGGAACTGGAAATTTTAAAGCAGGATTATTCAATTGTTGTTGGAGTGAGAGAGTAAAATTATGTGATATATTGTTATTCACGGCCATTTACTAAATAATGGTTAGTTGTCCGGTACACATAGTTTTCACTGTTAAGTCATTTTATAAAATTGGAGAGTCTTCTACAACTGTACAACGGATATTTTGCAATCATTATAACATTTCGCGTCGTGGGCAGTCACCCGCTGCTCATGTCATCAACTAGTAGGTTTAGAAGTTTAAAGAAACTGATTTTACATTAAATTTGAGGCATCAAGGGTCCAGAAGAACAGTAAGAACAGCAAAAAACATTGACCGTATTAGAGTTGCTGTAACGCGTAGTTCATGACGTTCAGTCTGTAAACACTCCTCTGAATTAAACATTAGTAACACATCGGTACGTCATATGTTACATAAAGATTTAAATTTTAATCCATACAAAATTAATTTGTTCATATGTTAAAATATACTATTTGTTTGCTCGCATGAAGATATTCGCATTGTCAAGATATGCTAGCGCGTTTGGATGAAAATGAAAACATTATTCACAATTTATTCATGTCAGATGAAACGCAATTTCATTTAAACGGCTAATAGTCGATGTTGGAGTGCTCAGAACCCACTTGAATCACATCAAGAGCCGCTGCATATTCCAAAAGCGACTGTATGATGTACACTTTCGTTTTTGGACATTATAGTGCCATTTTTCTTCGAAGACGATAACGAAAATCCCATAAAAGTTAACGCAGTTCGCTACATAAACATGTTTTTTTTTGGATGCAAGAACTAATACGATTTCCGTAAATTACAAGGTTCCAGGAAAATAGGGCAAAAATTTATACCACTAGAGTATCCATTGCTGCTGTAAGAGTGATCTTTTCAAACTATATCATTTCCAAAAATGGAGATGTTGTTTGGCAAGCAAGATCCCCAGATTTGATTTGGTGTGTGATTATTTTCTTTGACGTCATCTAAAGAGCAAGGTGTATATTGATCGTCCACACACTTTCCTTGAACTCAAATTAAAAATCTAAGAATTAATTGCAAGGATTCGATCAAACATGTTAAGACACGTAATGGAGAATTTTTGAATAAGATTACAGGAATGCGTGCACCGAAACTGTGCTCATCTATCAACCGTTATTTTTAAAAAATAAAATGGTCCGAAATACCTAACAAGAATATGCAAAGAAAATAATGTAAAAACGAAAATTCATTTAATTATTGCGTTTTGAAATTGTTCCGTTCTTCTGACGCCCCTGTATATATATATATATATATATGTATATATATATATACATACATATATATATATATATATATATATATATATATATATATAACATTTTTTAAGTCCACCATTATATAAATAATCCATATATAGCTTATGCATATTCATAATTAGTTGTAATGCAAATATACTCGTAAGCAATTCCTTTTTAATTAGGGTTCTTGATATTTTGTTTACTAATGATTGTTTGTTATTAAAAATGAAAATATTTGAAGATTGTAATATTTATAAATACTATCTATCTATTTATATATATATATATATATATATATATAAACAATATTAATCAATCAATCTATTGAAATTATTTTCCTTATGAATCGTATGAAAATATTTTTAATATGTTCGTTAGTCATTATTAGGAATAATTCAAGTATAAGTAATTTCTGTTTTATCGGTTGTTTTCGATATTTATGTAATTGATGTTTTATTGTTATTAAAAATGAGAATATTTTTGACGTTTGTAATATTGATTTGTATTTGATTGATATATTGTATATATATATATACAGATACATACATGCATACATAAATATATATATATATATATATATATATATATATATATATATACATACATGCATGCATACATAAATACACACATATACTTCACTTTTTTTATTATAAATCCTATAAAAATAAATTAAGTGTATTATTTAGTAATTATTAGTAACGATTCAGATATAAATAATTATTTTCGTATCAATTATTCTCAATATTTACTTAATTGATCTTTAATTATTATTAAAGTGAACGGTTTGTTGTTAATATATTAGAAATTTGTGAAAAAAATAAATATACAAACAGTTTCTTGTGTCATTAGAAATAATTTACGAAATCTTAATAGAAATCAATATAATATCCACTGAAAATCACACTATATATTATAAATCGTTCATAAAAAAAATTATTATGAAGTTAATACTTCTGTTTGCTGTTTGTAGTATTTATAAATTTCGAATATAGATTTTGTGTCTTTTTGATCGCAGTATAAAGTATTACGTTTAAAATATCAGATATATCAGTGTTTAATTAGATATTACTCACCTCGATATACTAGAGGTCTGTTAGAAAAATATTGGATGGATATTTTTAAATTTTAGTTTACTCATTGTGTCGTTTGGAAGATACATACAATCCTATATATAAAAAGAGGCTTATATTTTCTCTAGATCTGGGCGACCGTTATACATACAATAGTAAAATAGAAATGGTGTTGACATAAATAAACTGTTAGGCAATAACTATTTTAAGTATTTCAAATGTAACCAATTTTTTCTCTCTAACTGTTGTTGATGCTAGGTTTGCTGATAATTTATCTTCTTTAAAAGAGAATGACAGGTTAACATTTGTATTATTTAATAATTATTAAATGGTTTCAGAAATGAATTCTTTTTCCATCTTATAAACAACATTTTTTTCTAATCAAAAATATTTAATCAATTATTATCGGCCTACTGAACACTTGACCAATTTTTTTTGTGTTTTGTGGAGTAAAAATGAACTTAATTCATTTGTAAAAGTGAGTTTAGCTTTAGTGTTATACCTGTAAAGCGATTATTAAATAATTTAATAAATAGTGTTTTTTGAGACATAAAAATATTTTAAAATTTTTTTAGAAGAAAAAAATTGTAAACTACTGTATTTAAATTTTATTATATTTTTTTTGTTATTAGGTAGGTGACTGGAACAATGGAACCTTAAGTTTTATAGAAAAACTACAATTCGGACCTGAACCAGGTGAACGAGAATCTGTTTGTTCAAAACCTTGCGAACCTGGTCAATACAAGGTAATTATTTAAATAATACACATTTTTTATAATTGTTATTGGATAGAACGTAAGATAGACATGGATAGAAAATATTCGCATGTGTAATATTTATCGTTTTAACACTTAGACATGGATAAGAATTTTTCATTTTATCATTGAAATTCTATAACAAATTTTATTCGCTGATTACTACTTCTTAATTTCTAAAAAATAATTACTTTTTGTCACTGAATTAACCCTTTACTGATTTGATTTCAGAAATGCAACAACGTATTTTTTGTTCAAACTCTTTGCACTATAATTGTTTTCCTGGTTTGTTCTCGGCTAACACTGATTTGATTTTTCTGGCTTTGATATCTCATTTTAGGTATGAAAGATTTTTGCTTATAGTTATTTAAAGTTTAATTTTTTATTAACAAATCGATTATTCATAAACAATCCATTATGTCAGAATATAAATATTTAGTTTATTGTTATTTATATTTTTTTAAAGTATGATACTTTTTAAAACAATTTTCTACATGTAAAAATGACTTCCTGTTGCAAGTTTCACAAAAGTATACTGTTTTTCGCCTTTCATCTATTGTTTTACGATTTCAACAAGCAGTCATTATGTTTGCCTCGTAGATCTGCAGTTATTATATGCAATCCATCATCTAGCCGATTTTCCTGGTCTGATTTAAGGCTTTTCCCTGATGTTTCGCACTTTGTCGGAAATTTCTCATAAGTGACTCTACTAATTTGCGAATAAAATTTATATGTTTCATGGGTTTGATGTTATATTATCGTCAGTGTGTTTTATATAAAATGTATGAAGTAATGGAATGGACTTGTAGACCCCAAAAGAATAATTTCCTCTGCCATTTTATAGATTTCCGCATAAAACAGTATGTTGTAGCGTAATGGTTGGAGCGACCTATGTTTCTCATGTACTTATTATAATTGAAAACTACCTGAGGTTTTTGTTATTTCCTTTAGAACTCTTTCATGTGTAATTCTTGTAATAATTTCCATTACCAACGAGTCATTACTACTTAACATCCTGACGATTCACTTAACCTTCCACGTTAACGCTAGTAATTTTTTCGATGGACAGGCAACCACATTTTTGGTTTTATGGTTTGGTTGAGCTACCTTTTCTGGTACGAAATTTTCT
This sequence comes from Acanthacorydalis orientalis, assembly GCA_034766995.1. Taxonomy (NCBI): domain Eukaryota; kingdom Metazoa; phylum Arthropoda; class Insecta; order Megaloptera; family Corydalidae; genus Acanthacorydalis; species Acanthacorydalis orientalis. The sequence goes on along the minus strand of CM068315.1, from coordinate 14,150,437 downwards.
GTTACTTCAATAATGAGAAGTGTTTAATACAAGGCTTTTATGTACACATACTTTCAAAGTATTTTTTGAATAAAACTTTCCTACTGATTTATTGTATTAATTAGATAAAGTGTCATGTCAGAGATGACTCAAGAGTTCTAGGGAAAAATAGTGTTGTCACGCCAGAGGTGACAGGGGTTAAAATATAATAAAATTTCATGACACAAACAATAAAATGAAATAAAATTTCCTTAAAGCATGTCAATTTTAGAATAGGATTTTATTTCGGACACAGAAGTCCTGCGAGGTGGTTGATTAATCATTGATTATATAATATCAGTTTTTGTTTACATGATTTTGAGAATAAAATAGATATTTTATGTTCGATCTACAAATTTCTCATTCATTGTCACCTTTATGGAATAAACTCGTTTTATTTCACATAAAAACCACCGTGCGATTTCCCGTGCGCAGAATATGTCCCACATTAAAGTTAATTGAATTCAGATAGCTAATAAATTCTGGATTTATCGCACGAAATAAATTAAACTTTGAATAACTCGTTCGACAGGTTTTATTCTGTATTGATTTTTGGATTATTGCGAATTAATGTAACCATTAAAAGTTGGTTTCGCTTATTGTCTACCTCTAATTACTATCCGCCGGAAATTAATCAATTTTGTTGCACGGTTTTGGATTATGATCATTTATTTATAACTGTGAGTTACTTGTTCGAACTCTTCGTAAATGTGTGTGAGTATTAACCGGATTTCGTTATTCGCGTATGAACGAAATGTTTTAATAAAATTTGTGATATTTAAATTAATTTGTTGATCTTCTGAACAGATATTTTTTCGATAACAGTAAGATCGATTTTCCTACTATATTTGTTGTAATAATATTAATTTTCTGTAGAAGTGATTCAAGAAGAAATGACAATATCGATACACATTAAAATAGACACTATTTTAGAAAAATACCTGAACTAGTGATATAAACATTTATTTATAAAAAAAGATTGTTAATAAAACGGCTTCTTTGGAAATAGTTCTATTCAGTAGCTAATATACCGTTTCCAGCTTAATTCTTACTTATAGATCACTCATTGCAGACACTTTTGAAAATCACTATTATATCACCCTTAGAATTTTATTTTATCTCTTCAATCATTTGAAAGCGACGTCCTTTTAATCTCTTTAATTTTAAAAACGAAAACAGCATTCAAAAAATCTGGTTCGCTTTCTCCTTTTTCTAAATGTTTTTTTGAGATTTCCACTTTTTCCTTTCCGATCTTCTATTAACAGATGAAAAACAAATATTGTAGCAACACGATTCATGCCCAAAACATTGGTCAAAATGTTTTGTAAAACCCGTTAATACCTATTTGTTCTGCAACCGCTCTGACGGCCAGTCGCCGATTGGCATTGATAAGTTCGCCAACTTCAATAACAATCTTTTTGTCGATTTTGGAAGTTGAATGCCTTGTCAGTCTATCACTATCTTTGATTATAATTATTCCTTCCTTAAAGCCTTCCTAGATTTTCAGAATGAAATTCAATGGATTTTTTCAAAATTCAAACCGTTTGTCCGCATTTTTTCAAGATTAAAACACAATTTCAGAAAGATACGTTACTCTTCAATTAGTTCCATCTTAATGATTGTCAGGCTAAAGAAAATCTAATTACGAAAACCACTATAATTCTTGAAATAAATGAATTTTTGATACAAACTCAACGCTAGTCAACTCACAATTAATTGCCGCATCCTATTAGGAAATGATTTGTTCAACTTTTGTTTTTTTGATGCATCCTTATATTTTCCTCCAAATATGCTAAAACAGCGAAAAAAGTCCGAAAATGCATTAAGACTTCATCGACTCAAACCCACAATCATTTTTCGGCAAGGGATTCTGTCAATCACCTGATAGATGGAGGAAAGTTATACCAAATAATGAGAAATATTTTGAGGATTAAAATATATTTCCGTAAACATTAATTTTCTATAAAAAAGGCACCGAATTAATTTCTACACTTAATAGTTGTGCGCATAGTTCGATATTTTTATATCAAACCTTGTGAGAAAATATGAAGGAAAATCAATAAGTAAATAGACATCTAAGAATTAGAAGATTTTTATTCTACATACATGATTATTATTTAGGTTATTTTTCTACATAATCCTCCCTTACTTCTATGGATTTAGTTTAACCAAGTAGAAGTGTGTAGAAACTCACAAGTGTTTCACGAAACTAGACAACATTTCAAAACCTTAGATTTTTTTATATTAATTAGCAACCATATATTGTTTTTTTTTTGTAAAAAAAAAACACTGGAAGGCCTCAGCCGTCCTGTCCCAGCAGATCACTGATTTCTGCAAATTAAACTCAATTTATCATCTATTTCTTGAGATACTGAAAAAAACAGTTGCTCATTGTGGGACACAATATCATAATTTAATCGTATAACACGTATAACCATAACGGCCGCAACCGTTTTGTTCCTGGAGCACTTAAAAAATAAGACGGCTACAGCTGTCTTGTCCCCAAACGACTCTTTGTTGTCGACGGCTATAGCCATCTTGTCCGCTAATATGTTAAATGATGTTCTAGGTTTCATCCTGGTTTTAAGTTTTTGATTTCTTACGCAGTCACTTTTGCACCGTATTAATAACCTTCTCATCAAAAAGCAACTCCTCTTGTGTTTCTGGATTTTTTCTGTTTCAGAAACTAAAAAGTGTTAAATGAGAACATTCTTTGTTTCCTTTCACAAATGATTTTTCCAGTTTCTTCACCAATCACATTTTCTTGATCACAAATGTTCAATAATTAATTATTGATCATTATTAATTATTTCTTGTGCGAATTTTGATAGCGATGACATCATTATCACTTTGAAGATGGTAGAATTGCCATTGAAATGCGTATAAGCAGGAATCAAAAATAATCAATAATATAATATTTGATCAGAAAAGTTTTTATCATTTATGAATAAAAAATTTAGTTATGAAAATGAATTCAGCCACCTATATTTAATAAAATGCTTTTTTTTTTAATCACATCAAATGGATTTACTCTAATATATGAAATTTGTTTGCAGACTTCTCAGAAGGGCGGTCAAGATAAACGATGCTGTTGGGTGTGCGTTCCATGTAGATCGCATCAAATTCTCGCTAACGAAACTACATGTGTGGATTGTAAACGGGGAACGTGGCCGGACGCAAATAAAATAAGTAAGCATTTATTGGTATATACATTCATTTTGTCTAGTAACATATATACGAGTATAGGTCAATTCTTTGGAGAGACAAATACTTGATTTTTAAAAATTTGCAAAAATCGCGAACTCTTTATTTAAAAATTAATTTTGGTGTTAAAAATATTTTTTTAAAAAAATAAAAAAAAAACATTTATTAGAAATTAATTTTATTATATTAGAAAATCGATTTTTACATGGTATTTATTTCTGTAGGATCTTAAATGGAAAATATTAAGTTTAAAACTGTAGAACATAGATTCACAAATTTATTTGGCCTACTGCCTCCTTTTCAGAAAAAATACTCATCACCTCACTGAAAATCTACCTTCCTTAAGCGAACGAACAGATGTACTAACAAATGTGTGTTCTTTTATGTATCTATATTTCTACATACGGAACATAGTAAAGAAAGTTGTTGTTGTGAATAAGTCGCTTTGACACTTAAATTATAAAATTATTTATTAAAATCAACCAAGTTTACTCATTGTGTTACTTGAAGATATATACAATCATATATTTAAAAACAGGTTTATATTTTTTTCTAGATCTGAGCGACCGTTATATATATGGTAAAATAGAAATGGTGTATACATAAATAAACTGTCACTCAGTAATTATTTTAAATATTTCAAATATAACCAATTTGTTCTATCTAATTGTTGTTGATGTTTAGTATGCTGGTGATTTTTCGTTTCTAAAAAAGAATGACTGTTTAACATTTGTAATATTTAATAATTATTAAATAGTTTCAGAAATGAATTCTTTTTTCATCTCATATTTTCTGATCAAAAATCTTTAATAAATTATTATTGGTCTATTGAACATTTTTGACCAGATTTTTTTTCTTTTGTGGAGTGAAAAAGAATTCAATTTATTTGTGAAAGTGAGTTTAACTACAGTGTTAGACCTGTAAAGCGATTATTAAATAATTTGACAAATAGTGTTTTTTGAGACATAAAAATATTTTAAAAGATTTTTAGAAAAAAAAAACGAAAGAAAAATTCGTATTACACACAGAAAATCAAGATAATGAAGCATAATTAGAATAAAAATAATTCTAATGAGAAAGATGAACTTGGTGTGCTACTATCAATTTATTAATATTCAGCACTATTTTTGTCAGTAGCATTTTTAAATCATTGCAATTAATTATTTGCAGTCGGTTTCTTTTTTTTAGTTAAGAGATTTGTAACTGTACTGAACCCACGTTTCACTATATATAATGAAGGACATGCAGTTATAGCCCATAATTCAGGATAAAGTATAGGTATCTGCTTTTGCAGCCAGAACTGTTGGTAGCCGTCTTTGAATTTAAATCTCAATTCCTCATTTGTTATTATTTATATCAGTTCATCTTGTAATGTTGGATATGAAAATACATAGCAGATGAATACGTACGAATTGTTTTCCAAAATTTTCTTCTTCTTTCTCTATGCTTCCACCTTCCCCTTATTTTTATTCAAAGCCCCTGAATTGCTTCTGAGGCTACTATTGCTTCCCTAGTTTGCTTCAGCGCCCCTTAGGGGCAGTATCGCCCACTAAGGAAAACACTGCTTTAGAAGATTGAATTTTCAATAGATATATTATTTATCTATTTGTAAGTAATACGTTTTGTTACATTTTCTGTGAATTTTCATGTTAGAATCGTGATAAAGAAAACATGATTTCCAATTAATGTTTTATGAAAAAAATGCATCTCTTCTTTAACTATTAATGTTTCATGTCGGAGTAACACTACCGACTTAGTGATACAGTAAGCAGTGAGAACCCGACTCATTTTAAAATTAATGAAAAGAAGAAACTTTTTATTACAAATTACTTTTTATTTTGACAGTGTATACAAGTAGATTATAACTTAAAACTAATGTTGTGATCTGAATACTGAGTTACTGACTGACTTGTGAGTTAATAACTTCTGACTTCATGATTTATATATCGCATTGCGTGGCCGGTTTATATATGATTTCCGGAGGTATGATAATTCTAATTCCGTAATATACGTTTGAATTTTCTTTATCATACTGATAGAAATATAATTGAATACTAACGGTTCAAAACCATTACTTTACAATACAATAAATCAAGATATTTTTGGATTTGATACAAAATAATACATGTAATTTAATGAGCCTAACCCTTTTGATTAAAGGCAGGGTTTTTTCATACCTTTGATTTTCTGATATAATAAATTAATTTTCAAAACTGTAATATGTTAATAATGTGATTATGAAATAAATTAAAGTAGATAAATTAATAAACGAATAACTATAACTATCAGTCTTAAACAATTAATATTTCTTAAAAAAATAGAATTTAAACGAATAGTAAGCATGTTTTTGAACTATATGGAAAATAGTGTAATTTTTAAAGAAACTGAAATGTTGTACGAGGGTGGTCCCAGAAGTACCCGATCCAACAAAGGAAACACAAAATTTTGGAAAAAAATATATTTATTTTTCAACATAATCTCCTTTCAGCTCTATACACTTTTCCCAGCGATGTTCAATAAGTTCGATGCCCTTTTTATAATAAGAACTGTCTTGCCCCTCAAAATACCCATTAACTGCCGACATCACTTCTTCATCGTTGGGAAATCTTTGACCACTGAGCCATTTTTTCAAGTTTGGGAACAGAAAATAATCCGAGGGGGCTAAATCTGGCGAATAGGGTGCATGAGGTAGCAATTCAAACTTTAATTCATTAATTTTGGCCATTGCAATGACGGATTTGTGAGCTGGTGCATTGTCTTGATGAAACAACACTTTCTTCTTAGCCGAATGCGGCCGTTTTTGCTTGATTTCTTCGCTCAAACGTTGAAGTAAGTTCGCATAATACTCGCCGTTGATAGTTTTTCCGTTTTCAAGATAGTCAATGAAAATTATCCCACGCGCATCCCAAAAAAACGACGCCATGACCTTGCCTGCAGATGAAACGGTCTTCGCCTTCCTTGGAGCCGGTTCTCCCTTTTCAGTCCATTGTTTTGATTGTTCTTTTGTCTCGGATGTGAAGTGATGGTCCCATGTTTCATCCATGGTTATGAAACGGCGCAAAAATTCTGCTTTGTCGCTGTGAAATTTCGCTAAACACTCAATTGAAACATCTTCACGACATTGTTTTTGCTCGAGTGTGAGCAAACGCGGCACCCATCTTGCACACATCTTTCTCATGTCCAAATTTTCGGATAATATGCGATGTACCGCACTTTTTGAAATGCCTACTATGTCTGGTAGCTCGCGCACTTTCAGTCGACGATCATCCAGTATCGCTTTGTGGATTTTCTTCACCATTTCTGGAGTCGTCACCTCATTTGGTCGACGAGCACTGCGATGCTCGTCTTGGCAGCTCGTACGGCCTCGTTTAAACTCTGCTACCTAATATTTCACTGTTGTAAACGAAGGAGCAGACTCACCCAGAGTAGAATCAAGTTCAACTTTTATATTGGTTGGGCTGAGGCCTTTCAAATAAAAGTATTGTATCACGTAACGATGACCAATTTTCTCCATTTTCACAAATTCACTGAAAACGTTCACTATTGATGGCTTCCAAACAAATACTAAACAACTTGGCGTCCTCAAACTTGAAACATATGCTTTATAGATTGTGTACTTTCTAATACAGTGATATTTTTCAAACAACTACCGCCATTTCTAGGTCAGGCCGGTTACTTCTGGGACCACCCTCGTATATATAGCTTGTAAGTGCTTTCATGTCAAATTTTGAATTTTTTAATAGAAATATGGAAATTTTTATTCAAAAATCGATTATTGAGACTAAAAATAATAGTCCACAGTACGTAACCCTTTATTTTTATTGTTCACCACATATTTGAAACTTCGTGAGTGGCTTCATTTTGACGAGTCTATCACACTTTTTCTCTGCGAAAATTCTTGATAACGCTGCCAATTGTATTAGGATAAATAATAATTAATTGACCATTTTGATCAGAATTTTTTTTATCTTTTGTGATATAAGAAATTTATTCATTCATGAAACCAATAATCGTCTTAAATATCGATTCTCAAGACTATTGTTTCTTAAACTTACAAAATTCTCACACCATCTGTCTTTCAAGACTAGATAGGCGTAATTCTAACATTATTGACTGTATTTAATATGAAGATAATTTGAAATTGAAATTAATCAGTGACTAAGTTAATTTATACCATAATTATTTGTTTAATTCTGAAATAATAAAACATTTCATGAATGATATTTTAAATGTGGAAATATACATTCATATTAATTTATACATTTAAATCTAGAAAATTATTAAAGCTCTCGAAAATCATTCCATGTTATGAAAAGAAATACTGTTTATATTCATATACGTACACACACACACACACACACATATATATATATATATATATATGTCTGTGCGTGTGTTTATTTTGTGTCATGTATACAATTTTCGTAACGAGGAAACTTAGAAAGGAACACGTACTTACATACAATTGGACTCGATTCCCGTTTCTCTTTGGTCATATAATGTACGTTTTCAGTGCATGAATACAAATCCGAAGTAATCTACTTAACTTGCAGAGAAAACCTTATTCACGATTGTGAAAACTTGTCAGGTGACGATGAAAAATTAATATGATTCTGCTTAAATCTGAACATATGTCATTTCGACAGTGGATTCGGGTAAATGTTTTTTCTCTCTTCCAAATAGAACAATGAATGTATATGATAGACGCGGTGTTTTTTAACACGTTTCATTTAATATCCGAATTAAATGTTTTATTGTCTGTTGTGATGGTTTTGTTTTGCTCTCTTATTGGAGTTTTTAGATTGAATTGAAGTGTGACTTAATTGATAACAGTTGATATTTCAAATTGATGTTCTTTAAATATTATTGATGTTTTATATATATATATATATATATATATATATACATATATATATATATATATATATATATATATATATATATACGAGGGGGTTTAAAAAATTCGTTGAAGTGAATAGAAAGACAATAGTTAAGGTAGAAAATTATTTTTCTTTTTCAACATCATCTCCCTTAAGGTCAATACATTTCATCCAACGTTGCTCGAGTGCCCTTATGCCGGTGTTAAAGTACGATTTATCATGTTGTTCAAAATAGGCGTCTACTTCGGCTATTACATCCACATTTGTGTTAAATCTGTTCCCAGTAAGGAATGTTTTTAACTCTAAAAAGAGATAAATGCCGTAGGTGGTCAGGTTTGTTAAATATGGGGCATGAGGAAACAATTAGAAGTCAAGAGAATGGATTTTGACGGCTGCTTGCATCGATGAATGAACCAGAGCGTTGTTGTGATGAAACATGATTTTTTTGCGTTGCGTTTTTGGTCGTTTTTTATCAATGACGGCTAAACTTTTTCAAAAGGGTACAGTAATAAGCGCTGTTGATTGTATTTCCTTTTTTCAAATAAACCATCAACACAATTTTCTGTTCATCCCAAAAACCTGAACCCATGATTTTGCCTGCCAATGGATCAGCTTTGAACTTCTTTCCTGGCCTATATCTTTTCTTAGTTCACTATTTCGATTGCTCTTTGGACTCTGGTAGGTGGTGATGAATCCAAGTGTCGCAAACCAACACAAAAATAATTTTTATTACGCTGCATCAATGCTAAGCAATCCTTTAAAATTTGGTATCGTCCACGTTTTTAGCCCATAGTCATCATTCGAGGCACCGATCTCGCCGACATTTTTGACATTCCCAAATTTTCAGTTAAAATGGAATGTACGTTGCCAGTCGATATACAAAAAGCTTTTGCTATTTCTAACCCCTTTACTCGCTGGTCACTCGACACCATATCGTGCATTTTATCAACATTTTCTGCTATAACTGACGTTGAAGCCCTTCCACTGAGGGGGTTATCTTCAATAGGTGTTCAGCTTCTTCTAAATTCATCAACCTATTTTGCCACTTTGTATATGCTGGGGATGAGTCAGCATACACATTACGAATCTTTTCAAAAATTTGGGTAGCATTCATATCCAAAAATAAAAATTTAATGACCGCACGATGTTTCAATTTATCCATTTCACAAAAATAGTTAAACACATCTTATTTAGATTGATGTTAAAGCTAAACTAAGATTTTTTGCGCTTAAATTTTCACAAACCATAATCAAGGATGCCATTTCAAGAAAAAATACTGTTAAACCTCTTCCCAACGCAATCTACATTTCACTTCTACGATTTATTTTGAAATCCCCGCGTATACTAATATATATATATATATATATATATATATATATATATATATATATATATATATATGCATACGAGGTTTCATTAGAAAATATACAGGCTACGCCCACAGCTAAATAATTCATAAGTGAAGAGAGAAACTAGTGACATGATATGATTTGGATATTAGTTATAAGTTGACCGCCGTTGAGTTTATATCGAAAAATCATTTATTTCGACATCTTTACAATTTTTTATAGTTAGTTTTTATTAAGCACGACAATGTTAAGATATAAATGATTCAAAAGTAGTGCGTTTGTGTGAAATTTTTATATTATTATAATTGCATATTTTAAATCTCTGATCTTGTTGATATTTTGTCCTGTCGGTCTTCGTTCTTTTGTATCAGCTAAGCGTTCGTTCTTTACTATTAGTATCTTTACTATAGGGTGATTCAATTTAGGCTTCCACATGTGTAACACGGCTTCATAGGCTTAACATAGGCTTCCACAAGTATTAAAAAAACGCAAAAATTAAAAAAAATGTATATTATTTTTTAATTAGTATTTTTGTTCAATCCAGTACAATTATATGTGAAAGATTGTGACGTTCAAATAGCCGCCGCGGCTCCTATGTCATGTCGTAATGCGCTTATCATAATTTTCAATTACATCGCGGCACAACGCAGGCCTATGTCTGCTACTTTCCGTTGTATTTTCTGTTTCAACTCTGAAATCGTGTTCGGTTTGTTTGCGTAGACTCTACTCTTCAAATAACCCCAAAGAAAGAAATCTAGAGGAGTCAAATCGCATGATTTCGATAGTCAATTGATGTAGCCGTTTCGTAAGATCACTCACCCTGGAAATTTTGTGCGCAGTAGCGCGATTGTTTCTACTGCTGTTGTGATTGGTGGCACCGTCTTGTTGAAACCAAAGATCCTCGATGTTCATATCTTCCATTTGGTCACACAAAAAGTTTGTTATCATGCTCCAATAGCGAACGGTATTGACATTAACAGCGTTTCTTCATCACTTTCAAAAAAATACGAGCCAATTACATCTTCAGATCACAAGTTAAACCAAACCGTCACTTTCGAGGATGCATTCGCTTCTCGTAAATCTCTTTTGAATTTTATAATTCCTTAATATTCCAATTTTGCTTGTTTATGAAGACATTGAGGTGTAAATACGCTTTATCACTAAAAACGAATTTGTTTGGAACATCCACTCCTTGTTCAGCATCTATTAGGTTAATTAACGACGCTGGTGATGGTCTCGAGGCTTTAAATCTTGTGTTATTTGTATCCTGTAAGCGTATAAAAGCAAATCCTTTATCAAAATTCGCTGCTTAGTGGAATATGGAAAACCTAATTACTGCGATCGACGACATATCGACACACTTTCACGAACCATGGTAATATTCTCGTCCGAGCGACCTGCACTAGCATGATGAGCTGTTTTGCTGTTTGCTACTGACCCACTTTGTTCGAATTTCTTGATCAAATTCCAATTTGTGCGCTCAGGAGGTCGATTTTATAAATCAAAATATTCACCCAGACCGAGGTGTGCCCTTTTCCTCGAATGCCATTTTTTATAATAGACTTAGATAATTTTAATGTACTGCTCCGTCATGTATTAATCCATGATTACTCTACTCCGTCTACTCTACAAAAGACACTTTGACAAATATTCTGTTGTTTGAAAAATATTCACCTGTTTCATATGAAAACATAGCTTGAATCACTCTTTATAATTTCAGGTAGATTTTAGAGACTAATAAATTTTAGAAACTTTACAATTTCATTCTCGAAAATAGCTTCTTAAATATGTTTGAAAGTGTTACACTTACCGAAACTAGTAGAGGAGAACAGTCGAAACTCGGATGATCCAAAAGGACGAATACTGTAAGGACAATGCAAGAACGGAATTGTTATTACATGTTTTTCAATGGCGATATTCTGAGTGTTAAGATACATAAAAATCAGTACTTATTTCACAAATTTAATCCTTAAATAATTTTTCAACAAACACGCTTAATGTACGTTTTTCTGAGAGGAAAAAAAAATTGTTATCTAATATGCGATTCAGTTCGTTCTCCGCCATTAATCCGCTCCATTTCGGAATTCATCTCGTGAGCTTTCGTAGTTAAATGCTCTATACAGGTTCGTCTCATTTAATGCAATGTTATTATTGTACGACGTGAGATTTAACGGTAACAACGTAACCGTGCTTCATTAAAACAATTCCGTATATGAAACTCTACACACATTCGCTACATAATTTCGAATCGGCTCACCCACCTCATCGCTTCAACAGTACGCATAACAAATCTAATATGAGGTTAATATGGATCAAATGATATAAATTGTGATTAAGTAATCTAAGTGATTGAATTCGCGAACTTTATAATTAATTTCGTTTATGATTATTAATCAGCGTTCTCTGTATGTGGATACGAAATCGTTTAATTTTCGTGAGGGATACGAGAGAGAGACCGTTCTGTGATCATACGGTATTACACGCTAACACCTACACAATTTCTTGGAATAAATAAATTATAATTATTGATGTTGATACAATGAAGCAATTAATATGCGTTACTAAATTTAAAGTCTTTCTTTGTATTAATGGAGTTTAGCTTAGTTGCTGATTTTGAAGTACCCTTTTGCACTATCTCATAGAACCACGACGTTTTGATCCTCAAAAATGATCAGTAATCCAATATTGTGCATTTTTGCTTAGAAAAAAATAAATAAAATAAATCGTTAACAAGAAGCAGAAGAAATATTATCTATCGAATCTAGAATGTTAAATCCTAATTGAAAATAATAAAAAAAATAACTATACACCCCCATAACGACATCTTTTTGGGATAATCCTAAATATATTTTTTAAATATTTATGAATCATGTTTGTTGAGATAATGTGTGTTGAAAAATTTTATATTTGTATGAAATGAACATTTTTTTTAATTTTTAAATCAATAAATAATTCGTAATCTAATAATTCAAAATGTTCATGTATTAGGTAGGTAGGCGGTTTATGATCTTCAAATACATACACATTTTTCTCTTTTTTGATTTTCCTACCTGTTTTAATAGGTCTAGAATTGTTGGCTGACTAACGCCTTTGTGCAAGCTCTCGAATTCCTGTGCGTGGTTCTGATTTAACTAACACCTGTTGGTCGTTGTGAACTGAAGAAGGACGCCCGCGACCTTCTTCATTTTCTACGCTCTAGTCTCCAGCACGAAATTTTTGGAATCACCGTTGTATTGTACGTTCCTTAAGAGTACCCACATCCAAAAGTATCGTTTAGTTTACGAACACGACTGCTTTACCACCCGCTTTGAACTCATACAAAAAATGGGTCTTATTTGTTTCTTTTCTATCTTAAATTCAGTAGTTCAATTTAAAGCAAAATTAATAATAAAACCAAAGTCGATGTTACCAAAATACAAATCAAAAAATGCACTTTAAAATGATATTAACATGAACACAATGAAGTTTTCATTGAAGAAAAATTAAGGTTAGAATTCAGAAGACAAACACCGCAATTAATTTCCTACCAACTCAATAAACATCCAAATTTATAGTTTAGTAGTCAAATTTAAGGTCGAGGTAAAAATGCGTTTAGAAATCAGTTATTAGAAAAAGCAAAATTTGGAATTTATAGGCAGATTTTAGAAAAATCAGAATTTAGAAGACAGGATTTAGAAAAATTAAAATTGAGAATCAGATTTTACAGAAGTTAAGAGTTGAAAACCAATTTTTAAAAATCAAAATTAATAATCTGAAAATGAAACTTTGAAAAACTCAAATTTAGAGTTTAGAGACAGATTTTAGAAAAGTGAAAATTATGACTTAGGTCTCAAAGAAACCAATATTCATAATTTTAAAGTCAGTCAGTCAGAGTTTAAAATTTAGATTTTAGAGAAACCAAAATTTGAGTTTTGTTAGCTTTTTGAAAAATCGTGGTTTTATTTCAACTAATGCCATCAGTTGCTCGTTATAAAGTGAAGGACATCCCCGAACTTCTTCATCTTCAAATCTCTCGTCCTCAGCACGAAATTTTTGGAACCACCATGGCACTGTACGTTCCTAAATAATATACACACCAAAAGTATCGTTTAGTTTACGAGCAGACTATTGTTCTTTACCACTCGTTTTCAACTCATACCAAAGTCTTCTTTTTTGCTTCTTTTCCATCTTTAATTCAATATCCCAAATTTGAAGCAAAATTAATAATAAAATCAATGTTGATGTTACTAAAATACAGACCGAAGATGTACTTTATAATGATATTAAAATTATCACAATGAAATTACATTTTCATTGAAAAAAATAATGTTAGAAATTCAGAAAATAAAAACCAGAATTATTTTCTTATCGACCTAATCTATATAAATCATGTTTGCTGAGACAATGTGCGTGTTGGAAAATTTTACACTTGTATTAAATGAACATTTTTTCATTGTTAAATCAGTGAATAATAATTCGTAATCGAATAATTCAAGATGTTGATATACTTTAAAGCATTAAATCAAATCGTAAAAAATTCTAAAAGTACCAAATTTTAATCGTAAGTTAATTTAAATATCTTGTTTAGTTTTCTTTTTTTAAAAATCATTATAGAATACTTCACTTTTTTATTTTGGAATCAGTATGGATTTTCTTCATAAAAAGTTGTTTTACTTTCGCCATTTAGGAACAAAAAAAAAATAAACATTTTGCATTTGCATCGTTTCGATTTTTTTTGCAGTGTTGTGGATCTCAGAGACACTGAGAATCATCTGCTGTTTTAATGACAAAATAATGCTCTTTATGCACGTTTACTTTAGGGATTTTCTTCTTGATACCGAGCTTACGTAAGCTTTACTCGGTCAGGTATCTTAAATCTTCAGAGATTCTCCGTCTGTCACAATGAGATTTACTTACACGTACAACGCGTTACTGTTATGCTAGTTATACACATTATATATTTATTTTTTAAACTTTTTACTTCGAACGCCATTTTGAATGAATAAAGTACATAATGTATATATTTATCCACATATAATATACGAGGGTCGTTTGATAAGTATGGTAAAAAAGCAAATTAAACACAGCCATACTTGATCACCGTGATGTTTACTAAATGAATGGTGGCATCACATCATAGCCACACAAACCTAAACACAGAACAGATTAATTTCCCAAAGATTAGTTTTTATTTAGTTTTCAAAAATGAAATATGATCTTAAAGAAGAGAGGATTCAATATAGAAGAAGAAAATTGGTATTTTTAGTAATTTCCTGAATATTTTTACGGTGGTATAAACTTTTGTAAAAGAGTGGATGCAGAAAATACATTGAAAAAAAATTAGTGTATACAGAAAAATATTTTTTTCTTTGTAATACATTTTTCTATCCCAGATCTAGAACTTTTAGATCATATTTCGTATATATATATATATATATATATACTTACCTACACACACACAAATATATATATATATATAAACTTTCATAACACCTACCAATACCATCTAAACACAATTCTTCTATAGTCTATAAATTCTTCTTTCATTCTCTCATCTATTTTCATATTTTACAATTCTCTAGATTTACAATCTCGTTTATTTCAAGGACAATTTTATTTCGTTTTTCATATCATAACAATAGGTGTAGTTTGAATTAACAATTTATAAATTTATAGTCGAGTCTCGACATTCGCTGGTTAAAATTTTGCGGATTTGATTATTTGCGAGTTTACCATGAATAATTAAATGTGATTTTTTTGACCTACAGCAAAAAATTGCAAATAGTGCGGATAGACTAGAAAATGTGAAGAAGACTAAAAGAAGTTTAGTAATTCATAAATGCGAAAAAATATACATTATTTTTTTCAATGAAAGTGTATATATATATATATATATATATATATATATATATATAAATATAAGGTGCAACAATTAATTCAGTGCTTTTAAACTAAATCAATCATAATTATGTTTTAAATTAGAATATTTTCTCTTTGTTTTAAGATTTTGAAGTACTAACCTTAACATTTAAAAACACTATTTATTTTGGCTTAGCAATTGACATAAATTAACAAAACAGTAGTGAACACGATGGCATCCGGAAAGAAGCATATTAGGAATTGTATACTTTTCGGATTTCAGTTGAAAAAAAATCTGTCGAAGCCACGGGAATGATTTATTCAGCTTTGGGAAATGTTTGTGACGCATAAAAAATGCAACAAATGATAAAATAGTGGAAGAAGTCTAAAAATTCAATACTTTACTTCATCTACTCAAAGCCTCCCTCTTTTTTCGACAAGATATTCTACAGTTAATTTACAGATGAAGTAAAATGTGAATAATGGTGATTTTGCAGTGAAAAGGATATTTTGAGGATTGAAATGTATTTCATTCTTCCATAAACATTCATTTTTTTTATAAAAAAGACACTGAATTAATTTGTACACCTAATATATATATATATATATATATATATATATATATATATATACATACGAGAGTTTGATAAGTTTGCACGAATTAGGCTTCAAATTGATTCCTCATCCACCCTATTCTCCGGACTTGGCTCCGTGTGACTTATTCCTCTTCCCGAACTAGAATTTGTGGCTAGGTGGAAAAAAATTCTCGTCGAATGAGGATGTCATCGCTGTCGTCAATGTATATTTTGAGGACTTTGAGAAAAGCTACTTTTCCAAAGGGATAAGAAATTAATTTCTCGCTGGGCCAAATATATAGAACTCAATAGAAACTATGTTGAGAAATAAAATCTATTTTTGTCAAAAAATCGCGTTTAACTTGATTTTGTACCATACTTACCAAACTACCTTCGTAAAGCCGATACAGATTTCGAAAAATTTGAAACTCAAGTGCATTAGGTTGATTTTTTTGAACTTTCGAATTATTTACCTGTTTTGTTTTATATAAGTTGGATTATATAAGTATCTATCATTTACCTGAGGATGGAAAACGTGCCGAAACTAATTATGGATAGATATGAAGATATTTGTGTTTTATGGGTGCGTCGACAATTAAGGTCATTAGCGCTCGATCAATTATGGAAACACGCAGATAAATGAAGAGAATGAAAACCGCCAAAATAATCTATTAACCGACTTACATATATAAAAAAAAATATAATTATGAATCATATTAATTATATCAAAGATGATCTCTGTTGAAACAAAAAACGTTGAATAAACTTACTATAATAATTATAATAATAATATATGAGTATATTTGACAGTAGAACGTATATTACACAAGATTCATTTGATTTGTTTGTCTTACTGACGTCTCGTTTTCATTTTCCAGAATGTGACCAGATACCTGTTGAATTTGTAACGTGGTCGGACACCCAAGCCATAGTTGCAATAATCTTCTCGTGTCTCGGCTTTCTGACAACGGCGTTCGGTTGCACCGTGTTCGTCCGTTACAACAATACTCCGGTCGTGAAGTCATCGACCCGAGAATTATCGTACCTGATCTTAGCCGGGATGACATTATCGCATGCAGCGACATTTCCAATTCTGGCGGAACCTTCAGTGTTGTCTTGCTCTCTTAGCAGAACATTACCTGGCATCAGCTTCGCAATGATCTACGCCTCACTCCTGACGAAAACGAACCGGATCGCTCGTATACTCGCCGGTTCAAAGAAACGCTTCCCAACCAGGAAACCGCGATTCATGTCGGCGACGTCGCAGGTGCTCATCACGTGTTTTCTGATCGGGCTGGAGATCGGTTTCTCGATCACGATGCTCGTGTACGAGCCGGCCGAACCGACATTACAGTATCCAGCCTTAAATCGGGCCGTACTTGTTTGCAACACAACACCCATGGGCGTCGTCGCGCCGCTTGCGTTCGACTTTCTGCTGATCATCCTGTGTACGGTGTACGCTCTCAAAACCAGGAATGTGCCCGAGAATTTCAACGAAGCGAAATTCATCGGGTTCGCCATGTACACAACGTGCGTTATTTGGATCGCGTTCGTTCCAATATATTTTGGAAGTGAGACGAAGGTAAGGTGATCTCAGTTAGGTAAAAAAATTCAAGTTCAATTAATCGATATGGGAGGTATGCATAACAGACTAGAATCAAATAGGGAGTGAGAATTGCTTAATAAGATGTTCTGTACGTCATCGTAACTCAACTATAAAATAGTTAACTTCAGATAATGTTGCGCTATTAATTAATATCACGAGTTCGAATCACAGTTTACGATTTAATTCAAAATTAACATTTAAAAAATTAAAAAAATGTAAAATATTGATTTTTTAGAATAAAATTCGATCCGAATTTTATATGAAGTCGGTTATAAATATTTAGAATCCATCAACATATTTACTTACGGAAAGAAATTAGCCTTAATATAAAAATATCTAGTAACCTTCTAATTTACTTTTCGTCATTCATTTATTTTCAACGAAAATTGTGAATACTTATTCCAAATAAACGAAATTGTGCCATTTTATCTTGTATTTCAAAATAGAATTTAATTTTGATGTACGCGGTTGAAAGAATATAATTTATATTCTTTTATATTTATTGTTTTTTTTTACAACATGGCGTTAATGAATCTGCTAATATAAAATAAAAGTGCTTTCACAAATGAATTATCTTTTTTCCACTCCATAAAAAAAAACATTTTTTTCTCATCAAAAATGTTCAATAATTTATTAATTATTTTGATTGCTTGATTGTTATATGTATTTCGATGGCGATTTCATCATTCCCAGAGCGCCAAGATATAAGAAAACTGAAATCGAATATGTTTATATAGTTTGGCGTTTTGAAGATGATGGAGTCGCCATCGAAATGTCTACAATCAAAAATCAATTATTGAACAAATTTATCCGGAAACATTTTTTTACTGAAAACAGAAATTCTTTTGTGATTTTAGCCACAGTGTCACAATTGTACTGTAGAAGTATTTTACTGAAAAACTTGATACTGGAGTACTTGAACGACAAAATTGCAGGGGTTTATAACTAGATAGATCGATAAGTTATATTTATAATAAAGGATATTAATAAATGCAGGCAAGGATTTTTTTAAATAAAATGATACTTTTGTTACGTAATAAAATTTTAATACAATTAATAATTTTAAATAAATTAAAATTTTGATTTTTGCTAAGTTAAACTTTTCTATTTCGTCTTGAAAGGACTAAGAATAATATTTGACCGTATTTGGAAGCCCATGGTAGTGATGCTATCTATTAGAGTATAACTCTGACACATTTTTAATAGCACAGCTACTGATTGGAATGATCGCAATGAAATCTATAAATCCCAGAATATCTATTTTGGTTCAATGAGTTTTTATTTCTGCGTTGTTTATTTTTCTTTTACTTTATCCATGCATGTTTGGATGTACGCATTATATATAAAGAATTTTCCAATAGGGGCGCATTTTTTATAAAATGATATATTTTACAGATGTCAAAATGACAGCTGTATTTTTTATATTTGTTAAATTTTAAAATTCACATTTTTAGATATAGCTTAGTATACAATATAATGACGCACTGAAATAATGCAATTGTCTTATGTAAATGGTCGTTCTATAAAAAATACATTTCGTAAATTGCCAAATTTTTTTCTCGACATACTTGTTCATCTAAATTAACAGTTCGTCGATTACTGAGTAAATTTGAACAGACTGGATCGGTTAAAGATAAAAAAACACCAACACGTGTTCGCAATGCTCGTTTTGAAGGAAACATTGACTTCGTTCGTGAAAGTGTATTGGAAAAGCCAGGAATGTCAATTCCAGAACGTTTACAGCAATTGGGCCTTTCACAGACGACCAAATGGCGTATTTTTCATAAGGATTTTTTACTGATGGCTTATAAGTTTCAATTATGTTATTGAAGTCAGCAGACCATTCACTGGGTTGGAGATTTGTTAATTGGATACTAGAACAACAACACGGTTGTTGTGAAAGAGTCACCCTTATCTATGTGGCTCAATTCGAATTCTCTGAACATTAACAAGCAAAATTATCGAATCTGAAGAAAATCTAAGGGTGATCGTTGAGAACTCACTTCATACAGAAAGAGTAACTGTTTGACGCGCACTTTGGTTCAGTGGAGTCATTGGCCCTTACTTTTTTGAGAATCAGACTGGTAAAGTGATTACTATGAATTGAGAAAGATGCCGAAACCTGATAATCATTTTTTTGTCGGCAGAATTGGGCGACATTGATCTGTAGGACATGTGGTTCCAGCAGGAAGGTTCAAAAAGTCACACAGCTGTCGAAACAATTGATTTATTGAGGACGAAATTTCTTGGTCGCGTTATTTATAGAAATTGAGACATTAATTGGCTACCGAGATCTTGCGATTTAATATCGTTGGACTACTTTATTTGGGATCGTGTCGAAAGACAGATGTACGCCAATAATCTTTAAACAATTTCGACCTAAAAAATGAAATCCGAAGAGTAATTGGTGAGATGGAACCCCAGTTCTGTAGTGATGTTATTGAACATTTGAACAAAAGAATGGTTACTTAAGAAAGGTCACTTACACGATATTACTTTTCATTTGTAAATGGCATATCCCCAAGTATTATTTAAAATAAATAAACTTGAAATTTCAGAGAAAATTTTATTTTTTTTCAAATTAAAAAATTGTGTCCTTATTGGAAAACCTGTTAGCAGGAAATAATAATATATACCAGAAGGAATCTCTACCGTATCCCTTTTTTAATTATATTTTCTGGACTAATTCCATGTATGATAGCAGCCGTTATTTTCTTATACAAGTTCTGTATTACTCTCATATTTAAATTTACTATTTTATATTAAAAAAACTATAAAAAATAATATCACCGAAAAATCTCTTTTTATTTATCTCTCTAGATTTTTTTGTACTTTGGCGCTCTGAGAATGATATGGCATCGCCATTGAAAGCCGCATAAACAACAATTAAAAATGACCAAATTTATTGAACATTCTTGACTAGAAAAATTCTTTATGGTTTGTGGAATGAAAAGACAATTGATTCATGAAATAGAAAACAATATATTTTCCTATTCCAGATAATCACGATGTGCATGTGCGTGACGCTGAGCGCGATGGTAACATTCGTGTTCCTGTTCATGCCTAAACTGTACATTATATTACTTCGACCCGAACGGAATAACAGAGCTTTGTTCACTACGTCGAAGAGTATTCGCTGTCATATCGGCTCGCGTGTTGCATCAGCTGTTACAGATAAAAGTTCGTTTTCGAGTACAGGTTACCAGGACACGGCGTATTGGAAAGCTGAACCCGAGCCGAACAGCAGTGATACGACGTCGAAGCTGCACGTGAATTGGAAAGATCGCGCCGTCAAGACGAGGAATGGTAAGTTGGAGGAGCGTAATCTGTATATTTCTATCTATGTTTTTTTATATGTGTGTATAAAATGTGCATATTTCGGATACAATTGTGTAAGGCGGAGTGTGGGCGACAACGAAAATGTTTTAGCTAGACGAGTTTCGATTCTGTATCGTTTTTGAATTTTATATTTGATTTCTTTTGAATGCGGAACACAGGGTGAACTTTTATATAGTTGTATAAATGAAAATTTTGACATTTTCACGGCGAGCGTCACATATGCGTGACTTTGGATACTAGCGGTTTTTTTGAGGATGTTACGTATGTGTAACTTTGTCATTTTGATGAAGTTTTTGAAAAAGTCTGAGAAAGATGATTACAGCCGCAGATCTATTACTTTATACACCGATCTTCGGTGATACAATGAGCAGAGATTGATTCCGTCAGATTTGGAGATAGTGGCACTGTAGTAACAGTGAAAATTATAAAGACAGATTAGACAGAATTAAATCGGTTCTTACATATTTTCAAGAAAAATTTCGAACAGTATACAAATCAGAAAAAGAACTGTCGCTTGACGAAAGCATCATACTTTGGAGTGGAAGACTCTCATTTCAAATATACAATCCAGCCAAAATCACAAAATATGAAATAAAAAATTAATATAAATTAATTAATAAAAAATGGATTAATAATAAAAGTTATGACTATTATATAATTATTTATATAACAATAGTTTTAATAGTTACTATAAAATTAATGCGTTTTACCTAGAGCCTTAACGAAAGTTCCGCATCTGAAACGTCCGCCGTGAAAATTGCAGAAATGTTGAAGAATGTATATATTTCTATTTAGATATTACATACTGACACTCCTTAAAACTGGACGATTAAAGACTAAGTATTTTTTCAATAGTTATGTGTATAGGGGACGTCCTTGTCTTATCCTTTCATTATTTATGTTTTGTTAAATATTTTTGTTTTTGATTACGGTTACTTTTTTCTGACATAAGTTCTATTTTAATATTCTGTCTAAATATAATATTATCTTTTATATATAAAAAAGAATTCCATCATAAAATTTCCACAAAAAGAAATTTTTTTCGTGTAGATCACCTCCTCGGAACGCCACTCCCCCGCTACAATCAACAAGTAGTACGTTAACTATTTCCATTCCCGATCATCAATGATTTGTTGATTGATATCGCGTTTTCTCTGTTCTGATTGGTTGATATGTCACATGTATGTAGCTCTCCCGCCATGTTCAATGAAAGAGGTGTATATAATTTCAGTGTAAAACTGATAAGTTTGTCAATTCATCTGAGTTTTTTTGCAATTTTTCCAAGATTATGACCAAGCGCCATTTTTTCAACCTCTGCGATGCTCATTTCACGAAGTTAAACTTCACACTCTTCTGTCATATACTGGTTATCAGGTCTCTAACGACTTCCGGGACGGTAACCGCGTCGATGGGTCCCCTCATTCATCCCATGACAAGCAACAGCGAAAACGGTCTTTAAAAAAAAACTGATAAGAAATTTATTCAAAATATTTTATTCACTGAAACTTTAGGGTAAAAAAATGTTACACATTTTAACATTCTATTTTGTTGTAACTTTTTATAAACTTTTCTAATAAGAATTTTATGATTTACATTTTACGCAGGTTATTTGTGCGTATAATGTATTAATTTCTGTTATTTGTTAGGGAGAGCGAGAGTCAGCTAGTCAGGTCCCTCACCCCCTACTAGAGAGGAGAATCTTTGAGTGTAGCTAGTAGAGGCAGAGCCCTTTAAATTAAAAAAATAAAAGATATTTAATATTTTGTAAATGAATTAGTATTTTAAATACTTTATACATTTTATTTTGAAAAAACAATAAATAATTAGTGAACGAAAGAGATTTGTTATACTTAAGTTCTGGTATAAAGGACTAATTACCAAAACAAGTATAAGAAACGATCAGATTGATTAACCTCTTTGTGGGTGTATTTTTTTTAAAAAATAATGCATACAGTAGAGTTATTTAAATTGAAAGGAAGTATCTATTTGTTTCGTTCGTTACCATTTCTCAAAAAACATTGGTTAAAACTTTATAGAATACATCTAAAACTAGAGCATTCTTTCCTAGTCTACGCAGGGGTACCGAGTTTATTTATGCTGCCTCTTCATTATCCCATACTTCTGGCTCATTATTACAATCTTACTATTGCCAGTCATCTGTATTTTGTTCTGGTAAAGAAATATCAATTGAATTATTGCCAGTTTCCTAACTCTCAGAAATAACTAGTCGTCTTACACGTTTTCAAGATCTCACAAATTTCTTTATTTTTTACTTTTTAATACTTTTATCACTTAAGAACTTATTTCCTTTTTCATTTTCTTCGTCACCAACTTTAAAATTTTGTTTTTCCTCTCCATTCTTTCAAGTAAATATTTTGCAAAAATAAAAACTAATTCACCACTGATACAATTTCAAAAATAATCACTACACAATATGTATCTAATAGCTGACTCATCAAACATGTGTACTTAACTTATATAAAGATTGCACAAGTCTAACTCGTGATTGATAAAGTGTTTTCTGCAGTTCACGAGTCAGATTCGTGATTCATGCAAAGAGGTTAGTAAATGGGGTATCAAAATAGGTAATAATAAATTAGTAGTCTCATGGGTCAGAATTTTCAGTAAAATTTTTTGTAACTCATAAACGAAGTTGCATTTTGTAGTTTAGCTAGAAAAACTTTAGAAAATTCATAAAGGGACCTTCTTACTAATTTTAAAGACCTTTTATAATTAATATTACAGCAAATAAAGTATTTAACTACCATGTCTTATATCGTTTAAATGATTAAATTTGATAAAAACAACTAAAAATATTAAAATGATTTTGTATTAGGATAATTTGGCATCTGTTCACACGTTTATGTTATTTTATGCAATTTTTGAGTAAAACTGTAATAATCATTACCTCACAACCACAGAATACATATAATTTTATATCTGTTAGATTACTCCCTCCCCCAACAAATTCAAAATGGAAATATAATCTGAAGAGTTTTGGCAGCGTATATTAGATCAAAATTTTTAGAAAAGGTTGAACTCTTGCTGAAATTTCCAAAATAGTGACTGATTACAATTTAGGAAAGAAAAGTTTTAATTCTGATCTAAATTAAAAAGAAAAAAGGTTTATCCCTTTGACATACGAATGAATTGAAATTCGATATGGCCAAAAAATACTATTTATTTTTCAGCTTGACTTTTGTGTAAGCTTAACAAAGAAAAGAATATTTATACATTGCTAAATATTATAATTCAATACTAGTAACCAAAATTAATGAGGAATAATTAAATGAATTAAACAATAATTCAGAGTATGAAACTTTTCGTAACATTCTGGTAAATATGGAGGTATTTGGCATTTTTTACACTACCAAGTCGTTTTGTTTCTTATATTAATTCTTGTACAAACGTGACATCTCTTTGCAAGATGTTGCTTTTTACCAGTGGAAGGTATATGTTCAAGAAAATGTGCCCTACCTCGAATATCCTATTTGGTTTTCACTGTCACTTTTGTACAAATTCAAAACATACATGTTGCAGGGTTCGTTTCTATGGTTCTCACTTTAACACTGAATATATATATATATATATATATATATAATTATTTCTTTCTAATATTTGCTTTGTAGCTGCACTAAAGTGAATTAAATCTAAGTGCATTTCAGAGTCGTCAATGTTTACAATGATATAAGAAACACATAACGTATCAGAGACGTCTTTGTATGGCAAGGGGTTAAATGACTAGAATTCTGAACAAAGTTGAATAAGAGGAATTACTTTAATGAAAACCACAAGTATTAAAAATATATTTAGACTCAGTTATATTTACCTTTCTGGACATTGTTCAACAGATCTTGTATACATATATAAAAATCAACACGTTTATTTAAATTAATGTTCACTACATTTTATTAATTGTTGCATCACTGTCTCTCTTTATTACCACATATAATCGACTCTACCGTGTTCTCTATTTACTGATGAAAGTTTAAAATAAATTTTACCTGTATTTTTAAACATTAGTTTCAATATATTCATAAAAAAGATTTCTTATTTTTATAATGAGTAATTCTTTAATATTCCTTTCTAATAAAAATATAACTGCTCTACGATGTTATAAAATTCCTTTTACATAAAAGAAAAATTAAAAAAACATTCAACTAACATTGAAAATTCGTTCGGCAGCGAACGCTTCGAAGCACCAATCGTCAGATATTTAGTGTTCGGTTTCCGAGTTTGATCAAACTTGCCGCTCGGTTGAAACTTTTTTAATTTTAAAACGAAAACTGAAACATTCGGATTTTTCTGCGTCCGCGAAAATATTACTTTTATGGTTGAAATCGTTAGATGTGTTTCCCTGTTCTTAGTGTTCCTCGTACGCTAGTCATTTTTTAAATAAGTTTGTTCTATTAAATTAAAATTCTTCTTTTATATTTCATTACGGAACTGTTTCTCGTTCTTTGTAATTTTCTTGTATACTTATTCATTTTACATTAATTCTTCGGATCAATATTAAAATAATATCTATAATAAATTGATAACACAACAAAAAATAGCACAAATCACCGAATATCAATTAAAATATACTTCCTTCAGTAAGCTTCTATCACATTCGACTTGTCGCCCATACAATAGACTTTTATTTATTCTCGAACAGGAAAGAACATATATTTCAAGTTTTTGTCGATGTAATGAGAAATCTGTGAAAAATCCCATTTAAGATGGTCCTTTTATCCGATGTAAATCTAAATTTCTTCAGCGAAAGAAACGAACATTCCTCACCATATATCACTGTTAAGAATGGGCTTGTTCATGTTCTGATATATTTCTTACACTATTGACATTCACAAAGAGCATATATATATATATATATATATATATATATATAATATATGTGTATGTATGTGAGTGTGGTGCATGTGAGTGTGTGTGTATGTGAGTGTGTGAGTGTGTGTGTATGTGAGTGTGTGTGTATGTGAGAGTGTATGTATGTTTGTGTGAGTGTGTGTGTTTATAAACATTTTATATTTGTACAATTTTTATTATTTATTTAATCTAAATTATTTTTATGAATGAAATTATTTCAGTGTTTTCTTGCATTCAATTTATAAAATAACAAAAAGAACAAAAACTACATCTATTCACGATCAATTTTGTTTCATTGAAAAATCAATAAAATTAATTATTTACTATCTGTACTTAATAGTAAGTTTTTAATTTCAATATTAAAATTCTCGTGGATAAATTATGTCTGCGGATTTGTATTAAGTATTTCTTCTCTGTCAGCAATGATTTGTTGTTGTTTACAATACAATTATTGCCTTAAAGAAACTAAATATGTTTTTTTTTACTGAAAACTAAAATATAATATTTAAATACGTATAGAGTAAGAGAATACATTTGGAAAACTAAAAGACGTCGAAATGTAAATATATAAGACGAATAGTTTTAATCTTAATAATAATTAGATCTTCGTCTTTTTGGATGATGTGTTTTTTTTATTCTCTTGTATTAATTTCGCCGTGTGTGCCATTTTCAAATAGCTTTTTAACATTTTTATGCATCCGAAAGTCTTTAATCTACTAAATCTCTTTAGTTTTTAAGAGATTATAGATTAGAAAAATGTAGTATATTTTTAAGTGTCTGAAATTCTATAATCTATACATTTCTCTAATATCTAAAATCTATTGTGTACAAATGAATTCTGTATTTTAAAATGGAATCAATCGTAACTGTTTTAAATTAAAATCTTTTCTTGTGGCTTATAATTTTCATGAGCCAACCTTAATATTAAAAGTACATTATTTATCTTGGATAAGCAATTGGCACAACCTCACAAAACAGTAGTGAACAGGATGGCGTCGGAAAAACGGCATATTACGTACTTTTCGCATTTCAGTTGAAAAAAATGCTACTAAAGTCGCGGGAAAGATTTGTTCAGCTTTGGAGGAAGATGTTGTGACGCATAAAATATGCAAAAAGTACTAAAATAGTGAGAGACTAGACAATGCATTACGAATTCATCGACTCAAAGCCGCCATTTTTTTTGATAAGGGGTTCATCAGCTGTAGAAGGTGTTTGAATAGTTAATAATTTTTTTGTTTAAATGTTTTTTTTTCTATCAGAATTTTATAAATAAAACTTAGCGAATTTATCATGGAAAGGTACATGACAGTACAGCATTCCAGAATAAATGAATTTTATTTTGACGCAGCGAGCATATCGTCGTTATTTTAATGTTCGAACAAGGCCTTCGGCATAAAATTCGACATTTCATATTCACAAATCCATTAAGTTTGTTGTTGCTGTTAATTTTCATAATTTATAACTTTTTCAGACTTGAAACAACCAGACAAGAGGACATTGTCCTGTCAAACAGGTAACGAGTTACTTCAAATCCTAATCCAAGCGCATCTGATGTCGCTTAATGAGTTAAACAATTCGCCGAAGAACGTTGAGAATGATTCAAAAAAATCCGACCAGCAGTGGGATGAACTGAACGCGAAAGCTCTAATGAACAACTGTAACTATTATTCACCAGTCACTGTCAGACAGAGACGAGGAAGTCGATCCCAAAAACATAACTTTCCTACACCGAAGATGCGTATCCGTGAAGAAAACGCATCCGATGGATCGTTGAGTGATAACGACAGCTGCCAGCTTAAAAACATCACTATCAGTTTCGGCTCGATCACTTCGGTGCATAGTCAGAACTGTGCTAATAAGACTAATGGCAAAACTGTTGGCTGTGAAGAACCGAAAGTCACCACGGAAGTTAATTCAGGTTCGTGGACCAATTCAAGAAAGTCGCCGTCGCACAGTCTGGTGTGACATTTGTAATTACCAGAACGGTTCGAAGAGACGACCAAACACATCGGTAGTTGTTAATAGTTTGTATTCTTTCAATTTCATTGTACATAGTTTTAATTACTTGTACCTACTTAGTTTTACTTCATCGTCGTGTTTTCAAAACTTGCACGTAAGTATTTCGAATTTAAAAATAATGTTAAAACGTATAGCCTAAAGCACAAAATACCTAAAGTACCCTAAAACCTTTTTTTTCGTCTACGTGCGCAAACAAAAGTAAAAAGACATTTAAGAAGTAATAAACGCTTATTCTACATATAACGTTTTTATTTAGGTAATTTTTCTACAACGATGCACTTAGTCCAACGCTTAATAAGCTTTTAGATTTTGTATATTGAAAAAATTAGTCTCTTTCATAAACACTTTTGATTTATCTCCAATTTATTTTCTCGGCTCTACTTTGAATTTTCCAAAAAAAGTGGATATCACTTGATGTTCAATCGAAATTATATGGTGGATAATCCAGAGCTCAAAACCTAGATCTGGAATACACTAATTCATTCAATGTGTGAAGTCGAGAATAATTTTGGAGTATAATCATGCCTTTCAGAAGTTTCTCACTTATCTTGGAATTGATTTCTGGCATAAGTTCATGTAAAAACTCACAGAACTTCTCCATTTAGCATTTCGCGTTTACGCGCGAGTTAAATCGGAATTGTACCTTAAATATCTCAAAAAAAATGTCTTCATTAATTTTGCTACAGAAGACATGAAAATCTTACCTCAACTCTTCTTTTTGTACCATTAAAAGAATAGTTAGAAGAAGAAAATTTTCTTTCTAATGAGGAAGTCATTAATGTGGTACAGATTTACATTTCGCAGAGTCAGAAGCAACTCTGCGAAAGATCTAAAAGTTTCTTCCAGGATGGACTCCAGATATTTATTAATCGTTGAATTAAGTGCACGGAAGTTAGGGAGGTTATATATAAAAACGGCCTTAATAGAAATCTTGCATGTAAAATTAGAGACTATTTTTACTTCTTAAATGTCCTCTACCTTTTGACTAACTCTCGTAATTAATGTCCAAAGTTAACATTCAGAGTCTCAATACAAATATCCCGTATAGAAAAAGAATAATTGTTGTTCTAGTTAAACAAAGCTAGAATGACAGACGCGGATGATCGTCTTGGGACTCTACGTGTCAATGAAAACTATTTAATTTATTGACAATCTATTGCCAAACAATTAGAAAAAATAGTCTTCTTTTTATTTACGTTTTTATATATTTTATCAATTACTATTTTAAGGTTTTGATGTCGTATTATGTAAATTGCAATCGATATCAACATAAAAAATGTATATAATTATATTAAATCCTCTTCAGGAATGAGAAGCCAAACGTTGATAACAAATACATAAGTATCTGACATTTTCTCATTAATTTTAATTCATATGTATTAAAGAAAAGTACATAGCTTTCCATCATCCGCCCATAATTATTCAAATGGGTTTATGTCAGGACTTTGAGAAAGTCTTCCTCAGGTATGTGACGTGTAGTATAAATTTCATTCTTTGACAATGTGAGCTATTGTGAAAGTAGCAGTAATTTTATAATAGTAATTTAATGTTATTCGATTTCACATCATTTTAATATTTTCCCATATAGTCTATGGCAGTGTTCCTCAACTTTTTTTTCTCATCAAGGATCGGTAAAATTATGGATAATTTAACGTGGACCAGTAAATATATGCGAATATCAACTAGTTTATTTACTTTTCAATACTGAAAATTTACATAAAAAGCAACATGAATTTGTTAATATACTTATTTTTTAAAAAAATCATATATTATTATTCATATCGAAACATTGGATACAAAATCACAAAATTATCTTCACAAAAATATGTTAATTACAAAAAAAAACATGCAAAATGATCAATTTGAAATATAATTTACAATTTAATATGATTGTTGTTGTTGCCCATGTTCAATAATTTATTCAATCCTAATTTGTAAATTCGTTAAAGTCAGACGAAGAGATGAATCTATGGATAGGCAGTTTTTTAATTTGTATTTTACAATCAACATTACCGAAAATCCTGCTACACACAATTAAGTCGTGTCGTAGCAAAAGAAAAGTTACATTTTCATAGCTTTGTCATGAAGATTTGCATACTCATTTTTTGATGTAATCTAAAATGTATTTAAATTTTTGGTTGAAAAGTTCACTTTTCATGTAAAATCTGTACTCAGTTCCAAGAGACCTTCTTGATCTTTGTTATTTAAATTATAATGATTATGCTCCGTGAAATGATTTGTAATCCATAAATTCATCTCTCGCTTAATCATATCTGTTGAGAAATATTTTTGGAATCTATCATATAACGATATTTAATGACAGATAACTTTATTCAATTTACTTATATTTAAATCTTGCAGTGCATTAGTAAAATCGAAATAAGGAACAAATATATCACAATTGTTTTTTTTTTAATTTTTCCCAGCCAAAATTTAATTTTCTTCTTAAACCGATCAATTTTGTTATATAAATGAAATACATTTTTCGGCAGACCGGCACCGGTCCACGGACCTGTGGTTGAGATACACTGGTCTGTGGTACCTACATTAATTATTATCAATATTTTTCAAATCGTCTGTCGATTTTATTTGTCAGAACGCAAATATTCGTAAATATCTATTTACCAGAAATACAGTTGTGATTTTTTTCATATTTTAGAATTATTTTTTTAAAATTAATATTATTTGCTTTACTGTCAGTTATAAAGACGCCGAACCGTTCAAAAGAGCCACCATGCTTTATTATTGTACCATTTTAGGTCTGGATTTATAACTCTGGCTTATAAGGCATAAATCGTTTTTGTTTCATATATATATATATATATATATATATATATACATATGTATATATACATATATATATATATATATATGTATATATATATATGTATATATATATGTATATATATATATATATATGTATATATATATATATGTATACATATACATATATACATATATATATATATATATATATATATATATATACATATATTTATATATATATATATACATATATATATATACATATATATACATATATATATATATACATATATATATATATACATACATATATATATATATATATATATATATATATATATATATATTGCTTGTACCATATGTTAAAAATTCCCTGATATATGGACACTTCCCGACTCATGTACGCGGTAGTTTTACACAATATTACTTAAGTTAAAACATATGTAGGTTTGATCATACACTACACCAATGGTCTTTAAACTTTGTTGACTCACGGAACCCTTAAGATCAATTTTTTTCCGGGACACCTGTCATCTTCAGAAAACTTAAGATTCTTACCCTACAAGTTTTGAAAATAAGCTATCTTACATGACCAAATTTTATTATTTACATCATATTGAGCCGGGGTTGTAATGTATACTTATAAATACAGTTTTATTGCATAATAATAGGTATTTATGAAAATAATAGAAATTATTATTGACTATTTGGAACTTTTAGCTTTTCGGGTTTTTTCTTCGAAAATTCTTTTGAAATATGACTTTGACTCTAGGAACTCCACAGTTCCAGGAAACACAGTTTGAAGAGCAATGGTCTGCACTAGTGACATATGTACTCAACAATAAAGTTACGCTTAAAAGTAAATATTAAGTACAGGCACACATGCAAAAATAACCCTTGTACATTTGTGTACTAATCAACGCTTTGACTGGTGTGTATAGTACTGTACATTACTGTATAAAATAATAATAATATACATTTTGAAAATCATGTGAACGTTTATCAGGCCCGTAGCCAGACTGTCATGTTAGAAGGGGCAAACACATTTTTTAGGGGGTAAACTTTTTTATATTAAACTGTTTAACCTCATACCTAGAACCAAGTCTATACGAAAAACACATCTATATTTGAAAATTTTATTATTAAAAAGGAAGTTACATAATTCATATTATAAAATTATTAAAGTTATTAAAACGCATTAATTTATTAAAACAAATTACAAGTTTTAAAGTAACAAGGCATTTCTTCACGATTTAATGTAATAAGTTGATATAATTGTAATTTCCGCGTTGTTGGTGGAGACGTGCTCATAGAAACGTTTTTTTCACCTGTAGAAACGTTCTTAATCATCAAAGTGAGCCCGTTAGAAAGATTCTCCCAATGATTCTCTATTATTTTCAAATCTCCTAAAATCGGTATTTCTGTTAGGGGAGCAAACGGAGCAACCAGGGGGAAATTCCCCCTACCTCCTCCTTGAATACGGGCCTGATGTTTATGATGAATTTTAATCCAAAATTTAATTTACCAAACTAGATAAGTATAAATCTATGTAAGATATAGAATCTATGCAAGTCGGGGAGTGTCTCTGTCTGATTTTTTTCCACAATTTTTATCTTTATGCTTCTATATAATTTTTCGACTCCTTTAGAAAAAATCATAGGAATTTATTATCGTATTATTTGAATTGTTTCAAAACAAATCCATCTAAAGCAAACAATTAACGAAACACCTTAATTTGACTTTCAAGATACATTTTTTTATAGTTCTAATTACCTTTTTTAAAAAATTCGTCATAAGTAACTGAAAACTTATTAATTTTCGCATAAGAATAAAATATTGATGAGATTTAATAATGTCGATAATAGTTATAAATACATATTCATTTCAAACAATTATCGAAAACCTTAACCACACTTTTAATATAAAAAAAAACACTATTTTAATTATTTTTTAAATATCACTTCATCATAAATAAATGGAAACTGATGTTTTTCCGAGCTAAGGTCAAAATATTGATAATATTTAATAATCACCGTAACAATTATTTTAGTTATATATAATTTTGTTCCAGTGTTTGTAAAATTACCATACGTTTTTATCAATTTTCATTTATTTCGATTGTCGTTTTTTGTCTTATTTCATAATTGTTTATCTCTTTTGTTCTGTGCTCAAATTATGAAAATCGCACATTAATTACTGTTTCGATCAATATTTTTTATTTTTTAAAGAGCATACGTTTACTTCTAAATGATATAAATATAAGTATAATCATTAAAAAGACACTATTTATATTTTTCTATTCGACATTATCACAACATATTTCTTTATCAAACATTACCTTTAAATCCCTTACATCTCAATATGTATTTAGATATTTAATGACTATTTTCATACTAATCAATATATACACATGAATATTTATCAAAAATAGAATATTTAAAATTTTTATATTGATATTTGTTAGGATTTTTACATATTTTATCCGTTAGTCATGGTATCTTTTTCAGAAAATATCAGTCAGTGCCAATAATTCGCCAATTCTGTTCGTAAATGTAAATAGGAAATCGGGTACATTGATTTTAACATGTGCCAAATATATTTTAGTATGTATTTGACTTCGCATATATATATATATATATATATTTATGCAATCATATTTATATGTAAAAGTATGACATGTATGCAAATAGAATATTTATTTAAGAGAGAATATGTTTTATCTATATTTATTTTTTAAAGAGATGCAAAAATGAAAGAAGTGATAAATCATTGTATTTCGTTTTATTTAACACTTTGAGCATAATATTGGTTATTAATAAACGATAATGAAATTATTTTTAAAAATCAAATCACATAATAGAAATCTTAGTATTTTTTCTAACATTAGGGACTCAGTAATAGAAAGTTATTTATAATTATGTCAGAAATATAATAAAGTAAAAATAGAGAACAATGAAGTTATAGTAATATTTTTGTATAATTGAAGATAATTTTTATTGGCTGTTTGGGGTGGGGTTTAAACTTTTAACTTTCTCACTCACACCCTTAACACTTTATTACTTCTGAGTAGAATATCAACCCTAGTAATTTTCGACCTTATATCTTCCGTATAAGGTGACCTATATGTCCATAATATGAACCGTATAAGAAACATAAATTCACCTTATACAAACCATATATGGTTTGTATTAGGCAAGGGTGAGCGTTATTATCACCCATATATGGTCGTTAAGCCTATAAAATGTAACCTTTACTGTATAAGGATCATATAAAGTCACTTTAAAGTATTATAAGATTAATATAAGGTGCCCATATAAGGATTCTGATCCTTACATGGATTGTACAAGGAATATCCAAAACCATATACGGAAGGTTGAGGTTTACTAGGGAAATAAGAGCAAAATATACTTTACGTTTTGTCTATCCCATTTAGAATGTAGAATGTTTATTAATACAGTGGAATCCGCTTATTATGATCATTTTGGAACTTGCTATTTTTGATAACAATAACCGGGTGATAACATTAAACAGAGGATAAAAAAAATTCATTATTGAACTCAATGTATTACAAGCATTTATGACATCTGTGCAATTTATATTTATCACAAACTCTAAACTTAATATAAAATTACATTTTTATGTATGGTACATTTCTTATAAACAACTGTTTTTGAAAACAACATAAAATTTATTTGAAAAACTTTTGTGTTGCCTGTCGTTTTTTTTTTCAGACTGATTATGATAACAATAGCTGATTGATAATATTAATAATATCCGGATTCCACTGTATATATTTTAATAGTTAATTGAAGACGGAAATGTTATAAGGTTTTACTATTTACTCTTATCATGCCAAGCATTCAACTTACATGGAAAGTAGCCAGATCTGAACGAATTTTATGAGTTTTTATAATAATAAACATATTGAAATAAATATAAACTATTGAAAAAAATATGATAATTTTTATAAAGTACATTTTTTATTAATAAAAATTTCTTTTTACCAAGTAAACACAAATACAAATAAAGTCGTTATCATTTTTTAAGTCATTTTATAATTTGTTTATAAAAAAAATAATAGTTATACTACAGAATAGTTATATCTTTAATTAGATGTTAAAAAATGTTTGACAATTATTCAAGATGTTTTTTTTAATAAAGTATATGATTCGTTAATTTTCGAAGAGTTCAATCTATAAATGCAGCATTGATAGCATTAGCGGTTCTGCAATTTTTATGAATCTATAATCAAATTCATACATGCCTATATTTGAATATTATCGTTTAAATTAAAAAGGAAATATGAAAAACAAGGCATATAAGAGTAAAATAGAGTAGAGTAAGTCTATCTTTTGAGTGCCAGAGATTTTTTCCATACATATGCGAAAAATACTAGCGGTTTTTATGCGTTCTTGAAGTGGTTCGGGGAATCCTTTGTATGAAAGTCAATTTTGAAGTATTCCCTTAGGAATTTTTACATATTATTTCTAAAATATTGGATTGTATTTTTTTGACCATCAAATATAAAAATAGTGTAGCAAATCCTGCAGAAAAGGATATATATTTCTGAAAAAATATTTATAAATGAAATGAAAACAGACTTTATGAACCAGTTGCTATGTTCATATTCATATTTAATTCATTGTATTTGTAATGGACATAACACATAGCTCATAATTATCAAAATAAAAAAAATAGAATTCATTTTAGGAACATTTATGTTTTCCTACACACAATCCGTGAAGTTCTTTCTTGCTGATCGAGCATATAAGGTTGGATCGTTTTACCGGTCCACCATCTTTGTTATTGCCCACGTCATATCAACACTTTGAAATATAGGACTATATGACATTGTCAGTGCACTGAATTATTTCATTGTTGCAAAAAAAAAATATTTTCTCAGTTTATTGTAACCAATTTGAGACAAGCGCGATAGCGCTTCTCGCATATGCATGGACGAGCGTGTTGATGATCTTCGGCACTCAAAGGATTAATAATGATTAGAAAATAGCTTAGGTGCGTTTGGCAGCATATGATTAAGGTTAATTTATATATTCTAAAGATTATTTTTAAATCGATGATATTTTTATTCCTATACCATTTTTTTTAAAATAGTCCTATTTTGTATCCAGATTCTTTTTATATTTTCCATTAGTCATAATCAGGGTACTGAATGGAGTTTTGAAGTCATTTACATTTCGTATCAACAGTGCTCAATGTGTTAAATATGTATTAAATTGTTCATTTTTAGCATAATTTGTATTTTCTGTAAGTAAATTAGTATAAAATATATAATAGAATCTAGACAATACGAGATTTATAAATAATGTCGTTAATAAACAATTATTGTAAATAATCCAGTTTTAAGACAATAGTCGAAATGTTTACGAGTCTAGAGTATGTATATAATTCACACTTGTCGACATTTTTTGAAAATAACTTTAATTAAATGATAAAAAGTTATGTAAAATCGTTCTACTATCATAATTATACTTGTATGTTTTGTATATCTGTGATCCTGTTCATAGGTTGCCCTGTTGGTCTTTGTTCTTCTGGATCAGCCAAGTGTCTGTTCTCCACTATTTAGTTTCGAGAGGAGAACTATGATCAGGTAGATATTTAATATTCCAAATCCAATATTCTTCATTTGTGCTGGTAATTATGACAGTGAACTAAGTCATATATTTTTTGTATTGAAATATTTAAACCTTTGCGTTTGTGTGTAATAAAAAATATTTTTCCATTATATATCAAAATATTTTACAAAATAATTACTGTCATAATGTAAATCTTTTATGTAATTATGAATTTGTACGAGTATCATGAAAAAATATGTTTTTCGATACTTCATACGACCGACTATTTGTAAAATTATTCAAACATCTTAAAAATGACTTATAACAACAAATATTTCAGTTTTATTCAAAAAAGAAAGTCATAAACAACAGTATTCACTTACATTTTGTAATTATAATCACGTTAACTTAATTTTGCATAATACTAGAGATTTCTTCTTCAATAAGGTATTTTCTTTCTATGATTTTTTGAGAGTACGAAAATTTTCATGGGAAATTAGCGGAATGTACGATAACAGAACCGTTATATCCTCATGTTTTTCATTTGTAAGTGGTTGGAGACTCGCATAAAGTGGAAATATTTTTTTCCTATATTTTCGGGTTTTCTTTTTTGGATAAAATATATAAAATCTGAAATTCTGGACTATCATCTAAAAATGTTTTGTGAAACATTTGATAAGGAATTTCTTTTAGAAATCTGATCCACTGTGTTTTCAGCCAATGAACAAATTCTCCCTTAAAAATTTTCGTTCTCTTTCTAATTGATTTCTATAGAGATTTTGTTTTTTAATAGTAATATAATTGATCGTTTGAGAGTTTTAAGCAAAGAAGTTGTCTTAACTTAAGAGTTATTCACCTTAGAAATAAATATAGTTTTATATAAAAATCAGATACATGCATTTTTTCAGAAAAACAAAGTATACCGAAAAATAAGTGACTTAGTCCACTATCACAATAAACAAAACAGAATTATGTTTAACGACCAACTTTGTAAAGTCATTAAATGGTAATTTTTTCTAAGTTCTAGCTTATTAATATATAAATAATTGTAATATAAAAAAAATCGTAAAATCATTTTTTTCCATTTTTTGACTTAGTCCACTGTCATAATTACCGACATATTTATCTGAATGATACTCATACTAAAACTAGTAATGAAGAACTGACATTTAGCTGATCCAAAAAAACTGAGACGAAGAGGATAACTTGTTTATACCATCTTATATTAAAATGGAATCTAATGTTGTGGTTTAGTAACTAATTAAACAATGAAATAAACACACACTTCTTTAAAAACTAAATATAATATATAAATTAGTAGACTGTAGACAACAGATAAATAATCATTCGAGATTTTTTTCATTTTCATCAAAATAATTTCTTTTACGGTTTCTGTTTAACATTCTTTTATACAGTTTCATTACATATTAATCTCTAATACTGTTATGCAGATGTATCAATGCAGATGTTTCTGTAATAAAGAGCTTCGAGAATGATGGAATTGTTATCAGAATATTCAAAAAATGATCAATAATCAATTACTGAACGTTTTTGATCACAAAAATATTTGTGATTAATTAATCGAGTGAAAAAAAATGTCAACGTTAATTTAGCTACAATGCCAAACCTATATTTTTGAATAGTAGGTGTAAAAATTAATTCAGTGCCTTTAAATCAAATAAATAATAACTCTGTTTTACATTAAAATATTTTCTCGTCGTTTTAAGATTGTGAAGTGTCAATCTTAACATTTAAAAACACTACATTCTTAACTAAGCTGTTGGTATAACCTCACAAGAAAGTAATGACAACAATGGCGTCCGAAAAGCAACATATTAGATATTGCATACTTCTCGAATTCCAGTTGAAAAAAATCTGCCGAAATCGCGGAAATGATTTGTCTAGCTTTAAGGATAGGTGTTGTGACGTATAAAATATGCAAAAAATGCTAAAACAACGAAAGAGGTCTGAAAATGCATTACAGCTTCATTGATTCAAAGCCGTCATCTTTTTTTTTAACAAACGGCTTGTCCATTACCCGACAGATGGAGCAGTTATATAAAATAATAGGGGATATTTTGAAATTTGAAATATATTCCAATTTTCCATTATATTAATTATGTAAATAAACATTAATTTTTTAGTCACTGAATTAATTTATACACCTAATACTATGTTATAAATAAAATGAGTTTAATCTTTTGTAGATACAAGTTCAACAATCATTATTAGAACACATTTACTTTTATCCATAAATTAATACTGTAAACATGTTAATTGGTTATTGCTCTTCTCTGATTTATCCATAAAAATGTCTGGCCACATTCATTGTTAATAAACTTTCGTCTTTCTCGTAAAAAAGGTACATATTCGATTTAGGTATTAAAATATTTCTTTTAAATAAACTCTTTTATATTTTTATTTTGATAAAAAATAATCGATTTTTATTTATATAAAATTATGGAGAGAATGAGTGATTATTGATGTATGGAGTATCGTATTTTTTTAAAAATAAAACTAAACTAGAGATGTGTTTCAATTCTATATTTTCGAAAAAATGTCGACCAGTGTCACTTGTGTATCGAATTATCATAACATATTTTTGTTGAGACACTATCAATGTAGATAAATAAAACTAGTGTAAGAAATCGACGTACTTGACAAATCTTTCTAGTCTTATATTTACAGTATTTTTTTATTACAAACGATATATATATATATCAGTAATTATTTAAAACAGTAACTAGTACATAATTACATTTATTTTTGAATATTATTGCTCATTTTCTAATAAGAAATTCAATTGAAATATTCAAAAGAAAAGCCTATTTTTTAAACTCCAGTGGTTGCTTTAGGAAAACAAAAGCAAAGTTTTTACCCAGTATTGTATCTTTGTATTATCCAGGTTTATATAAAATAATTATATATGAAAAGGTCATTGCAAGAATACCTTCACCTAGTCTTGCATATCTTAAAAGCTTCCACTGGGGTGAATTTTATGCTAATTGTTAAATCGATATTTTTAATTAAAACTACTTGCTTTTTTATGCTATTTATATTATAGAATAACATTTTATAGATTAAATAATGTGTTGTGGATATTGATTTGTATTTAAAATGAAATAAATAATCTTATCGCGTTAATAATTATAATTCAATTAGGTATAAGCTCATTCTTCCGTTCTATCCGTACTAGACTTTTTCATTAATCTGCGTCTGCATTTTTTATTTGTACAAATATATGGTCGATTTTTTTTATAGCGAAACAAAATAAATATTTATATAATTATTTATTGAAGTGTATAGAGAGTACTAGTACAGTTCTATCTTTGGGGTACAGTTCCCTTTCACAAATGAATTATTTTTTCGACCGAGAAACCATGAAAATATTTCTAATCAAAAGTGTTATTACTCATCTTTTATTGTTATCTTTCTGTACTTTGGTATTCTAAAGATGATGGAAACATCATCAAAACATGCATAAAAAATAATAAAAATTGATCAATAATCATTTATTGAACATTTTTTATTTGAACACTTGTTTGAGATTTTAGGAGGGGGGGGGAATTGAAAGCGACTTTTTTATTTCAGAATCTTTACCTTGTATGAATTTATCTTAGACGTACATTAAAGAGTGGCTTGTTAATTTATTCAAGTATCAATTCGCATTAGCCACGTGAATTGTTTGATTTTTGCTAGGAATTAATATCTAAGAGATAACAAATCATTTCAATGTACGACTAAGCCAAACTCATGATTATTTCGATGTAATGTCCATAACCTAGTTGTTAATTGTATATTTTCTTGGGAACATTTTTAATTTTTCATATAGTAATTAGTGCTGCACAAAAATATATATTCTGATTGAATATATATATATATATATATATATATATATATATATATATATATAAGCACATTTATCAAGAAGTAGAGTAAAATATAAAATTATATTTTATGTTCGAGATATAAATCTGTATATATTTTTTTTGTAGAACTGTAAATAAATATTTTTTATCTACTGAGGTTATTTACTTCTTAGAAATAACGGTCGATTTATTTAAAATACCTCTACTTAATTATTAAAAG
The DNA here is from genome assembly GCA_034766995.1 of Acanthacorydalis orientalis. NCBI lineage: Eukaryota > Metazoa > Arthropoda > Insecta > Megaloptera > Corydalidae > Acanthacorydalis > Acanthacorydalis orientalis. Next base: position 14,110,312 of record CM068315.1, on the reverse strand, counting down.
ATAAAAGTAATTTGTAAATTAGGTATTAGGATTTTAGATATCTTTTAAGCTACATATATCTCTGTGCATATTTAAAAAAATACTGAATGTTGCATACAATGTTCTATTAAGTAGGTAGAAAAATAATTGCGTTTTTATTCTCTGGATTCTTCTTTCTGGATTCAAATCCCTTTTAGGTCATATGGTGCCATCAGACGACCAATACTGTTTTTCGTACAGGTAATTTAAAGGTTGTTTTCTTGACTACATTTTTTTGCATGTATTAATTAATGGAAAGTATACAAAATTCAATAAATAGTAGTTATTTGTTCTATTGACATATTATTCATCAAAAGATATTGAACTAATTTCAAAAATCAACTTTTAATTTAAAATGATTTTAGTATAGATACTAGGTTTTTATGTGTTTATATATATATATATATATATATATATATATATATATATATATATATATATATATATATATATATAAACGGTGGGCAAACTACGACATCCGAAGTTACTCTGTAAGACTCCCGAGACCATATTGGGTTTTACTGTCATTTTCATAAACTTTTATATTAATAATCTATATTAATATAGTATATACCAATATTAGAATATTTTATTTATAAACGGGTAATTCACATTATCTTTTCAAACATACATATGAATTATGTGTCCAAACTGCTATTTAAGGTGGCTCTACGGTTATGGACAATTCTTAAAAAAGATATGAAACTAATCAGTTTTTTTAATTAAGACTTGCTGAATGCAATGAAACCAAATTCAAGACGGGTTACCGTATAAATTTTTGAAAAAAATGTCTTTAAAAATGCAACTATTAACACGGTGGCTTACGGAATGTCTGTGGAAATAAACAGGAAAATACACATTTATAAATACAATTTTAAAATAATATTTTCTGTGGCTCTGAAAATTAAAAAATGTATGAAAAGTGTAATAATAAATATGTGAATCTTATTATTGAAGAAATTGTCCACCCCTGATATATATATATATATATATATATATATATATATATATATATATATATAGAGAGAGAGAGAGAGAGAGAGAGAGAGAGAGAAGTATAAACGAGAAAAATATATTCAATAATTATATGATTAACATGACGATATACAATAATATATATACATACAATTCGTACTTTAAATGTGGAAATTACTTTAGACATAAACAAATTTTGCTGTTATTCTGTATTATTCTAGATCATCATTTATTCCCTTAGAGTAACCAAACGACAGTAGATAGCACTTGTACTTTATATGTGCAAGAAGTGAAACCTCAAACCCACACTGTCATGAAATCTAATTGTACGCGAATTTTTTTTAAAAAAAATGTTCGTAATTATCACTTTTGTGTTGTTTTATTATTGTTTTATGCTGTAAATGTGAAGTTAATTAATAACTAAGAAGATTGTTGATTTTTTATTATCGGTTGTATGATTCACGATCGTAAGAATAATGTGTTAAAATATCATACTATAACATATGATTAATTTTACGCTTTTGTAATTATATCATTAAAATAAAAAAATCCTGTTTTAAATTGCGCTCAATATTTTCCATCTCAGCATTATTACAAAACATTATAAGATATATAACTAAAACAAGTTTTATTGACCTGATTGATATTTTCATTGATATTTTTAAAAATTAAATGAATAAATTTGCACTAAAATGCAAGTTCTGTCATAGGCGTAGTTACTTTGAAATGTTTTACATATCGATCTTCTTCTACAGAAAATTTTCGTTTCGAATTTTATATATAATAAATTTGTCATTATGTGTTCAATAATAATTGAAGATAAAATTGATATCAATACATATAAATACATAATTTTCAATACAAATTCATATATATATATATATATATATATACGCATATATACATATATATATATATATATATATATATATACACGCATATATACATATATACATATATATATATATATATATACATATACATATATATATATACATACATATATATATATATATATATATATACATATATGTATATGTATATATATATATATATTCACACATTACGTGTATAAATTAATTCTGTAACTTTATATTGAATAAGTCATAGTTCTGTTTAAAATTAAAATATTTTTTCATTATTTTAGGATTTTGAAGTGACAACCTTAATATTTAAAAACACTATATATCCTGGTCAAGTAGTTAGCATAACCTCACAAAACAGTAGTAAAAAGGACGGTGTCCGAAAAGCAGCATAATAGCCATTGAATAGTTTTCGTATGCCAGTTGAAAAAAATGCTGCTAATGACGCGGAAATGATTTGTTCAGCTTTGTGGGAAGGTGTTGTGATGCACAAAATATGCAAAACATGCTAAAATAGTGATACAGGTCCGAAAATGCATTACAACTTCATCGACTCAAAGACGTCATCTTTTTTAACAAGCGATTAATCAGTTACCCGACAGAGAGAATAAAATTATATAAAATAATGGAATATATTTTGAGGATAGAAATATATTCATTTTTCCATAAACATACATTTTCTATAAAAAAAGACACCGAATTAATTTATATACATATATATATATATATATATATACATATACATATATATATATGTATATATATATATATATATATATATATATATATATATAGGAGATTCAACTAAGAATTCCATATAAAAATATTAAAAAAACGCCAAAATTAAAAAAAAAACATTTTTTCCCTATTTCGTAATTTAATTCTGAATTTAACTGAAACACTAAATAAAAAATAACATGACTTTTCTTAACCCCTGCGCCCACTTTTAATTCTTCCATGAGAAAGCCTAAATTGAATCACCTATATATATATATATATATATATATATATATATATATATATATATAACAGATTATTTTTGTAGATGCGGATATTTTATTTGGATATACTTTTTTGTATATTCGATAAGTTAATAAATCATAGCATAATTAAAAATTTATATGTTTTAGATATTTATAAAAATGCTAAGTGATCAAATTTTTTACATATACCTTAACGTTGGTTGAAAAATAATTGCGGTTTGTTACCTTCAAATTCATAACAAAACCACAATTATTTTTCTACTGACCTAATATAAACAACATCTGAATAATTGTGCACCTGACATTTTGTATTAGATATGGAAAATAAACCACAAAAAGATGTATTTATTTTAAAACATATCTTTAACTACGCCAATGTTCTTATGGACAAATATGAAACTTGTGTGCATCTGTCCTGTACGATACATACTCGTCTACTCGAGAGTTTTTATCTATGGCCTAGGTATAGTACTTTTTATTCTTATTCAAGATTGTTTGTTTCTAGATTTTTCGTACGAACACTAATTCAATAATGTTCTTATCTATGTTTGTTCTAAACTACTTTATACATTTTTTCGTATTTGTTTTTAAACCGACTGGTATTACCTTTTCTATTACCTATATTCTGTTCTATTTTTATAAGAGTTCTTTCTATTATTCATACATTTGAAAATATGTGTCCGATTAAATAGAATTTACTTCAATTTAACGCTTTAATATATATATATATATATATATATATATATATATATATATATATATATATATATATATATATATATAATATTATAGCTAAACAGTAATGTGAAGTATAAATTGAAACACTTCTTATTTTAATCCTTACAATTGTTATTTCATTTTTCGATAGAATTCTAGTTAGAAATGCATTTAGGAATAGTTATGATTTTATCAATATAAATATATAAATTATTTATGTCGCGGTTCTAATTGTATTAATCACATTATATTATTACAATAGTTTTTATTGTGTTTTTCGTTTTTTTTTTATTTTTTACATTCACTGTGCTGCATATTTATATTATTATTTAATATTCGTTATATTTTTTCTTATTTTTTTTAAATTTATTTTATGAGTGTAAAAAAATAATAATTTAGGTATTTTCAGTTAAAACTGAGTAATATATATATATATATATATATATATATATATATATATATATATATATAGGTCACATAACAGTTCTGACATTTTTGCCAAATTCAATTTCACAAATGATTTTTTTTTTCATCCCACAAACCACAAAATATTTTTTTTGATCAAAAATGTTAAATAAATCATAATTGATCATATATGATTATTGTTTATGTGTATTTCTATGACGATGCACCTAGGCACAGAAAAATCTAAACTGTACAAAAAATATTGTGATCAAATTATTTTTATTTGTCTCTTAACGATATGAGGATGATTGGCATCGATATTGAAATATGTATAAACAATTATAAGAAATGATCAATAATTATTTAGTTAACATTTTTGAGTCGATTATTTTATGGTTTGCCGATTGAAAAAAGAATTCATTTGTTAAAATGCACATAAATACTATTCTATTTTCTTATATAACTGCAAGATACCGTCGTGTCATGTAATCATACAGTAACTTAACAATCTTAATATCTAGTCACCTTTGAGAAAACAAAACAATTCTCATAAACCGCTGTCTAAAATTGACAGTTGTTCCAGTTTTACTTACTTTATTTGTTCATTTATTACAAAATGGAAGATTTTTGTAGTGTATGTCAATTTCTTTTGTGTACGGATGTCGTGTAAGCTTATATTCGAACGCAAGAAGAATATTTCGAGCATTTGAAGTAAGAAAAATGATTTTATTTTGATTTGAATTATTTTGTTATTCATAAATTAATTTTTCACTACATGTTTTAAGCCATCCGTTTTTTGATTAAACACGTTTAATAATCGATTGTTAATCATTTTTGGTTGTTTCTTATGCGAATTTGAATGGAGATTCCATTGTTCTCAAACCAATAAGGGACATACAAATATGAGAGAAATTTGTAAAAATAAATTGAGTGAAATTATATTTTCTGATCTTGTTATCTCAAAAGTAACTTGATATTCAATTTATGAACTTATTGACATTAATTAATCTTTAATATCTTGTAGTAACTACAAACCTCATTTCGTCTTATGCGTTTTTTTTTTAAAAAAAATCAATTTTATATTTTAATTATTGTAAAACGTCTTGAAGGATTACTTCTTTCTATTATTACCGACTGGCTTCGTTATAAAGTCAAATTCATGACACTAAAAGTATGGAGAGCTTAGTGTTCAGGTGAAGAAATAAATCAAACATCTCTGTGTAAATTCTATTAAAAATTTACTTGTTTTGTTTGTTTTATTTTTATTGTTTTTAAAGAAAGAAGTTGAGTAGAAAAAATATCAATATTATAGTGAACTAGACTTTTTAGTCTCGGTTGCATGATTTCTTTATTGTAAAGAAATCTTAAAAAAATATTTGGCCTCATTATCACCCCCTAAATCTCATCCTGTTCATGCTTCAGAGGAATAAAAGAATCGAGTATTTAGTTGTGAATGTCAATAGCGTTTTTTTTTTAGAAAAAATAAAACTGGTTTGAAAATGATCAATATTACATTGAATTAAAATATTGGGGTTCAATTTCATTCTTTAATCATTATAAAAAAATAAAAAAATTAATTACTCTCGTTATTCCTTCTTAGATTTGTTAAAAACCTTATCTTAGATACTCTAGTGTTCAGAAGAATAAAGGTTTCGTGTATTCGATGCAAATGTCAATAGCAAGCATGTTTGTTTTGTTTATTACTTCTTTCTTAAAGAAGAAAATTAATTTTAAAAACAAGGAATATTATAGTGAACTTAATTTTTTTAAGCATTTAATATTTTAATCGCTGAAAAATTTATTTCCTCTATAATAACTTTTGGATTCGTTAATAACGTTGTTTTGGAGAGCCTAGGATTTAAAAGAATAAAATAATCGTGTATCTCTAAATTAAATGCTCCTGACAGAGATTTAATAAAAATTGATATGTAAACAAAATTTCAAGTACATCAGTAGTATAATATGCACTTATAACTAATTGTTGTTACATGTTCAGATAATCCAATAGTTGGTGTATTTGGATTTTCAAGTGTTAAGTCCTGTGTAATAAATTGTTATTTTATTTTATATGACCAGAGGGATTACGACTGAAATGTGCGAAACAAGTGATTAATGTTTTCAATAAAAATGCTCATTGATTAGAAATTACAGATTCAATTATAAAGTATTAGTTTTATGAATTATGATTATTAAGTCTCTATTAGTAATGAGCATATAACTTCTATATAAATATGTTTATATAAAATATCATTTGGTACTTTTCGTCTTTTGTTCTTTTTTTAAAAAAAATCTATATGAAAAACAATCAATATTATATTAAACTATAGAAAAATAACCTGAAAATTCGTATTTGTTGAAATTATTAGTCGGAATATTTATAAATGTTACCCATACATCAAATATAATTATTCAAACGAATTTCAAAAGTAAATTTTAAATCTATATTAGCATACATCAAATATTTCAGCGCGTGAATCATTTAGGTAAACAGAATATGTAAATATAAAATCATTATGTTATATTTAAAATAATAGTAGGAGTGCATAATGTGCATGTCATACAGATATACACGTAAGAGCGTCGGTTCTCGCAACCCCTAGAATTTTCTGGGTAGTACGTAACTTATTATACGTGCCCGGTGTATTTATAAACGCGGAACGTTCTAGCGATTCGTCCGAGCTGTATATAAGCCGCTGCATTGGCCGTAGTTGGCAGAACAGAGAATCTTGAATTGATTCAAATAGAAGCGCGACAAGTCTCTTGGAAAGATACGTCCATTTCTGAATTTTTATAGCGATTTTCGTTATTGTGTACAAGTGATCGTTAAAGTATAAACAAAAGTAAGTATTGTTTCTACGTTTTTATATATTTTTGTTATAAGAACTTTTATCTAACACATTGAAATTTCTGAACAGTTTTATTTAAAAATAACTATGCTATTTTTTTTTTGTAGATGTCTCTAATGCCATTGATTTTCCGCGATTTCTGTCCTGAAATCGGGCATCCTCACCGTCTCCTAGACCAACATTTCGGCTTAAACCTCGATCTAGACAATCTCTTACGCCACCATCTCCGTCCATGGCACTCCCATTTAGGAAAAGAAGTCGGAACGACTCTCTTAAACGATAAGAACAAATTTCAAGTCAGCATCGACGTCCAGCAATTTTCTCCGGACGAAATCACTGTGAAAACAACCGACGATGATCACATCGTCGTCGAAGGAAAACACGAAGAAAAACAAGACGAGCACGGTTTTGTATCACGCCATTTCATCAGACGCTATGCTGTCTCGAAAGATCACGACGTCAAAAACATTTTCTCCAATCTGTCATCGGATGGTGTGCTGACGATTGTCGTTCCTAAGAAGGAGTTGCCGGAATCAAAGGAGAGAATCGTACCTATTACTCAGACTGGACCTGTTAAAGTTGTAGAGAAAACTGAAAATAATGAACAGTAAAGGGGATGATGTTTAGCTGAGTTATTTTCTTACGAACTGATTATTTTTAATTTAACATTGTTTTTTATAATTGTTCAATTATTGTTATGTATTCTATAAATGTTGTATTATTATAAAATAAAATATTGAACTGAATATTACATTATGATTTTTGTATTTTATTTTATCAGAATACAGTTCTGTCACCGTACTTTACGTTATTTAATTTTATTAGTTCTATATGAATCAATTCTATGTTATTATTTAATATTCTTCATTTTGCAATTCGATGGCGATACCATTATCTTTAAAATACAAAAAATCTCTACATTATCAGATTTCTATACCTTAGCAATCTAAAGATGATGTCATCGATTTCGAAATGTGCATAAGCGACAATCAAAAATGATCAATAAACATTTATTGAACATTTTTATCTAAAAATATTTTTTCTTGTACGTGGAATGAAAAAAAATCAATGTGAAAATATTATTTTATATTAATTGAGTATAACAACTTATTTTTATAACACGTTGTTCATTGTTAATTTCTTAGTAGTATCTGTTAGAGATTGCTCAGATATTATTTACACACGAATTACAATTAAAACCATAAAATAGATATAGTGATTTGAGTACAAAAAAAAATAGAATTAAAAATAAAACGAAATTAAAAGTCAGATTCATTAATAACATTCTGACTCACCTTCAAGTATAAATCAGAAACAAAATCATTTCGGAATTTATAGTACAATATTTATTTTATAATATTTCACTTAAATATAAATATTTAACTGGCTATTAGTATATGTCATCAATATGTTATGAATTTCAGGTGTCAGGATATAAGACATCATCCATTACAAAATGAAATTAAAAAATTACAGATTAATTCAATAGTACATTAAAATCTATGTGAAGGAAGTTTCGAGATAAAATTATTCCAGATGAGTGTTATATATATATATATATATATATATATATATATATATATATATATATATATATATATATATATATATATTAATGATGTAGATCAGGGGTGGACAACTTTTTAGATGATAAGAGCCACATATAATATTTTTCATACATTTTTGAATGTTCAGGAGCCACAGAAAATATTATTTTTTAATTGTATTTATAAATAATAAAAAATACAACTATATAGTAGGCCTAATCACCAAAGCATAATATGTTTAATCTCTACTCGTTGAAGACTGATTGAGTATTCATTCTTGCAGTTAATAGTTTAAAATTAAGCTAAAGATCACTACTGTACATTATTAATATAAAAGTTAAGGAAAAATAGGAATGGAACCTAATATTGTCTCAGGAGCCGCACAAAGTAGCTTTGGGAGCCGCATGCGGTTCGTGAGTCGCAGTTTGCCCATTGTTCATACAGACTGATAATTTCATTCCAAAAACTTCGATTATAAATCTAAGTGAAATGGGAAAAAACTTTTTTATAGATGTATATTCCTTACAGTGTAAACAAATAAAATAAAGAAGAAAATACGACCTATAATGTTTATGAATAATTAATTATCCTTGTTACAAATCTGTTGAAGTGTTAAATGTAATATGCAATGTAGATAAGGACAAATAAAATATCTTTTAATATGTTAGAGTAATTACGAAATACAATAATTTTACAGAAAGACTATATTTTATATTGATGAGCGAGATAGAGATTTGATATTTTTTCGAAATACAAATTTCTCCTTCTCTCTTAAGTAAACTATATGTATTCATAACGCTGTATTTATTTAGTTTTTAACGCCGATAAAGATATGAGGAAAACTACGCTTTGCGATTGATATATATATATATATATATATATATATATATATATATATATATATATATGTGTATATATATATATATATACATATATATATATATATATATATATAAATATATATATATATATATATATATATATATATATATATATATATATATATATATATATATATATATATATATATATATATATATATATATATATATATATATATATATATATATATGTATGTATATATGTATGTATATATGTATGTATATATGTATGTATATATGTATGTATATATATATATGTATATATATATATATATATATATATATATATATATATATATATATATGTATGTATATATATATATATATATATATATATATATATATGTATGTATATATATATATATATATATATATATATATATATGTATATATATATATATATATATATATATATATATATATATATATATATATATATATATATATATATATATATATATATATATATGTATGTATATATATATATATATATGTATATATATATATATATATGAATATATATGTATATATATATATATATATATATATATAAATATATATTACACATATATATCCATATATATATATATATAGTATTAATAAATGAAATATATTTATTCAGATAGAACCCTTAAGAAATATTTATTTAGAATTTTAAATATTACCCATTTTAAATATTATTATTGATTTTTTATAAAAATAAAAATATATTAAGATAATATAAATTGTAATGTAATTAATGACACTTATTTTATTTACGGATACTGATTATATATATTTAATAAAAAAAAAGTATGAATATAGAGATCTCTACTTCACATTTTCAAATTATTTTTGACAAATTATTTTGAAATAAAACTTACCTCAAAAATGACTATTTGATTAATAAAAAGTGTATCTACCTATACATATATATATATATATATATATATATATATATATATATATATATATATATATATATATATATATATATATATATATATATATATATATATAGTCAATAAATAAAATATAAATATTAAGATAGAATTCTTAATAAATATTTATTTATTTTTAAATATTGACCATTAAATAAAATTGTTATTATTGATTTCTTATAAGAATAAAATTTTTTTTGAAAATAATATAAATTCAATGTCACTGAGACTTATTTTATTTAAAGATACTGATTATATATGTATATATATATACAATATTGGTTATACATTTTGTTAATATTATTGAATTTTCTTATATTTTCTTAGATTAAGTATAACAGTAAATAAAATTAAAAATTGTTTTATATTTTAATACATGTATCAGTATTCGTAATTGTATTGAATTTCACAAGATGTGTTCATTTAAAGATGATGCAATTAATATGATTAAAGAATAATGATTTTCAAAATATCTGTTTGTAAGAATCGGAATGAATACGTGTTTATTTTTAATAACTCTATTATGAAAGTATTTAATCTAGAACTGAATCGAACACGTAAGTAGTGTCAAGATCAGTAGATGTCAGTGTATGAATCAGACACAGTTACAGTGCATAGATTTTTCTCGAATGTAAATTACGCACAGTCTCGAATAATCTAGTATAAGAGAACTTTCTAGATTGTTCTGTAAGAAACAGCGATAGGTATATAAAGTGATGTCCTAGTTTGAACACAGCATTCGTATCATTACCGCGCAACGTTCAACAGTTGGAAGTGAGAGCGATATTTATTGATATTCTTCAATTGGAATTTTCTGATTTATCTGCATTTTTATTAAATTGTCGGGCCGGTTGGTAATTTTGTTCTGTTTGTGAACTACGCGGACTTTTTTCAAAAGTAAGTGCAATATTCGAGTGTTTGATTTAATATACTTTTCTTTTCAATTAAATTTTATTTTATTTAAACCAATCTAATATGTATATCTTTTATTCATTTGTTTCATACATTTTTACTAATGATATTTATTTAAAATATGTAATTGTTCCAGATGTCGATTCTACCGTTTATCGTCCATGAATTTGCACCACGTTACACACACCCTCACCATCTAGGAAATCGCCATTCGGACCAGAACCTCGATGATCTGCTGACGCTTCTAGCAATCAACCCGAAAATGATTTCTAAATACATGTCGCATCCTCAACACTGTTCTGATCGTCAAACTGAACTGAAATCTTCTTTATTGAACGAGAAAGACAAATTCCAGGCTCGTGTTGACGTACAGCAATTCACACCGGAAGAACTCAGTGTGAAGATCGTCGATAATAATATAATCGTTGAAGGTAAACACGAGGAGAAGAGAGACGAGCACGGATTCGTTTCAAGAAACTTTGTTCGAAGGATCGTGCTTCCGGAAGAGTACGATGATAAAGAGATTTTCTCTAGTCTTTCTTCGGATGGTATACTTACTGTGATTGTACCGAAAAAGAATTTACCGAAGTCGACAGAGAGGGTAGTACCTATCGTTCATACTGGTCCGGTGAGACCGGTCACAGAAGAAAAGACTTCAAATAATGTTGAAGAGAAGAAAGAATAATTTGTTGCAGCGTTTTTTATATTAATATTTATATTCGTATTTGTATGACTTCGGATGTATATTTACCATTATTATGATATAATTATATGATTATTGTCTAATGACTAAAATTAGTCAGTCTTGAGATTTTAAATCTTAAAATATTTGTGTAGTATTATTGAAACTAATGTATGTAGTTTAGATATTTTGTGAACCAGTGTGATTGGAAAATGCAAGAAATGTATCATTTTTTTTACTGTGAAAATTTGTTAATAAAATTATGTATTAAATATATGTAATTATTTTTCTTGTGATCCTAATTTTATTAGGAAATATATCTAATATAAGCAAATAGAATTATTTTTTTCTTATTTCATGTTTTGTACTCTGTTATCTATTCATTTATTTCTCTTATGACAATGAACATAAGAAAATATAATATAATACAAATAGAAATAAACTACTCAATAGAAAAATATTCCAGTTAAATTTAAAACTAATTTATTTTACATTCTTTTATGTATTGTAAACCTGTTATATAAAATCAGTTCTAGTAAGAAATTGAATAGATTATGACATAATAATTTATGTATAGAATGAAACTACTTTGTGAACTACTGTTAGTTGAATAATGATGTAACACATTTCAAACTAAAAATATTGTTCAGTAGTGTGTTATCTTTTGAAGTGTTTAGTGCAAGGAAATAAAAAATTGGTATAATAAGCTGCATATTAAAAAAATAAAGGTACATTGAAATAATAAATATATTTGTAACATTTTCTTTTTCCATAAACATTTTAATTAATTTTCTTCTTTTTCATTAATCTTTTTAAGTTCTCCTGTTTGAGTGATCGGTACTACTCGCACATCGGATTTGGCAAACTTCTTCGGAGCACTAATTGTAAGTACACCATCTGATGATAAACTAGATATCACATCTTTAGAATCGAACTCCGTTGGGAGTAAATATCGTCTGACAAAATGTCTCGATATGAACCCGTGCTCATCTTGTCGTTCCTCATGTTTTGCTTCCACGACTATATAGTTGTCTGTAGTCGTTTTTACTGAAATGTCTTGTGGTTGGAATTGCTGGACATCGATTATTACTTGAAACTTGTCATTATCGACAACGGTCTCTTTCTGTACTAGAATATTGTTCCATGGGTGGCAGTGTCTATGACCTGTATGTCTATGATGATGATGCAAAGGAGTCGAGAATTGATTTGTAGAGTTACATGGATCGTAATATTGGTTTAGTATAGTTTGTGGCCGATTCAATTCATTGCACATGTCGTGTAGGAGTAATGGTAGGACAGTGTTTAGTAGAGACATCTATAAAACAAAATATTATATGTATTTCATGTATGCTAATATACATGTTTACATATTTATATTTTAAATATTTTAAAGATTTATTTCATAATTACTATATTTCATGTATTTTTATAATTTTTTTCGGTTTACAAAATCTACTATGTATAGAACCTTGTTGAATATTTAATAAGTAATATTTTTCGGCAAAATCAATATAAAAAATTATTCAAAATTATTTTTAATATTAGATGATTTAATCAAATTATTTTATATTTAAGTGAGAAAAAGGATCTCAACTAATCGTGTTTCTATTTGTTATAAGTCTAAGATAATTATGTAATAACACTATGAAATTTATTTTTATTCAATGATACAAACACATTAATTTCGTGCGTACTGTTTGGTAATTATTCGAAAAGAATTCATCCGTGTTTTATTTCTTTAACGATATTCGGTTTTAATTAGAATAAATGAATATTAATTGTGTATTATTTTGTTTAGTAATACTTACGTTTAATGTATGATTTATTTCAAGTAATATCGATTTATTTTATATTTTAATGGATATGTTTTATTTTACGCGATGTTTGTTGTCACGCACTGTTTTCGAATCGTTGTTTTTAACAAATGAATTCACAAATTTATTTAAAATAACTAGGAAATGATTATTATTCTAGTAAAATATTTAAAAAAAATATTTGTTCGGATAATATGTTTAATTATATATAAAAATGCACAACTAATAACTATATATTTCATTCCATTATCTACATTCTAATTGTTGATAATAAATAGAACATATTTTGTACAATTTTATTAATAACAACAATCTATTCTAATTAAAATATATTTGTGTGTAATAGATATTGCCAACCTATGAATAGAAATTTATAATATGATAAGATACTTTATCTATGATAAGAAATAAATACAAATATTTGGTATCATATTTTTTTAATAAAATGTTATTTATTTTAAAATACTAGGGAGCTCTGCCTCCTACTCGTTATGGTTTCCGAACCCCGAGGGGATCCGCCCACGCTCGCTTCGTTCGTATCGCATATGTTCGCTCAATATCATAATTTATATGTATGTATATATATATATATATATATATATATATATATATATATATATATATAAATATATATATAAAATAACCATTCTCGCTGTTGAATGTTAGTGAAAGCGTTTCTCTTGTAAGTGTATTGCGACATAGTTGTTTTGTAAAATTGCCCATTTCATTGTAGTTGTTATTCCTATGTAGTTTTTTTTGAAAATTTTCCCATATATTCCACGAAATGGGCTCCGAAATTTATACATAGACAATACACAATAAGAAGACGAAAGTTGGTTTTGGGGAACACTCGATTTCGAGGCACGACTACATAAATGAAGACACTATAAAATGATTCACACTTTCTTAAAATCTGTGGGAAAAATTGTAGTTATTATAATACCAATAACATAGTTTTTCTTGTAACTTCGGGTGTCATCGTTAACAATAATTTAATACAAAATCTCTACACTTTTTTTAAATTTTTTTTGTACATTTTTTGAAATTTTACGGTACATTTATATATATATATATATATATAAAGAAAATTCTAGGAATTCATTTACAATTAATTTTTATTTTTTTTTCGTCTTATAAAATAATAAAAGAACATAAAATATATACACACTGTTCTTTATATAAAAAAATGAGAGAAAATTAATGGCACAATATTCAAAACTTCAAATTTTAAAGAACTAAAACTTGAAAATTTCGTATTTTATTATCTATTCAGTTGATATTCTATTAATTTGAAATATTAGCCATTAATTGTAAAATTAATTTTAATTTTGTTTATATATACATATATATATATATATATATATATATATATATATATATGTATATATGAGATAAACAGTTGTTTATATAATGTTATGGGAGTGGGTTGTAGTGTTTCAAAAGTTGAGATTTTGTCGAATGTGTTTAGTGTTCACTTCGTTGAATTTGATTGTATCTATGGAAGCTGAAAATGCGAAACTTGGTTTTATGTTCTTTTTCATGTACCATTTTTTTTGTCAAGAAACTGACATAAAAATCGATTTACAGAGATGTTTATAAAAATTGAACCAAATAAATTTATAAATGATAATTTATTATGTATGGAATCTTTTTTTTCCAATTTTGCTGTTTTTGTAAGAAAACAACATTAATTAACCCTGTTCTTTTTAACCTATATGAATAAAAATATTAAGAAATTGTTTTAATGGAAGATAAAACTTGTTTTGCATTGTGTATAATTTATTATATATGTTTTCTATTTAGATCTTCTTTATGAAATACCAGTTATCAAATTATTAAGAGCATATAAAGTTTTCATGTACTTTTTATTCGGATCGAATATTTCAGGGGGGAAATTGAAAATATATATTTGTATATTTTCATTGCGATATTTTACAAATGTAAATATTATTTAATTTCACATGCTTTTATTATTTTAATTTTACATACTAAAGTTTTTGGTAAAAGTATACGGATACTCAGTGACAACTTCAGAATGATCTGCTTCGTTTGTTATAATTCTGTTTATTTTCTTCTATATACAGTTGCAAAAATCTCAATAAAACAACTGCTTACTTGTTTTTAATTGTCAAAAATAACAGAATGCTAATGTATTATTCGGAAAATTCGAAATTCTTCAATCAAGTCAATAAACTGTTAGAAATAATATACAATGCCGACTACAACCAACTTATCTATGACTCCTGGTCAGAGTTTGGTTATCAGGAATTTATACGAATATCCTTCATCGTATTTAGTATTTATATCGTCCATCAAATGTATTATCGACGAGGCATATTCGAAAAGCCAGGAATCAGTGACGATGATTTGAAAACGTCCGAAAATGTTGAAAAACTGATCGACACTTTTCACAGTTCGATTGATCAAGTGAAGAATGCTCATTTGCAGATCAATAGACGTGTTGACAGTTTGAAGCACGAGCTGCCGTTGGCGAAAAATATATTCACGATGATTTCGAATGTGGGTTTGGATGAAAACGTCAGTCTATTGAAAGAATACGAAGAAGAATTGGCAAAATATGTATCTTAATGTTCTGTTATATTTCAACTTTATGTATGTTTTATATATGATAATATTTATACGCGGGTTTTCAAGTGTAGATTTTATTTGATTGAATTACTCCTAGGTGATTCATTATTTTAGGTGATTAATAGTATATATATATATATATATATATATATAGGGTCGGATTTACACTAGGTACCGCCCTTGAGCCACCAATCAAATGTCGCCTCTTTGTTCTAAATTTTGTTCAAACGAATTAAGAGAAATCCGTGGTTGACAATTTTCAAACATTTTAACAGAAGAAAATGTAATGCTTACTATGAAATATGGAAAAAACACCATTCTACGGAAACAGCTATGATCAATACTCTCAATTTAAAATTATGAAGTTCTGTTACATAAATTTCAAAAACAAAATTAGAACTACTAACATTTTTAGATTTGATTTTTTATTTAACATTTGAGTAACCTGTAAGTCGAAATTTTGATTGAAAATAAAATTTCCAGCTTTTCAAAATTTGTCGCCCATCAAAATTTCCGGCCATGGGCAGTGGCCCATGTTATCCCTGTCTAAATCCTATGTTGTATATATATATATATCTAGAGAGAGAGAGAGAGAGAGAGATATTTTGGCATTATACGTTGTTTTGCCTTTCAGATTTTCATCACAATTTCTTGTTTATTCTTTCTGTCATGATTTTCTCAAATTGAATTTTTCAAGGATTCTGCATTCCTCAAATATCCAAGAAATTATATTTTTTTTTGAACGAGTTTGATTTGACATTCTTCTGTCATGGCTGTACTATTTGAGGTTTTTAATGTTTTCTATGTTTATAGTAGTTCATTATATTTATAATTATATCTCTTTGACCTAATTAGCCGTTATTTCTAAAGCAGATTTATTAGCAATTGTTTTAAAAAGTCAATCTCAGAAATTAAAGCTTGCAGCACTCTTTGTGTTTCATTTAATATAGTTCATATTTGCATATCATGATTCTTTGAACACGTCTGTATTTTCTCTTAGACTGACTATTTTTTTAATTTCGTCAGTATATACATTTTTATGCCTAGAGTTACAGTTAAAAATATTAATATTCAAATAAATGCATTTATTGTAATATGCTAGCAGAAGTTAAGAAATTAAAGGATTTTATTTTTTAATTTTGAATAAAAATAAGTTAAATAAATAAATATGTGTTTCATATGCGTGATATTCAGTTTGGTTTTTAATGTAGCCACTGTGTCTGTTGCAGTACTTGTTATAGTGGAATATCAAATAGTTGAAGTTTTCATAGTAAAAAGATATTTCTTGTAGATGTAGAAATCGTTTGACTTCAACTTGGTACAGAAATTAGATATGGTTGTTGTACTACAATCATGAAATTAAGGTAGTTACTGTCCTCTAGACCAGTGCTTCTCAACTTTTTCAACTTCAACTGCGACCCCATTTTGATCTTGTTTCCTTTCTGTGGGCTCCCCTGTCTTACCGGTAGAAAGGTAGCTATTTACATGTTTTAATTAAATGGAACATGTTTTATTATAATTTATACAAAATACAATAATTAAAAAAATACTTTAAGTATTTCTCGATCAATGTAACTCTTTGTTGAGTTACATTGATAGAGAAATGGTCATCAATGTGCTTGATGACCAGGAACAAGGTTTTTATATCCGATTCTATTGCTGCGAGGGATAACCGAAGATCACCTCTGTCCATTATATTAAAGTGATTCTACGTTAGGCTGAGTAAATAATTCACATGACTGAAACCTGATATTACCAAATACGAAGTAGGAAATGCCATGAAAAACAATTTTTCTCTATCCAAAAGCTGTGGAAACTTTTTAGATATTGTACTCTTGATCCAAAAATGGTGTTTTTCTTGACTGAGTGTTATTTTAGCTGCTATGTTGGCTCTGTAGCTCTATGAGCGCTTCTTAAATTGTACTGATGGTCACTTCTCTATTTATATCACTTCTCTGTTTTCTCTTTTCTGTTTTCATTTCTCGGTCACTTCTCTGTTTGTTTTTATTTCTTACTTCTCTCAGCGACCCCCTAATCTCATACCTTGCTCTCCTATTTTAACCTATGGCCCCCTTGGAATATCCTGAGGGTCGCTGGTTATATGACCCCAGGTTGAGAACCCTTGTTATAGAATAAAGTTACAGAATACATTGGCTAAAATATTATAATAAATGGGAGGTAAGAAGGAATTTAGAAAAATGAATGACTGATTGAAAGGAAAACGAAGATGAAAAAGGTCAAGAATGGTATTAAACAAAATTTGAGAAAGTTGAGAGTTCAAAGATTGAGAATTATATCTTCAAAAAGAGAATAATGAATAGTTGTCAAGAAGAAGATTAATGCTTTTCAAGGGCTTTAGTCCTATTTATAAACCATATCTCACAAACTATAGAAAAGATCAAATAAAAAAAGATCATATCTCACAAACCATTTTAGATCAAAAAAGTTCAGTAAATCATTATTGATTAAATGTTTCAAAGCGAAGAAAAATTTATCATTTTCTTCTGGTCTTCTTTATCTATAATTTTATTTGACTGTACTTTGGTACTTGTGGACGATGGCACTGTCATCCGAAAACATAAAAGAAAACAATCAAAAATCTTTTATTCACTATTTTGGCTAGAAAGAATTTCTTGGCTTATGGAGTGAAAAAATAAATAATTTGTGAAAATATAGAAAAATTAAATTACATTTTAAGTCATATCTTCCTACATATCTAAGTTCTAATATTTAAGAATCTTTCTGTAAGGGATATGTACGCACATATTACTCGTTTAATTTTTCGATAGTGGAAAAATAAGCTATTTATAAAAAAATAATAAACTGTTTTAAAAGATTTCATTTAAAAAATTCAATAAAAAATTTAAGTCCTTTTACATAAATATATCAGAATTTATTTATTTATCCAGAATTATTAAAATTTTCACCATTGGTACAACAAAATTCCATACAGACTCTATATAAAATTTTAATTCGTCCTGATGAATATATATATATATATATATATATATATATATATATATATATATATAAACACTCAAGTGTCCACACGGAAACTGTTGAAAATTTAAGTTTCATAAATATCACTTATCTCTCTCGTCCAAGTTTTTTTTCTGGACGTGTCTCGCGAAGATAGATGATACTTACACCGCGGAAATAAGTATTTATTATCGTTGTCTTGAATTACGGCCTCGCTACACTTTTACGTGACGGGGAAATAAATTGTCACGTCAAATTATTATAAAATTTACAAGTCTCTCAGTCGTAAATACGTCTCGTTGTATACGAATAAAAATTCGAAACGAGACGACGGATACAGTGTATGGAAATATATATTTTTTATATTCGAAACTGAATCGATTTTTTTTATTCAAAAAATATTACAGCTATGAAAAATGGATCAAACTTGAAACATCATTTGATACAAAATAAACGCATAAATGGAAAGAATTTTAATTGGATTTATGATCAAATAAGGGAACGTGAGTATTATTTATAGATTTCGACAGGGGACGTTGATAACTTAATTGATTTAATATCATCTGTATTTATTTTTCCGTGAAAATATCTGCTATAAATCAGTATAACTGATATTCTTCTAATAAACTTCTCTACCCTCTTCGAATTTCCAGTGTCATCGTTGTCTTTCACGGATCAGCAGTTGTCTGAACAAGTGATGCGAAGAATATGTTATCAAAAACCTATACTCGACTAAATACGAGTCTTATTGAAATACTGGTATAAAAATGTTCATATACATGTATGTATATATATATATATATATATATATATATATATTAAAAAATAATATTCAAAACATAGGTTTTTTGTTAGTTGATAATTCAGAGGTGCTAAGACATTTTTATCGTACAAATTTATTTTTTTATCATTCATGTATATACATATATATATATCATATTTTATAAAAGAAAGAAAATTTTACTTACTATAAATACCATTTCTATTTTTGGTTTATTATTTATTTTGATTTTTCAATCTTTATTCTAAGGCTTTAAGTTAAACTATTAGCCTTCAAAGCTGAAAATAAATATATATATATATATATATATATATATATATATGTATATATATATACATATATATACACAAATATATATATATATACATACATATATATATATATATATACATACATTATATATATACATATATATACATATATATATATATATATATATATATATATATATATATATATATATATATATATACACAAAACAATATTTCTGTCAATGAACATGTCCTGAAATTCAATAATAGTCGAAATCCATTTCAAACGCACGCGAATGTCTTCATATTGGCCAGGAATATATTTGACTGCATTTGCATGTTATCATTCGCTAGCACTTGATCGACAAAGGCATTATCGAAGATATTACAGTACGTTATCGTTTAGTAAATATAAGCGCATCATATCTGCTCCGAAGTAATGAATTTCGAACGCTATATCGAGTAGCTGTTTATTATCATTACAAGATTATCGATTATTAGGTTTTTATCTACCGTGCATGAGGTATATGAGGGTTAGATTAATATAATGAGAGTTAGATATACGTTATATATTTTGTGCTAGGGAGGTAGTTAAGAAATGAAATTAGTGTTCGAATATTTAAAAACGGTACATGGCGATTTGAGGATCACCATCGAAATATTTATGAGCAACAATCAAAAATATTCAATAATCATTTACTGAACAGAATTTTTTGTGCTTTATGTGGCGAAAAAAGTATTTATTTGTAAAAATCTTAAAAAAAAGTCTATAGAAAAATAAAGGAATTATAAAGTCTGTGAATGATTTAAGAAATGTAATAAAATAAATTTATTCTTTTTAGTACTAATAGAAAATTTTAATTTCATAAATTGACTTTTCACTTATCCTGCAAACCAAAAAAAAATTTCGGATCCAAAATGTTCAATAATAGATTTTTCGTTATTCTGATTGCTGCTAATGTGTATTTAAATAACAATGCCGTTGTCATGTCAAAGGCACTTAGTTACATTATTAATTTCATAGTGAAAAGATAAGTAGAGAATAAAATTGCTGTTCGGATGTTTAGAAAAGTTTAAAAATTTCTTGGGAAAACTCGGGAATTGAAAATTATGTAAATTTAAAAAAGTTAAGAAACAAATTCATTCTTTTAATCATTTGCACACAGAGCAATTTGAAACTGAACTTTCTATCCAGTCGAATTTCTTCCTGCGTAAGAGATCGAAATATCTAACAAAATTTCTCGTCTATCGAAGACTATATAAATTATTTGTACAACAAATAACTAGATCAATATTTTAATATCCGGATGTTGCATTGAAAGCCGCTGTCATTTTTTGTGTTTTTTGAGCATTTATTTCAATAACAAAATTTGTGAATACATTAATCAAAGTATTTGCCTTCGGAATCTATGACTTTTTCCAACTTTTCTGGAAGAAGTTGAATTCCACAACGAAAGAATGGTCTGTCTTTGAGTTAATCCATTCTGCAACCTAATTTTCGACTTCTCCATAGTTATGGAAACGTGTATCTTCCAAAGCGTGTTGCATCAAACGGAACAGATGGTAATCGCTTTGGACCAGGACCAGAGAATATGATGGGTGCGAGAGAACCTCCCATTTGAACTCCATCAGTGTTTGTTTCACAGCTAGTAGCAACATATAGCCAAGCGTTGTCATGGAGAAGAATCACTTTTCGGAGATTTGATGCAATTGATGGTTGTTTTTGCATCAAATTATCATTCAAACGCTCCAATTGTTATCGATAACGTTCGCTGGTGATAGTTTTCTTCAGTTTCAAGAGCTCATAATACACGACACCCTCTACATCCCACCAAATAGAGAGTATTGCTTTGTGACAGTGGATGTTTCGCTTTGGTGTCAACGTTGATGGTTAGCCAGGATCAACCTATGGTTTCTTGCATTTCGGGTTGTCGAAATAGATCCATTTTTCATCGATGGTCACGATACGCTGCAGAAACTCTTCTTTCATGCCTTTAAAACAAAGAATTCGAGATTTTTAAACGATGGCATTTTTGATCAATTCATGTGGCAGTGATCTCCCTTCATTCTGGATCTTTCCCGTGGCTCGTAAACGTCGCGAAATGGTTGATTTATTGAATTCGTTCTGTTGAACCAATTCTTTGAGTGTTTAAGCAGGGTTTTCTACCAATAGAGCTTGCAGTTGTTCATCTTTGAACTTTTTCAATTGACCTTGTTGTTGTTTATTGTGAACGTCACAATCATCACTTTTGAACCGTTGAAACCGACATACTGTTTCCGATGGAGTAGATTCACAAGTTTTTGAAAGCAATCGATGAGCTACAGCTGCGTTTTTTTTTCAAATCAAAGTAGTGTAGAAGTACATATCGGAAAAACAACTTATCGCGTTCCATTTTGATTCGGTTATAGAACAGCACTTGTGTAAACAAAGGATGGCGTCTGATGACTGAATTTTAGTGGGAAATTTTCACATTTCAAAATGGCATAAGAGACATCTGTCACTGCACACAGCATACGCACCTAGAGCCATCTACACGTGAACAGTGGCTTTCAATGCAACCTGCTATTATAAACTACATTATATAAAAAATATTTTCCTGAAATATGTATTATTTATAAATATTTTTATTTGATAATCACAGCTTCAAAATAAATTAAATGTTAGATATTTTCAAACTATTAAATGTGTTAATCGACTACGTTGACTCATACATAGGTTCATCGTGCTCGAAGGGTTAAGTAGTAATGGAATGATTTTATTTAACAAATGAAGTTCAATAACTACAAAAGAATTTTCTGAATGAAGTTCAATAACTACAAAAGAATTTTCTGGTGAAATATGTTCACTAATTAATGATTCTCGAGTATTTTTATTATTGTCTATACGCATTTTGATGAGGATCCTACATTCTCATAGAAAAGTTAGATTTATCTGTATTTTAACACTCTGAGGATGATAAAATCGCTATCTGAATACATAAGCAACTATTAAAAATTATGATCAAACTTTATGATTAAAAAACTTTTTGTGGTTTATGGAGTAAGTGAAAAATTCGTTTTAGAAACTTTACAATTATTCACGACTGCGTTTATCATACCATACACGTCGCAAAATATTGCTCTGATAAAAAAATATTCAATGATTTATTATTAATTATTTTCAATTATTGTTTATACCTATTTCCATCTGCAATGCAATCATTCACAAAACGTTAAGTTAGAAAGGTTTGCGAAGTAAATTCACAGCTGTATTGTGACTTTACTACAAATTTTGCCACATTCTCTTTTCTCCATTCGATTTATCTTTATCTGTGTTTCACTTTGAAACACTTTCATAATTTCTTAAAAAAAGAAGTTTTTTGAAAATGAAATTTACATCAAAAATAAAAAGGTATAATTCCCTGAACCAATTTTCAAAATTGAAATATATACTGTAAAAAAGTCAGTGCGAGGATTGTATTAAGTTGGTATGAAAATAATTACGGTTTTTGTTTTCTGAATTTTAACCTTAATTTTTTTCAATGAAATTGTGATTTCATCGTGTTCATGTTAATATCATTTTAAAGTATATTTTTTGTTCAGTATTTTGATAACATCGACATTGGTTTTATTATTAATTTTGCTTCAAATTGGGCGATTGAATTAAAGATGAAAAAGAGCAACTTTTTTGTACTAGTTAAAAATGGATGGTAACGCTTAAAAATGCTCTTATTTGCTTCTTTTACATCTTTAACTCAATAGCCCCATTTGAAGTAAAATTAATAATAAAACCAAAGTCGATAATAAAGATCAAAAAATGCACTTAAAATGACATCAAAATGAACACGATGAAGTGACACATTAAAAAAAATAAGGTTAGAATTCTGAAAACAAAAACCACAATTATTTTCCTACTGAATTAATATTTGCTGAAATTCCAGCGGTTGTACCGATTTGCCGTGCTGTAAAAGTAGAATTGAAAGTTTCTTTTAAAATAAGTCTTCGTTCCCGTTCATTTATCGCCTGGTTTGTTCTCTCTTTCTGAGTTGATTCATAATTTGTCGATATTTTAAGAAGCTGTCCACCGTATGAAAATTTCTATTAACTTTGCATTTAATTGCGTTCCTCGAATATTTTCCCTCATTGAGTGCAATCCTTTTTTCCGTTTTGTAAATATTTAGCCATCCTAGACAGCCTAAAAAGAAAACTAATCTGAACATCAACGATTATAGATGTATTAACAAATAAAACTGTTTTTTTATATTTTTTCGATTTTTACAAGAACTTAAACCTCAACTGCCACACTTATCTGGTATAACATAGCTGCCACATGGGGTCAATATGACCCCAGCGATTAAAAATTGTTATTGCAAAAAAACTATACAATATTTTGACTTGATTTTTTTTTCGTTTATACTGAAGGGTTACTTAAATGAATGGAATAGGTTACATAATTGAAAAATTAAATTGACTATTGAACAAACATTGTAAAAGTCAGGAAAACTGAAAAAATTGCATAAAAAAAATATATTTTTTATTGACCCACAGTGGCAGCTAAGGGTTTATATTAAGTGTTTCACCTATTCTAGTGACGCGCTATTATGAAGTATGTATATGTTTTATTCGCGAATTATTTAATGATATTTCATTTTTTCACCACTTAGATTTTCAAGTAAAACTCGAGTAGTTATAAATGGAAATCTGGAATGCTGTAATCACCATCGAATAACCTGTAATCAAAAATGAACAACAATCAATTTAAATATTTTTTTTGTGGTTTGTACGGTGATTAGAACATTTAGCTGCAGCTCTGAAAATTATTAAATCTTATTATTATCAATAAATATTCTAATTCAAATATCACAAATGGACAATAGATGACATTTATATTATATTTAAATACAGTAAATTCTAAATTACTTGCACAAAATTATTGACACTTTAGTTAGTTTATGAACAGTGCAATTTATATAAATAAATATACATATATATATATATATATATATATATATATATATATATATATATATAAATAAATGTGTGAATTTATAGGACATAGTTTATAATTTGAAATCGCAAATAATAAATTGTTGTCCATAAATAGGTTACACACTCATACGTGAATATAATAGAAGCACAATACGTGTTACTGCAGATATTTCACATTTCCAGAATAAATGAAATCGGTTTATTTGATTTAAATAGATATATGCAAATCCTACCATATGTGAAAATTCAATTGCTCCGATCTCAATCTGGTTTATTTTCTATATGTATATATATATATAATATGTGTGAGCAATATATGTGTGTGTGCATGTATAATATATATGTATGCATATATAAATATACATACATATATATATATATATATATATATAGACACACACACACACACACATACACACATATATATATATATATATATGTATATTATTTGTGTAGACGAATATGTACATGCAACAGAACATGGTATAAGTACACTTATTTTAACGGATTGTTTAATTAGTGCATCTTGATTGAAACGCGAATTCTGAATTAATTAAACGATTTGTCTACATTAATTAGCCGATGATTATTTTTTTATAGAATAGAAAAGATTCGCTTGAAAAGATTAATGAACTCATATTTAATTTTCTCTTATCAAATCGAATATTTTTTAATGAACGTAAATTTATACTGAATATCTGTGTAAGTGTTTTAATTTTCTCTGGATATAATTTTAGCACTGACCAAATTCATTTTCACAAATGAATTTTTTACTCATAGCACAAACTATAAAAAAATTATTGATCGAATATTCTGATCAGATTTTTTAGTTGTTTGTCACTCTTGTGGTTTGAAGGACATTATAATGAATTTGCATAACGCGTGTTAACAGATTTATATTAAATATTAATTTAAAACATTGTGTTAAAAAGTAATTTATTGTTTTTTGTTCCTGCTATATACATAAATAGTTTGTCATTTTTTATATATTAGGTGTACAAATCGATTCGTTTCATTAATGTTTGCGGATAAATTTCAACACATTTCAATCTTCAACATATTTCTCTATTTTATATTAATTTTGTCCCTCTGTCGAAAAGAATGGCAGCTTCAAGTCAATGAAGTCGTAATGCATTTTTGGACTTCTTCCATTGTTATAGCATTTTTTGCATGTCTTATGCATCAGTCTTTTCTCAAAGCTAAACAGATCATTTTCATGGCTTCGGCAGCATGTTTTAAAACTACGCAATGGCTAATTCGAGTGCTTTTCGAGCGTTATCGTGTTCATTACTGTTTCGTGAGGTTAAATCAATTGCTTAGTCAAGAAATATAGTGATTTTAAATTTTAAGGTTGACACCTCAAAATCTTAAACCAACAAGAAAATATTTTAATCAGAACAAAGTTATGGTTGATTCAATTTAAATACATAGAATTAAATTTATATATATATATATATATATATATATATATATATATATATACATAGGTGTGTTAGCATTAAGCTCCGCTGTTTGCTAATTTCCTTTTCATTCCACAAACCAAAAAAAATTATATTGGTCAAAAATATTTAATAAATCATCATTCACAAACATCCAAAAAGAATTATTTAATAAACATGTTTTACCAAAATTCATTGTTGTGGTCTATAAGGCGAAAAAATGATTGTCAAACTGAATTTTTGACTAGTGTCAGTCGGAGTACATTTTTATTTTATTAATTTAATTAGTTCAGGTCTTGCAGTATCGAGTTCTATTCGCCTATTAATTATTTTTCTCTTTACATAATGATACATTTTGCGCATAATGAGGTGCGTGATAATAATATTTATTTCACTCTTTAATTTATTATTAGGTTAGTAGGAAAATAATTCAGTTTTTGTTTTTCAGAATTCTAACCTTAACTTTTTTTTAATGAGAGTGTAATTTCATCATGCTCATATTAATATCATTTTAAAGTACATTTTAGGTCAATATTTTGGTAAAATAGACTTTTGTTTTGTTATTAATTTCGCTTCAAATTGTGTTCTCGAATTAAAGATGGAAAAATAGCAAATAAGAGTAACTTTTTGTACGAATTTAAAATGGGTAATAAAGAAGAAAAAAACTGTTCGTAAACTAAACGATGCTTTTGATTGCGGCCGTACTTTTTCAGTTTATAATTACCAACTGACGGCGTTAGTTGAATCAAATCCACGCAAAACAATTCGAAAGCTTGGACAAAAGATAGATGTTAGTCATCCAACAGTTCTAGACTACTTACAATAGCTAGGGAAATCAAAAAAGAGAAAACTTTTTATGAATTTGAAGGTCACAAATCGTAATTATTTTTTTTAACAATCTAATAGTTGATAATTATTTAATTTGTACTTGGATTTTAGTTTTAATGCAATTATTAATATTTTTATTTTACAAGCATTTATTTTATTATAAAAATGACTTTATATTAATATATTTGTATTGTGAATATTATTTTATTGTGTCATACGGTTATTCTGTTTCGTAGGTAATTTATGATAAAATAAAATACGCTCTCCGTGTTTTAATAATTCTTTATTTTTAGAATTTATTGAATAGCATGTTACCGATATGTTTGGAATTGTATGATTCTTTTTAAATTTTTGTAATTGGAGCACTCAAACAAAAATATGTTTAAAATTTTCTATTTTTTCCATGTTACAGTTTTTGTATCCTGTGTTGGTGTTAATTTCATATCCGATTCCCTTTTTATTAAAATGTTTCCAGTCATTTATTAATCAGTTGTGTTGCTGTTCTTTTAAATTTGATTCCTGAATTGATTAACTTTAGATAACACTTCACAATTTGTTTCAATATTTTTGTATATTTTCGACTAAGAAAATTTTTACGGTCTCTCGAGATTTTTTTTATTTTTTCTTTGTGTTTAATTCCTAAGTTTGATTAATTCTTTTTGGATTATAATATAAATTTATTAATCTCAATGTTCTCGTTGTTTGTGACGAATAGACTATCTTCAAATTGTTTTTTACGTGGATTAAAAAATATAAGAATTCTTTACTGGAATAGTTTTTAATATACCTTTGAGACTTCGTAATAAAGCATAGAATAATATTTAATTCGTATAAAGCATAGAATAATTTATTGGAACTGAAAAAATTTTTTTGTAAAATCGCCAGAGTAATTCCATTAATCGATTTGTAATTTGTAACTTTAAATCATTGTTTTTTCTTGTAAGTTTTCTATTTATAACTTCTGCTATCATCATTTTTTAAATCCTTTATATAATGTCGGGATTTTCAAGTCCCATTATCAAAAACTCAAACTAAATAATCAATGTTTTACAATTTTCCTTGTGTTTTAAAATAATAACGCGTACTTATTTAATTTAAACGGAATCGGTATAAAGTATCTCTGATATATTTAATGTATTAAACGGTAATTTGTACAAGATATTAAATTAATTAGATAAAAATATTTCAACTCATTTCAGTATATATTTAGGAGATGATTGTAATGTTATTTTGTTCGCTGATTTAAAGTAAATCCCCGAGTATCTGTTGTTGAAAAGTCTAATTAGAAAATAAATGTTTGGAATAAATAACAGTTGTGTTATTGTTTCAATGATTTATATATTTTTATTCATCATATTTAATGAATAAGAATATAATTATATTTTAATTCTCAAGCTGAAAAAAACTATTATATCTATATCAATGTATACGAGGGCAGAGACAAAATATTCTTGATGTAGATAGGAAGGAATGTAAATAAAAAATAAATACAGAAATAAATACAGAATTTACCACTTTTATATATGATTCTCTTTAAGTTTAATTAGCAATTCAATTTAATTAGCAATCCTATAACCTTATAAAAATAATCTTCCGTTTTCGTGTTAGATTGGTCAGTTACTGCTGTTTTCAGTTCATTGTCATCATTAAAATGCTGTTCACGTAAATTTTTTTTCAAATTACCAAAAAGGTAATAACTACTAGTGGCCATGTCTGGATTTTAGGATGGGTAATCAAATTCTTGGAAGCCACACTCCTGTATAGTGGTTCGAGAAACAATAGCGGTGTGAACTGGTGTATTGTTGCGCAACAAACGAACTCCTTTGGTTAATTTTCTATGTCGTTTTTCACGAATATTATCACATAATTTATGCAAGAATATTGTAAAATATTGGACATTAACAGTGCTTTTGTGCTCATTCAAATGTATTAACAAAATACCGTTGAAATCCTAAAAAAATGTGGCTAAGATGAATTTGGATGGGTTTATGAATGACTTTATTATGGATTGAGACATCTTTGTTATGGGTGGTTCACTAGCTCTTCTTCATTACATAGATTTTTTTTAGACAGAGTATCATATTAAATGATCATTGTTTCATTCTTGATACAATAGACTCGATTAGTTCATTAGAATCTGGATCATAGAACTCTTAAAATTAACGTGCTTAGGCTCTTAGACGCTGATGCTAAACGGATGAAAGAAATTTATGTATCCACCGTGCACACACCTTATTTGTACTTAAATGGTCATAGAGAATTCAAAAAACAGTTGTTTGTAAAAGATTGGACATTACTGATAATTCTTTAATTTTTAAACACCATCCACTAAATACCAGGTTCTCGACAAGTGCAATAGAATCGGGTGTAAGCATTTTCACAGAGCGATTAGGACAAGATTCATCTTCCGCTGACTCTTTTCTCATCTGAAATCTCTTAGCCCATTATTTTACCGTGGAGTATAAAGGAAAAGCTTCCCCGTATATATCATCAAATCGTTGTTCCTTTTGGTGTAACCGCTTCTTCTACCAGAAACTTTATTATCGTACGGTGTTCAATTTTGGTTACTTGTGATATTGTTAAGAACACGTTTTATTCTTATCGAAGTCACTGTCCAACTGATAAAGTTATAACATTGACATTTTTATCGAACATCACTAAGGCATGAATCCTGTATAGATTCGGTATTCATGCGCATGCCCAAACATGTTAGGCCAGGAATATTTAGCGCTATCCTCGTGTATATATATATATATGTATATATATATATATATATAATGAGAAAATCTAGAAACACCTACACGTATAACTTAATTATTTCGGAGTTCACGATAGAATATATGTCGACAAACAAATATTCATTTATAGGATATAGTGTGTTAGAACACAAAAATAAATTTATTCCTAATTGTCTGAAACTCTTTCTAAGGTCAAACAAAAAAATTAATAAATAAACTTTACTATCACAATATAGTTCTATTACTGTGGCTAAATTCACTTTAACGAATGAATTTAAGCATTTTGTATGATGTGAAGAATATTTAATTATGAAAAATCACTATCACTCCCGAAAGAAATTACTTTTCGATACAATTTCAACAGTATTCAGCTCATAATTGATAGAAGCAGAATATCATGCAACTATTTTCTCCTTCCATTTGTTAAATATTGAGCTATAGGCGCAGTTAGTATATTTTTTGATTAAACTTCGCAATTATTTAAAATTAATCCTAGTGAAACAAAACATTATTTTCAACAAACAATTTTAAATAAATGGTTGGGTTCCTTTCATTTTGAAAAATAAACTATTTATTTTTCGATTAACTAAATATGTATATACTCGTATAAGTGATTCAATTTAGGTTTCCACACGAAAGTATTAAAAAAAATTCAAAAATTAAAAAAAACATGTTATTCCCCATTTAGAATTTTAATTCAATTGTATTTTAGTATTGGATTGAACTAAAATGATAAATAAAAAGTAACATGACTTTTCTTATCCCCTGTGTCCTCTTTTAATACTTTCATGTGGAAGCCTAAATTGAATCATCCTATATATATATAGGTGATTCAATTTAGGCTTCCACATGAAAGTATTAAAAGGGGACACAGGGGTTAAAAAAGTCATGTTATTTTTTATTTAGTATTTTATTTCAATTCAATACTAACATACAATTGAACTAAAATACTAAGTGGAGGATAAAATATTTTTTTTACATTTTGCGATTTTTTTAATACTTTTGTGTGAAAGCCCAAGTTGAAGCACCATATATATATATATATATATATATATATATATATATGTATATATATATATATATGTATATTATACGTATGTATGACTGTAGAATCAAACATCTTTGAATAAGTGAATTTCTGTTTGCATCCTTTTTTAATTTTTCCATGTGAAAGCCTAAATTGAATCACTCTATACATATATATATATATATATATATATATATATATATATATATATATATATGTACATGTGTGTGTTTGTGGATATATTCACATACATAATTGAATACAATTGTCTCAGAACTGGCAAGCACCGACTGGAGAATTTAATTCGATCGTTTAATAAAAACCGGCCTGTACTCCTTGTGAAAAGTTTTGTACAGAAGTCGAGTCATCTAACAGAATCCAATGATCATTAATTAAAAATGTCAATACTCGTTTAGGTACGGTGAAATGTTTATCTTAATCAGTTGCTAGCGAAACCAAAGGTAAGAGAACGAGTCTAAGTTTGAAGGTGGGCGTTTTTCAATAACATTGGCGTGATTACTCGCCATTCATGTCTGTTGTTTATCTCGAGATCCGAAAGGAAAGGAAATAAAAGAAAACACTAACAAACAACGCGCACGCACACACACACAAGAGCATATTTGTACGTTCTACCTATGGCTATCGTTTTTTTCCTTCTAAAAACTACAAATATATTTTATCGTAGAGCTGGTTTTCTTTAGAATGGAATTCGTTTACTTATAAGAAATATATGCTGACATTTTTTTATCGGTGTAGAAATATTCCATGTTTTCGGAATTCCAACGAATAACAAGTCGGTTTACATGTGTTATTTTTTGGGGATATCGTACGAAATATCTATGTAATATTTTATTCAAATCTGTATACATTATAAACTAAATTGATTAATTTTAAAATTTCGGATACACTTGCTATGGTTTATATTAGATTAAATCAGAAGTCCTTTTAATTTTTCTGTACGAATTATTTAAATGTTTCTTATAAGAATTTTTCTCTGTTAACGCAAATGAAATCAATGGACGTATAAAAATGCTAATTACTAATTTTATTATTAAAACGTACGGACGAAAAGATAACTCTAATTGGTATGATAACTTCTATTCGTTATTCACATAACAGGAACGTAAATTTGCTTGAGAAAAAATTATAATTAAATATTTTTTCTGCGCTTCCGTTGATGAAACAGATAATTCTTCCGACGTTGAAATACAGAAACTTAAATACGAGATAAATTAAATATCATTTTTTATAAGATACACACACATATAAATACATATACATGTGTATAATATATATATATATATATATATATGTACATATTTATATATATATATATATAAATATATATAAATATGTACGTACGTATATATATATATATATATATATATATATATATATATATATACATATGTACACGAGGGTTGTTTCATACGTATAGTCAAAAAGCAAGTTAAACACCTTTTTTTTGTAAAAATCCTTCTTTTGTGGTTCCTTGGGAATCCCAAAAAAATTGTCCATCGCCTTCTCAGCCGACAAAACTGTTTTTGCCTTCTTCGATGCACTTTCATCAGTCGTTGTTCACTGGTTCGACTACTGCTTCAACTCAGGTGTGTAGTGGAGGATCCATGTTTCATTCACGATGATGAATCGAAGCAAAGAGGCTTGCAGATTGCGATTAAAGATGTAGATGAAGCACGATTTGGACCTTCAGAGCGCGCTTCATCTTCAGTGCATGTTCGGTCACGTTTAAACTCATTTATCTAGAAACAGATAGTCTTCAACAAATATATTTTCTGCGCTTCCGTTGATGAAAAAGATAATTCTTTCGACATTGAAATACAGAAACCGAAATATGAGAAATTAAATATCATTTTTTAGAAAATACATACACATATAAATACATACACATACATACATACATACATATATATATATATATATATATATACACATATGTACAAGAGGGTTATTTCACAAGTATAGAGCAAAAAGCAAGTTAAATACTTTTTTTGGTAAAAATCGATTTTGTTTCACAACATAGTCTACAATTGAGGGCTATACACTTGGTCCAGCGAGTCTGCAAAATATGCATTGACAACGGCGACGATACCCTCATTCGACGGGAGTTTCTCCCCACCGAGGCAAATTTTCCTAGTTTGGGAAGAGGAAAAATTCGTATGGAGCCAAGTCCGGAGAATAAGATGGATGAGAAATCAATTAGAAGCCTAATTCGTGCAATTTTTCCATTGCGGCGGTTGATTTATGGGACGGCGCGTTATCCTGGTTAAAGAGCATTTGCTTGTGTGCTAATTTTCGACGTTTTTATTTCAGCTCTTTTTTCAAATGGTCCGATAATGTTGCATAATAGGCTCCTGTTACCGTTTAGTAGTCGATCAGGATGATTCCTTGGGAATCCTAAAAAATAGTGGTCATTAACTTTCCAACTAACAAAATGGACTTTGCCTACTTCGGCGCAATTTCACCAGTCGTTGTCCACTGCTTGACCGCTGTTTCGACTCAGGAGTGTAGTGGTGGATTCAAGTTTCATCTACAGTGACGAGTCGATACAAAAAGTCTGCTCTATTTTTCCATTTTTGCGGCAACTGCTACAATGTTTGCTTTAAACATATGTAGAACGTGAACAACGAGTCATTTCTAACTGAAATTTCACCTGTACTAGTTTGAAAAGTGGCACGTGGTAGCTGTGACGTTACCAAATGAATGGTTCCGTCATATCATAGAAATTTACCAATTTATCAAATGGCCCACTTATATATATATATATATATATATATATATATATATATATATATATATATACATCAGTTCAACGTGTCAAAAAAGTCTTTATAAAATTATAGACTACAGTTTCGGTTCTATGAATACATGTTATTTAAAGAATTATCTAAATATTTTTCTTTTAAAAACGAATAATTTTCCTTGTCCATCATATAAAAAAAATTGATAGAAAATATACAATAAAATGATTAGTGATCACTTTCGAATTTTGCGTATGCACATTTGTATGGTGATTCCATCATCTTTAAAGTCAATAGTTATAGAAAAATAGATTTTTTTCAATATGCAAATATATTTATTATAAATTCAGTTAACAATCTTTCATTCAATCAGCTGAATAGTTTTTTTTTCTTTTCAATTTCTATTACATTGTTAATGTAATAGAGATTTTACTGTGGAATTCTAAAAAAACTTCAAATGAACAGAGCTGAGCGTTTCACAAATTAATTATCTTTTCATCTAACAAATCACAAAGATTTTTAAGGTCTTAAATGTTCAATAAACCATCATGGCTCATTTTTAATTGTTTTTTATGCAAAATTCGCTGACGATCCCTTCATTTTTAAGGCGATAAAATATAGAAAAATATCCAAAAAAATTTTTCTGCGTCTTATCGGTCTTAGAATAAAATAAAAATCATCGAAATGAGCACAAGAAACAATCAAAAACATTATTAATAAGTATTAAACATTTTTGATCAGAAAACTTTTTTATGGACTGTGGGTTAAGGGAAAATTTCAGTTATGAAAATTTGATTTTATCATAAATAGTGCGGTAATTTTAAATGTACAGAAACTGGTTTGTTAGTGAATCAGTAAAATAACTTTCTTCGTTCTGTACAAAAATTTTCTAATTTTTTAAAAATTTCAAATCCATTTCTCCAAATACAAAATTATTTAGGATTCGTTATGTGAAGAAATTTATATTCAACCCAAATAATTTAGTAAAGTTTGTCATAAGATAGAACAAAATGTTAAAAATAATTATTAGTACAACAGGGGAGTAATAAGACTGAAACCTTATTTTCTAATTAAATTTCTATAATTTTTGTGTATTACCTTGTTATACAGTACTTAGTGTTCCCGAAATCAATGCTTAATTCATTTTTACAAATGATTTTTTTTACTTATTGTACAAATACAAAAAAATGTTCTGATCAAAAATATTGAATAAATGATTATCATTTTTGATTATTTCTCATGATAATTGAGCCTGTTTGTCTTAATTTACTACGTTTTTCATATGTATTACTTTAAAATGGCCTTTAAGACTATTTAAAAGCAGTTCTATTCAAACTTTGTTAATTGATTGGCTTAGTTCTAATATTTCATAATGAATAATTAAATTTATATCTCACCAAACACACATTAAATTCTCTTAAAAATGAACTACCAGCTAAGGATACGCTTTAATTGTTTCTCCTCTGACTTTTAACTACTGTGTCTTTAAATTTTATGATTAAAAATCCATTTATGATCTTTAGTTAATCTAGTTAATCACTTGAGGCACATTTTTTATGTTTTCGATTTTTTTTTTAAATAGAACGCATTGAAATATATGTAGGTGTTTAAATAATAATCAATTATTGATTTTGTTGATCAGAATGTTTTTTGTGGTTTGAAGTTTGTTGGAATGGAAAAAGAACTAATTTGTCAAAGTTAATTTAGATACAGTTCTAGAATTATATACAAACCACACAGTTTTTTTGTGGCCAGATATAAAAAATGCAATTATAATTATAAACTGATTATATTTGAGAGCTCTTATCAAAAAAACATATATTATATAAGAAAAGTACACGTTTTCAATAAAAACAACTAAACCTCAATCTGAAAAACAACACATGTATAAATCACACGCTGCCATTTCTAATGGAAACAAATGTTCTTTTTTTCTCTCCACACGTCTTTAACATTTACATTTACCGTCTATTCACTGTCGTTGAAATGAACATGTTCTATGCTCATATCTTTTATGATCTGTCATTGATATCCGAGCTTTCAGTGTACGTTTGTACGTTTGTGCGCGTAGACTTTGTTTCCGTCGTAGAATTTTTCAAACTCCGTTAAGCTAAATAGATTACTGACCGTAACTTCATTCCGCTACCTAGCGAACAGACAGAGATGTTCACTTTGTGCAGCTAATACAGACGTGATAAACAAGACTACATGCTTTGAGAATAAGCAAGACCATAGACGATATTCTTTTTAGACTTGTTTTCGTTTTATTCCGGTCATACTTTCGAATATTTATTTATTATCTCATATAAGTTAATCCAAATGCTTTGCATACATTTTTCAAATGAAATATAATATCTATCTGTGTGTCTATGGGACCCGTACACCTTAAAAAAGACATCTAAACGGCTAAATTTGTTCATAAATACTTGCAATAATATACGAGGGTTGGTAATATAATTCTCGGATTGACGCTTCAGCACTGAAATTAAACCAAAAACAAAGCAGCTTATAATAGCTCATAGTTTTATCAATAGAAAGGGTGGTCACTCGAAGATTGAACAGCTGTTAATTTCTGCTTAGGAAGCTAGTACGCAAATTGTGATTCTGTCAGTCCTCATATGAGTAGATCAACGAGTGAATATTAATTTTTTCTATAAATTAAGGAAAAGTGCAACAGAAACTTATGAGGTGTTAAAATCTGTGTACGGTAATACACCTTCAGTTGTACTAGTGTGTTTGAATGATTTGAAAGTTTCAAAGATGGACGATGAGGATGTTCAAGATGACGGTAGAACCGGTTGTCCATCGATCTCTTGAAACGCATATTCGACCGCAAATCTTCGTGAAATTGTTGTAAAAGATCACCGAATGATCCTCTGAATGATGGATGAAGAGTTGAACATCAATAAAGAGACAATTAGATAAATTTTACATGAAGATTTTACAAAGAACAACACTTGTCCAAAGTTAGTCATTTACAGTCTTACAGATGAGCAAGAACAAAGAAGAGTTGCATCGTGAGTGACTTAGTTCAGACTTGCAAATTTTCTCAACTGAATTATCACTACTGATGAGTCATGGTGTGTTTCAGTACGATACTGAGACGAAACACCAGAGTATTTAGTGGATTGGAAAATCTTCACTAAAACTCAAAAGTTTTGTTTACAAAAATCCAGAATAAAAATAATGTTGATTACCTTTTTCGATAAACAGAATGTGATACATAAAAAAATGTACCTGAAGGATAAACATAAACAATTAATAGAGCATTTTATGTTGAAGTGATGAAGAGATTATTATAACGTATTTCTCGAGTGTGACCGTAATTTCGAGAACAAGGTAGTTTGTTCTTGTTTCATGAAAATGCACCTGCCCATTCTGAATTGATTGTAAAGTCATTTTTCATAAAACACAACAGTATTGAGATCAATCATCCACCCTCTTCACCAGACTTAGTATCAGAAGACTTTTGTCTCTTTCCTAAAGTGAAAAATGTTCTCGAAGAGAAACGATATCAGGACTTAGAAGATATTAAAAAAAGAAACCGCTGATTTAAAAGCAGTTTCTTTCAAAGTAATCTCTCCATTTACTTTAATGAGTGTATTAAAATAAATGAAGATTACTTAGAATAATGGTTATTATTTCATACCAATGCACCTAGTCATTTTAGACTGTTTCTGAAGTTATTTCTCATAAAACAAGACGCTGTTGAGATCAATCATCCACCATATTCACTTGATACCAACATACATTTTTGTTTTACCTAAAATGAAAACTGTTTCCAAAAAAAACGATGTTGGGACGTAGAAGATATTAAGAAATGTAACGGCCGGATTGAAATCAGTTTCTATGGTCGTTTTTGTCAGCTGTTTTCAAGAACTTTTAGAACGTTTCAATAAGTGTATAAAAACAAATGGCGATTGTTTGAAAAAGTAACATTTTTTGTGTTATTTAAATTGTGTTTCATTTCATTGTACCAGTTCGGGAATTAAATTGATAAATCTTGTAAAAATGAACATTAATAGCTTTATTTTCTTTTCAAAATGAGCCTCATCACGATTTCCGGCAACTTCTTGCAATAGTGAGAACTAAGAATATTTCAAAAATATGATACTTTTTAGACTTGATTTTCATTCTTGTTTATTTTTAATTATTTAATAAACACAAATAAATTCATATTACATTATTTTAGTTATCTTAAATTTGTTTATGAAAATACTACAAAAAAATATACTTATTTGTGTTTATATATATAAAAAATAAATCTATCGTAAAATTTCCATAAAAAAAAATATTTTTGTGTTGACCACCTCCTCGCAACGTCATTCCACTTGCTTCACTCAACCAGTAGCACGTAAAGCATTTCCATTCCCGATCATCAATGACTGGTTGATGGATATCGCGTGGTCTCTGTTCTGATTGGTTCATATCAGTCACATATATGTAGCTCTCTCACGGTGTACAACGAAAGAGGGTATATAATTTCAGTGTAAAACTGATAAGAAATTTATTTAAAATATTGTATGCACTGAAGCTTTACAGTAAAAAAATTATTACACATTTTAACATTGTATTTAGTTTTTAATTTTTATAAATTTTTCCAATAAATATATATTTTACGCCAATTATTTTTGCGTACAATTTGTTAATTTGTTATCGGAGAATGAGCATCAGCGAGCGGGGGGGGGGAAGAACACTTTTTCCCCCGGGGAGTGGAGTCAAGCGAGCGTAGCTAGTATGGAGCAGACTCGCCAAGTATATTAAAAAAATAAGAGCCCGCAGATTTTTTTTTAAAATAAAGTACACTGTTAGTTTTCAAAGAAAGTAAATCTAAAAATGGAACCAATGATTGTATCAGTAATTCTACTATTCATATGAAGCTGTAAACAAATTTATATAAGTTTATCCTTACTTGTTATCATTGAAATCAAAAAGAAAATGTCGAAACATGAAAAATAAGGTGTTTAATTATATAATTTTGACAAGGAAGAGGCTCAATAGCGATTACAAAACATTATTACGTTTAACAGCCATATGAAATATTTTTGGTAGGAATGCTGTAGGCTGGAATATAATTTTGGTACTTGTCTAACAGCACAGCTGCCATTTAGAGTGATAAGGGTGAATAATAATTATTTTATTTACTCTTCACTCATAGCATAATATAATATAAAATACATCTATTTTTAATAACGAATATAAAATATCCATCTCGCACTGTTTCATTCACAGTCAAGATACATAAAAATTTTTATAATAGAACAAATACACAGTTAGAAAAAATGTATCGAAAATTCTGTTCGCACTTACAACGAAGGTAGAAACCTTCGACGCATATAAAATTTTCCATTTCACGCTCCAGTTGTCTTTGTTCTAGTAATGATATTACACACACTACAATGGCATGAGTGAGATACTTCCTTGCGTATATCAAACATCTCGAGCCGATGTGCAAATAAATCATAAGCTCTCATTTTGAAAAAGAACGAAACAATTCAATACAATTCTAACATTGTGGCCAAATTCACTTCACAAATGAATTGTTTTTTTTCCTTTCTTTACCTCACAAACTATAGAAAAATTCTAGTCAAAAATTTTAAATAAATTACTACTCTTGATTTTTGATTGTTACTTATTACCATTTCGATGGTGATGTTAAACCCGCAGAGCATCAAGGCATAGAAAATTTTGGTCATATTTTTCTGTACTTTGACGGTATGACTGTGGCATGGCTATCAGAATGCATATTAGCATCAATCAATAATAATTTATTGAATATTTTTGATCAAAAGAAGATTTTTACGGGCTGTGCGATGAAAAAGAATTCATTTGAGAAAGACGATTTTATATTTATTACCATTAAGTACTTATCATATTTTTCTATATATTAACGCTGATAATTCTATTAAGTTGGTGCAAAAATAATTCAGGTTTTTATGATTTTGAGTTTGGCGCCCATTTTTCTAGTTACCGTTATCTTTTGTTATGGTCATATAATACATCATTATAAAAAATGAAATTAACACTACTGATTTCAGCTTATGTCTGTTTCATTCTTTAGTATTGTTGGATACAATATTATATATATATATATATATATTAATATATATTATATAACCTCTTAAATTAGTCATAGCAAAAAGCAAATTCGTAAAAAAAAATTTCTGCATCGTCTGTGTTGAATGATTTCCATATGGGTGGTAGAGATGAACAGCTGACTACTAAAAACTTCTTTATCATTGTGAAAACATGATATAGAGGCTAAATTTTGTTAAAATTCTTAGAAATCTTGTAATATGTGTTATGGAGATGCAAATGTTTGACGAAGGGAGACAATTTCATTCTTACTAACGTGTCTGTACGAATTATATATTTTTTTCTTATCAAAAATGTTTAATAATTACTAACTATTATGAAGATAAACGATTGCTCATTTTTAATTAAGTAATAATTAAAAAATAAATAAAAATTAGTAACTATTGATCAATATCAAATGATTATTTATCATTTTATATTTAAATTATATAAATTTGGATGCTGATGACCTCTCAAATCATTAAGGTACAGAAAATTTTAATGTTTCCAAAAATTCAAAAATTTTTATTTCTATGATCGACGTCTCTTAGAACACTAAATATTCATTTTTAGCTCTATGTCCATGATGGAACTACCATCAACTGCATATAAGCATAAATCCAAAATAATATATTACATTATCTAGTATTTTGATCGGAAAATATTTCTGTAATTTGTGGCTTGTGTTGACTTGTATTATTTTGGTTAAAATATTTAACAATTTTTAAAGGTGTTATGTATTGTATTCTAAATATTATTTTCTACATTCATAATCATCTAAAACAGAATTATATATATTTTTTCTTTATTTTATTAAATGTGTCAAAAAGTAAAGAATTCAAGGCAATATAGAATCATGTTTTGTTTCCAAAAATAAACGTTTATGTCAATTCTTATATTTCACACCTATATTGCTCAAGTTGATGGCTGTGTATTTATTAGGTTTGTCTTTCCATTAATATTAAAAATAATT
Organism: Acanthacorydalis orientalis; assembly: GCA_034766995.1. NCBI lineage: Eukaryota > Metazoa > Arthropoda > Insecta > Megaloptera > Corydalidae > Acanthacorydalis > Acanthacorydalis orientalis. The sequence continues at coordinate 14,069,342 of CM068315.1, read as the reverse complement.
TGTCAAGGTGTTGTCGTTCTCTTCCGGGCGAAAATCTTTCTGTGGAAACCTAATATGTGGGTAGACTATGTGCACATACAAACACGTATATATATATATATATATATATATATATTTGTATATATATATATATATGTGTGTGTGTCTGTGTGTTAGAAAGAGAGATAAAGAATTGGAATATATAATGTATATATGTTTTGAAAATTGTATAAAAGTTATTTTATTGATTTTCAAGAAAATAATTATTTTCAAGTGAAAAAAATGAATTATTTATGCAAAGAAATTTATTTATCAAGATTATGGCAAGTTATGAGTTTTTTTTTAATAAACTACGGTGCCCACCGCCTGCTCGCTACACTCACCAACCCACGGGGGAGCTTCGCGTTTTGATCGCTAACGATCACTTCCCCCCCTAATAAAACACCGAAAATAAAAAAGTATACATACAAATGTCCTTATTAGTTGTCAAGTAATTTGGTGACTAAACTTCCATATTTAAAAATTATCATTATTTTGAACATTAAGCGATTGTGTTGATCAAGTAGTTAATTTATAATTAAACACTTGGTTTATTTATGTAAATAATTCGATTTTATAAGATTACTATGGAGCTCCATCTCCTTCTCGCTGTGCTCGCTAATCTCTGAGAGGGCTGCGCCCTTCACTTGTGAACACCCGCTTCACTCCTAACAAAGAACAGAAATTAATACATAATACGCATAAAATGTAAATTACAATTTTTTATTTGAAAAGTTTTTGAATTAATTAGAGTGAAGATCATTCGTTCACACGATTTATAGGAACCATCCATAATACAGACGACGTGACTTATATCAATCAATCAATCCATAGATCATGAGGCTGATATCAACCAATCAGAGAACGAATAAAATTCACGGGAACGGCATCACTATTTCATTTTTAGAATATAGGAAGATGTAAAATTATATATATTTTTTTAAAAAAGTTGACATTGAACGTTAATTTTCGGTACGTAAACATATTAAATATTTTTAGTCAATAATTTTTTCTTTAACAACAGTCTCCATTTTATCAACTATAAAGTTGGTTCTGCAAGAAATAAATTTTTCAATGACTTCTAGAAAGTCTTGAATAAATGTTAAATTTGTAAGTTTTTAACATTCACTCTGTCAGAGAATTTTTCAAAATACAGTTTTAACACTTTGGCTAAATGCAGTTTTATGTATATGTATGTGTATATATTTATATATATATATATATATATATATATATCCACTTAAAAAACCACACATTTTTTCTGATCAAAAATGTTCGGTTAATCATTATTTATTATTTTTTATTAGAAAGTCTTGAATAAATGCTAAATTTGTAAGTTTTTAACATTCTCTCCGACAGACAATTTTTCACAATACAGTTTTAACACTGACTAAATTCTGTTTTATATACATATATATATATATATATATATAACAGAATATACATATATATATATATATATATATATATATATATATATGTATATATATATATATATATATATATTCGCTTTACAAACCACAATTTTTTTTCTATTCAAAAATGTTCGGTGAATTATTATTTATAATTTTTTTATTGTCGATGATGCAGATTTTTATGAAGATTCCATCAAATTCAGAGTGCCAATTTTGTAGTTTTGGGGATGATGAAATCTCCATCGATATATGTATAAAATTATCAAAAATAATCAATAATTATTTCTAGAATATTTTTTATGGGTTGTATGTCGAAAAAAAGAATTCATTTGTGAAAAGGATTTTTTCATTTGCTGACTAGGTATTTGTCATATTTTTTTTATAGAGTGGGTTTGATAAATACACAAGATTTCGTACAGACATGTTTGATATATTAGAGACATCAGAGGGAAAAAAACACCTCCAGCGTGGATTTAGATTGACAATTCGCGTTCTTAAGACGCATTATCTAAGCGTCGCCGTGCCCTCCGTGTTCTGAGAGACGTGAAGACCTCTTGCACACATGACGTAATACTCAAAAATGCCCCTGCGGCCGCGCTTATCTCTTCGGCTGTCACCCTGAATGTCATAAGTTAGGTGAACGCACGTCGCTGGAGGAAACAACTAGCGACACGTTCGGCCTCAGAGACAACCACCGTCGTGCCTGGTGCAACGCGCGGACGCCGGGCGTCGCGGCGCCTCATCCGTCATTCAGTCTGGTTTGTATCGCGTCGCAGACCGGTCAAACGTAACCACCGCGGCTGGTGGCAATCAGGCGTGACGTGTTTTCTTGTCGTTTTTGTCCCCACCTTCGGAGCGCGAGTGTGGTCGTACCGATCAGTTTCGAACACGGGATCGTACAAGAGATTTGGACTTTGCTCGGTGGCGAGAGTTTTATTATTATTTTTTTTTTTGAAAGTGCTTTGAAAAAATCTGTGCTTCTGTGCTTGTTCGATACGTGAAGTATTTTGTTCACTTGCGGAGGGCTCTTGGTTCGTTGGTGTTTATCTCAATGACAGTATAACGGTACATATTTCATTCTGTTATAAACATATAATTTTAAGTTTTATCCAGTTGTTTTCAAACTACGAAATTCATCCCCGATAAAAAAACGACTTTTAGATTTATTTAAAGTCGTTCTCTAGTCTATTTTCGAAATTCAGTTTGGATTTTAAAATCTTCGAAGCAAAATCAACTTTAGAATTTATTTTATTTTTTTTGTACATACAATTGCAATAATTGTAATAAATAAATGGTGAAAATTAATTTTAAATCATTGAACCAAAATCAGCTTTAAAATGAATTCTCTTTTTTTTTGTAGGTACCATTTAAATGTATAATAGTTTTTTTCAAACTACTTTTGTGACATTTTTTTATTTTACAGGAACTAAAACAAAGTTTTTCTCAATACCAATTTAATACAAAAATTTTAATGAAATTTAAAAAAATGTGGGTCATAGAAATTTTTCAAGCTAAATTTTTCAAGCTATTATCCTCGAAAAAAGTAATGTCAATGATTGCCAAATTTGTTTAAAATATATTTTTTAAAAACGCGACTATTTCTCTTCGTGATATCAGTATAGATTTTATAAAGGTATTAGCTGTAAATACCAAAGAGTTGTTCGAAGTTTCTAAGCAAATTAAATTTAATAGTTTGTATTTAAATATAATTCATATATTTTTCAATATATAAATTATTGATTGTTTTAATAAATATGTAAAAGCAACATTTTACTTTAGATTTACACTAATATTGCGAATAAAAATTAGTATTTGAATCGAAAAGATTATATTATGGTTGAAAAAAATTGTTAACTTTAGATATGTAAACACAATGAGTAAATTTATTTTCTCAAGTTTACTAATTTGTAGAGTTGTTCTTCCTTCTCCCTAAAAATATCCTGTTAGTAAAACTCAACATTATTTTCTGTTTATGTTTACTTAATTATTTATAATTGTCTTGTATTAAACTAAGCAGGTTCTTAATTTATATTGAAATTTTAAGATCAATATGGAAGTCAACTTATTTTAAAAGAAGAAAATGCAATTTTATTTCTTACCTTCGCCATATGTTGATAAATTAACAGTTTCTCATCCTTATGAGCTAAATGTTAATACAATTGTTGACTTTTATAATTTAAAATTTTTTTCATTTTTTTTCCTGTAAATATTATTATACATTATTTAAGTAGATTGGGTATTAAATACTGACTTAACTTTTGTTTAGTTCTTTGCACATTTTTTGATATTGATCTAAGCAGATTCTGAATTTATTTAAAAATTCTAAGTTAAATTTAAAAGTATCAACTTATTTTTAAAAAAAATTAAAATTATATTTTATTCTATATCTCTTCATGTTTATAAAAGAACAAATTATAATCTTGTTTTTTAATTTTCATAATCAGTATTTTTCAATTTTTTTCTTATAGATTTTCTTGAATATTATTTTAGTAAAATTATTTTTTTTTTATATTTTATTTATTTTTTTTTTACATTTTCTGGTATTGAGCTAAGCAGTTTGAAAATTAATTATGGAATTTTAAGTTAAATAAAAAAATCAACTCATTAAGTAATGATTTTTTATTTCTTGTCTTCCTTCTTTGTTAATAAAAGAATAATTTTTCCTCCTTCTCAGCTAAAGCGTAATAAATTTTCAATTTCCAAAGCTTCAATTTTTTTCAATTATTTTCTACATTGTTGAACATTAAGCTAGTAAACTTTATCCGTTTTTTTCTAATTTTTTACTTATTTCTACACACATTTCTTGATATTAAGTTAAACAGTTTCTCAATAAATTTTTAAAACTTAAACTAAAAGTAATTTAGGTAAATATTTAAGAAAAAAAATATAAAAATAACATTCAGTTCTATGTCTCTTCTGCATATAGTATTGAGAATAGAATTTTAGTAAAATGTCTTTTTAAGTCTGTACTTCTATTTTCATTTCTTAACCAATGATCGAATATTTCTATATATTCTTAACTATGCGGCAGTCATTTTCCAGGTATGGAAATATAATTTATTGACGGTGTTCTATGATTACTTGTCAAACTAGTACGTGCATATAAGCAGTCTTGTCTGATAAATATTTATCCTAATTTATTCGCTGTTATGGGATGTTGGACCTGACTGTTAAGTGCCTGTAGTTTATTCAGTATTAGTTGATAAGTTGTGTACTGGTATCTATTTTTAGTTTGACCCGGATATAAAAATCAATTAGGTTTAGTTTAATATTAAACTTTTATTAAATGAGGATGTGTTTTTCTCTACAATACAAAAGATATAATTTTTTTTAAAAAATAAAATTGTATCATCCAAAAAAATATAGATTTATATACACATTTTATTTAGTTTTCCGAATTTCTAATATACTTTCCGATTTATTTTAAGTGAATCAACTCAAGTGTTATACAAAAAAGAATCTTTTCGTTTCATATATTTCGATTTTTTATTTAAAATATGTAGAAATAATTTTGAAAAAACATGAGAACCACTTCTAGGAGAATGACATCATTATTATTTTTTCAGACGATTTTTTATTCACATATCTTAACAAGCTGTTTGCAATATTCTCTCCAGTGTACATAAATTGCTATTATACAATGGCCATTCATGAATAATTCAATATGAATTATAGTATTAGGTATCCTTGTGTGTAATTGGCATAGTAAATGAAAGCTCGCCGTAAAGTGTCTTGTTATAAGGGTTAAATATATGTTATTAATATCTATAAGGTTTTACTACTACGAAAAACAAATATGTTGTTGGTCCTATTTTAAAATTGTTATCATTTATTTTGATTCTAATTTATGGTAATAATTTATTCTCATTATCCATTCTAAGAAATTCTAGTGATTAAGTGACTTTTCAATTTAAAATGGAGGTTAGTGTAATATATTAGTAGTTTTTTTATTAAATAATTTAGTATATTTTTGCAGAAATTATTAATTTACTATGCCTCAAATTTAAAGGGTGTGTGCAGGAATATATTTTGCATAATATGTAATGGAAACTAGATCGATGTGATCCCGTTGATGCGTTGTCCTGATGAGTTTATTCCTTTTAGATTATCAGAGTTTCTAATAGAAAACTAGTTTTAACACGTGCTCCATTTTCAGATAGATTTTGGAGACTCTTATAGCCACTTTGAGATGTTACACGTGTTTTAGAAAATCTTTGATTTCAAAGTCTGTAAAATTTACTTGAAGATGCTAGACGTATCGAAAATAGCAACCTTAACGATGCAAAAAGATAAACATAATCAGTACAACGTCTAACATATATTTTTGTCAAAGAAATGTTTTTTGTAATTTGTAGCACAAGTTGATGTTTTAGCTAGTTTTTTAAACATAAACAGATTTAGTAAATATAATATAATTTTTGAAATTGTAACTAAATTCATTTTTATAAACTAGTTATCTATGCTCTCAAAAGCTGCTAATAAAAGCATTTAATCAACACTTTTTTCCTAGTTTGTGAACGAGTTAACATATTTAAACAAGTTTTAGTTAGGATTTTATATATTTATTTGAGAAATAGAATGTTATATGTTTTCCAATGATTTCTTAATGATACAGTTATTAATTTTTCATAAAAAAGGTAGTTATGTTTTATATTTTTATAGCTGAACTGATACGACGTCACGTTCTCGTCCTTAGAGTTATCCAATTCAGTGACCTTGACTGTTGAACCAAAACTCTAAAACCATTACGAATCTCATTCAAATAAAGCTCAAGTCTTATGTCTCTGTGCAAACATTAAGCTTGCGTAATCATTAAAATCCGTTGTGTAGCAGTACAGATATTTTATGTTTTTATAAATGATCTACAAAAGACAGATTTAAACTTTTTATATGTATTTATCTTTTAGCTTAAAGCGAATAAAAAAAAGTTATAGAAAACAACGAATAGTCGTGTTTCTTTCAAATAAACTATAGTCATTGTACATTGACACAAAATAGTCGAGTAAGTTTCCGTCGGCACTTTAGAGCGGTTTAAACAAACCTCAGCTTCTCTAGCTCAACTTCATGAATTATGAAAAACATTTTAATAAAATTATTTCTAAAACGCTAATCATGAACTTTTATGTTCAGAAGTTATACTGAGATGGAACGTTATGGTTTAGCCAGGATGTGAAATAAAATATTTCCATTTTTAAATACCTAATAAATAAAAACAGATACTTTTCATTGTTTTCTATTATTAACCACACTTTAATTAGGTTCCAAAAGCTTAGTGACGATTTATTTCGGAAACTATGTGTTAGAAAAGTCCATATTATCTTGTTTATTTTCATTCAATTTAATTACTTATCACATTGTTTTGCATTGATTTAACCAGGTTCTTAATTTGTTTTAAACTTTTGAGCTAAATATGACAGTCGATTTTTTCAAAAATGAAAAAGAAATATTATTTATTATCAACTTTGCATGTTAATAAAATAATATTTTTCATATTTATTAGTTAAAAGTTGATTTTTTCTATTGAAAAATATTTTTTGTTATTGTCAAGGATTCTTTTCATTATAAAATACGGGATGAATTAAAGGTATGTTCACAATTATTTTTTATAGTTCCTATATGAAATAAAAAACAGTAGATTTTTTATGTCACTATTTTATTTAAGATTGGGAATTGTATACAGAAAATAATGGTGACCACTATTTGTGGTACAAATATGTGATTTTTTAATGAAATTTTTCATTACACTTTGGTATATTTACCGGGTTATCTCGTCGATTTTGAAACGAGTATTCTCATTTAAGCTTTCAATCATCTCTGGATTGTTTGCTTAAAGCTCTTTTGGTATCCCTAGAAAAAATCTTTTATTAAATCCGATGATCTTGATTTTCAATTAATGACGCTAAATCTCGAAAGGAATTAATCTGGAAACATGGCATTCAAAATTTACACCGTAGCATGCTCTGTGAGTGTCGTAGTGGTTATTTTACTTTGTCGACGAAACCACTAAGCTGAAAGTGAGCCCCGTCTGTCATGATGTTTTTCTTTCAAAAGTCTGGGCTGTTCTTATCGAGTTTCAACAAGAAATTACTGTATTATCGGCGGCGTTAATAGTTTCTGGATTGAAGATTTGCTTCAAGTGAATCTTATATGGAAAAAAATATAAGTTTTTCTTTAAAATAATTCATACATCGTGAGTCTAATCCTCGTACATGATCTCTGATAGATGATCAGTATTTCAGCCACACTTGGACGTGTATCTTCAATAATCTTCATTGAGTGTGATGTGAACACACCGAAATTTTGGTTTATCAGCCATTTAATCATCGTTGTCTAATATCTTCATAGATTAGAATATTATGGATTTTGAAACATTATTACGACCGAAATTTTCTCATAGTATTCTTAGTGTATCGACATTGAAGATTGACATTCATAAAATGTTTTTACAATAAGTGCGCGTTGTTTAATCTAACAGCGTTTTGTAATGAATTTTCAACGTACTCTCTCTACAAATATCAAATTCCAGCAGACCCAAATTGACCAAATCATAATGGCGACCAGTCAAAGTTGTAAACCTTTTTTTCACTCTGTATTTGACTCGTTCTTTAAATCTTGGAAATGAGTTGCAATACAGTAAGAATAAAATTGAACCTGACACTGATTAATTATTTGTTAAGAATTACCTAATTTTTAAAATGGTTTCGCTAATGCTTTAAAATGATAATTTCCTTGAAATTAAATATTTATGTTAAATTTTTATGTATACATGTCTATGGATTATTTAACATTCTTGATTTAGTGAACAAAAATTGTACGAGTTCCGTGAAACTTGTGTTTAATTTTTTATACATTAAGAAAATAAACAAATCAGTAAAATATTTGCGAATTGTCGATTTTTGTATATTCGAAATTCTTCGCAGGTTTATTTCTTTTTCTAAATGTAGGTAGGTTATATGATCCATATGTCGGTATCTGGTCAGTGTATTGAGACAGAATTATATTTTATAATTTTTTGGATGTGTACAGCTTAAAGTACAATCTAGGTTTATTTTTTTAAGTACTATTTTCATTCGAATAGTTACAAGACAGATTAAATAATTTCACAATTGAATTATTTTTGCACACTACTATTCACAAAACATTTTTCTGATCAAAAATTTTAAATAAATAATCATTTTTGATTGTCGTTTACGAGAATTTCGATAACGAGTAATTATCCTTAGAGAGTTAAGGAACTGAAAGATCTTAACAGAAATTTTGACGAAAAACGTCTTACACCGCGGGTTTAATGCGGGTGGAAACTGTGCGAAAGTCAATGTTACGATTTTGTGTATATTAAACAAATCTTAATAACTTCGAAACTATAACGCATATCCAAATAAGAATACATAGTTTAATAGAGTAAATATGTAAGAATGTTACGCAATGTTAACCTTTAACGCGTGACGTCACAAGCCGCTACAACATTGTCGCCAAATTGTAGTGGAATATTATCGGGTCGCTGCGCGGAAAAAATAATGTAGTTCAAGAGTACATACATGTAGGATGTTGTGTGATGTATCGTTTGGTAGAGTAGGAAAATTTATGTAAAATAAAATACTAACAGTGACAATAGTGAAAGCAATTGAAAAGATATACACTGATAAAATGTTGAACCTGGACTAATTTTCTCTAAAATTTTAAAAATGTCCAAATATCTTCAAGACAAGAAGGTAAATAAGTATCGTAAACGTTTACAAAGTGAAAGATGACTAAATGAGAAATCCAAAAAGGTTCTTATGATAGCAGGAGAACGAATAAAGAAGATAAGGCAGCGTCGACAATTTGAGGAGAACAACAGTCACGCGAACAACAAACGCCTGATGCAAGTTCACGGGGAATAAATGTCGACAGTGAGATGGAACCGATGGAATTTGACGAAACAGAAGCAGATGTAACGTTTGAGAATAGATATTTAGCGTTTAAAACCCATTGGAGTTTGGCGACGGAGCATTTTGAAAAGATATTTTATGGCAACAATTTGGGTTCTGTTTGTGAAGTTTGTGACCGCATATGGTTCCAAAATAATTTAAAATGGTCAAATGCAGCCATGTAGCAATTCTTACAACAGGAATTTACAGACGAAGACGTTCAATAGTTCATCGTTGTTGTGCTCAAACTGCCTGACATCAGTAAAGCGAAGAAAGGTGTCATAACAATTATACACACGATAAAAATTATGTATCATTGATCATAACAATTATACACACACAGTCAGATCAGTTAAACTCTCTAGATTTAACTGTACGATTTGACTGAAGCCCACATTGATAGTGTATGGGGTACAGTTTTGATAATGATGGAGCCATTAAAATTGTATGCATAAAGAGCCCTATATACTATTAGTTTGGCCTTCAGTCAAACCGTCAGTTAAATCTAAAGACTTAACTAATCTTTCTGTGTGTACACACATCAACTATAATTGATACGATGTACACATGCATAATCAATTTTTTTCTCGATCATTATATTTTGATTTAATGATTGTATATTTATTATTATAGACGAGATTGAATTATTGTGCTACGCAGCTCTAGCCATTTCTGTTCAAGATAAAAAATAAAGAAGAAAAGAATAATATGGGCGAAGGAATGATTGAGGAAAAAGAGCTCATTTTCATATACGAATTTATTAAAAGAACTCAAATTTCATCCCAAAGATTGGCATAATTATGTGGGAATGAAGATGCATGCCTCAAATTATTATCAATAGTATCTCTATTAACTAGGAAACAAGACACTATATTACGGCAGGTCATAACTCCGCACGAGCGGCTCACAGCTACTTAAAAGTTTTTGGCAACGGGACGAAATTATGAAGATCTAAAGTTTTCCACTATAATTACATCTTGAGCTATGGGGAAAAGTATTCCTGAAACCTGTGATGATGATTGATTTGTGCCATTTATGATAAAATATTAATTTTTAAAAACTTGTGCTTTAAAATACACTTGATACGCCACTGAAAATATATTTTTTTCTTTTAATTATGCACTAGTAAAAAATTAATTTAATAACAAAAATGGTTATTTTTTGACCCCAGTTTTTTTAAAAAAAATGTATATTAAGTTGTAAAATTTTAATTTAATTTTTGATTTAATTTAATTTTTAGCTAATTAAAAAAATATCTAACTAACAATATCGTAAAAAAACTAAGCTTATTATAAGAGAGAAACGAAAACTGAACGATTAAACTGAAACTGTAACACTCTCAAATTTTACTTTCGTTCAGTTGGTCGGGCAGATAAATCTATGGAAATTTTTTCAGTTCTTCAGTCGAACTGATCAGTTCAAAACAGAACGATAGACATACCACACACCCATCAGTTTATCGTACCGATCACAACTGCTCAGTCATAACTGAAGGCCAAACTGATTGTGTATGGGGCTCTCAAGAAACCATTTTTCATTAATTCAGTCAACTAGGCGAAACAGATTTTTATATATTGGAATTTTTAAAAACAACATGTCATTAAAATTTATATAATAAATATTAAAAAAACGGTTAATAATCAATTATTGAACATTTTTGATCTAATGAAAAATAGTTGTAGTCTGTAGTCAGTGTTTCAAAAATTTACATTTGGAGTTATACAGTGTTGTACAATTTATTAATTTCTACAAGTATTTTTAATTTTCGTTCCAAACAATCAGTGTGAAATTTAATTTTACTTTTCTACATTATCGATTACTTTATTTACTTATACAAATTTAGAGTTAATATTTTAAACTATCGTGTGATATTTTTTTAATACTGAAATCGATTATTTCAACACCCAATTATTAAAAAAGAGAAATAAATCATTATAAAAACAATAAAGAAACTGATCGATTCAAACTTATCCAGCACGTAAATTATGTAAAATTTATTCAATGCGAAGAACCTTAATAATGAAAAATGTATCCCGGACTGTTCCTCTTATGCAGATTTTCTTGAAAAGTGAATAAAAACAGAATGCATGTGTCTCATGCATCCGTTCGACGTCATCCGACATTCTATTGTACTTTATATGCAGTACGGAATAAAATTGAATGTGTAAATAAAATTATAAATCACGCACGGTACTGTTTTATACAGAATCCTTCATCCATCCACGAGAAACATTGGCGCAAAAGTTCAAAGGTTGAACGAGAAATTATTCATCACATCAGTTTTATAACATGTATTAGGAATGTGTAAATATTTGAACAGGATTAACGATAAAATAATTCTTTTTAAATCGATTGCTAATTAGATTTTGATTTAATTTTCAAATTTGGAATTTCGTTAGGTTAAGAGATAAATCTAAAAAATATTCGATAATAAATCCTCACCAGTTCCTAAAAATTTAAACAAACATTAATAAAATCAATCAGGCGATATATTTATTTATAGATACATATAGACATATATAAATATTTATCACAGTTTAAAATTCCATTAAATCGAATAATCCTCGTTTATATCTAATTTAATTCCGTCGCGAGTGAACTCAATTCATGGAATCAAGATATAATTCTAGCGTATGTTGTTGTAATAGGAAAGTTGTCACTTTGGCGACATAAAATGTAATTTATTAAGGTAACGAACAGAGTTTCAGTGAATATTAATAGAATGTCGTAGATGTGATAATCGAAATGTAGTATAAACAATTCTCCGTTTATTATTTTACACTTCATAAACGTACAAACAGATTAACCTGTTTGTTCGCTTTATAATTTTGTATTTTTTCGTTGTGTTTTTCTGTTGTTGATTATAATGAATATTTCAAGGAATATTGTCCGTTTTTTAATTATATGAGGGTCGTTTGATAAGCGTGGTAAAACGCAATTTGAAGGCCGTTTTTTGAAAAAAATCGATTTTATTTCTCAATATAGTCTCCATTGGGAGCTATACATTCGGTCCAGAGAGTTTCTGATTTTTCATTTCGTCGGAAAAGTAGCTTTTCTCAAAATTTGCAAAGTACACATTGACGGTGGTGATGACATCTTCATTCGACGAGAATTGTTTCCCACTGAGTCAAATTTTCAACTTTTGGAAGAGAAAAAAGTTGAACAAGCCCAAATCCAGAGAATAGGGTGGATGAGGAATCAATTCGAAGCCTAATTGGTGCAGTTTTCCCATTGCGACGGTCGATTTGTTGGATGGCGCGTTGTATTGGTGAAAGAGCACTTTTTTGTGTGCCAATCTTGTTCTTTTAGATTCAGATCTTCTTTCGAACAGTCCAATAAAGTTACATAATAGGCTCCTGTAATCGGTTTTCCCTTCGTTAAGTAGTCTTTCAGGATAACTTTTCAAGGGTCCCAAAAAACAGTGGCCATCAACTACCTAGCTAATAAATCGGTCTTAGTCTTCTTCGGTGCACTTTTCCTATTCGTTGTACATTGATTTGACTGCTGCTTCCATTCAGGTGTGCAGTAGATGATCCATGTTTCATCCACGGTGATTCAAAAGGCTTGCGGATTGCGATTAAACATGAAAATGAAACGCGATTTAGACCTCCAGAGCGCGCTCCATCTTCAGTGCATGTTCGATCACGTTTAAACTCATTTATCCAGAAATAAATAGTCTTAAACGCTGGTATAGAGTCCTTATGAACATTATCCAACTCTGCTTTGATCTGGGCGGCAGTCTACTTATTTAAATTAAAATGCTTTATCACGGCACGGAACAAGTTCGTTCCATTTTTACGGCAACTGCTATAATGCTCGCTTCAAACATCTGTAGTACGTGAAAAACGCGTCATTTCTGGTCGAAATTTCACATATACTAGTTTGAAAAGCGATATTTGATAGCCGCGACGTTACCAAATGAATGGTGGGGTCATCTCAAAGACAATTCCAAATTTATCAAACGACTCTCGTATTTCAATTTACAAAAAGAAATTATAAATTACTAACAGAAAACTTTTTAAATACTTTTAAAGTGTATTTGATATTTAATATGAGATAGAAGAAGTCAAAATTCAAAATTTACGAATATTTGTACTTTGTGAATAGTAAAAGGAATTGTGAGCACCATAAGTGAATGCTGGTGCTAAAAAAATAATTTAAAATCATTTATTTCATCTTTTGTTTTGCTTAAATATTATTAGAATTATTAATTATTATAATAATATATTCGAAAGTGAAAATTTAAAATGGAGTTGTTATTAACAGTTATTCACTAACTATATTCATTAAATGACCGATTCAATTAAACTCATGATGAAATCATAATCGAAATCCACATAAACAACAATTAGAAATAGTCAATAATTATTTATCGAAAATTTTTTATTAAAAATTTTTATTGCGAAATTTTGAATAACAAAATGAATTTATTTGTAAAAGACCAATAAATAATCAATTAATATTTTCGACCTGAACAATTTCTGTGGTATGTGTAGTGACTGAAACATTTATTTTTCAACATTAACTTGTCAAAAGTTTAAAAGAATAATGAATTCAATAGATTTAAAAACGGTTTGCACTTTTCTCTCTCTTGTTTATTTTTTTTTTGGAAATGTATACAAAAATGTTATCATATCTAAAATAATATTCAATAACTAAACAAATGATTATTGAAGTCATATAATTATGTAATCAAAATTTAATGAAGTAAAAGAAATCCTATTCAAATCAGTACCAGTCAAAACTATTATTTCTAGCGAATTTCTCAGTAAATATTTTGATAAATTTGTTTACATACATTTATATACACTTTATATATATATATACGAATATATATATATATATATATGAATATATATTTTTGCATTCACTGATAGTATTTTTTCGTATTGATTATGAATATATTTACTTTTCATTATAATCAGATACATTATTATATTGGGAACTCGGTTTGTGTTTCTGAAAGATGATTAATAATTCATGTTTTAGGACATGTCTTCGTCAGAGAATATGGAAAATCGTAAGAATGTTGTAACCTTTAACATTTTTTCGCTTGTTTTGGTAGTTTATTGCTTTTAAATTTACATTTATCGATAGAAGATTATTATCGACGCAACGTAAATAGAATTTTGATTACAATCGTAATTCTTTTCTAACAAACATTGTATTGTGTAAAAGAAAGGAAATGGAATTATATGATGCGTATTAGTATGTATTGTAGATGTGTATTAGTATATATATATATATATATATATATATATATATATATATATATATATATATATAGATGTTAAAGTGTTATTTATGTAGGTTGTGATTACAGTGCAGAGAAATTAGATTTGTTGTTTATTTATATTAGAACTACCCGTAAGTATTCAAATATTTTGTAATAAGAAGACAAATTTAAGTTGTAAAAAAGTTTTTATTTTTTAATCAATTATATAATTAAATTAAAATGATTAATATTTAGTAATATATACAAATTTATACAAATTTACACATTGATAAACATTAATTGTTTATAATGTATTTTCATATTTTTTTTTAAAATAAAATCGTATTTTCATTAATATATAAAGTTTTCTAAGAAAGTACGAGTATATCTCTGTATTTTAATCGGGGTGCCCGTATATAATAAATTCTTTTCATATAAAGAAATAGGTTTAAGTTTTAAAAAAGTGTTTATTTTGTAATCAATTATGTAATCGTCTAGATTATCGAGGACGGTTTGCCATCTTTTCAGTAAATTTTCAATCCAGTTCTTAATGAAATCTGTTGACCGTGATATAAAATAATACTAGGTGATTCCGGACATCGGCTAGAGATTTAAATATTTAAATAGTGCTCTAATGAATAAATAATAATCGGATAAAGCAATATCTGACGAGAATGTTGAGCGTGCTAAGACTTCCTGTGCTGTCTAATTTTTTTTTAGTGATCCTTGTCGAATTTGAGTAGGCATTGTCGTGTTAAAGAATGACGCATTTTCTGTTGGCTAAAGCAGGTATATTTACGTTTCATGCAAACATTGAAGTTGGCGATAATATGACTCAGTGGTATTTATTTCTTCAGGCTTTAACCTTCCGGAGGTCGCAGTCGAACAAATTGCAGCTTAGGTCGCGTGTATCCGAGAGATACATTCATTATTAGAATGTGCTGAAATGCAATAAAAGTTAAAAAGAAACGCTGCTAATGTAATACATAATGGTTTATTTATTTTCTATTACAATCTAGAAATTATTCGACCAACAAATATGAAGAATATTTTGTTTATTATAAAATAACGAAAACATGGGTAATAAAAGAAAATAAGACTAAAAAAATGTATTTAATATTAATTAATTAAAATCTTCAATAGTTAGATTTACATTTACTTCAAAACCTAAGTAACATTTCGTCTATTGTTACATTCTGTCCCATAGAGTAGTACAATTTACAATTTTCTATAAATTGCGAGAAAATTTCTCTCACGGCCGCTAATTTGTTAAGTTTTCTCAAGGCGTTCTAAGTGGATAAGTTTGTCATTAAACCTGATAAAATTGTGAATAAATCTGAATATCCGTTGCAGATATCTTAAATTTAAAAAGTTCATTCACACTACAATCTGTAGTGTGTTCTGCAAATTTAACCAATTGTTGCGATGTAAGCCATCTAGATATAAGAGGTATAAAAATGCTTTTAATTCTGTTTTCTCTATTCGTTTAACATTTCTTTCTCTTGAATCACTCAGATACCGTGAATTACTATCAAACTATCACACACCCTTACATAATACGTGTTATAACCAAACTGATAGCATAAACAGTGCGGACTGTCACTAGTAATATACACAAGCGCAACTACTCATGACCTCCCGGCTGTACAGTAGATATGTGTAAGAATAATTAATAAACCAATTTGTTTGTATCTGTCAGATTAACCGCGACCTCCGCAGGATTAATAACTCATCAAGAATTATGCTAGTGAAATCCTATTGAATGCATAATGGAATATTTCATAAAGATATGCTTGGTTTAGGAGTTTGTTTCAGTATTTGACTTACAGAGAGCTACTCTTTAGAGTATTTAATCTTCGAATACAGGATCCATTTCTCATCTATGAGAAAAATTCTTGTCAGTAAAAATTAATTATGTAATCTTGTCATCAATGAAGTGTAAATTGTGTGTAGCTGATCTTTATTCACATCCGATAATTGTTCTAAAACAAATTAACCTTGAATATTTCATGTAGACCTCATTGAACTATTGACCATGTGGATCCAAGTCTGGATGATAATTTTTGTATGCTTAATTTTTGGTTAGTCTCCACTAACGATTTTAAGATTTCATTTTCAAACTGGTATGTCGTCCATTTAGAGTCCTACCTGACAATTCAAAATCATCTGCAGTAAAATTTCTAAACTAACATTACTACTTATTAATCCTCAACACATCTCCATAAATTAGGTATTTTTTTGTTATTCTTATTCATTAAATCTTAAATGGTAATGAATCATAAAACAATAGTGTATGTGTTCTTCAAAAGGTACAAAATCCACTATTTTGTCACTAGGAAATAGAATTATATTGCTATTGACAAAAGAATAAATTCACAATCCTCACAAACAAAAACAATAATAAACATATTTTTACACAGTCACGGTAGAAAGCGATCTGATGTAAAAACACACTCATGAAAATAATTCACGACTTATAGGTTTATATAGTAATTCAGTTATCTCTTTTCTTTCCCACAAACATATTATTTTAGAAGTTGTTATAAAAAAAACATATTAATGTTAAAATTGTATCCTTTTCTAGCTGTGATTTCGTTGATACAGTGTCCTGATGAATTTGGTCCTTGCGAATCACACGAATCATTATTTTCTGGGAGTTCAGTTTCAATTCTTTTGTCAAGCAGCTGTTTAGTATTCTTTGCGTATCCTCAAGTAATGTCTGAGTTCACTGCTTTAACGATCTGTTTCGTCTTTTATTATCTTCAGATAGACTTTTGGTATTTAAGTATAAATACCTATGAGCTGTGCGATTTTCAATGACTGGTATGTATTTTTATCGATACCAGTGAGTGTAGAATTCTAAAAAAAGTTTCATTCTCCCGTTATTGATAAAACAAGAATCGAAATGTACAAATAAGAGATAATAATGGATATATTTTTTGCTATGATTTCTTTGTTCATATATATTTGTTTGTTTTGTATTCATATTGTTTTGTTCCTTATTTTTTGCAACTGCTGCCCCGAATAGTGGCAAAAATTTCAATTTTGTTCGTAAATAATTCAGTTTTAAAAGATAATACAATTTTAGAGTTCAAGTCTTAAAGTAAAATAGTATTTAAACATTTTTTACTAAAGTATAGTAAATTCTACAAATACAATTAATAAGAGAAATGCTGTCAATATATACTTGTATACGGTTAGCTTAAGATATACCCGAAAAGGATGAAAATCGAAACAGCCACGATACAGTTCTGACACTGACTAAATTAATTTTTATATATTGATACTTGTTTCAGTCAAAAAGTTAAAAACAATTTTTTTCGATCAAAAAAATTCAATAAATGATAATTAATCATATTTGATTGTTACTTGTTATTATTATATCTGCACAGAGAATACTTTTTCAGGATATCAGCGTTCTGTAGATGAGTGTACCTCTATTAAAAAATATTTAGCGCTCTGAGAATGACATCGCTATCGAAATACAATTAAAAATTATTAAAATCATTTATTGAAAATATTTTCGATTAGTAAAAAATATTGCTTATGAAACGATTTAATAATTAATTTATAAATATACGATTTTAATTATCATTCAAGTCTCAATTTTGATACATTCTGATAAAAAAAATAATTAAAGAGATTCTTATAGAATCACTGTCTTTTCGTATTTCATTCAATTTGTGATTAAATACCAACGTTTTTTTGACATAGAAATTTGTTTACATTTTACAAGTAGTTTTCAGGGATGGAAATTATATTCTTACATTCTTGGTACATTTTCCAACAGTTCGAATAGATTTCATAAAAATCTAAATAAAATTTACACAACATGTCTTATGATTAAACTCAATATATGTCAAGAAAGTGTTGCTGAAATTACTATAACGAAGATATAGTATTACATAACATTAGAGGATTATTCTCGTATATATTTATTGTGAATAGTGATGTTTGTGTTAGACGTCAAGCTGATGGATGCTGACAGTGAACATGTCTAATCGAAATATATTTAACTCTAGTTAGGTGTATAAACGTAATGGTGCTTTAAGTAGTTTATTGTTCTGACAAATATGTACTTCATATGACACTGATATTAATAGAAAACGCATACAGTGTGGCTCTAAATTTATATACTTCTGTTGAAAATCAATAAGGTTATACATACATACATATAAATATATATATATATATATATATATATATATGTATATATTTTTCTATATATATATATATATATATATATATAAATATATATATATATATATATATATATATATGTATATATCTTTCTATATATATATATATATATATATATATGTATATATTTTTCTATATATATATATATATATATATACACATAAAGTATCTCCATCTATTTAAGTCCGCAAAACTAAATAGCATGCTCATATTTTGCTGTGTTACTTTGACCAGTCTCTGTATATATATATATATATATGTATATATATATATATATATATATATATATATATATGTATATATATATATGTATATATATATATATGTATATATATATATATATATGTCTATATGTATATATATATATATATGTTTATATATATATATATATATATATATATATATATATATATATATATATATATATATATATTGTGTGTGAATTAAAATCAAAATTATCCACAAAAAATTTCGGTGACATTGACTTATTTATTTATGATGTCGAGGTTTCTATGGTACCCAAATATTTTTGTCTCATATATAAAATAATACGTTGCAATCTGTCTATGATAATGGTTATATAGACATAAATGAGTTTTAAAAATATATTTATTGTTTCATCCGATTTCATGTACATGCTTATAATTGACAAGTAGGCGAGCACAGCGAGCCCGAGGTTAGGTGAGCCCAGAGAGCAAATGGTGGAGCCACATAGTATGTGTATATATAAATATATATATACATATATATATATATAATATATATATATATATATATATATATATATATATATATATATATACATATAGCTATTATTATTGAGTCGCAAGATATAGAAATTGTTGAACTTAACATCCTTTCTTTTCCCTATTGATTTTAAAAATGTTAAATATCTGAATTTACAGAAAGAGAACTAACAGAAAACTTGAAGCTTTAAAATTTCAAATTATAAATCGATTTTCGGAATTTCTCTTTCAATTTTACAAAAAAAATTGAATGTTCTAGTAAAAGCTATTATTATAAGGTATATAAAAACTAAATATTAAAAGATATCCCAATGAAGAGTTCAAATAATTTTAAACCAGATGAAAAATATTTTCAAGACTTACTTACTCATCTCTCCTTTTTTCTCTATTTCATCTCTCTGTGGGTGAAAGATATCAATAGAAATACTCATAAATAATAATTAACCCTTGAGGAGGTAATTATCGTCCCTCCGGTTAATTAATATCCTTCCTTAACACTATGAGGTCACGTCTGATGGGACAAAACTATTTTTCTCTAGAACTCTTGAGACACCTCTGACGTGACACTTCACATAGTTAATGAAACAAATCAGTAGAAAACAGTTTTATTCAAAAAATGTTTGAAAGTGTGTGTATGTACATAAAATCCTTGTATTATACACTTCTCAGCATTGAAAAATTATGAATATTAGTGTTATTTATCAAATTTCCAAACACAATTGCATATTTCCAGACTGTTTGGAGATATCAGTGGGGGCTTTGGATATGTGTACTAATAGATGCAAATGCGGGCTATGTACACTCAATATTGCCTTATTATGAAGCTATTACCTCCGAATTATTTATACGTCTGGAACTCCCAATAAGTACAAGAATTGTTTTACTCTTTTACAACAATTTATTACAAAGTATATCTGGTACCACAGGATATCATCTATACACTTGTATACCTCAAAGGAAATTATTCTTTTGGGGTCTACAAGTCTGCTTCATTAATTCATACATTTGATATAAAGTATACTGCAAAAGATATAACATAAAATTCATGATACAACAATTTTATTGTCAAATAGTGGAGACACTTGCTATCATCTATTACACAAGTATCTCATTAGCAGAAGAACTTATAAAAAAGTTACAATGCTGAGACAATTAAAAGTAACAGAAAATTTCTACCAGACAAGGTAGTTAAACTTTTAAACCAAAAATGTTGTAGTCTGTCGATCAAAAAAAGTACTAGTCATAACGCGGAATGAGAAGCGTGTCGTCACGATATTAAATAGTTATGATTCCTCAGCAATGAAAATTATTAAAAGAATTACACGTGGAGGAGTTCCAAAGGAAATAAAAATAATCTTAGGTAGTTTGAAATTATAATAACTACATGGGAGATGTAGGTCATTCTAACAATTACGCTGCAACATACTGTTTTATGCGGAAATCTATAAAATGGTGGAAGAAATTATTCTTTTGTGGTATACAAGTCTGCCCCATTAATTCATATATTTGATATAAAGCACACTGCAAAAGATATAACATCAAACTCATGAGATATCAATTTTATTATCAAACTAGTGGAGACACGTGTGGGAAATTTCCCACAAAGTGCGAAACAGCAGGGAAGACCCTCAACAGCAGACTAGAAAATTCGACTAGATGGTAGATTACATATAATAATTGCAGACCTTCAAGGAAAACATAATGACTGCTTGGTATGTTCGAATCGCAAAACAAAAGATGGAAGGCGAACAACAGGATTCTTTTGTGAAAATTGCGACAGGAAGTCATTTTTACATAAAGGAAATAGTTTTAAAAACTATCATACTTTTAAAAAATATAAATAACAATAAACTAAATATTGCATTTTGATATTATGCATTTATGGACAATCGTTCTGTTAATAAAAGACTAAATTTTAAATAACTGCCAGCAATTTCTTCATACTTAAGATAAAATATCAAAATCAGAAATAGCCGAGAACTAGGAAAACAATTATAGTGTAAAAGGTTAAAAATGATCAAAAAACGTTTGTTGAAAATTTTCTGTAAGAAAACTTTGTGTTTTGTGAGTTGAAAAAAAGTAATTGTAAAATTGAATTGTCTTGATTTTGCAATGAAAAAATCTTATTCATATGTAGTCACATTAAGTTATAGCATGTTTCATTGACTTTTCTCTTCACAATTTCCAATAAAATAAGTTATAGGCAATTATAATATGTATGATAACAAGTATACATCAAAAAACATTCCTGTTAAGATTAAGTCTGTATCGGAAAAATCTTATCAAGATCACATTTTTTTCTTGGAAAAGCTTAGTTGTCAAAAACGATAGACATTAATCGCTTGACTGATTATAACGAGATGTCTCGCGTTTCGTTACTTTCCTCTAGTGAATTCGTTAAGATATCGAATGAAGTAACCGATCATATATATATATATATATATATATATATATATATATATATGTATATATATGTTATAGAGATTAATTAAAAGCGTGGAAATATTTGTGAACGAAAATCAGAAATGAAATTCGTGATACAGTTTGAAAGATTTTATCAAGTGAATGGATTTATTTCCGAATGTCATCTTGGAGAGAAATATATACGAAATCGATTGGTTTTTATATAAATTTTTCAAAATATTTCTTATTGAATGATTCTGATAGGGGGAATGAACATTATATGAATATTTTAAATTATTTGAGTAAAGTATGTATTGTTAGATACATTTATATTCTTTTTTTTTGAAAAAAAATGGAGATAAGAATCATACATCTTTCTAGTGATTTTCATCCTTTTGGACTACTTGAATGTATATTTTCCGCTACTAGTTTCAATCTTCAGATTGATTTTAGTTCAAATATATCAAATATATTATGATGTGTTAAAAGTAAGTTTATTAAATATTATTTGTAATTCCCACAAGAATTGAAAAACAGTAGATTTTTTTAACTGATTACATTATTTAGGCATAGGAATTCGTGTGGAAAATAATACCTATCATTAGAAACTTCTGGCTGAAATGCAATGCAAGCATACCAATACAGAAATGAAATTCAAAGCACAACTTACACCCAATTTAAAAAAAATAATTAACTTTTGACTTTTTATATTAGGTGTGCAAATTAATTCAGTGGCTTCCAATTGAATCAATCATAATTTTGTTTAAAATTAAAATATTTCCTTATTGTTTTATGATTATGAAGTGCTAACTTAATATTTAAAAACATTATATATCTTGACCAAGTAGTTGTCATAACCTCACAAAACAATAGAGAACACGATAGCATTCGAAAGCATCATGTTATGAATTACATACTTTTCGCATTCCAGTAAAAAAAATGTTACCGAAGTCGTGGGAATGATTTACTTAGCTTTAAGAGACGGTATTGTGGCTTATAAAATAGACAAAAGAATTTAAAACAGCGAAAGACATCCGAAAATACATTACAGATTCATCGACTCAAACCTGTCATATTTTTTTCGATAAGGGATTCGTTAGTTACTCGACAGATGGCGCAAAGTTAAAAAAGTAATGAGAGATGTTTTCATAATTAACATGTATTCCATATTAATTTTCTATAAAAAAAGTGCTGAATTAATTCAGAAGCCTAATATAAATGAATTAAATAATTTTAACAATTTTCATCATTAACAAAATATGTTAGCAATTTGATTTCTTCTCAAACCCCTAAATTTGATATTTACTTGGTTCTATTGTTGATAAGTCTCATTTGTATGTTTTATTAAGAGATATAAATATAGATTATATTATTAAAAAACCGTCAGCGATTTTATAAGTGGTTTGTTAGTGCAGATCAAGTTCAACCTGAAAAAATAAACTGAAACTCACATAGAAACGTTGTATAAAACTATAAAAGAACAGGGAGAGAATAATGAAAGAATTCTGGAAGAGAAAAAAGGAACAGTGAATGATTTATTCTGTTTGATAAATTTTAAAACATATGTAACAAATAAACCGAATCAACAAATCAGGTCAATTGCTTCTTCGATAATACTTGGCAGAAGTCATGACCGTTCGGACAACAACCCGTAATATCGACCGTTGAAATGAAATTTATATCCGAATTCGATCAACGAATCTTATGCTTGTACGGACCCAACTGAACTGCACAACAGGCGCAGATATGTGTCGCGTCGCAATGCTGCATTTTTGCAAATAGTAGTACCATATTCGATGGGCAAGATTCCAACATAATAATAGTACTACATTATGTAATATCGCATAAAAGGACGAAACTACGAAATGTCACCAGTGACAATGAAGTTTTATTTTTATTTTATTTCACATTGTATTCATAGTAGTTTGAAATATATGCATAGCTTTCTTTCGACGGTAATAAATCGTAATAAAAACGTTTAAAGCGTTTCAGCAGTTTCTGAAAGCCTTTATTATAAAACTAAAACGAACTGCCTCTGAAATTAATTCAACAAATTTGTGAACATCAGCTCATTTTTATAAACTTTTTAAATTTAACAGTTAATTATTTTCTAATTACTAAATATCAATATTTTTATAAAATATAAAAGATAATTATTTAGTGGAATTAAATTAGTTTTAATTCAATTTAAAATTATTTAATATAATAAAGCAACTGCGTTAAACGCATATTATTATTAGGTTGGTAGAAAAATAATTACAGTTTATGGTCTTCTAAGTCATATACATTTTTTTAATTTAATAAGTTTTAAGTGGTTCAGAGTTGTTGGATGACTAACACCTAACTTTTGTACAAGCGACGTCCGAAATCTTCATCTTCAAGGCTATTGTCCCCAGCACGAAATTTTTGGAATCACCATTATTCACCATCGTACGTTCCTCAACAATATCCACACTAAAATCATCTTATAGTTTACGAGCAAATTCTGTTGCTTTACCATCCGTTTTGAACTCATACAAATAATGGAAAAGAAATAAATAATTATTTCTTTTCAATCTTTAATTTAGTAACCAAATTTAAAGCAAAATTAATAGTAAAATCAAACTCGATGTTACCAAAACACAGACTGAAAAATTTACTTAAAAATGATATTAATATAAACACGACGAAATGATACTTTCATTGAAAAAAATTAAGATAAGAATTTAGAAAACAAAAACCGTACATATTTTGATTTCAGCTTTATATTTTTGATTGTTGCTTATGCGCATTTCAATTACATCTGGGATGATGCCATCTTTAGAACTCTAAAGTATAGAAAAAAAATATGTGGATGTAACTAAGTCCGTCGAAGGATATCTGCACCATTATAAGGGACGACCTCGATACTGCCAATCGTGTTTTGATTGTCGAAAGAGAGGTTGAACTATTTAATATTATTTAGTGTCCTGATCTTCATGTTTTGTTGTATTCAAAAGATTTTAGCTCTGTTTTATTCCATTTATTAGTCTTATCCAACAAAAACTCAGCTATTTTATTAGTTCGTATATTTTTAAGTGTTTATTTTAATTCTCTCTGAGAGTATTAGATTATTCTACAGTCTGTTTTAACGTTTAACACTTAGACATTTTGCATTCGAATTAAGTGATAATACGAATGCAAATATGTAAACGGGGCAGTGGTGCACCCAAGTGGCGGCAAGGGACTCTTGTACTCCTCAAAGAAAATGGAATAATCTTTATCCCCTCTATATACTCAAAGAGATTAATGTAACCAGGACTGATATAATTCAAGAGCTTTGCAAAAAGAAAAGAAAACTGGATTGTATTATTTAAATGAATTTTTATAACCACCTAATGAATTTTATTGAATTTATATCAAAAAAAATTATCCGTTAAACCGCCCACCCCTCCAGATTTAATATTGCCTGCGCCACGGAAACGGGGCGTGCATTTATTTTGTATCTGTGTTCGGACGTTAATGATCTAAATTGTCGACACGCCAGTAAATCGGAAATAACTAACTACATAAAAATCTGACATGTAGATTTTTCTAGACCTTGGTGCTCCGAAGGTGATGTTATCGCTGTAGGAATATGCATAAGAAACAATCAAAAATGATCAATAATTATTTATTGAACATTTTTCACTAAAATATGCACAATTGGACTTTGAAGTGAAAACAGATTTTCTCTGTGAAAAATGTGTTGTATTTAGCAAATACAGCTATTTATTCATGTATTATTCTCATATCTTTTGCAGTGAGAAAACTGTAGAAATAAATTTAAAGGTGATCGTAGTATTCACGGAAGTGCATGTAGTGCAAATAAGGTGATATGAGTTGTAACAAATGACAAAAATATTTCTTTTCTTAACAACATCCAAAAAAGAATTTAACCAGTGTTAGAACTGTCTTGTGAAGAAAAATCAGTATTTAAAAATTATAATATTAGGAGCTAGGAGAGATTTTACCGCGTTTAAGGACTTGCATAAGTTTGAAATCTTGGAAAAAATGATTTTTGGTTTTTTGCATATTACTAAAGATTATAGTTTTACTTTTCAATTTTAAAAACAAATTTTATCGAAATTGTAAGAATTCCACGACATCTCGAGATTTTAATTGAGACGGTTCGCATCGAGACAGGGTTTAGCCTGAATGCATTAGTTTGTTTTTTCAAAACTATATTTTTCAAAACGGTGTACATTATATCTTTAAAACTATTAATCAGATTGATTTGAACTTTTGATTGAATATTGTTAATAACATTCTCTATCGGTAGACTGAATACTTTTTTGATATGTTTTTCCTTTTGTCATTAAAAAACAATTATGTGAGTCAACAATCAACCTTTTCTTCAAATGGCTGCCATTTTTGCAATTTTCAAAAAAGTATCCTGTCATACCAAAGTACTTACATTATACTTCCAGAAAAGTATTCTGTTTTTGATGTTAGATCAACGCAATTGCTGAAATCGTGTACACCGATTGGTCATGCAGCAGATACAGTTCTTTAAATTATTTATCTCTTCATATTTTTTAAACATTTTCAATAAAAAAATTAAGAGAGTTTATTCAGCACATATATTTAACATGTAAAAAATTTCAAACCTCTAATATTAACCCAATGACTGCCGGGAAAATCAAGAACGACTTGTCTATGGTGCTAAAATATTATTTTAAAGAAAACAACGAAATTTCTCAAAGTTTAATATTAATTAGTCCAGATATAGTCTTTGAGTGGAATTTATAATGATTTGAAGAAAAAAACTTATGAGATATCTCACAATCGGCACCACTGAATACAATTCGTATATCGAGTGCCGACTACGAGATATCTCATAATGTTTATTTTATGAAGCTTTTCATAAAGAAGTTTTCTTTTCATTTTGCTTCATTCTGCAATGATCCTCGTCCAACATATTCCATTTGGCGATAATCAGTAATACAGATGTGTAGTGATTCTCACGGAGAAAACCCATAAAGCAAGTCAAATCAATTCATACTTAAGCGTATACTACGAGATATATCGCAGTTGGCAGTGATTGAGTTAATATTTAAGTAAAAAGAATTATAAAAATCGTATAAAAAATCGTACAACTTTTCCAACGACAAACTTATGCAAGTTCCTAATAAATCATTGGAACGCAACATGCAAACTTATATTCATAACCGTTATATTCATTATATTTCTGTTTCTATTCCCGCTGAGAATGCATCTTGCATTTCTACAGTGCACCCCGTATTCCTTTATATCATTGGTCGACAATCGTGCTTCTACTTTGCAAAATAAAAACAAGTATTCCGTACATATTTGAATGCCAATTCGCAATATAGATTTTAGTACGAGAGCTGCACAAACAAGTGTAACCTACATTCATTCGTTCCTGAACCCGTCTGTCATCGTTTAGTTACTGCGACGCTGTAACGGATTTCGGTTTACACTTTTCGTTCTCATACAGTGTGAGCTTTCCGGTATCTCGACCGAGACGCGTGCACGTGTATGAATTGTGCCGGGCCGGGTGTTGTTATCGTTTAATTTATTAAATCGGTACCGTACAGTTCTATCTCGAGACGGGATGAATTAAGTCGGAAAATTATACAATCTTTTTCCGAGCCGTCGAACGAGAAAGGGTGAATGCTCGTTCGCTCGCTCAGTCGAAACGGTGCCGGTAAGTGAACGGTTTTTCATCCAACTTGAATTTTTTTATCTTATGTACCGTTAATGAAATTTTTCCATGCGAATGGGTTTTTTTGTAAAACATTTTAATATAAATATATAATCTAAATAAAGTGTATATACAGTGTTCTTTTTCGTACAATTTTCACGTATTTCTAGTTTAAATATACGAGCAAGTAAATAAATAATAGAATATTTAACAAGTAAGAAACTCTAATTTTATATACTGGATTTTTATTAAGATCATTTAATGTATAATCTGGGATAATTTTAATTCAATTATTTTAATGTTTATCCAGTTCCTGAATTCTGTTCTGAAAACATTTTGATTAGATTTCGTTTTTGGTTCGTGAAGTGAAAAATAATTCGTTTGTGAAAATGAATTTAGTGACTGTGTTGTGGAAACAAGTTACTTATATTGTTTTTAAAATGATGAAACTTTCAATAATTTTAATTAGATTTCATAGCATCGATTACTATTTAGTCTATTTTCTATAATTATTTCACTTAAGAAGTTCATCTTCTTGATTTTATTCTGTAAATTTCTGTGAAAGTAAGTAAGTAAATTACTGTATTTCGAATCAAATATTTATTACAGAAGGTTGGTACTTGTATAATATATGATATTCTATATACGGAAACAAATACATTTAATAAACAAACCCTGCTTATTCTATGTCAAATAATTATACACAAACACTTACATAGTGGTCATATAAACTAAACAATTATTTAATTGACGACTATTTTATTTAGTAATACAAGTTAAACAATGATATTTTCAATACAATATGCAATATATATTATTAGAGCAATCGAACGTTTTCAATTAACTGGCTGTTAAATAATAAAAAGAGAGATATAACAACAGAAATGTAAATAAATAGAATAAAATGTTATTTATTTGTATTTATACTTCTAGTTTTTAATATTGAAATGATAAAATAGTAAATATCATTAATATTCTGTTTACAAATGTTATTAAAGATATATATATATATATATATATATATATATATATATATATATATATATATATATATATGAAAATTGTTGTTGTTGCATTTTTAATCCAAGTATTTTAAAATTAACTCAATTAAAAAAACTATATAAAAGCCAGACAAGTATTACATGATGAAAATCTTCTACTTCCCATGTGTTACAGTTTGTACATATTAAAGTAGAATCCCAGGTATACTTAATGTCTTTTGATATTATTTTAAAATGTTAGAGTTATGGGCACTAGCCCATAACTCTTAATTGACTGAATACTTTGATTTCACCAAACTGAATTCTTAGGTTTAAATATGATTCTATTCCATTATTATATTTTATGTCTTGCTATCTGGGGTTATATTTAGATGTTAACATATGTTATTTATCCAAGTTTTTGTTTTATTTCATTATAATATTTTTTATTTCTTCTTTAATAAATGAAGAATCTTCAGTTTCCCAGATATTCTCATAATTTAAACTATTTAATACATTTTTAAGTTGCGATGCTCAGTTATATTTAATTACATTATCAGGCTGCCTAAATTTTAAGGTCTGTTAAAATACATTTTAGCATATCTAGTATTATTCACAGATTTCTATAAAAATATATAGTTTGGAAAATAACTATACTAGGGTCATAAAATTTTATTTTTAAAAAAATATTCTAAATTAAAATCATCTTTTTTGAAATAGTCCACTGCAAAAGGTTCATAACACTGCCAAATCTTTTTCTAGTTCTAGAAGATCTACTTGTAGACACTTGATAATCGTTCTTAGATCATTCTCACATTTTTATTTTCTCTCCTTAATCGTTTAAAATTGTACCCTTTTCACGAACTCTTTAGTTTTGAAAATAAAACATGTTCTAAGAAACTTGCTTCGCTTTTTTCTGTTTTCAGAAGAAAGTTTGAGAATTCTAAACTGCTTTCTGTCTAGTTTGCTGTTAAGAGACGAGAAACAAACTGTGTAGTAACTCAACTCATTCCCAGAACATTTATCAAAATGTTTTGGCGAACTGTATGATATTTTTATTTGTTCTGAACCCCCTCTAACATCGAGTCGTCGATTGGCATGGGTAAGTTTGTGAACTTCGATAATATTTACGTCTGTTTTAAAAGTTAAAGGCTTACTGGTTTTTTTATTACCGTTGATTAAATTTCTGCCTTCCTTAAAGCATTTGAATCACTAAAAACGTGTGGATTGATTCAGAGTATCTTCTACAAAGGACATTTTAAAAAAATAAGTCTTTCTGTCACTGCTCTTCCAAATTGAAAACAAAATTTTAACAAACACTATGTTTTTCAATTAGCTCCATTTTGAAAATCGGACCTCTTTCCATGTTTTAATATATTTTGTGCATCACAAAATCTTCCCCCAAATATGATCAAATCATTCTTGCAGCTTCGGTAGCATTTTTTTCAATTGTAATGCGAAAAGTATGCAATACTTTTATGCTGGTTTGGACTTTTTGATACAAACTCAACGGTAATCATTTCACAATTGATTGATGCATTATATAATATCATTAGAGGTGGATTTTATCTATATCACTAATTTCTCCTACTATTTACTTGTGTCCACAGTCTGGATATTTTTTTTATCAAACCTCATATATTAACTTATTAAAATATTCATATATGTATATATATATATATATATATATATATATATATATATATATATATATATATATATATATATTCCAAATTAAAAGCAATTAAAACCAAATGTTCAGTTCATTTTATAATAAAAAAATATTATATATTTAATGCTAAAATTTGTTCATACAATAGTTTGATATACATTTAAAAATTTCCATAGAATTTTGTTAGAAAAATTAAATCCGTGTGGTCACAGTATACAAGCGACCTTACTTATGTACCACAAAACTTAATCTTCTAGAAATCACACATTTGGAACCATGATTCTTTATTTTAAAGTTATAGTTAATTTGTAGTTTAGCAAGTTTTCTAAATTGATTAAAAATGATTTTATTTTTCTGTTGAAACTGAAAAACAAGAATTACAGTTCAATGATATTAATTACAATTCCATGGCCGATAATTTTATCATGAAATTATTTTCAATTAATTTATGTATATTATTATAAATATATATATATATATATATATATATATATATATATATATATATGTACGTATATGTATACATAAATAAGTAAATTATACGAAATATAATGTACCAATTATCATTCATCATCGAATAGCATTTTGTTGATATATTTCAAAGCTTCGTATAAAAATTTGTTTCTCTATACGAAATTATAATTGTAATAGCCAATAATTCTCTTCCATCACTCATCTTTATCTAAGTGAGTTATGGATTATAATTGTTGAATATAAATGACATACAATCGAGCTCGGCCACGCAGCTATCAAGAGAAATACTATGAGAGATTTCAAAATATATACGGTTTAATTGATCGATCTTCCTATTTGAACTCTGCACCGCGCTTCGGTGATTCGATAATAAAGTAAATATATACATATACATATGTATATATATATATAATTTTATCTTATATATTTTTAAAATTGATAATAAATATAATTAAATATAATTGTATACATTTTAGAAAGGAATACAGGGCGAATAAATTATTAGTAGTTTTTTTCTTTTAGAAATGAAATTCATTCACTGCCATTAATGTTTAATAAATGATTATTATTGATTATTGCTAATACATATTTCGATAGTGATATTATTTTTCTTAAAACGCGGTATAGATGTAAAACTACGTGTTTCCCTGAGTCTGTGTTTCCCGAGGGGGTACGAATGAAGTTTCGGATGTTCTAAAAAGTTCAAAATTTAAAACGCTTATTACATGAAAACTATAACAGATACGTTAATGATTATTATACCAATGGATAGAATACAGATGTTGCTTCCCAAAAATATGTATACTGGTTGATCCAAATACGGAAGTGAGAGAGAGGGCGCGGGGAAAGTAGGTATCTTTAGCGATCTTGGCGCGGTGCTGTGGTATGAGTCGATTGGGTTCGAGTGACTTGAGATATGGAAGTAAGCAGTGTCTGGTACTGTAAATTAAGGTCAATGCTATCAGAAGATAATAATACCATTTATAAGTTAAATTATGAGAGTTACGAGATCTAGTTTGTGAGAGTAGCAGTGAACATTTCAAACATGTCTAGGAAATTCGGAGAAAAATATCATCACAACCGGCTAAATGCACTAATAGGGTTACTTGAAGGTGCAAGGATTCAGAAAAGACCACATATGTGATAAGCTGAATGAAAACGAGACAGAGCTCGGTTGAAGACCGCGCGCGAGAGTGGAAATTCGCCACACTCAACCATCGCATCCGTCGACTAGCAGACCAACTGACGTCACCATACTTGACTCCAAGAGGTGTCTTCTCATAGGGATCTATATAAATCTGAGTACACTACTCCGAAAGATACAATCCTTTTTTCCTACTACATCTCTGTAGATAGTCCAAAAATCTGTCAGCTTAATCCATACGCAACCGATGGGGATATCATGACATGCTTATCATACTCGTGGGCGATTTCAACTTGGATTTGATGGTTAATGAGAACTCTTAATTTTTAAACTTCATGAGAGATATATTTGGGCTACAACTCACATCATGTAAAGAATCAACCTTTCTTGGTGGATCCTGTATAGATATGATCTTTATGAGATATTTAGAAGGACGCAAATGCACTTATCACATCTCATACTTCTCCTATGTTGAAGAACATTTATTAATGTTCAGAAATGTACCGATTCGAGCTCTACAATCAACGTGTGTGTTCGGATAGTTGCCATGCCATCATTAAAACATGGCAACGAGTTGTTGATTAACAGATATGTTTCTAATAGTTGTTTTTCATATTTCATTCTAAATACATCTCTGCTGCATTTTTTATGTGCTTTAATGTATTTAGAAACACTGTGCTCTATCAAACTTTAACATCGTATATCTCCCATTATTCATGGTCCAAGAATACATTACATCTGTACCTATAGAAACTGTCACTAAGAATAACGAAAAAATAAATAAATGTAAAATCTCCAGTACTCATGTCTTTCTTTCACTATGGAACCCCAGACGTAGTTGTACGTTTAAAAGCTTGCAGCATTGCACAGCTACAGCTCGTATGTTCCAATGTTCTTTGAATCTTGGATAAGAAACTCTAAAGATAAGGAAATCTTCATCGAATTGCACGTAAACGAAAATCAAAAATGATTTACTGAATATTTTTGATTAGAAAGATTATTTATGAAGTCGGGTGAAAAATAAATTCATTTGGAAAAATCATAGAATTCGATGAAATTTTAATTTATTTGCCTAATAAGTTACAATTTATTGAAAAAAAATCCACTTTAAATGTATTTTTTATTCTTAAATGTATATTTAAATTATGTTCTGTATAGCATGTAAGGAGTATCGATTGTATTACTCTTAACATCTTAATAAAAACACACAGTCACACATTTATTGTCTTCACGAGTGTATTCTCCGCTATTCTTCAACTCATTCGCATCGATTGTAGATAAAGACGTTCGAGTGACGACCGCGTATATGAAACAAACAATTCAATAATATCATTTTTTGTGCGCGTACAATTATTATCGAGATGTGTTTCGGAGCCATGTACCGATACGTCGTATCATCGTCGTCGATAAAAGAGGACTATAACAAGCATAGATTGAAAAACATCACATTTTCCGTATTCATCTCGTTTGGCACAAGACAAATTGATGGCAATCGAATGGTAAACTTTAGTGTTCGACTATACAAATACAACAGTCCATCGATTTCTTCAATTTGTAAATAAACATAATTGCCATCAGACCCGCCTTTATCGATCGTCGTTCACTGTATGTTCGGTTTTTCACGTTTTCTCGTTTCACTCCGTTATCGGTACACGAAAAACTTTTATTTTTTAATATACAGAATGAATGCGTACGCCCGGATGTTTCGTGTCTCAGCTTTCGTTCGTATAGAAGAGATCTTCGCTCTTTTATTTATTTCGAACAAACGTATATGTTAGAGGACTGAAGATGTTTATGAATATAATATATATATATATATATATATATATATATATATAACTATATATATATATATATATATATATATATATATATATAACTCAATTGATGAAACTAATAATTCGATAATAAAAAATAAAAAAAACATTCCCTTTTGTATCAATATTTGAACAATATTGAACCGATTACAATGTAGATATTAATTCAATTAGACAGTACCGTTATTTCACTTGTATTTAGTGGGTATGGTTTTTTTTATTGATTTAATTGTTGGTTGATTTAATACTACAAGTAGGAACTAAAAAAATAATAATTATCACTATTTGATTGAATAAGAATGGAGGATATTAGATATATTAAAGTACAAAAAAATATCAATAATATTAGGTTGGTGCAAAAATAATTGCTGTTTTTTTCATTTTAAGTTTGATGTCAGTTTTTCTAGTTACTGTTATCTTTTGTAATAGTCATGTGATACATCATTTTAAACAATGAAATTAGCACTGATGACTTCAGATTATGTCTATTGTTTTCATTCTTTAGTAATGTTGGATATAACTTCTTAAATTAGTCATGGAAAAAAGCAAATTCGCGCGATTTTGTTGTATGAGTTTAAATTGGGACGTCAAGAAAGTGCTTGAAATATCAAATTTGTTTTTGTTGAAGAGTCAATTAGTGGACGTGCAGCTCAACACTGGTTCCAAAAATTTAGTAATGGAAACAAAAGCTTTGATGATGAGGAGGGTCCTGGACATCCTTCAGCTATAGACAATAATGATTTAAGAATGATTATTGAAGCAGACTCACGTAAAACAACTCAGAGGTGTCAGAAAAACTTAATGTAGATCATTCAACAGTTGTTTGACATTTGAGCTTAATTGGAAAAACAAAAAAGCTGAGTAAATGGGTTCCGTATGAACTTAACGAATATCAAGCAATTCGGCGATACAAAGTCTGCTCTTCAATCCTTTTGTGTAACAAAAATGATCCCTTTTTTGATCGCATTGTCACATGTGATGAAAATTTAATTTTTTAAAATAATCAAAAACGTTCATCACAGTACCCTAGACCAAGCAGAAGCACGAAAACAGTTTCCTAAAATGAAGCTTAATTAAAAAAAGATTGTGGTCACTATTTGGTGGTCGGAAAGTGGCATCATTCACTATAACTTGTTCAATCCTGGTAAAACAGTAGAAAATTATTGTTAGGAAATTGAAAAAATATATGAGAAGTTGCATCGTTTACGATAAGTTTTAGACAATCGAAGAGGGCCGATTCTTCTTCATGATAACGCTCGACCACACGTCTCACAAATGACTTTAAAAAAATTAAATGACCTGGATTATGAAACCTTATTTCACCTACCTTATTCTCCGGACCTATCTCCGACAGATTATAATTTTTTAAAACATGTGAGTAATTTTCTTCGGGAGAAGGTTTTCAAAGATAAAGTATCAGCTCAAAGCGTTTTCGATGAATTCGTTAATTCCAGGATACCAGAATTCTATCTTGTAGGAATAAACAAACTTGTTTCCCGTTAGGAGATATGTGTGCAGGTCAATGTTCTTTGTTTTGATTGACAAATATAATTTTTAATTGATATATGTGTCGTTATACTCGGTACCTAAAAACCGCAATTATTTTCGCACAAACCTAATTTTATTGATCACTTTATGACTTGCAGAATATGGTCTTACTCGCCCATTAACTACTGTTCTATTTGCTCGTACATATTGAAGAATGAAATTTATTCTTAAGTATTTGTACTGTGAGTTATTTAGTGTTCAAAACTTAACTTAGAAATCTCAATTGCAGCATATTTGTAACATAATTACCTGAGAACAACATGGATTATTAAAAAAATAGTCGAGAAGGGTTGCTAATAAGAGTTGTTTTTGTAAACAGTGCTGGAAAAACCCAAGAACTTTTGTTTCTACCTAATAACTAGCTAGTGGAGATTTTGCTTATATCCTTAATTGGCCTACAAGTAAATTGCAATTATTCGTATTTTATTCGTGCATAATTTTCAATTTGTATGAATCATTTCATTTACAAACCGAAAAATCTTTCTGATAAAAATATCAGTATAATAATATCATTATTTTTTTATCGTTTATATGAAATTTTGATAAAATTCAAATACAATAAATATGTTATAGTAAGTAATTATTAGTAAAGACTATTTGAATAAATTGATGATCACATAGCATATAAATTTTTTGTTATTTTTATGTATTTATATGATAAAGAAATATTTAAAATCAAAAATTTTCATTTATACATTTAATTTTATTTAAATAATAAAGTTTTTCCTCTGATATCCTATCAGTATATTTTCTGGAACTAATTTCGTATGTAAAAAATGATAGTTTTACGAAAAATCAATGAAAATAGATATAAAAAGTGATTGTTTTATATAATAAACATGAAGTAATTATTACATTTAAATATTTTTCTTCTGAATTATCAGTGAATATCATAGAACACACACACACGTGTCTTTAAAACATTTCATTTTTTACATAAAGATAAAAAATGATTATTAGATAGTTCATTATGCAAAACAATTAAAATTTTGTATCGCATAGTGCGTTCTTTTTGTGCTTTCATTGCGTGAAAATTAACTTTTTAAATTAGCTCACAGGCAGATTACATTCATGAATGAGACAAATAGCTGTTGGGTTCGCTCGTTTAATAAAGAGATGCTCGGGTGTTGTGAGCAGTTTAAACATTTAGTAGCGGAACGTCAACCGTTTAACATTTAATACACGTTACTGACAATTTATCAGAAAATTAATTTTTAAATTTAAACAGCAACACATATTTTGCTAAATTATGTACGAGGCCTTTTTCAAAATGATTTTTATAGTAAAAATATATCGTTTAGTTGTTCAGTTTTAGAAATGATATAATTATTTAAAATGTACGAGATCAATGAAATGTTTTAAATATAATATCACTTTATGTACTTTAGCACTCTGAGGATAATAGAATTGCTGTAGAAATGTATATAAGCAAAATAAAAAAAATGATTAATTGTCGATAATTGAATATTTTTGGTGAGAACATTTTTTGTAGTTTGTAGGACGAAAAAATAATTCCTCTGTGAGAATATATAATATTAGATTGGTAGAAAAATAATTATGTTTTATAATCTTCAAATTCATGTACATTTTTCTTAGCTAACTGCTTTAGGTGGTCCTAAATTATCGGATGATTAACTTTCGTGTAAGCTCTTAGAATGTTGTGTGTGGTTCTTATTCAACTAACGCCTTCAGTTGGTTGTTATGAACCGAAGAAGGACGCCAGAGACCTTCATATTCAAGGTTTTTGTCCTCAGCACGAAATTTTCGAAACCACCATTACACCGTACGTTTCTTAGCTGCGACCAGCCCGAACGCATCGTTCAATTTAAGAGTAGTTTCTGTTGCATTACCACCCGTTTTGAAATCATACAAAAAATGTTCTTATTTGTTTCTTTTCCGATTTGAAGCTGAGCAAGTCATCAAAAAACTTTTTCTAGAGAAATCCAATCACTCTTTAAACAGTAGAGGACTTGCATTGAACTTTATAAGGACTATGTTAAAAATAGTACAATTCTATGACACATCTTTATAGTATATAATGAAAAAAGGAATAACAAATCTTTTCATTTGACTCGTCCTCGTAACTTTTACAATAATTACATTAAGTACCTTTGAACTGACAATGCAGTTAAATTCACTTTTGCAACTAAATTATTTTTAATCGAAAATCAAAAAAAATGTTGCTGAATGAGCAATAAAAAATGATCAAAAATAATTTATTGAATATTTTTAACTAAAAAAGTTCTATGATTTGTAGGATGGAAAAGTAATTCATATATAAAAATGTTAAAATTCACTATAAATTGTATACAAAACTTTAATTACATTTCTCACAAGACAGAAGTTTTCATTATTTTTGTAGATGGTGAAATAGGAACGAGTTAAAAATGTAATTTTAATAATAATAATAATGGTAAGAAGTCAAAAATGATATAAACGACCATCTCATTATTTCAAAAATAGACGAGATATTGTATCTTTCTTTTACTGTTAGTGTTTTTTTATGTAGTAAAATATAGAATTAGTTCCACACCAAGAAAGAAATTAGAAAACACTAATTAAAAAAATTACTAATTTGTAGTGAAAAATTAAAAATACAATAATACTAATTCGAAAATAAAAATTAAAAAAAATTGAAAGAGAATGCAAATGAGTTACATGTCTTATAGAAACTTTCTATTCATTCTTATGAATCTAAATTAATTTTTTGATGTCTGATGATCACAAAACAATACATCATGTAAATTATTAGGTTATTAGAAACATAATTTCGGCTCTTGTTTTCTGAATTCAAACCTTATTTTTCCAATGAAAGTGTCATTTCATTATGTTTATGTTAATATCATTTTAAAGTGCATTTTAGGCCTGTATTTTAGTAACATCGACTTTGGTTTTATTACTAATTTTGCTTCAAATTGGGCTATCAAATTAAGGATGGTGAAGAAGCAAATAAGAGAATTTTTTTTTATGAATTCAAAACGGGTGGTAGTACAGTAGAAACTTTTTGTAAACTGAATGATGCTTTTGTTGCGAGTACTATTAAGGAATATACGGTGTAATAGTGGTTCCAATAATTTTCTGCTGAGCACGAGAGCCTTGAAGATGAAGAAGATCGTGGTAATTTTTCTTTAGTTCATAACGACCAACTGAGGGCGTTAGTTGGATCAGAACCATACACAACAATTCGAGAGCTTGCACAAAAATTAAACCTTAGTCATCCAAAAGCTTTGGACCAACACACTGCAAACAAATATAAAAATTAAAAAAGCTTGATAAATGGGTGCATCAACCGCAATTATTTTTCTAATAATCTAATATTTGATTAACCCCTTTACACTTTAAGTTCGTAGTGTATTTTTTGCAAGTTGTTTAGTTTCATTTACACGGTAAAACTGGAGTAATTGCTTCAACTAGTTTTTGATTAAAATATTATGGGACCCAGTTTATTTTTTAGTTTCTTCAATGAATTTTACTGGATGGGAAACAATGTTCAAATCCGGTTTTTTTTTCGATACAATTTATTCTGATATTCATTTTCAATAATGTATATCGAAAATTAATGGAAGACAGAATCAGGTGTAAACAAGACTCATAGTTACATTTACGAGGCTTGTAACTCTATATTGGATTATAAAATAAAATTTTATACTTTGAATTAAATAGCATTCAGTTCTGATACTGTTGATAAATTTATTTTAAGAGATTTATTTGTCTTTCACCTCACAAATTCTGATCTGAAATGTTCAATAAATGATCAATCATAATTTTTTTATTATTGTTTATGTGAATTTAAATGACAATTATATCATTTTCAAAGAGATAAGGTAAGAAAAAAATCTGTATCGTAACTGTATTTACAATACTTACCTTTCTTTTTTCTGTTTTAAAAAATATTTTATACATATTTATTGATTTTATTGTTGTTTTATTCGATTACGCATTTTTAGTTTTAAATTTAATTAATACTGAAACACAATCATTAATATGAAAAATATCCAAAAAAATGATCTGTTAGAGACGTGTAAAAGAGATAAAAAATAGATTTAGATTTTAAAAATAGATTTATTTGTAACTCAGCGCCTTAAGGGTTATGTCATCGATCAAAATTCACATAATTAAAAAGAAAAAATATTTAATCAATTTGTTTAATTTTTGATCAGAAAAGATTTGTGCTTTTTTGAGAAGACTGAGAAATTTATTTATGAAACTGTGTTGGTCGTAATAAAGAAAATATTTGATTAAGTTTACACTCCGAAAAAGTATAAATAATTTGAAGTTATTTTTTTCTTCTGACAACAAATATGATACTTGATTTAAGTAAAGTTATTTTTTTTCTTAAAAGGAGTCTCAAAATTATGTGGTTTATCTCACAAAATTGTATGAGATTAATCTTGTATTCTTGTGTAATGTGATGTATAAAAATCGCTTCAGGTATTTCACAGCTTAAAGTATATACTATTTGTAGTGTAATTATAAATTTAAACTTTAATTTACAATAATCTAAATTCAAATACTATTATTATACAATTCTCTGTTGAATAGAATGTATGTTTAGATAAGTAAATACATAAAAGCATGATGCTTGAATCCATCTCTCGACAAATGCTTTCTAATTACAGATGAAAGAACACTCGTCGAAAATTGCTCGAATGAGCGACATTGTCTGCAGCAAACTTTCGGTACTGTTATATGTATTTTAAAGTACCGTACAGATAGTAATCCGATAGTGGTATCCATGTTGGGAGTAACAGAATCGTTCTTCAGCCACGATTCATTTCAGCATCTCAAATAACATGTCTAGAATGTATGTAGCCATTGTTGTTCTGAAGGATTACGTCTTCTTCTTCTCAATCTTTCCATTCAATCCTCGTTTCTTATCTCCGATATGAATTCAGACCATCGCGTGGTACTAGCGGTCGTTATTGCCGTATACTAAAAATCTTGAGATTACACCGTATTCTCATCGACTTTTATTGTCTTCATATCGGTTTTTTGAAACTTGTTCAGGATTTCTTTTTCGTTTAGAATGTCGATCGATTTTTATGAGTTGGAATTATCATCTCTTTGTACGAGCGCCGGTTAAAAATTAAGGAGATATTTAAGAGGAACGAATTCTTATTCTACATTCTGTATGTAGAATAAGAATTTTTTATTGTATGAATTAATGAATGAATTTGTCTCGTAGTACTACTTATTAAAAAAAATTATTTATGAATAAAACTGAGTGTCTTTTACTTCTCTAATAAAATGTCGCATCACTAAGAACTATTAAATTCTTATTTAAGAAATCTCGAACGAAATAAATGTTTTTATTCCCGAAGATAAGCCAAAGAATGAAAACGTATTTAAGAAGTAAATGAATCTTATTTAAAGTATACTCGAACACTTTCTCTTATTACTTTCATACTCGAAGCTCCCTCGCTCATTCCATGGATTAAAATATATTAAAAAATTACAGGAAAATTCCAGGCATTTTTTGCTAATAATCTATTTAAATATTTTTAATTCTGAAAAATTTCACTTTTTTCAGATATTATATCTAAAATATAATTTTAAAAATTCAATCAAGATAAAATAAGTTTTACGTTATTTAAGATTTATGATTGGACAAGGACATATTACAAAATAAAAAATAAGGGTTATATAAGAAGTAAAGTATTATAAATCCGCATACAAAATTTTTATAAATTTCATTTTTATATAATTCTTCTGAACTTCTATGTTTTCAGTTCAATTATTAACCCTTCCAGCTCTGTATTGTTTTAAAAATATTCGTGGTGGCTTAATAAACATAGTTAATATCTAATATTTTTCATGCAAACTACTATTTTTCAATGAATAGGAGGATTTTTAATCAGTGAAACATCAAAGTCAACCCTTTCACCACCGATTAGTACCAATAGAACATGTGTATTGCAAGAAAATAAAGAAATATAATTAAAAATACTACTCTAATTCTTCACGGTAATCGTTTGATGATCATTAAACTCACAATTATTGAACGATGCATATGTATAAGTATTGAAGTTGGAATTGAAATAAAAGAAAGAATTAAAGTAATATTTCCGGTTTCTATCATTATTTTTTAAAATTCATTTGTGATAGTACCAAATAATAGAGGATAACAAAGAGTATCGCTGTACTGTAATTAATAAAAAGGATACTTTCAAATAAAACTATTCGGTCAGCTGAGTTTACCGTACTGGAACGAACAAGTTAATTTGTTTCTAGATTTCGCTCTGAAAGAACAAAAACGAAGAAAAGAAACATTTTGGTCTCTTGCATAGCTGCTATTGTGCTGAATCGATTGTCTCTTTAAAAAGACATTTTTATCCTTCCAACTTTTCTTTTCATGGCTCAAACTGTACAAACATTTTCGATTAAAAATGTTCAATAAATGTTAGTTGATTATTTTTGATTCCAGTTTGTGCGTATTTGAATGGAAATTCTATTATCCTCAAAAACATCCATCATCATCAGATTCATATGGAACTAAAATTTTTTAATGTTAGATTGATTGGAAGATAATTGTTTTTTTTCTGAATTTTAACCTTATTTTTTTATGAAAGTGTCATTTCATCGTGTTAATGTTAATATAGTTTTAAACTATATTTTCCGGCCTGTATTTTTGGTGACATCAACTTTGGTTTTATTATTAATTTTTCTTCAAATTGGGCTATTGAATTATTGATGGAAAAGAAGCAAGTAAGAGTAATTTTTTATGAGTTCAAATTGACGGTAAAGCAGCAGAAATTGCTCGTAAACTAAACTGTACTTTTGGTGTGGGTACTGTTAAGGAATGTACGGTGCAATGGTGGTTTCAAAAATTAGGATGAGAGCTTTGAAGGTGAAGAAGGTTGTGGATGTCTTTCTGTTCATAACGACCATCAGAAGGCGTTAGTTGAATCAGAACCATGCACAATTCGAGAGCTTACATAAAAGTGAATGGTTAATCATTTAACATTTCTCGACCACGGATGGAAAATGTGTATGAAATTAAAAGTCATATAGAGCAATTATTTTTTTACCAATTTAACAATTTGGCGAGTGCATGCAGAGCACTGAAATGGTTAATAAAAATACTGTATGCATATTAAACGTTTTTTTATTTCTTAAATGTCTCTTTACTTTTGACCTGTCGTTGTATTAGTAATAATTTCGAGTTGAGTTTGATTCGGATCAAGCTGTATACAAAAGCCAATTACTTTAACTTTTTTTTTGTACCGAAGTCTCTGTAAATATCTCAGGTGAAAGACGTACACAAAAAGTATGTTAATTCTACAATTTATTGTCTAAAAAAGACATTTATTCGAAGATTGCACGCTATGTTCGGTGTACAGGACGTTTAAATTAATTCGTGTAATCTTGTTTTTTATTAGACGAAATAAAAAGAAGCAGACGA
The DNA here is from genome assembly GCA_034766995.1 of Acanthacorydalis orientalis. Lineage (NCBI taxonomy): Eukaryota > Metazoa > Arthropoda > Insecta > Megaloptera > Corydalidae > Acanthacorydalis > Acanthacorydalis orientalis. The sequence continues at coordinate 14,026,733 of CM068315.1, read as the reverse complement.
TATTTTTAAAGCTGCTATTTTGGAATAGCTTTTTATTTTCTTGTATCGATTACCGCGTAGAATACCTGAGCTTCTAGTATTAATAAGATGAGTTTAATAAACATTTTTCCTAGAAGTTTTATTTAAATACACACTTTTTGATGCAAATGAATTGTTATTAAAAAAATAATCTGTTTGGTGTGTGTGTGTGTGTGTTAAGAAATAGAGAGAAAAATTAATTTCAAATATTGAATGTATATTAATTAGCTTTGAATTGTATAATTTATGAATAACTAATTTTTATATAATTAGATGTGATAAAGAAAATACAAATATTAGAAAATTTTATGTTTAAATAATTTTTGTTGTCATTTTAAAATCAATTATTAGTAGGGGATTCTTAAGAAAAATTTCGAATTTTATAAATTATTTTTTCTCTTATTTCACAGACCATAAAAAATGTCTGATTAAAAATGTTTAATAACTAATTACTGATCATTTTTGTTGTCGATCATGAAATTTTTGACGACTGCATCATTCTCAGAGCTTTAACATCCAAAAAATCATTCCTGATGAAGGTACAGTCATCCTTAGAGCGTTGAATTATAGAAAATTTATTATTTAAAGAAATAATTACCTCTAAAGTACTTATATCTTAATGAAATATTTTCTATCAAAATATAGTCATCCTCAGAGCGATGAAGTACAGGAAATTCATTATTAATGAAGGTAAAGTTATGTACAGAGCGCTAAGGTTATGAACAATGATTCTTTATATGGATGAAGTCATCGTCAGAGCGCTGAAGCACAAGAAATCAAGTCTTGGTGGAAGTATATTTATCTTCAAGATAATATTATTAAAATTCATAATAATTAACATTTTTGACTAGTAATGCTTTATGTCGTTTGTGGCTTGAGTGAAAAAATCATTTGTTAAAACGAATTTAATCATAATACTATTCTGTAGTATTTTAAATACTGGTAGATTTTAGAATATTATACTTGGTATTATTATTTGCTAAATTATGACAAATAGTTTCGCTGAATAAAATAAAAAATAGTTTTAGAAATTCTTCCAGAAAATTTGCGACCAAAAATATAGATTTTTCATAGTCCTTCCTGTATGTCAGTCCGTTAGTGTTCTATAGATGATAGGATGTTCAAGAAATGCATATAAGTAACAATAAAAAGATTAATTATTGAACATTAATTAGGAAAAACAAATGTGAAGTTTATAAGAAATTAACATTCATTTGTGAAAGTTTTCCTTCCGGTTTTTTGAAAATTTTTTCCGGAATCTATCACTTCAAACCATTCCCTTATACCTATATTCTGAAACACGAATCTCCTGTTAAAACCAGTTTAAAAGCCTCTGCTAAGACCGCGGACCAAACCTAAATTTCCATCTAACGCACAGTAATATGGCGTCAAAATGTTTAAATTTCATCACAATAAAATTATTTTTGATTTTGATTTAATTTTGTGAAAGTCAATTTAGATATAGTATCGAAAACTATTATTATTGAGAAGTTGTTTCAAAAGATGTAGTAGAATTCAGAAAAAAACGGTTTATGTAATCATTCAACGACACTCAGACCTTTATAGAATTTTTTATCAAAGTGATTTTGTGATCTGGTTCTAGTAACAGTGGTTCAAGGGGCTCGATATTATAAAAAAATATTTTTCTTATGTGTTTGGTTATTTAAAAATTTTTAATTTATTTATTGGGCGATTAAATAACGTTGCATTTATAAGAAACTATTATTAAATTATGAACGTTTACATTTATTTATTTTTAATGATTTAAAATGAATTTAGAGATAAATGATAACCCATAAATAAATTCACATCTGTCGTCTCAATCTAAAAAGTCAAAAAAAGCTTTCAAAGCTATTTCAATCCTAAGTTATATCCCATAAGTGGATTTACATTAATATCAGAATGAACTCAGTCACGAATTCTAGTTTGTATCTAATTCTATTTTAACAAAATAACTATTTTATCCTCACGTAACTAATTTTTTATTTCGGATCGCCTCCCGACAGTACATTCCCATCGCCAAGGTCATCGGCAGATATTCAGCACGATAAGAGGCCGAACTTTAATCTCTCATGAAATATATAAGTACGACTAACGAATTATCGATTCCGTGTCCCGTTCCAGTATTCTAGAAAACGTTTCGACGCAGATAAAACACAAATCGTGTTCCAAAGACGAATATCGTGCGAGTCAATTTACCTGAAGGCACATAATGCGTGCAGAAAGCCGCGTAGGGGCGACAGATCGGGAAACATATGGTGCATATGATGAGAATATTTCGTGATATTTCCTTCGAAATACAATTTTTCGTCTCTTCATAACGTCGGTTTCGTTCAAAGCGCGATGTCACAATAGAGACCGTACCCTCTTCACGACAGTCCATTATATTTTCTAACGATGGAAAAATTCCTCATTTTATATATATATATATATATATATATATATGTATATATATATGTATATATATATATATATATATATATATATATATATATATATATATATATAAGGAAGTACATTATAAAAGTTAAACGTTTATTCCTATTCAATAACTAATATTCGATAAAATCGTTAAAGAAGTGAATGAACTCAGTTCTAAAGAAAAAAAACATTATAAAGTCATATTAAAAATGTCTGAAATAGAAATAGAGAGATAGGTATAATAAAATATAGTATTTCAAAAATTTTCTTTACGTATGAAGTCAGATTAACACTTTTTTTGTCGAAAATTGCGTGTTAGTAAGAAGAACTTTATAATAAAATTTTAATAATTTTAGATCCCTACTAGTATAGTATTTGGAAAATTTCGGATAACATTTTTTTTAAAAAGAATTAAACTATCTATTTGAAGACATCAAAATGGGTCAAAAATAGTGCAAGTTTCTTGTTCTCTTTAGATTGAAATAACGGGCTGTTTCTTTATAACTTTGTAATTAAGATAAAAAGATTTTTCAATGGATTTTCATTCTTTACAAATCGCAAAAAATTTTTTTCTTGTTTGAAAAATGTAATAATTGATTATTGATCGTTTGATAGTAATACCATCTTTAGAAATTTTTATTTTACTTCTGGAATTTTTCACTCGTTTCAGAAAGAGATAAGGCTAAAAAATGTACCAACATACAAAAAAATCTAATTTAAAAGATCAGCTTCTTCTATCTGCTGAGAATACGATAAAATCGAAAGTAAAAATTAAAATGATTAATAATAAATTATTGAAAATTGATCAGGAACTAGTCATGTATGGTTTGTAGGGAATAAAATTTCAATGTAATTTTATATTATTTTTTTTCAAATTCTAAAAATACGAATTTATACGGGTATTTAATAAAATTAATATTAAGTTGGTAGAAAAATAATTGCGTTTTATGCACTTATTAGCAAGTTTTTTGATTTTTCTGTTTTAAATGATTCAGAACTGTTGGAAGAATGCCTAATTTTTGTGTAAGCTCTTGAATTGTTGTTTGTGGTTCTGATTCAACTAACGCCTTCAGTCTGTTATTATGAACTAAAGGATATCTTTAAGACTTTCGACCCCAGTATGACATTTTTAGAATCGCTATTGCACTGTACGTTCCTTAACAGTAACCACAACGGAAACATCATTTAGTTTACGATAAGTTTTTACTGCTTTACAACCCATTTTGAACCCATGCAAAAAATTGCTCTTAGTTGCTTCTTTTCCATTTTTAATTTAATACCCTAATTTGGAACAAAATTGATAATAAAACCAAAGAAGATGTTATCAAAATACAGACCGTAGAACGCACTTTAAAATCATATTAACATGAACACGATGAAATGATACTTTTGTTGAAAAATTAAGGCTTTTATTCAGAAAACAAAAACCGGAATTATTTTCCTACCAATCTAATAGCAGTATTCGTTATGGTAGTGGAATATTATTTTTTTGAAAAAGAAAGTTAGTTTTTACAAATTACTTATTTTTACGCCACAAATCATAAACAAATTTTATGATTAAAAAATGTTTATTAAATCAATATTTATTATTCTTGCTTGTTGCTTATGCGCATTCCGATAGTGGTTTCATTATCAATGTTTAAAAGTATGGACAATTCTGATCAGAATTTTCTGTTCCTCTGAGGAGGACGCTACTCTCATTAAAATGAGTATAAGTAAAAATCCAATATGATTAATTACCATTTATTGAATTTTTTTAATCAAAAAAAAGTTTTTTTTACTTGTTAGTTGCGACAATAACCAATTTTTAAAAATAAATTTAGTTAGTGTCCGTACTGTCTAGTGACTAGTTTCGATAAGCGTCAGATTCGAACGAATAATAATGAATATCACTAATCAATTATTTATTGAACATTTTTGAATTAAATAGAGGAAAAAATATTATGCGGAATGAGAAAATTCATTTGTGAAAGAAAATTATTCCGATAATCCCATAAATATTGCAGATATTTTTTTATGTGACTTTAAGGCAAAGAAAGTAATTATTTCCTGTATTAAATTAATGATTTATTTTCATTTTTTTTAGTATTTTTCTTGTAAACTCTTCCCCTTAAATTGTAATTTAGGTTTATAAAGTACAAAGAATTTTTTGATATCAAAATTCTTCTCATTAATAAACTAAAAATTATTAATAATCATTTATTGAATATTTTGATCAGAGAAATTTTTTGTAGTTTGTGGATTAAAAAATAATTTTGTGAAACTGAATTCAAACAGTTTTATAACTATTTTGGTCAATTCTGTCATCATAATTTATTATTTATTTTTACTCAAATCTGTATAAAATTTCTACTGTGGAGGCCACAGTTGCTATTAACTTTGAAATATTGTTATAAGAGAATAATACTGTTTAGAATGTATGAAAATTATATTTTACTTTGTTTTATCTTTGATTATTAAAACGTTTCTAATCCGAGCAATTCATTATGGGTGGTAATGTGAAAAAAATTATGAAAATGAATTTAGATATAGTGTCAGACTTGTATTAAAAATATTCTAATCGATTAAATATAGATTTTAACTGATGAAAATTATGTATTAAATATATTTAAAAGAAATATCTATTTTGAATCAATTTTATTTATTTAGTTTTTAGATTTCACATATATCTATAAAAAAGTAATTCTTTTTATAAAAGGAAAACAAACAGTATTCCTATTTCGTCTAAGTCTAAAAGAATGTTTTCAAAGCCAAAGATTAAATAAATTCAAAAAGGAAATATCAATGAACTTTTATGAAAGGATTGTAATATTTGCTTTTATAGCGAAATTCTACTACGTATTACCGTGAGTAATGACATAGACGGTGATCGGATAAAACTTTACTATGTTTATATAAAAAAAACTATTTGAGCTTTTTGTGTGATTGAAATGTGGAATGATAAATCATATTATATAAATACTGAAAATATAGATTTTCATTGTGTATATATATATATATATATATATATATATATATATATTATAATACATTTTTGTCAACAAAAGATTTGTGTAATGCATTTTTTAAATGAAGATTTTATTTAATTCTATAGTACAATGATTTAAAATGTAAACTTTTATAATGGAATGTTGAAAAAGAAACTAGAAATTAGATGAAGCATTAAAATATGATTCTTTTTTCCATTCAAAAACTATATATAAACTTTTTAATTGATTATTTATGTCATTTAATACAAATTAGATTATGTATTTTCAGTATTTGGACCGTTTATTATGAAAGTAATGTAAGACCACTTTTGGAAAAATTTGAGAAAACAAACAATGGATTTATAATTAAGTGTGCTTTGCTTCGATCTTTGATCAATTGAAAATTCGTTAGTAAATGGAATTGCATACTTATTTATTATAAAAGTGCTGCGAGACCATTTTCCATAGTCTAATTAATACTCAATAAGCAAAAAGAATAAAACTACGGCATTTTACAAACAAACGTATAATCTTTTTTTGTATTTTAACATTTTAACATTTGTTATACAGAATGCAAAAATATGAATTTATTAATCATGACTGAATATTACTGAATATATTATTGCCTCGTTTAATACTGAAAAATTAGTCGAATATCGTAAATAAAGAGAATAAATATTTTTAATTTTCATCGTTATAATATTTATTTATGTTTTTATTCATACTTAATTAATCAACACTATTAATTTTGATCTCTAAATCGTATCATTTCAATAAATAAAAAGTTTCATTCAAGTTGAGTTTTAGGCTGTTTTAAGTTTGAATATGTTGTTTTGATAAATATATCATTAATAAATTTAACTGTAATAAAGATCTGAAATAAAAAAAAACAACTTTAATTTCAACACAGTATTGACATTGTGATTCAATTCATTTTCACCAGTGAGTTATTTTTTCAGTCCCTAAATTACATACAAAATTTCTGATAAAAATGTAGCTTATGGCCATTTCGACGATAAAATTATTATATATTGAGAGCGCTAAGATGCGGAAAGATCTGATTTTGAAGAAGATATTTCTGTATTATAACGCTCAGAAGATGGAATTGATATCGAAATGTGCATAAGCAATAATCAAAAATGATCAATAAGGATTTATAGAATATTTTTGATGAGAAAATGTTTTGTGGTTTGTAAGACGAAAGAGAACTCATTTGTAAAAGTGTATATATTTATAAATTTATAATTTTCAATCCATTTGTTTGATACTGTGCCTCTAAAACATCCATTTATAGTACTATTTGAGACATAAAAGATTTATTCTCCTACTGCCATGGATATCTACATTTTAATTTATTTTAATAGATAAACTTTAGCTACAGTGTTTACTTATCATTGTACGAGTACGTTTTGAAATAACAATAATGGTTATTATATTTTCATGTTTATATACCTAACATAATGAATATTTGAATATATTGTCATATGAAATTGAAATGAATATATTGAGATATATTATGTATGAAATTTGATTAATTAATTTGATATTAAATCCGTAATCAATTAATCAAAATTATATACATATATATGCGCATTTAAACTCTATTATTTATCACACACATTGCTTTATTCATATAGATTTATAAATTTCTGAAAAAGTACTATACGAAGCACATATTTTCATTTTTAATATTATTTGTTTTGATTCGATTTAAACTGTAAATCGGTTGGACTTGTTTATAAAAACATTTAAATTTGTCAATGATAAATTTTATAATCCTGCGCCATAGAATTCAGAACGATTGGCAATCATTCCTCTAATCCATCCAATTGATTTTCAGTATATAGAAATATCACACGGTTCTGTGAAAAGAATGATTCGTTTTGTCTGTGAAAATAAATTATTTTTTTGTGATGGATGTAAATGTTATATTGTAATGAATTAGTGTTTGTAATATATTTTAAAATATATAAAATATTGGGGGTGAGTTGAAATTTTTCTGATGAAAATAATTGTGAATATATCAATTGAAGATAGTACGGTTGTTTCGAGTATTTTTTTGATATTTAATAAGAAGTGGGATGAAATCATTATTAACTCAATTGTTAAACAGAGGGACCCAAGAAATATAAATACACTTCAACGACCACAATATCTGCGTAAAAGGTTTAGTACTAAAAGTATATAGACATCAAGAGATTGTTGTGGGTCATGTTTGACTTCTATAATCACAAGAGATACTCAAAATGGCTACCATTAGTGTTCAGAAACATCTGATTTCGGTTAATTATTGGAAGAGCAACATTGGCCAAAGTGCCCACTGTGATTTCTGTGCATGACGTTTCAATTTCTTCCCATAGAGTAGCCAGTGTAACTGGTTTCCTACGATATACCATATCCATTAGGGCCCCCCATAAGTAGAAGCTGAATGATGTTAAATCGAGAAAACGCTTAGGGAACTCAATAGAACCTCTTCGTACTATTCATTGTCTTGGAAGAATCTGATCGAGGTAAGCTCTCACGTCTCGATGGTTGTGTGGTGATAAGCCATCTTGTTACATGTAAACTATTTCAATACCACTGCCGAGGAAGAATACTCGTTGCTGTGCGAGACTTCCTGGATCTTTGCTTGTGCACATCACATACTTTATCATCGGTTTCAAATTTATTACGAATGAATGCAAATTGTTAGGCGAGTTGGAGGCTCTGTTGCAAACTCACGACGCCATTGCTGTTCTACTTAACATACATTCTCAAATTTAAAATACTACTTCAAAACGGTTTTGTGTTGCACGAATGAAAACCGTACTTCTGCCATTTTATTTAACTGCCCTGCTGGTTGTACAGCGTCTCTACGCTCTAGCTATTCTAGTCATTTGTGTGGTTAAAGACATATTTTGAAAGAACATCATACGAGGGTGGTCCCAGAAGTACCCGACCCAACAAAGAAAACACAAAAATTTTGGAAAAAAAATATATTTATTTTTCAACATAATCTCCTTTCAGCTCTATACACTTGTCCCAGCGATGTTCAATAATTTCGATACCCTTTTTATAATAAGAACTGTCTTGCTCCTCAAAATACCCATTAACTGCCGACATCACTTCTTCATCGTTGGGAAATCTTTGACCATTGAACCATTTTTTTAAGTTTGGGAACAGAAAATAATCCGAGGGGGCTAAATCTGGCGAATAGGGTGCACGAGGTAGCAATTCAAACTTTAATTCATTAATTTTGGCCATTGCAATAACGGATTTGTGAGCTGGTGCATTGTCTTGATGAAACAACACTTCCTTCTTAGCCAAATGCGGCCGTTTTTGCTTGATTTCTTCGCTCAAACGTTGCAATAAGTTCGCATAATACTCGCCGTTGATAGTTTTTCCTTTTTCAAGATAGTCAATGAAAATTATCCCACGCGTATCCCAAAAAACCGACGCCATGACTTTGCCTGTAGATGAAACGGTCTTCGCCTTCTTTGGAGCCGGTTCTCCCTTTTCAGTCCATTGTTTTGATTGTTCTTTTGTCTCGGGTGTGAAGTGATGGACCCATGTTTCAACCATGGTTATGAAACGGCGCAAAAATTCTGCTTTGTTGCTGTGAAACTTTGCTAAACACTCAATTGAAACATCTTCACGACACTGTTTTTGCTCGAGTGTGAGCAAACGCGGCACCCATCTTGCACACAGTTTTCTCATGTCCAAATTTTCAGATAATATGCGATGTACCGCACTTTTTGAAATGCCTACTATGTCTGCTAGGTCGCGCACTTTCAGTCGACGATCATCCAGTACCGCTTTGTGGATTTTCTTCACCATTTCTGGAGTCGTCACCTCATTTGGTCGACCACTTCGATGCTCGTCTTGGCAGCTCGTACGGCCTCGTTTAAACTCTACTACCCAATATTTCACTGTTGTAAACGAAGGAGCAGACTCACCCAGAGTAGAATCCAGTTCAGCTTTTATATTGGTTGGGCTGAGGCCTTTCAAATAAAAGTATTGTATCACGTAACGATGACCAATTTTCTCCATTTTCACAAATTCACTGAAAATGTTCATTATTGATGGCTGCCAAACAAATACTAAACATGGCGTCCTCAAACTTGAAACATATGCTTTATAGATTGTGTACTTTCTAATACAGTGATATTTTTCAAACAACTACCGCCATCTCTAGATCAGACCGGGTATTTCTGGGACCACCCTCGTATACTACACATTGCCGCTATAATTAGATTCAACAATGAAGAAAGTCCATAGAAACCTCTATTAAAGTGTGTATATATTTTTTTTTGTCCCTCTGTATATTGATTACATTCATCTGTATTTATTCTTCATGATTTGCAGTTATTTCTATTTCTATCTAACTTTACATCGATTTTGTGACATAAATTATATTATAATCATTTTGTAAGATTAATGAGGACAGAATATTAATACTCATTCGTTGGATTACTCTATCTTATATGTATGAATTAATAATAGAAATAAAAAAACATTGTTGTATAAAGAAAAATTACTTGAAACATCAGGTACTATCTACGGTTCAAGTTTTGATGAAGAAGTAGGATTTTAATTTTAATAATGTTACGTTTTCACAGACGAATTCTTTTTTCATTTCATAAATCGCAAAGAAAGCTTTTGGTTAAAAATATTCAATAATTAATTATAGATACATTTTTATTGTTGTTTATGCACATTTCAATATCGATTCAATTATCTTCAGTGCGCCAAAGTACAGAAAGATCTTTATATGTTTCTATACTTTTTTGTACTCAGTTTTTTGTAGTTTGTGAGATGAAAAAATAATCCGTTTTTAAATGTAAATTCGGCCATAGAGATGGAATTGTATTGTGATAGAGTTTTGTACTTCATGTAATTTATTAAAGAAAGAAAAGGAAATATTTGAGAATATTGTGGAGAGTAATCGTATGTTTCAATATTTTTTTAAATGTCTAAAAAATATCTTAAACTTGGAGATACATGAATTTGTCTATATTACTGTGTTTTATCGAACACCACACTTTTTTAAAGATATACGTTGATCGTTTGATAAGTTTAGTAAATTTGTATGATATGGTACCATCATTCATTTGGCAACGTCATTGCTATTCAGTGTCACTTTTTAATCCAGAAGCGACCTGTTGTTTACTTTCTACAGATGTTTCAAGCGACCATTGTACTAGTTGCCGCAGACTATGTTAAGAAATAAAATCTTTTTTTTTCAAAAAATGGTATTTAACTTCCTATTTTATTACACTTATCAAACGACCCTCGTGCATATATATATATATATATATATATATATATATATATATATATATATATTAAATTAATTATCTTTTTTTTTTATAAAAGTATATATCTAATTCATGAAAAAAACATCAAAATATATATGATTACTTTCCTTGTATGATGTTAATTCAATGATTAATGAAACTTCAATAATGTTCCATTTATAGAGCAAACTATATATATATATATATATATATATATATATATATTATATAATGTATATGTATTTATAGGCGTGGCTGTGTACGAAGCAGAAGTTGTTGAAGCAAAAATAGATTAGAAGAAAAAACACCCTCTTTTTGTACATTTTGTCTAAATATACAATAAATTTGAACTATAAAAGCTTTCCACTATATAAGAAAAAAAAAACTCCCCTTGATCATAGTGTTTTGAAACATATTATTTACCACGTCACATCTCTTGCTTTGAAATTATGATAAATTGTTCATAAAATAATATAGTGGCTGTAAAGTGTGATCACAAAGATTATTATTTATTACCAGTTTTCTTTTAAAACACAAACAATACTTTAATATATATATATATATATATACACACACACAGATATATATATATATATATATATATATATGTATACACATACATACATACATTCATAAGTGTGAATGCTCTTTGAATGAATGTTTGTAGATAGTAAGAAAAGTTTTAATTCAATATAGGCTTCATCGTTTGTAAAAATAATAATATAAATCCAAATATTGTTGTGTTTCTTATAAAGATGTTTTAAAAAAGTTGTATATGCTCTTTACGTTTTGTTTTGACGTGGTTATATTCATTTCAATTGTACTGTCATCAAATATTCAACGTTTGTGTCTGGGGATAATGTCAGATCTCACAAGTGAATAATCAGTCAAGATAGTACTGTTGAAAAGTTTTTAGGAAAGAAAAAAAAATTATTTCATAACAGGGTAATACTGGTGTGTGTGTGTGGTGAAACTTATTTCAAAATTGATTGTCTCTCGAAAAGATGTAAATTTTCGATGTGGTCTGTAAGATATCAGGATTTAAATATTGTTTAGGTTTTTCATGAATTTCGGATGTTGAAGAGGTGAGTGAACCAGAGCACTGGTTCCCAGTGGGTGCAGTGCTGTTGATAGGTATAGGCATCCATCAGTTATGCTTCTTTTGTTCGACTCTTAGTCGTTGTAATACCGGTAGATATAAAATTGAAACCGAAGAGGATACTGAGTTGGGAAGCTCCAGTCGAGTAGAACTGTCCTTATTTGAAATATTATGAGTATTTTTTATATATTAGGTTGATACAAAAATAATTGCGATTTTTATCATTTTAAGTTTGGCGTCGATTTTTCTAGTTACCGTTATGTTTTGTTATAGTCATGTGATACATCATTGTAAACAATGAAATTAACACTACTGATTTCACCTTGTGCCTATTGTTTTTATTTTTAGTATTGTTGGATATAACCTCTTAAATTAGTCGGAAAAAAAGCAAATTGGAGCGATTATGTTGTATGAGTTTAATTAGAACGTAAAGCAACAGAAACTGCTCGACATATCAAATTTGTTTTTGGCGTAGAGTCAATTGGTGAACGTACAAATCAACATTAGATTCAAAAACCATTACCGATAGACTTCTTCCTCGATCGCCCACACGACTCGCTTTACTTGTATCGCGTATATTCGCTCAATATAGTTATATATATATATATAGTTATATATATATATATATATATATATATATATATATATATATATGTGGGCCGTTTGATAAGTTTGATAAATTTCTATGATGTAGTCCCATCATTCATTTGGCAACGTCACGGCTATTAAGTGTCACTTTTCAAGCTAGCATAGGCGACATCTTAGCTAGAAAAGACGTGTTGTTCACGTTCTACATATGTTCGAAGCGAGTATTGTGGCAGTTGCTGTAAAAATGGAAAAAACAAGTGAGCCTTTTTGCGTCGATTTGACACTGTAGGTGGAACATAGATCTATCATTAGACACTTGAGTCAAAGCAGCATTCGAAGTAGTCGATAACAACTAATGAAAGTGTGCCGAAGAAGATGATGACCATTTTGTCGGCAGGGAAGATGATAGCCACTGTTTTTTTGTGACTCCAATGAAACGATACTCCATTCCAATGGAATGATCAACTACTTAACGAAGGGAAAAACGATAACAGAAGCTTATTAGGCAACATTGTTGAAATATCTGAAAGATGAACTGAAACAAATACAGCCAAGATTAGGGCACAGAAAACTGTTATTACATCAGGACAACGCGCCGTCCCACAAATCGACGGTCGCAATGGAAAAAATGCAGGAATTAGGCTTCGAATTGATTCCTCATCCACCCTATTTTCTAGACTTGACCTCATGCGATTTCTTCCTCTTTCCAAACTTGAAAATTTGGCTCAGTGGGAAGAAATTCTCGTCGAATGTGGATGTCATCGCCGCCGTCAATGTGTATTTTGCAAACTCGTTGTACCAATTGAGACTATGTTGAGAAATAAAAACGTTTTTGTCCAAAAAATGGTGATTAAATTGCTTTTTTACAATAATTATTAAACGACCCTCCTGTATATACATATATATATATATGTATATGTTAGTATGTATATATAATCATTCTCACTGTTTAAATGCTATTGAGCGTGTTCCTCTTGCAGATATATTGCAAAATCGTTGTTTTATAAAGTCACATATACCAATTTAACAATTGTGGTAGCTGCATAGTTATATGCAACGGAAAGGAGGAGGGTGACCTTCAGTCGCAGAGACAGGTCAACTAGATTTTTTGAAAATTTTCCTAGCGAGAAAGTCAAGATATAACACAGTTAAACAGCAAGATTGCTAATAATTCAAGTTAGAGTCTAGATAATAGGGATTTAATCCCAAGGCTCGACAACTCGCATCAAGAATATCGAGAAAATTAACAATATCAGAAAAAAACAAAAACTGTAAAAAGAAACTAATTTAACAATTCTTTATGAAAATTTCGTGTAACTTTATATGTTATCGTTAACAATAATTTAATACAAAACCTCCACAAATTTTGTTAAGAGAAATTTTATTGAACTTTTTTTCAGATTGTAGATAGATAATTTATTACTTACGGGTATCTCTCATAAAATACAGATATATATATATATATATATATATATATATATATATATATATATATATATATATATTTAGGAACAGTTTAATAATTAGATAAAAAAAAATGTGATTTTATTTTTTTAAAAAAATATCCGTATTCAAAATAAATGATGTAGTATTTATTAATATATTAATATCCAATCATATTACTATCTATTTTATTACAAAAACAGATTGTTGAATAGACTTTTGAGGAATCGTCCGGAAATTAAATTTCAGTACTGACTTATCCGTCGCGAAAAATTTAATAAATTCAGTTACGGCGCCGTTTCCGATCTGAGACTATTTACGACTTTACGCTCTCTGGCTCCAGGAAATGCCTTTGCAGTTTCAAGTATTCATTTAAAACTGCACCATTTACAGAATAAAACTGTTTACTATTGTCCGCATCGATCGAGTTTGTTTTGAAACCATGCAGTTTTTGTAGTTTTACATTCGACTATAAATTCTAATTCGTCGTCCGTTCTTTTTCAGATATCATGCACATAAAATTATATCAGAAACATTATAATATGCTACACGTTCGAGAAGAATGTTCTATTATACTCTGAATATAAAGTAGTTTAAAAACTTTATATAAAATGTCTTGATAGTTTGAAATATTGCTTGATGGATTGTAATGAACATTAATGAGATTACAGTTTATTTTGTATTCAGAATTGAATATTTTATTCAGTACGATTTTTTTTATTTGCAGCAAGTCAGTTCTTAGAGAATATATTCACAGAACAAACATTTAACTCTAATGTAGCGACCTTATATCACACGAGCAAAACTTTACGGTTTGGTTACTGTCATGTAAATGTTTAATCGTGCCTCGGTGCTGTGTTGACCTTACAACATTTAAAAATAAGATACGCAGAGAGAATCCATTCGAACAGATCTGGACCAATGTGCAAATATATTAAATGTTTCTTTTAACGTACAAGTCCTGCAGGGAGCGTGGCACGTTTGCATACATTTTATGAACAGTACACTTGTGTAAATGTTATATTGTGTAAAATTCTATTAAATAAATGAAAATATTTACCAGGCAGAATTAGACATGTGTGTATGTGTGTGCATACGATGGAAACCTTTTTTTCCCTGTGATGACAAAAAGTGCCAGTCGTTTGCTGGAACACAGTCATGTACTATAATAAGTTTTTATCGATTCAGTTGTTATGCACTCATTTCTTTTATTCCATTACCTTTTTATATTAATCTGCGACATGTAACGAATTAGATTTTTTTTGATGTTGTTTTATTGTTTAATGTTTAATAGAGAAGTACAGTTTTGCTCGTTTATACATAAATTTAGATTTATAGTCTGGTCGACATTTCAATTAATTCTTTTTGATAAAATACATTCGATTTTTTAATATAGCTTAGTATTTTTTTTCAAATTTGGTTGTTTTTATGTTATTTATGTGACATAAAGACAATCAGGTAAATATTGAATTTTTATCGACCTGAAAATAATAAAAAACAGTCATAAAAGGAACTAACTCTCAAATCTATAGAATGGATACAAAAAAATCAACAGATGTACTGAATAAAAAAAATACTCCAAGAGTAAAGAAATAGTTTTCTTTTCTTTTTAATTTTGGATATAATAAATTTTGGTGGTTGGAAGTTTTTGGAAAAAAGCCTATAACTATTTTATGGTTACACATATTGCGATGAAATGAAAAAAAAAGATTAGACTATAATTTATAAAATGATTTATTTATTTTTTAACATAATAATAATCAAATTCAATGCCTTTCACTTACTTTTCTTCAATCTATGAAAGCAAAGTTGGATGAAGTTCATGAGGATGGTTTACTAGTGTTGAAGATTGTTTATTTCTGGATAAATTAGTTTAACGGTGGTCGTACATGCACTGAAGATGAAGCGCACTCTGGTCGCCCAGTTGAGGTCACCACGGATATTGTTGGAAAAATCCATGGTGTCATTATGGAAGCCACCGAGTGAAAATTCGCGAGATTTTTGAAACTAGGCATCTCAACTCAATAAGTGTTCAATATCCTATACAACAAATTGCATATGAAAAAGCTGGATGCCGAGATTTTTGACTGTCGAATAAAAACGCACACAAAAGCATATTTCAATCCAGAGTTTGGCGATGTTTAATTACTATCTGCATGATTTTTTTCGTTGTTTTGTGACTATGGATGATACCTGGATTCACCATTACACACGTAAGTCGAAGCAGCAGTCAAAGTAGTGGACAATGACGTGAAAATATGCCGAAGGAGGTTAAAACTCTTTTGTCGAATAAGAAGGTGATGGCCACTGTTTTTTCGAATTCCCAAGGAATCACTTTGATCGACTACTTAATGAAGGGAAAACGATAACAGGAGTCTATTATGCAACATTATTGGACCCTTTGAAAGAAGAGCTGAAACAAAAACGGCCAAAATTGTTGCACAAGAAAGTGTTCTTTCACCAGGACAACGCGTTGTTCCACAAATTAACCGTTTCAATGCTAAAATTATACAAATTAGGCTTCAATCTGATTCCTCATCCACCCTTTTTTCTGTACTTGACCTCGTGCAACTTCTTTTCCTTCCTAAACTTGAAAATTCTGCTCGACGAGAAGAAATTCTCGACGAATAAGAATGCCATCACCGCTGTCAATACATATTTTGCGCACTTTTCCTACGGAACGAAAAATTAAAAACTCGCTGGACTGTGTCCCATTTGAATCTAGCTCTCTCTGGAGTTTATGTTGAGTTATAAAATCATTTTTTCCAAAAAACAATGTTTAACTCGGTAAAAAAACTATTTTAGTATGATAAAAAATTACACTTATAAAAATACTACTCTTATACTCTTAAAAAATTACTCTTTAAGTATGGTAAAGAAACAATTTTTTACTATACTTATCAAACGATCCCCTATAGAATATATATATATATATATATATCCTATATCTCTCTCTCTCTCTCTCTCTCTCTATATATATCCTATATATCTATATATATATCCTATATATATATATATATATATATATATTTATATATATATATATATATATATATCCCATATATATATCCTATATATATATTTATATATATATATATACATATATATATATATATACAGTTTTCTTCAACACCAGCCAATTATATATAAAATTAGCACGAAAAGAAATAGAGTACTTTGTAACATAATGTTTTCAATTAATATCTAGTATGAATCGCTTTTAACACTTGTTATATATAGTCGTTGTAATATCCTTTGAGTAAAATCAATCGATCGTAAACTCACATCTATCGTGGAAAAGCGGGAAAAACGAGGACGTGTCCGATGGGACAGATACTTTCTGCTCATCATGATGACGAAACATTTGAAAGTAACTTTTGTTTAAGTAGAGAAATTTATTATTTATTCCTCTTCTCTTTTATGAAAATCTATGTAACGCGCAAATTTAAATATATTTGTGAGTGGGTGAAGATATACACGCACGTACACATATTCCCAAGACCATTAGGATATTAAAACAGCAAACAATGTACGTGTTAACGTTATGTTTAACTGGAAATCGTTTTTTTTTATATCTTAAATACATGTTCATACTAAGTTCTAGTTCTGGAAATTGAACAAGATGTGAACAAAACGTCTGTTACGAAATCATAAATTGAAAATGTAGCAGTTTTATTTAATATAAAGTTGACAAAGTCGTACAGCGGTGGTTTAATTTTATGATCACTTTATTAAGATCTGAACCGACGTCGATGTCTAATCGTAAAAAAGTACTATAAGTGAGACAATGTCGAGTAATTGACTTACTTTCTGAATCTTACGACTTTTTTCAATATTTCATATAATTTTTTATGAAAGAAAACATCAATATAAAATATATAAAAAGAACATCAGAAAGAAATAGAACTAAATAAATCATCGCAAGAATACAGAAGCTATTTTCAAAACATGATTTTGAAACGTTCACGTCCCTAATTCTTTTTTTTTAAAATTCGAACAAGCATTTTATATACAAATAAATATTTTTACCTTATAAGTTTGTAAGTGTAGACTGTTCAATATATTTGTGACATCAATGAAACCTAATATCAACATAAATTCCTCTATGATAAACAGAATCCATAGATACATAACATATAATACTTTCACCACGGAATTCTTTTCTTATTTCACAAACCGTAAAAAAATCTGGTCAAAATGTTAAATAAATCATTATTGATCGTTTTTCAATCTCAGAATTTTCTGTTCTTTAGAACTTTTTTCTTGTCTAAATAGTCGACAAATTATTTTAGATTGGTAGAAAAATTATTGCGGTTTATGATCTTTAAATTCATATACATTTATTAATTTGAGTGGATTTGAGTGGTTCAGAACTGTTGGATGACTAACACCTAACTTTTGTGTAAGCTCTCAAATTGTGCGTGGTTCTGATTGAACTAACGCCTTCCGTTGGTCGTTATGAACTGAAGAAGGACGACTGTGATCTTCTTCATCTTCAAGGCTCTCGTCCTCAGCACGAAATTACTATCACCACGTATCACCATTGCACCGTACGTTCCTTATCAGTGTCTATGCCAAAAGCATCGTTTAGTTTACGAGTAGTTTCTGCTGCTTTGCCACTCGTTTTGAACTCGTACAGAAAAATTGCTCTTATTTATTTCTTTTCCAAATTTAATTCAATAGCTCAATTTAAAGCAAATTTAATAATAAAATCG
This sequence comes from Acanthacorydalis orientalis, assembly GCA_034766995.1. NCBI lineage: Eukaryota > Metazoa > Arthropoda > Insecta > Megaloptera > Corydalidae > Acanthacorydalis > Acanthacorydalis orientalis. Next base: position 14,008,204 of record CM068315.1, on the reverse strand, counting down.
AAGTTGATATTACTAAAATACAGATCAAAAAATGCACTTTACAATTATATTGACATGAACGTGATGAAATGACACTTTCATAAAAAAAATTAAGGTTAAAATTCAGAATACGAAAATCATAATTATTTTACTATCAACATAATACTTTCCAACAAAATGACGCTGCTCACTATGCTGCTAAGAGCACAAATAAATTGGTTCCAGAACCAAGACATTTCAAAACAGTTGGAAGAAAAATACTTATTTTTGAAGAAACAAATCATTTGTAAGTAATTTGAAAAGAATTCATTGAAAGCTTCTTTTGTGATTTGCACGGTGCGAAAATAGATTATCTGAGAAAATATTGGATCAGTGGAAATGTTCGTATACGATTTGAAATTGAAACTCAGGCGATTATTTTTCCCAGAAAAAGCTTTTATTCATTAATTAGATATTCACTATTGTTTTCACCAATCACTTTCTAATGCTCGGGCAGCTGATGAATTCCTCGTTCTTAAAAGCTGTTCAGTTTTTCGGCAAAAAGGCGGTGAGATGGTTTTTAACGGCTTCCACAGTGTCAAATTTTTTACCGAGTAAACTGTTCTGTAGTGATCGGAATAAATGACAAACCGAAGAAGCAATGTCCAGAAAATGCGGTGAATACGATTTGATTTTCTATTTCAACTGCTTCAGTTTTTACAATCAGTTTCACTGTATGTGGTTTTGCGTTGTCGTCGCGGAAGATGATCTCCTTGCGATTTGATCAAAATCGGACGGTTTTCTTTAATTGCTGAGTTCAGTTTGGTTAGTTATTGACTGAGTACTTTTCTTTAGTATTTGTTTCGTCTCGTGATAGAATCTCAACATAATCAACACCTCTGCAACCACACTAAACACAGCAACACGTTCTTCGGATAAAAGTCAGCTTTGGCGACTGGTTCTGTCTCTACATTCGCTTGTTTCTATGTTCGTCTACGTTGAACATTGTTGTACAGGATCCATTTCTCATTACCAGTCACCAACCGATTCAAAAAAGGCTTTTTGTTGATGCGTCCAAGCAAAGAAATTGCTGAAGAGATGCGATCAAACGTGTTTTTTTTCAGACAACGTGTGCGGCGCCCACGTATCGAGCTTCAACGTAAATTCTAGCTTCTTTAAACACCAAAATACAATCAATTTGTCAACTTTGAGTATCTAGATAACCTTTTTCGTCAAAATTCGTGAGTTATTGTCAACAAAAGTGCGCACAACATCGTCGTCGATCTCAGTATGATGCCGTCCAGAGTCTGGTTGAACTACGAGGTTAAAATTATCAAGTGGAATTTTAGGAAACCATTCCTTCACAGTTGAAAGTGATGATGCATGGTCTAAATAAACCTTCTGAATATTTTTATTTGCCATGCGAACGGTCACACCTTTCAGAAATTCGTACAACATAACGTTACGAAGGTGTATCCTTTCGTTGTCTTTTTTCATATTTTTTCTTATACACAAATCGAATCGAAACAAATATGTCTAATGCTCAAATGATAGTTGTAATTGTCACCTTTCAAACGATATATAACATGAATATATTTCAATCACAAACACCTCTATGTGGCACTCTTAACATTGAAGCGTGTACGAACTTTTGCACTGATTCAATATATTTAACCACAGTGCTCGAATAGTATAATGCCATAAAAAAGACTTTTTTCCGATGATATTTTAATATTTTTTTTATTTGTGTAGATACTACTTTTATATATAATGATCCTCGATCACTGATCAATAATTACAAAACGAACATATTCCAGATAATTCATTTAAACATAACCCATTTCTAAAAACAAAATTTCATTTAATCTATGCTTTTTCCGTTGAGCACACTAAGCGTGTGAAATAAAACTCAGATCTAACATTCATTTAAATTAAATATTCACATCGCAGCAGAAGTAAATGACGAATAAATCCTTATATGAGCTTTCCAGTTAGGCGCATGTATGTGAATCGTATTCGGTGATATGTCTGAATACTGTACCAGACCATTATTGATCCACAAAATGCATTTATTTGTTTTTCTTCATTTGAAATACAAGTCTGACATTTACGATACAATTTATTCCATAAAAATATTGTATAAACAATTTTTAAATAAGCCGAACAATACATACAAATCATATATATATATATATATATATATATATATATATATATATATATATATATATATAACTTAATTTCCAAGCATGTCAAAACATTCTTGAAATATACATTTTTGATCCTTAGGTTCGATTTAAGGTATTTTCATGCCGTTTTGAAAATGTACATTTATTTCAGAACGTTAGAACAGGCAATTTATTCACTCTGAAATGATGTCTATTTGTATTTGAAAAGTGGAAAAACGATGAAAATAATAAATATGTAATAAATAAAAATATTAAGATGATGATTCATTCTTTTCACTTATTTATATTTTAGTGTACTTTTAAATTATTCGAAGTTTTTTAAATAATTCAGTTTGATGAAATAAAATAATAAACAAATAAATATTAGTTCCTCATTATAAAAGTGCTTGTTCAGCTTGCAATATTATACTTTTTTGTTCTATACGAGACAAAACATTTTTATTTATTAGAGTCATAGATTTTTTTTGAGTTAAAGTGATTGTATATTTATTAACGCATTTTTCTGATAATCTTCGTCTTTTTAGATTATCTGAGTGTCTATTTTCTACTAGAGAACATATGCATTAGGTTGGTATGAAAATAATTGGAGTTTTTGTTTTCTCAACTTTAAACTTCATTTTTTTCAATGAAAGTGTCATTTAATCGTGTTAATGTTAATATAATTTTAAAGTACATTTTTCGGTCTGTATTTTGGTAGCATCGACTATTATTATTATTGGTCTTATTATTATTTTTGCTAAATTGGGCTATTGAATTAAATATGGAAAAGAAGCAAATAAGAGTATTTTTTGTATGGGATCAGAACGGGTGGTAAAGCAACAGAAACTGCTCGAAAACTGAACGATGCTTTTGGTGTGGGTACTGTTAAGAAACATACGATGCAATGTTGGTTACAAAAATTTCGTGCTTAGGATGAAAGCCTTGAAGATGAAGAAGCTCTCAGGCGTCATTTTTCAGTCCATAACGATCAATTGAAGGCGTTAGTTGAATCAAAACCACGCACAACAATTGCACAAAAGTAACGTGCTAGTCATTCAACAGTTCTACACCACTTACAACTGTTAGGAAAAATAAAAAAGGGAAAAATGTATATGAATTTGAAGGTAATAAACCGAAATTATTTTTCTACCAACCTAATATTAATTATTATACAATATAATTAAAGAATAATTATTCAAATGTAGTGGAGAAATACAAAGAACAAACAATTAAACTGGCCTCAACAGATTTAAATTTTTTTTTAAAAAATAAAGAAATTAAAACAAATTATTGAGTCGAATGTTATTTAAAGTTAACTAACATACGGATCAAATTTTAAAAAAAATACCTGCATTAACAAAAACTTAAAAGAATATTTGAATTCAAAAGAGATCAGAACAAAATTAATACTAAATTAATATCAATGCATATGCATATTTCTATGTTGCACCTGCAATATAAAAAAAATTAAAATTGGGTACATATATTCTTCAAATGTTCTCATTACGAAAACATTAAAGTATTGTAGATTTTCTATCAGATTTCCTATAATACGACAAATGTATTCTTTATCGAAGCGCAAAAATATACTGAAACATGGAGAATGTTGCAACGAGGGTGTATGTGTATACGAGAGTTGTTTGATAAGTATGGTAAAAAAAGATTTTATTTCTCAATACAGTCTCCATTGAGGGCACATATATATTTGATCCAACGAGTCTGCATTTTCATATGCATTTTCATGTCTATATTCTCATTCGACGAGAATTTCTTCCCACCGAGCCAAATCTTCAAGTGTGGGAAGAGGAGAAAGTTGCATATCGTTAATTTAGGAGAGTATAAGGTGGATGAGGAATCCAATCAAAGCCGAATTTGTCCAATTTTGCCATTACGACAGTCGATTTGTGGGCCGGCGCATTGTCCTGATGAAAGAGCACTTTTTGTGCCCCAATTTTGACCGTTTCCATTTCAGCTCTTCTTTCAAACGGTTCAACAGTATTGTATAATAAGTTCCTCTTATCGTTTTTCCCTTCGTTAGTAGTCGATCAGGATCAGGTCTAATAATGTATAATAGGCTCCTGTTATCGTTTTCCCATTTGTTAAGTAGTTGATAAGGATGATTCCTTGAGAATCTCAAAAAACAGTGGCCGTCACCTTCCCAGTCGTCAAAACTGTCTTCGCCTTCTTCGACGTACTCTTACCAGTCGCTGTCAACTGACTTGACTGCTGCTTCGACTCAGGTGTATAGTGGAGGATCCATGTTTCATCCACGGTGATGAATCGACGCAGAAAGACCTGCGGATTGCGATTAAACATGAAGATGAAGCGGGATTTGTACCTCCAGATCGCGCTTCATCTTCAGTGCATGTTCGGTCACGTTTAAACTCATTTATCAAGAAATAGATAGTCTCCAACGCTGGTATAGAGTCCACATGAACTTGACTGTCCAACTCCGCTTTGATCTTAGCGGGCGTCCACTTTTTCAAATAAAAACGTTTTATCACTGGAATTCGACTCGGGTGTGTTGTGGTGAATCCATATTTCATCCATGATGACGAATCAACGCAAAAAGTCTGCTCGTTTTTTTCCATTTTTGTGGTAACTGCTATAATGCTCACTTCAAACATCTGTAGAACGGGTACAACGCATCGCTTCTGACTGAAATTTTTTCTGTGCTAGTTTGAAAAATGACACTTAACGTGACGTGACGACACCAAATGAATGGTGGCACCACATCATAGAAGTTCACCAAACTTATCACACTACCCTCTCATATATATATATATATATATATATATATATATATATATATATTACATATATATGTATATATTTATATATATATATATATATTTATATATATATATATTTATATTTATATATATATATTTATATATATATATATATATATATATATATATATATACACATATATGTATATATAAGAATTAAAAAGCACTTCAAAATTAATTTGTCCCGGATTGACATTTCAATTCCAATCAATTACACAATTTTCGTAAAATCATACCTAGAAACGTATTTCTGTAAAATCTCTAAACAGAAAATAAATTTCTGTATATGTGTATATGCATGTGTGTGTGAGTATAAGTGGTAATTGCTGTTAAAAGTATTTTTCGACGCCCTACGTTTTATTTATGTTAATTCTCACGACTTTCTTCACGAAATCCAATTTAAGTTTTCTAAAAACCACACAGGGGGACGATATCTGAAACTGTTTCGATGACATTAAAGTTTTATTATTAGTTTTCGTACGAACTAAAACTTTTAGGTGGTTAATTCGATACCGTGTAATGTTTTATGTTTTTCGTATCATTTGCACCTGATGTGTACATATTTTTCTTACTATTTTTATCAAGGTGGGGCGAGTACGTGGCACGTGATATCTGCACGGTTTATTTATATTTCATTTTGGTAATAGTTTACTATTAAAATAATTGTATATATTTTCAGATTTGTACTTTCATTTAATTATTTTTCCCAGTGTCAGAACATGTCATGTAATTTTCATCTTTTTAATGAAATTTTAAATAAAAGGAAAATGTTTCTAGTTCAGACTCAATTAAAATTAATTTTCTAGTATAATAATATTTTATAAAACAAAATAATTTCAATTTGTTCCAAATTCCAGTAAATTATTTTATACTTGTTTGGTTTCATTTTTTTATATTTTATTTATCTCTATTTACTAAATATTTCTCTTGAAAAAATCTAATAATGTTTTAAATGAATTTTTCGTATATTGTTACTGTTGGCTCACTCTTCAATGTACGATTAAGACAAACTCATAACAATTGCAAAGAAATGTCAGTAATCGAGTTGTAAAGTCAACAGTGAATAATATTTTAAATTTTATACAAACTTTATTAAATAAAAATATTTAGAATATAACAAAAGAATTGTAAATGTTTGTATTTAAAATTTCTTCTGTTGATAAAGCATTTTTATTACAAATTTAATTTTTGAATTTATTCGTACTTCTTATTTATTATTATTCAGTTCAAGGCTTCTAGAACTGGATCCTAATCGCTTATCGATAATTGTTGTACTTACATGATGATATATTTTATACATAATGTGATGTTAGATAACAATATTTATTTCACTATCTAACTTAGGTAATAGTTTATTATATTTACAAGTATTTATCTTGTTATAAATTCATTTTAACGTAGAATTACGTCTATAACTTCATTAATAGTGTCATATTATCATTTTGAACGTTACCAAATGCTGCAACGCAGGTTCGCGCTCAGTAAGCCGCAATCGTTCAATCGATTCACATCGGATAAAAAGTGTATAACAGATAAAAGACTTTGAAACCTAAGAATGTTTAATTTATTAAAATCTCTTAATTAGAGTATAGTTGAGTGGGTTGTCATATTTGCGGGTCATATTAGCATTCGTGATTTTAGAAAAAACAACATTAAGTTTGCGTATCTGCTTTTAACAAGGTAAGACTTTGATTAACTTTTTGTTCGAATTTATTTCATATTAAAATTTATGTGGGAAAGTCTTAGATTATACAGACATTTAAGAAGTAAAAAAAACTTATTTTATAGACAGGATTTTTATTAAGGTACTTTTTCTAGATAATTCTCTGATAAGCACTTACTTCTATGTTGTAGTCTCTTATATATCCACTTTTTTGGGTACTAATAGTCTGAAGAGCATTTATTTTCTGACTCGTTCTTGTTTTGTCAGATTTAAGCTGTTGTTCTGAATATCGATAGATTTTTATGAGGTTATTTAATGTACCAGTGGAATTAATATGTTTTCAAGGAACATAAGTAAAAAAAAATAATTTTGTTTATCTTGTACTTAGAATTGAATTTTTTAGTAGACAATAAGAACACCTCTCATAGTTTTCTTTAGAAAATTCACTTATCGACAAACCTAAGTATGTCTTTTAGACTCTTAAAAAATTCTCCCATTTCTAACAAGTCTTGATTCTTTTATTAAAAAAAGCTTAAATCGAATAAATGTTTTTAAGTACGAGAGAAAGGATAACAGTAAAAGCACATTTAAGACGTAAGAAAAATATTATTAGTAGTTGAGTCTAACATCTTCTCTTACTAGTTATCCACTGTAATTTCGCTCACTGAATTCATCGATTAAAATGTATTAATAAAAATAGCTAGCGAAGGGTAATAAGTAAAGGTAAAAAATTGTCGCTTTTGGCTAGGTACTCTATTAAAACAATTATGTATATGCATTTATTATGTAAATTTATTTTTTTTTACTATTTAAGAATAAATTTATATTTTTGTACTATTTAAATTTATTATATATTTAAAATAAAAGGTATTAAATTCAATATATTTCTGTTACAAATATATATATATATATATATATATATATATATATATATATATATATATTGTAATATATTGTCATACATAACTATTAGGTTGGTAGAAAAATCAATACGGTTTATGACCTTCAAATTCATTTACATTTTTCTTAGTTAATTAAATTTATTAATCGAAATAAGCACCGCTAGAATCGATAAATGTTTGCCAATTAATTTCAAGTTCATTTATTCCGGTGGTGTAAAATTTCGGAATTTTGGATTTGATAAAATCTAAAAATACATTTTCGGTAGCAGCTTGGTTGTTGAAGACCTTAATGCAAGAAGTTGTCGAAATACTCATACAAGTGTTAATCTGTTGGTAAGATGTCTAGTGAGTATGGTAGATGGGGTAATGTTTCATAGCCTAATTCATTCAACTTTTGGAGAGTCAATCGTGCGAGGTGTAGTCGTGCAGCATGATTGAATCTTTTCAGTTGTGCAGTGTGGGGACCAGACGTCACAGTTCTTGATGTATTTTATTAATTACTTGACAATAACTATCAACTGTAATCGTTTCGCCAGGATTCGAAAAAATATAGTGGAATATATCGACTACCAAACAGTCACCGTAATTTTCTTTTGCTGTAATTTCGGTTTTGCGAAATACTTTGTGGCTTTATTTTTGTCTAGCCATTGTGGAGACCGCTTTCTGTTATCGAAAAGGAGTCACTTTTTATTGCATGTTACAATACGATCGAGAAATGGATCGTTTTTGTTATGTAAAAGAATGGTAGAACAAATTTCGTAACGGAGATTTATTTTGATTTTCGTTCAGTTCGTGCGGCACCCATTTATCAAGCTTTTTGATTTTCCTAGCTATTTTAAGTGGTCCAGAACTGTTGAATAACTAGCGCCTAAGTTTTGTTCAAGCTCTTGTATTATTGTACGAGGTTCTGATTCAGCTAACTTTTTCGGTTAGTCGTTATGAACTGAAGAAGGACGCTCGTGACCTTTTTTATCTTCAAGACTCTTGTTCTCAGCACGATATTTTTCAAACCACCGTTGCACCGTACGTTCTTTAACAATATCGATACAAAAACCATTATTTAGTTTACCAGCAGTTTCTGCTGTTTCAACACCCGTTTTGAACTCATACAAAAGTTCTCTACTTTCCTTCTTTTCCATCTGTAATTCAATACCTCAATTTGAAGCTAAATTGATAATAAAATCAAAGACTATGTTACCAAAATTCACTTTAAAATGATATTAACATGAGCACAATGAAATGACACTTTCATCGAAAAAAATTAAGTTTAGAATTCAGAAAACAATAACCGTGATTATTTTCCTACCAACCAAATAATTTATCTATTGGAGATCTTTTTAAAATTTGTTTTAAAAATTTTACACTCATTTTTTTGATAAGACTACGTGAGAAGAAAATCAAATAAATCCTTCATTTTATGAAAATTCGTTTAGAATATTCACGAACTGCATATAAATTCAAATAAGAGTTTATATATTCACTTGAAACTATATTAAATTTTTTTTTAATAAAGAAACTAAATGATAGTCGCGCTGGAAAATTTATAATTCGATATGGCACCACCTGCTTCGAGTTCTAATGAACTCAATTCTTCTTATAGGATTTCAATTCTAAAATGAATTGACATCATCTCCAGACGAATCAAATCGTTATTAAACCTTGTATATTGTTAATAAAATATAGTTCGATGTGCAATAGATATATAGATAGACAAGATATGATGTTATATTATAAAAAGTACGAACGAATGGTAGCACTTACTTAGTATTGATTGGTCGATGGTCTTGTTTAATTTTTGATTATTTTAAAATCTTATATTTATCTATTTCTCTCTCTCTCTCTATATTTATATAAATTTATATTTGAAGTGAAGTGTGTTTATATCTCAAGTAAATTTATATCTCATTTATATCTCTGATAGTATTATTTTAATCTCAATATAATTTCTTATTGTAGATCCAATTAATTTCCAATTAAATCAAATGACTACCTTGTACATTTCCGATCAATTCTATTATCCACCTTCCTTATTCCTGCTTCTTGATGAATTATTGTAAGCGTTGATTAACTTGTCATACGCAATAGATTATCTAAATTAATATCGAAACCTAGTAATAATCTCTCAAATATATTTTTCTGTCAGTTTCGATTCGTTTTTTATTTAAGAAAGATTTTTGGAAATGATTATATATTTTTTGAAATAGAATAGACTTCTATTTCACTCATAGTTTCGTTACAATACATTTATGACAATGGTTAAATACACTGTCACAAGTGAATACTTTTTTTATACTATAAACCACCATTTTTTTCTTTTCAAAATTAGTTAATAAATGATAATTTTGGCTGTAGCTCTAGATATATTTATTTAGAATATATTTTTAATAAAATATGACAGTTCAATATTTTTATTAAAAAAAACCAGCGCCGTTTTATCATCACAGCAAAAATCATACTAAATAATTATACATATTGGATGATGACCTCCTTTAGAAATTTGTTTGAAAAATTAGATGTCTTATCATTATCTCTATTATTTTATTTGTTAATTTACCCTTTAACTTTTTTTGATTTGTGAAAAAAATTCTATTTTTTTTGATTCATATTCTGAGCAAGTATTTTCTGTTTCTATTAGGTTGGTAGAAAAATAATTGCGGTATATGATCTTTAAATTTATATACAATGTTCAATCTTAGTTGTTTTAAGTGGTCCAGAACTGTTGGATGACTAACACCTAACTTTTGTGTAAGCTCACGAATAGTTGTATGTGGTTATGATTAAACTAACGCCTTCAATTGGTGAATTGAAGAAGGACGCCCGTGACCTTCTTCATCTTCAAGGATTTCGTCCCTAGCACGAAATTTTAGAAACTACCATTATATCGTACGTTCATTAACAGTATCCACACCAAAAGCATCGTTTAGTTTTTGAGCAGTTTCTGCTACTTTACCACCCGTTCTTTTCCCATAGAAAAAATGCTCTTATTTGCTTTTTTCCATCTTTAATTCTATAGCTCAATTTGAAATAAAATTAAGAATAAAATCAAAGTTAATTTTACCAAAATACAAATCGAAAAATGCATTAAAAATGATATTATTGTTTTTCTTAAGTCATTGGTGAAACGTGTGGTCGTGCGTTGTAATGAAGAAGAATTGATTCTCTTTAATTGAATAATACTGGCACTAAACGCCAGAACTTCTTATGGATTTTTTCAATTTCCTGGCAATATTTTTCTGCTGTTATTGTTTCACTATGATTTAAGAAGTTGTAATGAATACCACTTACCGGATACCAAACAGTGACTGTGAATTTTTTTCATGAAGCTTCATTTTAGGAAACTGTTTTGGTGCTTTTCCACAGTCTAGTCACTCTGTTGAACATTTCTGAACGTTTATTTGTTGTAGAGAATCCACTTTTCATCACATGTGATAATTCGATCAAGAAAGGGATCATTTTTGTTACTCAAAATAAACGCAGAGCAGGCTTCGTACTGCCGAATTTCTTGATTTTCATTTAGTTCATACGACAACGATTTATCCAGCATTTTTGTTTTTCTAATTAAGTTCAAATGTCAAACAACTGTCGAATGATCAACATTGAGTTCTTCTTCCACCTCTCGAGTTGTTTTATGTGTGTCCATTCCAATAATGTTTTTTAAATCATGATAGTTTATACGAGTAGCTGACGGACGTCCATGACACTCCTCATTATTATAGTTTTCGTTTCCATTATGAAATTTTTGAAACCAGTGTTGATATGTACGCTCACTGATTGACTCTTTGCCAGAAACAAATTTCATATTTCGAGCACATTCTGTTTCTTTACGTCCTAATGTAAACTCATATAACAAAATCGCGCGAATTTTCTTTTTTTCTATGACTAATTTAGAGGTAATATCCAACAATACTAAAGAATGAAAACAATAGATATACGCTGAAATCAGTAGTGCCAATTTCATTGTTTACAATAATGGATCACATGACTATAAAAAAAGATAATAGTAACTAGAAAAATCGGCGACAAACTTAAAATGACGAAAACCGCAATTATTTTTCAACTATTCTCATATTTTCCCACCAACCAAATATTGTTTCACTTTATTTAGCTTTCAAAACTGTACATATATGTTCGCGGTTCGTTCTTCAATAAGCATCTTATTTCACTAATGAGGGAAGTTGGATGATTTTCTACATGCTGCTCTGTATTCATAATGAGTTCTCATGACTTTATTCATTCATATTTTTCATAGTGTTCCGGTAAATGAACTGTATGTAACCGACAAGATATTTTCGGTCATTTACTTCTGAGAAATTGCCGGGAATATTGATGCTGTTTTATTTGTTTGCATATACACGCGTGTCGAAATGAATTTCGTTACTCATTATTAATTTTTTTAAGAAAATAATATAATTTTTGATAAAATGTTTTAATTTTTGCGGCGTTAAAGAATCCGTAATGAATTTCCTCTATCCGAACTACACCACTGTTAAATTAAAATTGACAGCTAGAAAACCAACAAAAATAGCGGTAAAAGAAAATCGTCCAAAGTTAAATAATATTCTGTATTTTGTTATTTAGTAATGAGAGAATTTAATGTTGTATCGATATTTAAGATCAAACTGTATATATATATACACAGTTGCGCAGGAAATTATTTGCGCTTAAAATTCAACAAACTTTTTGACTAATGATTTTGTGATTTTTGCCAAATAATACTAGATATTTTTATATGTAGGACAGTTAGGAAGGACTTCATAAAAATGTCAAACCTTAGTTCACTAGCATAAAAAACTCATTATAAAGAATTAAATAACAGAAAATAAGTGATTCGGAAAGTATTTGCGTTTGCAATGCAATTTGAAAAAATTAGAAAAAAATACTAATTTAAAAAATTCAATAATTAGTCGGGACGCCTTTAGCACATAATAATGCCTTCAAGTGATTCGGAATGCTTTCAAAAAATTTATGAACAACATCTAATCGTATATTCTCTCATTTATGTTTAAGTCGAGAAGCGAGAACAAATCGATTAAATCAATTAGTTTTTCATTTCGTATGATCCAAGTGGTGCCAAAGATGTTCGATTTTATTCAAATCTGAGCTTTGAGAAGACCAATCGAATACTTGAAATGAGTTTTTGTTGAAAAATTCCTTCGTTTTTTAGCTGTGTGATTTGGATCATTATCTTGTTGAAAGATAAATCCAGTTTTAAGGCCCATTTTTTTTGCCAACCAAAACTTTATGCAAAATTTATGTGGCTTATTTGGCATATATTGCGTGAATCTTCATCGGGCATTCATAGAGAACAGTTGCTCGTCTATTGAAATCTTTTCGTGAGGTTTATAACAGGATTGACTGTTTTGTATGAATTGGTTCCATATTTCAGATATCAATGTAAATTTATCTGTACATAAATGTTGAGATCGTTCTGTTCTTTTATCAAATCTTACGAAACGAAGAATTTGCATAAATTGGTACCACCCACTTCAGATTTGAGATATCGGGTTCGAAGTATCGCCGCTGCATTATTTATGTGTACGTTTGACGTTTACTTTCTTGAAAAATTAACTCTTTCATCATGTTCATGTTTATTACTACGGTAATGCTTTCATGAGTGAAGCCAATTGACTATCATTTATGCTTACATTACGATCGCCAAATTGAGAGATAGGTGTACACATTTTCAATTTCAAGACTGGAAGTTTGAAAAAAAAATAAACTTTGGATATATATTCGTACTGTGATATTATTAAAAGTCAGAAAAAATTCCAGTGCTAAATAGTAACAGTTTCTTTAATTTTGCTCATGAAACCTGAGTTGCGTCAAATTGACATGTCCCGTAAACACAGTGTTAATATAAATTAAACAAAAGACCAAAATCACTATAATAATGCAAATTCAATGTCAACGTAATGTGCAGATAGACATTTACATTGATGATTCAGCTAATCACCGATCATGTCAATGATATAAAGTTTAATATTATAATTTTATAACGAGCAAATAATTTCCGGTGCTATTGTGTATATATATATATATATATATATATATATATATATATATATATATAAGAAATGTTGGAAATTTATTACGTAGCATAAAAAAAGAAAAGAACATAATTCGTGATCAAAACGCGAATGAATGATAAATTCTTAGCATGCAGTACATTTATTCGTCTGAAAAAAATGTACATACATCAAGAAGTTGTAGCGTAACCCACATAACTAAAAGTAATATATGTTAAAAGCGCACGCCGAGAAAGTTCAGTCGAAATACCCGTTCCGATGTATCAAACTGATGATACAAGCGAATGTAGATATAAGGGAAATACAGCAAGAAGTGTGGCTGCGGTGTTCCACGCAAATCGTCTCGCCGTGATTTATACGAAAATTTTCGTACCGATCCGTCGTCCGTCGCTCGGAACGGCATTTAACAAAACATTTGCATTTGGGACCTCCTGCGGGATTTGATTTGGCCAATCGCGAAGTTGCCGTTCCCGGGACATTTATTTCTTCGACGTGAAGCACGATTTAGTTTCCTAACAAAAGTTGTACGTTCACACGAGATCAATGGATTAAATGTTGTTCGACTTGAATTTAGATAATGCGGGCGTTGATCCGTCGTTTAATCCGTCATAATAATACGCTTCATAGAGTTTTCAGTAGAAATAATGTACATAGTTTCTATACAAGTAGGAATGAACGGTTTTTTTTTACAAATTAACTACTTTTTTCATCCTGGAAATCACAAAATAAGTTCTGCTCAAAAATGTTCAATAATATTGATCATTTTTTTATTGTTCATTATGTAAATTTCGATATTATCATCTTCAGAGTACTACAGTACTGAAAAATCCAACTCTTTTAAAATGTCAATTCAATGTATTTTAAAACACTTAGATTTTTATATAACTTGGTGCTCTGAAAATGAGGTAGATATCTCCATTTTTCAATAACCAATAATAATTTATTGAACATTTATCACCAGGAAATAATTTTTGTGTCTTGTGTAGTGAAAAAAGAATTAAGTTGTGATAGTGAATTTATCTACAGTGTCAGAACTGTATTGTAAATGAAAAAATGTATTCATGTATATTTGTTTATAGTTAATTAATTTAAACACAAAAACAACATATAAGAGTGTTTTTTATATTCATGTAATAATCCATATATATTATTTTTCTGCAAGTAATCAATTTAGGCATAAAATATTTTTAGGCATAATAACAATTCTCTCTGATTGTCTTATTACTTCACTTGTAATCGTCACAGGAATAAATTGATATCTGCTTTATTTCTTAAAATGGCGAAAACTGAATTTTCTAATTCATTAATTAAAATCTTTACAAAATAAGAAAAAAGTATAGAAGACATCCCAAGTGAAATACATGCAGTTTATGGAGATGCTTGTCTTAGAAAATCATAGTTTATAAGTGGTAACGTTAATTTAAACAAGGTAGACAATTATTAGAAGGAGATTATCATAGTGGCAGACCTAGTAATATCACAAAACATGAAATGCTCATTAAAGTCGAAGATGATCTTTTTTGAAAATTGTTGGATAAAACTTCTAGAAATCACAAAGTTTCAAAATATTTGTAATCACAGCTTTCAAAAAAACCCATGAACCTTTTTGGAATGTTAAACTTTGTGGAGCTGTGTGGATCGAATCCAACAAACATTATCAGCAAGATTGTTACTGGCAATGTACTAGTGAAACTTGTTTCATCATTATGATCATAAATCAAAACAAAAGTCCATGCACTGACATTGATCTGGTACGACATCCCCTAAGAAGTTTAAAGTTGTATAGATGACTGGAGAGATAATAGCACAGTGTTTTGGACTTCACAATAAATTTTTCTTATAGATTATAAAAATAAAGAGCAAACTATTACAGGTACAGGTACTACACTAATACAGGTGTCCCAGAATAAAATTCAATTTTCAAAAATTCATACTAAAACATTGGTTGGCTGTGAGTAACTTTTATTACTGAAAACATAAAGAATATTAATGGGAATTTATGTTTAAAAAATAAAATCGTCTAGATGACAATCGTTACGACGACAACATTCTTCTAATTTTGTTCTGAAATTTCGCAAGATGCTCTTCAATTGTTCATTAGTCACTGGATTATTTGTCTATGGTTTACTTTTAAGAAATTTCCATAAAAAAATAAAGAGGGGATAAATCGGGACTTCACAGCGGCCACAAAATATCATCGCTAACAGTAACGTTCGAACACTTGTTTTTATAAAAAGTTTGCACGAAGAACGCACATTGTCGCTCAGTGAAGTGACTCATAACAACTGAAATTTCCAGAACCGAACTAGCGAACGACACTACCCTCATCCTCCCTCCTCCACGGGTTCCAAAATTGCAAGGTAAGCAAAAGCGCATTTTAATCTGGGTCATCCTGTATTTTATATCGTTTAAAAAAGGCCAAAATTGAAAAAAAGAAGAGGTAAATTAACAAAATAGTTCCTCTTAATTTATAGATTTGAAAAAAGTACTTTCGTATGAAGCATTTCGACAATATTGATAAATCATTACAAGAAGCCATAAATAAGCCTTTTGAACGCAAATCTGAACACTGTTTTTATGAAGGATATAAAAAAACACTCCTTGTAACTCTTGAATAGTTTTAGATAAGAGATGAAACACAAAAATAACAAAAACTTAAAATATTACTTTTCAAATGGTGTTTTTACGAGTATGGTCAATACGTTTTTATTAACGTCTAATAAGTTTTTAATTCCATTAAAACAGAAATTTAGTCGTTATTCTTCCAGTCAATCCTTTACTGTAATTATAACTTTATTGTAAGAGAAAATTTCTTTCTTTTTAAATCACTGTTCGATACCGGGAATATGTAGTAGTTAGAAGATGCCAGATGTGATAATTTGGAAACATGTGGTGGGACATCAATACTGAGTTACTTTTGTCGTTGCAGTACTTTGGAACTGATTTTTAAATTATGTGATCCCGTATTGTCATGATGAAGTATAAGCCATGATTAAATTATGTCATTTAGTTCGTATCACATCCAGATTTCTCTATGATAAAGTAATGAAACTTTTTACACGTTGCCAGTATGTCTTTCTTAGTATTATTTTAGAAAATTTACTTATAAATAATATTTATTGTGTTTCATTGCCTTAAGAAAAAATTCTCATCTCTAGGAAATGTCGACACTCTTAGCTAGGAAAGCTAAATGAAAATATTTTGTTTTAAAAATAATATTTCAACATTAAAATAGAATTATTTTACACCTACGATATTTTTGTTAAGCTATTCTGTTGGTCTTTGAATCAATCAAGAGGAACTAGCTCGACTTTTTTAATAAGTTGTGTCTACTATCCATTTATAGTTTCGATACATGTGTCATCAACTAGATACTTACGACTGTCATTGGATAGATTGTATTTAATCCTTCATAAACATTTATTTTTTCTGTGGTTAATTGAAAGATGTTAAATTCTTTGTGATATTATAAAATATATTATTTTTTTCTACTAATTAGTTAGATTTTTTGTTTGTTTCATTTTTTGCTTTAAAGTTTTATGCATTTTGCTGCATTTTTTCATTGTATTTATTGTTTGTTTCATACTATGTAAGTATTCAGAATGCATTATTTACTTTCAGATTATTTTTCATAATTTATGTTTAGTGTTTTTATATATAAGTGGGTTTCTTCGTTTCCTATTTTTTTCAGCTTGAACTTTAGTTATTTTTGCAGTATTCGATGTAATTTCTATTTTTATATCCTCATATTTAAGTGTTAAATTGTAAATATTGTTTATCAAATTATATATAGGTGTTATATTCGTTTGGCAAAAAAATAATTACGGTATATGAACTTCAAATTTGTATACATTTACTACTTTTTTGATTTTCTTAGCTTTTTTAAATGGTCCAAAACTGTTGCATGACTAATGCATAACTTTTGTGCAAGCTTACTGAATTGTACGTGGTTCTGTTTTATCTAATGCCTTCAGCTTGTCGTTATGAACTGAAAAAGAACTCCCGCGACCTTCTTCATCTTCAAACCTCTCGTATACAGCACGAAACTTTTGGAATCACCATTGCACCGTACGTTCCTTACCAGTATCCACACCAAAAGCATCATTTAGTTTACAGTTTCTGCTGCTTTACTCTCTTTTTTAAACTCGTACAAAAAATTGATATTGTTTGTTTCTTTTCCATCTTTAATTCAATAGCCCAACTAGAAGCAAAACTAATAATAAAACTAAAGTCGATGTTACCAAAATACAGACCGAAAATGGTCTTTAAAATGATATTAATATGAATATGATGAAATGACATTTGCATTGAAAAAAATTAATTAGAAGTCAGAAAACAGAAATCGCAGTTATTTTCCTACCAACCTAATAGTTTTTAATTTTAAATGAAGGTTTATATATTTGTATAAAATACCATATTGGCGAATTCAAAACTATAATCATATATTTTCAACACATAACTGCGTTATAAGTGTATCTTATCTACCTGAAAATAGCACACGTGCAAAAATTAATAGTGAAGAACAGACACCTGATTCAAAATGACAAACAACACAAGAATATCTCTAGTCATGTTTAAAACTCAATTTATTCACTTTACGGCAGTATTTAAGCCAGGGTGGTATTCATATAGTTCTATACATTTATTATGAATAAATATAATCTGATTAAACGACTCGTTTGTTTTTTTTTACAAAAAATAGACAGAACGTAATAGGAAAAAACATGGTAAAGAGGTCGCATGTGTTTTATCTGTCAACAGGCTTACGTTCGCATCAAAATATCCTGTCATACATATTCATTCTGCTCACACAAACTTGTATATTAGTGATTTAATAAGCTTTACAATAATTTCCTCGGGGATGCTCGAACATCCGATAGATGTAAACCCTTAATGTGGTATTTCAGTGCCACATTAACATTGTAGGCTATATACTTGAATCTACCACTTTACCATCTGCAGATTTGTTGCTCAATATTTCATTGAGCTATATCCGGAATACAAATTAAGTTCCCGTTCACCCACACACATGTATATATATATATATATATATATATATATATATATATACATATGAAATGAATTTAAGAAATATATATATATATATATGGTTTTTAGTTTTCTTTAAAAAAAATCATATGTTCTATCTGTTACGACTTAGTAATGTAAATAATTTATTTATAAATCAATAATATTGATAAAAGAAAATTTTCTGAGATTTATATAAAGACTAGGGGGCTTCATCCTTTACATGCTTTGCTCACCAACTCCCATGTTCGCTACGCTCGCCTACTTTTGAATTATTAGCCTATATATGTGACCGAATAGAGAAATAAACATATTTGTTAAAACTCATTACATCTATATAATTATTTCAGATAAGTAGTAACGTAAGAGTTTTATGTGTATGTATATATATATATATATATATATATATATATATATATATATATGTATGTGTGTGTGTGCGTTAGAATGTCTATATAGACATTGTAGTAGACTATTTTTTGCAACCTTTTAGTTTTTGTGACTAAATACTGCTATATATATATATATATATCCATGTATACGTGGTTTAGAAAAAAGAAATTAGACAAAATTAGTATAAAATATTTTATTCAATTAATCATCCAATACAATGTTTTCCCCTTCAAAATAACTCCCCCTGCATGAAATACACGTGTGCCAAAGTTGTTTCTGTGCTCTATAAGAAGATTGGATTCCTCATCACTTAACTCATTTATGCTCTGTCATTGCTCTTTGAATATTTTCGACAACATCAAAATGGGTACATTTCATTTTATTCTCCAGCTTGATAAATAATAAAAATCATATGAAGACAAACCCGGCGAGTACGGTGACTGTTGGAATATTGGAAAGTGGTCTGCACAATGGTTGGAAAAAAATTGAAGCCTCAAAGCAACTTGTGAAATCGAAATTATACCAAAAGATAATTATGGAGACTTTTGGTGGTCTGGGCTCAATATAATCCACTATATTTTTTTAATCCATTACAGCTGATAATTGTTGTCAAGAAATCGACAAAATGCACCAAGAACTGCGACGTCTACTTCCCGCACTGGTCAATTGAAAAGGTCCAATTCTGCAGCATGACAACGCAGAACCACAGGTCGTACGATTGATACTCCAAAAATTGAATGAATTGTGATATAAAATATTATCTCATCTACCATACTTATCAGACATCTTGTCAACAGGTTATCACTTGTTTAATCATTTTTTCAACTTCTTACATAGCAAGTTCTTCAACAACCAATTTACTTCCGAAAGTGCATTTCGAAATTTTATCAACTCCAGAATTTTACACCACCGTAGTAAATAAACTTGTAATTAATTGACAAAAATGTGGCGATTCTAATAATGATTATTTCGATTAATGACATTAATTAATAGTTGAGAGAAATGTTTATAAATTTGAAGTTCATAAACCGCAATTATTTTTCTACTAACCTAATACTAAAGTACTGCAGTCATTCTTGATTGCAGTACAATCATGTCCAGAGCGTTAAAGTCCTGAAAATGATTCTAAATGAAGATACAGTCATATTTTTTATAGTATTGAAGATAAAAAATTCATTTGTGTAAACAAAACAATTATTTGTAGAAAGTTAAGGTTCGTAAAAATCATTCTTAATGGTGATATAAATATCTCAGCGATAAACAGGAAATTCATTCTTTATTGAAATACGGTGATATTTAAAACACAATTACTGATATTATTATTGAAATGTGGGAATAAAAAGTTTTTTTGTTAATTTTCAAATACAGAAAAACCTGTTCTGGATTTTTCGGTATTTTAGTGCTCTGAAGATAATTATCAGAATGGAAATCCGCATAAGTAACAACTGAAAACGAACAATATTCATTTATTGAACATTTTTGACCAGTACAATTTTTTGTGGATTGTGGGATAAAAAAGGATTCACTTTCGCAAAACAGAACAGAAGTTGAATATAATAAATAATTCCCCGATTTGGTTTCATTTAAATCTCTAGATTGCACATTTCGATAAAAACATGAAAGAGTTGACAAAAAAGTAATGTGTTTTACATTACGAGTCGATCGTTTCATATGAAAAGTTTAATTTTTGAAAATATTAAATATTCTCTTTCATTGATAAAAAGTGACTCGACTAGATTATTTCGTATATACAATTTCGAACAATAAAAACCGCTTTAATACAAAACGGCAATCGTGGTAATACGGTTTTAAATCGATTCCGTATGGAAATCTCTCGAGAGTGAATAATTCGATCGATCAGTGATTGCGTACTAATTGAATTATTTGTTTGTGGAATTAATTTTCTGGTAAATAGTTTGACATATTGTTCAATGGAAAAAAATACAAAAAGCAAATGTTAGAAGTAGTGGCGGGTACTAATTCATTTTTGTTTATATATATATATATATATTTCTATAATAATTATTCATATATAGTATACTGTTTGAATAATTTAGGTTAGTTTTAAAATATACCGTGAGAATAATAGAATTTAAAATTTTATATTTAAATATATATATATATATATATATATATATATATATATGCAAATTTAAGTAATTTCAATTTTTTCAAATACATGCTAAGTTCATTTGTAATTACTAGCTTTAGGATATTTTAATTAGTATTTCTTAAAATTATAAGATATTATATCAAACTATATGGATTAGTTGTTAATTTTTCGACAATTATGGCCATTTTTTTTATTTCATCGTTCAAATGCTGCAATAAGTTCGCATAATACTTGATATAAATTGTTTTTTCATTCTTAAAGTAGACAGTGAAGAGTGTATTTCACGCCCATTTCAAAAAATATTAACCAAATAACCTTATTATTCAAATTCAAATATTCTTATAACCTTACAAACATTTAAATAACCTTTACAGCATTTAAATAACCTTATTAGCCGATGGAATTGTCTTTGGAGTTGGTTCGCTTTTCGCTGTCCATTGTTTAAACTGTTGTTTAGTCTCACGAGTGTAGTAGTGGACCGAAGTCTCATCAACGGTTATATATCGACTCAAAAATTGTGTTTGTGTTTGTAGAGTGTCAAACAATCGTTTGAAACATCCCATTCGACATTGTTTTTGGTCAGGTGTAAGCAAACGCGGCACCCATCTAGCGCACAGATTTATCATACACAAAACTTAAATCCTTCAGAATATCATTGTTAAATATTAATTAACGTTATTTTTTTGAAAAACATTCCTGGTGCACAGTACAGATTATGTTTAAAATACGACCAAGACTAGCCTTCAATTTGAATTGGGACATTCATGATTTCTTGGTCAGAGAAAGATAGTTGTCGACTGCATTGTCTTCAGTTTCTTAGTTTATTCAAATATATAAAATTCATCACATGTGATAATATTGTCCAAAAAGTCCTCTTCATTTACAATTCGTTTAAGAATGTTGACAGTTTCAATTTTTCTATTACTATTTTTTACTACTACGATTTTCCTAGCTGTTTTAAGTAGTTCAGAACTGTTGCATAACTAACGCCTAACATTTTTGTAAACTCTCGATTTATTGTGCGTAGTTCTGATTCAACTAACGCCTTCAGTTGGTCGTCATGTACTGACGAAGGATGCCTGCGACCTTCTTTATTTTCAAGGATCTCGTCTCAAGCACGAAATTTTTGGAACCACCATTGTAACGTACGTTTCTTAACGGTATCCACACCAAAAGCATCGTTTAAGCATCGTTAACGAGTAGTCTCTGCTGTTTTTCCACCCGTGTTGAACTCATACAAAAAATATTCTTATTTATTTCTTTTCCATTTTTAATTCAATAATCCAATTTGAAGCAAAATTAATAATAAAACCAAAGTTATAACAATAATATCATTGTCACTTAAGGCATTATCCATAAGCAATTCGTCGACATCATTCTGGTTGAAGGTATCAAAAGCTTCTCCGCCAATTTCATGTGCCATAGTAATGATTTAACTGATAATTTCGATATTTGACTAGTTGCACAGTTTGAAACATATCCAGGTCAAGCTGATTTCCAGCAGGCATTTAAAGTGTGTGGTCTTATTTTAGCGATAGTAGATACAAACAGTCCAAAATAGAACATTTTAAGTTGAAAAATATAAATTTAAAATATAACAATTTAAATTTAAATTTTTTTAAATAATGTGAAGCTTATATATATATATATATATATTATATATAATATATATATATATATATATATTATATATATAATATATATATATATATTATATATATAATATATATATATATATATATATATATATATATATTATATACTTTATAATATATATATATATATATATTATATATATACATATTATATATATATATATATATAATATGTATAATATATATATATATATATATATATATATATATATATGTATAGATATATATATATAATATATACAACGGGTAAACCCTGAATTTGCATGAAATATGCACCGCATTAAAAAGATACGCAACAAAGTAGATTCGGCTGTATATAGAATTCAAGTATCGTTTATCTTTCTAATTGGATTTTAAACATTTATGATTCAGTGTATTAGATGACAGGTACTATCAACATAATATTAAAATCCCATCAGAAAACGACATGAAAAGATTAAGCACAAGACTGTCGGTCTTATTCAAGATTGACAGTTTTGTGAAATTATTTTTCACGGTCTACAAAAAAACCATCATGCAAATAGTATCGACGACAGTATAATAAATCAAGAGAAAAAAGAAATAAAACTCATCCACATCGAACGATCTGCGAATAAACTTTTCTTTATCGAGCGTGCCTTTTATACGAACAAGTTCTGTTTTCATCCGTACGACCTACAATTATAAACGAAATAAAATTAAATAAAAAATATGTATATAAGAAGATAGAAGAAAAAAAACGCTAACGTATGAAAATGGTTAAAGTAGAGATATTTTCTTTAGAATTTCATCGCGTCATCCCTTCGCTCGCATTCAAACTGTAAGTAAATAAAAAAATAATACACGCAAACACGGAATAAATCCTATATAAATCGCGCTCGGAGTAGCTGAATACAGGACGAGGAATGCGGGATAATGGGGCTGCGTTCTTTTTCATAACACTAATGAAAATTTCATGACGCTCGTCTGGTAATTTTGAAATGCAAAGTTTACGAATGCTCGACGGACGACGATTGTCTTAACAAATCAAATATCAACGGAATACGGAGATTTGCGAGTTTTTGATAAAAGTGTATAGTTGTTATTAGAAAAAATACGTTTGGATTTAACAAAGATCAACGGTGTGGGAAATAATAATGTTTTGTATAGATTGAATCGACAAAAAAATTTAGTTTATTTAATTGTAGAAAAAAATACGTTTGCATAATTAAATTTGCAATAATACTGTTAGGTTGGTAGAAAAATGACTGTCGATTAGGGTCTTTAAATTCACATACATTTTCTTTTTTGATTTTCCTAGCTGTTTTAAGTGGTTTAAAACTGTTCGGTGATTAACGCTAACTTTTGTGTAAGCTCTCGAATTGTTGTGCGTGGTTTTGATTCAACTAACGCTTTCAGTTGGTCGTTATGAACTGAAGAAGGACGACCGTGATCTTCTTTATCTTCAAGGCTCTTGTTCCCATCACGAAATTTATGGAACCTCCATTGCACAGTACGTTCCTTAACAATACCCATATCAAAAGCATTGTTTAGTTTACTGCCAGTTTTTTTTGCTTTACCACCCGTTTTGAAATCATAAAAATTTCTCTTTTTTGGTTCTTCTAGATCTTTAATTTAGTAAACCCAATTTAAAGCAAAACTAGTAATAAAACCAAAGTCGTTACTATAATGCAGACCAAAAAATTTGCTTTAAAATGATATTAATATAAACAAGATGAAATAACACTTTCATTGAAAAAAATTAAGGTTATATTTCAGAAAAAAAACCGCAATTATTTTCCTAACAACCTTATTTTATAACTTTTGTATAACCTTATATATATGTATATATACATATATATATGTGTGTGTACATATATACTCGTGTATATATATATATATATATATATATATTAGGTTGGTAGAAAAATAACTGCGGTTTATGTTCTTAAAATTCATATACATTTTTCTCAACTAATAATTAACTTTATTAATTAAAATAAGTATGATTAGAATCGACAAACTTTTGCTAATAATAACCAGTTTATTTATTCATGAGGTGTAGAATTATACATATATATATATATATATATATATATATATATATATATTTATCTATATATCTGTCTACAAATCTATCTACTAATATATCTACTTATATATCGATGTATCTATCTATCTATCTATTTATATATATATATATATATATATATATATCATTATTTCTGCTTATTAGGTAGGTAGAAAAATAATTGCGGCTTATTACCTTCAAGTCCATTTTTCATCAGTAATGTACAGTAATGTGCAATCAGTATCATGTACATTTTTCTCAGCTAATAATTAAATTTATTAATTGAAATAAGTACTATTAGAATCAACAAATTTTTTCCAATTAATAACTAGTTTATTAATTCCGATGTGCAAAATTATATATATATATATATATCTCTTTTTAACTATATGTTTGTCTACAAATCTAACTACTCATCTATCTACTAATATATCTAATTGTATATCGATGTACCTATCTATCAATGTATATACCTATATATATATATATATATATATATATATATATATATATATATATATATAAATATATATATATATATATCAATTTTTCTATCTATTTGGTTGGTAGAAAAATAATTGAGGCTTATTTCCTTTAAGCTGATATACATTTTTTCAGCTAATAATTTACTTTATTGGTTGATATATGCACCATTAGAATCGCACCCATTTTGCTAATTAAGTACAAGTTTATTTATTTCGATGGTGTAAAATTCCAGAGTTATGGAGTTGATAAAATCTCAAAGTGCACTTTCGGCAGCAGCACGGTTGTTGAATACCTTACCCCGTAAGAAGTTGTCGAAATGCTTAAACAAGTGAGAATCTGTTGGTAAGATGTCTTGTAAGTATGGTGAATGAACCAATATTTCATAACCCAATTTATTCAACTTTTGAAGCGTAAATAGTGTAAGGTGTGGTAGTGCATTGTCGTGTTGCAGGATTGGATCTTTGCGACCACTGGCCAGCACCGCAGTTCTTCGTGCATTTTGTCGATTTTTAACAATAACCATAAGGTGTGATCGTTTCGTCAAGATTTAAAATTTTTTATTAGATTATACAGAGTGCAGACCACCAAACAGCCACGATAATTTTCTTTTGGTGTAATTTCGGTTTTGCAAAATGTTTAGGGCTTCATATTTGTCGAACTATTGTAAAGACTGCTTTCTGTTATCGTAAAAGATCAATTTTTCGTCGCACGTTACACGATACGATAGAGAAATGGATCGTTTCTGTTATGTGAAAGAAGCGTAGAACAAACTTCGTAATGGCGGATTTTTTTGGTTTCGTTCCGTGGAAGCTGTCGAATTGTTGTGCGTGGTTACGATTCATCTAATATCTCCCTTTGGTCGTTATGAACTGTAGAAGGACTGAACTGTCCACGACCTTCTTTATTTTTAAGGCTCTCGTTGTTATCACGTAATTTTTGTGACCACCCTTATACCGTACATTCCTTAACAGTACCCATATCAAAAGCATCGTTTAATTTACAAGCAGTTTCTGCTGCTTTACCACCCGTTTTGAACACATACAAAAATTTACTTTTATTTACTTCTTTTCCATCTTTAGTTTAATAGCCTAATTTGAAGCAAAATTAATAATAAAATCAAAGTTGATATTACTAAAATACAGGCAAACAAATGCACTTCAAAATAATGTTAACATGAACACGATGAAACAACACTCATTGAAAAAAAATAATTTTAGTATTCAGAAAACAAAAACCATAATTATTTTCCTACCAATCTAATAGTTTAGATTAAAACAAGGTCAACTTTTTTCGAACGTCGAATATTTTCAAATGTATTAATTTTAACTAAGCAGTTAATATTTATTAGGTGTACAAATTACTTCGGTGCAATTTTTTATAGAAAATGAATATTATTTACGGAAAAATGTACTGCATTTCAATCCTCAAAAACCCAAATATTTTATATAGTTTGGTTCTATCTGTCGAGTGACTAACAAATTTCTTACTAAAAAAAAGATTACGGCTTTGAGTCGATGAAGTCATAATTTATTTTCGGAGTTCTTCCACTATTAGCATTTTGTATGTTTTATGCATTACAACTTCATCCACTGAAGCTAAACAAATCATTTCGGCGGATCAAGTAACCTTTTTTCAAACTTCAATGGAAAAGTATGCAATGTCTATTATGATACTTTTCGGATGCCACCGTCTTCATTGCTATTTTGTGAGGTTATGGCAGCTACTTGACTAAGATATGTAGTATTTTTAAATGTTATGGTTACCACTTAAAACTCCTAAAACGTCGCAAAAATATTTTAATTTAAAACAAAGATGTGATTGATACAATTTAAAAGAACAAATTTAATTTTTACATTTAATAATAAATTAAGGGTTGAATTTAGAGATATTAATTTTCAAACGTCGTTTGAAAATAAATAACTACAACAATTCGATGTTTGTTTATTTTTAATTTCTCGTTTTCGACGAACAAAATTTCAAACATATAAATAAATATCTGAATTGTTAAAATATATAACTGGAAATACGTACACGTGTTCTGAAAAATGTCGAAATTTCTGCGACGAATTATTACTTTTCTCCATCGAAACCTCATGTTCCCAAACAATCAGTTTCAAGGTCGCTATGTCAATATTTATTTCAGTTCCGTTTCCACCACTGGTCCCATTTCAATAATACCTTCCGAACGAAACGTCATTCACTGTAAAACGTACCGACCGTTTTATTATTATTATCGATTGTTTTACTAGACCTTTGATGTCGTTCATTTTTAACAGAAAAAAAACACAGTTTTTTTCGGTTTATATTCATCTACGTTACACAGAAACCTCATTTTTACAGTATAATTAATTTCGGAATATTGATGAAGACTTCAAACAATCACTGTTTAATTTATGTACACATATTGTAAATAAGCGTGCTCAGCTCTGTGTTTATATTCATAAGACGCACGTTGGGGTGAGAACATTGATTAATCCATATTGATTTTTGATGTTTAATGCTATTACATTTTAATTAATAACCGATAATTTTATTTATTAAATATTTCAAACACATTTTTTGTTTCGAATATTCGGAAAAAGTTGTTCAGGTTTTTTAATTATAAGACGCATCAATATTTTTATATAACAAACACTTTATTAAGAACAGAAATGCTTTTATTTATTAAACGAAAATTTTACATATATTAAACAGATTTATAATCGAATTTATATGGTACTTTCATTTGTGTGTTCAAAGTATTTCAACGTACTTTTTCAAATAATCAAGTGTTTTATAAAGATGAGAATAAGCATATATCATATTAGTTGGTGCTAAAATAATTGCGATTTTTATCATTTTGAATTCGAGACTGATTTTTCCAGTTACCGTTATATTTTATTATAGTCATATGTACATCATTGCAAACAGTGAAATTAGCAGTACTGATTTCAGCTTATGTCTATTGTTTTCATTTTATAGTATTTTTGGATATAACCTCTTAGATTAGTCATGGAAAAAAGAAAATTCGCGCGATTTTATTATATGAGTTTAATTGGGACGTAAAGTAACAGAAACTACTCGAAATATCAAATTTGTTTTTGTCGAAGAGTCAGTTAGTAAATGTACAGCTGAACACTGCTTCCAAAAAATTCGTAATGGAAACGAAAGCCTTGATGATAAGGAGAGTCGTGGACGTCCGTCAATTATAGACAATAATGATTTAGGAATCTTTATTGAAGCGGACCCACATAAAACAACTCGAGAGGTGGCTGAATAACTCAATGTTGATCATTCACCAGTTGTTCGAAATTTGAGCCGTGAGTGTTAAATAGAAAAACAAAAAAGCTGGCTAAGTGGATGTCGTATGAACTAAACGAACATCTAGCATTCGGCGATACACTTGCTTTAAGCTTCTTTTGCGTAACCAAAATGATATCTTTCTTGATCACATTTTCACATGTGATGAAAAATAGTTCCTCTATAAAATAGGGAACGTTCATCACAGTGACTAAACCAAGGTGAAGCATCAAAGCAGTTTCCTACAGCGAAGTTTCATCAAAAAAAGATTATGGTCAGTGTTTGGTGGTCGGCAAGTAGCGTCATTCACTACAACTTTTTAAATCCTGGTGAAAAAATAACAGCAAAAAAATATTGTCAGCAAATTGAAAAAATGCATGAGAAGTTGCATCGTTCACGGCCAGCATTAGTTAATCGAAGAAGACCAATTCTTTTTCATGACAATGCACGGCTATACGTCTCACAAATGACTTTAAAAAAATTAAATGAATTGGGTTATGAAATCTTACCTCACCCACATTATTCTCCGGACTTGCCTTCGATAGATTATCATTTTTTTAAACATTTGAGTAATTTCCTACGAGAGGCGGTTTTCAAAAATCAAGCATCAGCTCAAAGCGCTTTTGATGAATTTGTGAATTCTAGCACTCCGGAATTCTATCTTATAGAACTAAAAACAAACGTGTTTCCTATTGAGAGAAATGTGTGCAGGCCAATGATCCTTAAATATAATTTTTAACTGATATATGCGTCTTGTACTTCTTGATACGTAAAAACCGCAATTATTTTTGCACGAACCTGATATATTCATGTATGTAAAGTGCGACGAATATCTCGATGACAAATTTAATCTGTAAAGAGCTAAATGTCTCTTTTTATGACAATTTTTTTATTAAAAATAAAAGTACTTGTTAATTAAAGATCTTTCTTCATCCGAAGATAAATTAATAATCGAAATTTTGAACCCATTTTCTTTTTGTCTTCAAATCACTTTAAGGTATTGGTTTCAACTTTTTTTAATTTATATACATTTTTGAAAAGATCGAAATAGTGGATTGCTCTTGGATGTAATGCCGGTAAAATTTAGATCAATCAATTTCATACCTAGTAAGTCTTTTTTTTTATGTAAAAAAATACGACGATTCACCTCCCGCTTGCTACGCTCGCTAACCAATAGTAGGACTCCGTCTCCCACTTTGCTCGCTTCCCTCACTTGGCCGTGATAAATAATATTTTTACCTGTTAACTTTAATAAATGGAAGTTTATGTATTTCTAGTAACAGTTTTTTATTTTACTTTTTTGTCGGTTGTACATTGGAACCATATGTGGTAAATCGTAAGAAGGTTAGCAGTATGCAATTCAGTTAGAGTATGACTCATCAAAAAATAAAAATCACGGGAGCGGCATCGTAATCACTGGATTGTATATATATATATATATATATATAGAAAGATATTTTGTTAAAATATTAATATTTTATGAAAAGATATCGCTATCTTCGCAAGTGCTTCGGAAAAGCTATAAAAGAGGATAGAAGAATTAGATGACGCCATTAAAAAAATTATCCTAAACTTGAACCACGGAAAAACAAGTGTTGTTCAATGTGTTTGTCTGCTTGAAGAAAATTTAAATAAAAGGCACAGAAAAAGAAGTAGTTACGAAATATGTCTACCTAGGCCAACTTACCAACAATCATGGATCATTCATTGAAGAAGTAAACTGGAGAATAAAAATAGAATAGAGCTCATTTGTACGAAACGCCTTGATATTTAAATTAACAATTGCACTTTTTTTGAAGAAAAAAGTATTTGATCTATGTATACTATCAGTCCTTACCTACGGCAGCAAAACATGGATGCTTAACGCCAAAATCATTCAGACTTCAAACAGCACAGAGAAGTATGAAAGATGTATGCTAGGAATAACAAGAAAAGATAGGAAAAGAATAGAATGGATACGAAAACAGATATGAGTCACAGATGTAATAAGAAGAGTGAAGATTCTGAAATGGAAATGGGTGGGGTACGTTGCAAGAAGAGAAGACAACTGATGGACAAAGATACTGACTGGGATTCAAGGAATATAAAAATACCAAGAAAGAGACAAATGATAGGGGGCAACAAGGGAATGGGAATGTTCCTAGGGGAAGAGTGTCGGAGATTTTGGTAGAAAGGTTTATATGGGTTTTTGAAACATTTCTTAGATGTTCACTGTTTGAGGGGAACAACTACGATTACAACAAGATTAAAAACCAATAAAAGTAAAAGGCTGTTGTCGGGATCTCAGATCTCCAGATACGGTCAACATACAATCACCAAAATGATCAAAATAGAAATAATCAAATACCTCAAAAAAGTTAAAAAAACTACCAACGAACAGGTGAGATAAGGACATAGTGAAAAATTTTATTGGAAATCAATGGAAAAGACAGGCATTCATTTCTACAAAATAGAAAGTTATGGAAAAAAATGTATATCTAGCAGTGGATTGACAAAGGCCGCTGCTGCTGATGATGACGATAATTTTATTAAAAATAGAAATATTTCTTAAACTTCCTTATTTCATTTATTAGACAAATCTACTCTCGATCTTTTATATAAATTTTCTTTTTTTCTTTAAAACAGTTTAAGGTATTAGCTATTATTTTTTCAAATTATGTAAATTTTTGGTTAATTAAAGGTCGAAATAAAGAGTAACTCATGGATATAATGCGCGACAAATATTCAATCATTTTCATACTTTGTAAGTCGAACAAATATTTTATTAAAAATAGAAAAATTTGTTAACTAAACTATTTTCTTTTATCTAATAGATAAGTTCAAAATCGAATATAAATAGAATTTTTTTCTTTGTCTTTAAATTACTTCAGGTTATGAGTTTTAACATTTTTCAGATTACAGTTTTTTTTAAGGATCCAAGTAGAGAATGATTTATAGATGTATATGTTATGAATATGGTAACTAGTCATTTTCATCTCTAGCGAGCCGAACGTCCTCTTTTACAACAAATGTTTTATTTAAAATAAAAGTATTTATGTATTCAACTATCTTCGAATGAATCTGAAACAATTTTTTATTTATTTTTTCAGATTGTATAGTGTTTTCAAAGAATCGAAATAGAGAGTAATTCAAGGACATAAAGCACGGCGAATATCTCAACTAGTCATTTTCATCTCCAGTAAGTAGAGCTTATTTTTTATCACAAATACTTTATACTGTCTCTTTTTATTCATTGAAGTCGATTTCAAATGTAACAAAAGTATTGTCCTGGCTATTTCAGCATTGTTACACAAGTATATCTACATTGATAAGTTTAGGTTCTTGAGTCTTCCCTGGGTAGTTGTATGATTTATCTCTAACTATCTGAATATAGTTAAAGAACTGAAACGAGTCTTGGTAGACAGGAATTTCTATAATTTATAAAGATAAAGAAAACCAGGATAATATTTTCAAAAAACGTATAGTTTTCTTATTGTAATAAAGGAGGCGAGTGTAAATAATTATTTTATATTTTTTACTCTTTAAATATAAATAATTAAATTACTAAAATTATTTTACTTTGTTTATTAGGCAAATAAATTTAATCTTTTTGTACAATTAAAATTAATAATATTCTTGTGCTTCATATAACTGATAATTTAATAACATCAGTTTCTTATGTTGTTAAAATGAAAATTATCTACCACAAGATAACACTAGTATTCATTCGAGGATACTAGAGTCTTATTCAATAATATGATAAATCAATCACTTTCACAAGTGAATTCTCTTCTTACTCCACAAACCATCCTTTTTTTCGATGATAACTTGTTGAACAAATAATTATTAATCATTAGGTAGAGCAGCGTTTCTCAAACTTTTTCTACGTCGGAACATTTCACAAATCTTGAGATATTAACGGACTATTTTGACCATTTTGTACGGTAAATAAATAATAAATATAAGAAAATATAAATAATAAAAAAATAAATGAATAAATCCAGGTGTTAAGAAAAAATAAACATTTATTCTCAAATGTTAATTATTTAAAACAAAACACATAAAAATAGTCAAATAAACTAGAATATATATATATATATATATATATATATATATATATATATGATGTAAAATTGAAATTTTAATGACATCGATGTTTTTGGGTCTTTGAATCACAAATTCTTTTGATATCAGGCACAATATCAGAGTGTTGAATTTTCATAATTGGTGTAGCGTCAAGTCTGTTTCTGGACATTGATTTGCTTGTAGCAAAATATAAGAATCATACCTCGCATAAATATATCGTTGTAAAAGGGAGTAAAACAAGTATAGCTAGTTTTGACACACTGGGGTACTCTTCTGTTAAATTTGTCTAGAAATCATTTAATGGAAGTGCATTGTGTTTTTGTTTTAAATCAGAATCACTAATTAAGTCAATTAGATTTTTATAATCACTTGCGCTAAACCCTGCTGGCTTAGCAGTCACTGTAAATGAATTCTGAACACAGGAACTATCCTCACTGGATTTTGAGAAATATTGCAAAACGGTTGATTGTGTCATGCAAGTGTTCTAAAATTACATTAGAAACTTCTTCATTTATTTTTGAATTTATTTCAGTCAAAAATTAATGCAAGGCGGGAAACTAATCAAAATTATTCTGTTTAATTATAGAGACCAAGAATTGAAACTTTTTATCAAAACATACAATTTTATCTCTTGTATTAAACATTCTAATAGTCTTTCCTTGTTTAATTAATTTCATTTCACTTTGTAAAAATATCTACCAGATACGCAAGACTCATCAATCATGAAGAGTTATTTAAAAATTCAATAAAATGTTGTCTTAAATTATGTGACGTTAAGAAGACCAGTAACTCATTCCGCAAAGTGAGGAGCGCCTCATTTTAAAGCATGTTTGAAACTGCTGCAGAATTTAAAACCATTACAGGCTCATATTCATTTAGTCTCATATTCATTTTCCGCGAAACATAGTTTTAGAAACGCTGAGGTAGAAAAAAATGAGTTTTTTTGTATTTTCTAAAAAAAAATGGTAGGTAGTGTCGGAGTCAGTATCGCTGATTTTTGGTGGAAAACGTCTTACCTAAGCGGTGTTGTCAGAGCGGGGTATTTGTAGGGTGGGTAAGAAAGAAATAAGCACAACAAAATTGTGTGTCTTTTTATTTATTTCTCACAATGCTGACTAATTTGTAAAATTTTGCTAGACAGGACAATGGTACGAATAGTACAATATATAAGACTTACATGCTACACTTATATCTCTAGACAAGATTCAGTCTATAGTAGTATTCTTTAAAGTTATGGAGTCAGTTGGATCCGTGGCCAAGAACAATCTAAATTTGTCGTTCAGAAACTGTTCGACGATCGTTAGATGCATCAATGTTAAAGTCCCCGGTGAGCAGAAGCGATATGTTGGGATCGCAGGGCCAGTCACTAACTATTGTTCTGACATGCTCTGTGTAGTAAAACATTATTTGAACAAGAAACATCTCGACATAGTTGAGTGGCAAGTGTGTGTTGGCTTCAACGGATACGCGAAACCGTTAATTTTACTCAACGTCGGCACCTTTCTTTGCTTTACTAATGTAGAGCAGTTTAAGCACAACATGAACTGTTGAATATCTTCATCTGTAAATTCTTGTT
Source organism: Acanthacorydalis orientalis (assembly GCA_034766995.1). NCBI lineage: Eukaryota > Metazoa > Arthropoda > Insecta > Megaloptera > Corydalidae > Acanthacorydalis > Acanthacorydalis orientalis. The sequence goes on along the minus strand of CM068315.1, from coordinate 13,974,071 downwards.
GTAAGAATTGTAACATAGCTGTATTTGACCGTTTAAATTATTTTGGAACCACATTCGGTCACAAACAGATCCCAACTTGTTTCCATAAAATATTTTTTCGAAGTGCTCCGTTGTCAGATGCCAATGGGTTTTAAACGCTAAATATCTATTCTCAAACGTTACATCTGTTTCTGTTTCGTCGCATTCCATCGGTTCCATCTCATTGTCGACATCTATTCCCTGTTAACTTACATCAGACGTTACAGCGTTCGCGTGACTGTTGTTCTCCTCAACTCGTCGGCACTGCCTGATCCTCCGCATTTGTTCTGCCACTATCAAAGAGAACTTTTTGGATTCATAGTCTTCTTTCACTTTGTAACTGTTTACGGTACATATTTACCTTTTTATTTTGAAGATATTTGGACATTTTTAACATTTTAGAGAAAATTAGTCCAGTTACAACACTTTATCAGTATTTATCTCTTCAGTTGCTTTCACTATTGCCACTGTTAATATTTTATTTTATAGTATTTATTTAGCTCTGTTAAACGATATCTCACACAACATCCTACATGCACGCACTCTTGAGCTACATTATTTTTTCCGCGCGACGAACCGATAATATTCCACTACAATTTGACGACAATGTTGTTGCGGCCTGTGACGTCATGCGCTTAAGGTTAACATTGCGTAACATTCTTACATCTTGACTCTATTAAACCATGTATTGCTTATTTGGATACGCGTTATAGTTTTAAAGTTATTAAGATTTGTTTAATATACACAAAATTGTAACATCGACTTTCATATAGTTTCCACCCATTTTAAGCCCACGGTGTAAGACGTTTTCCGTCAAAACTTCTTATAAAATGTGTATAAACAAGAATTAAAAATGAGTGATAATAGTTGCTTGTGTATTTTTGACGAGAACATTTTTTTATGGTTTGCGGCATGAAAAATGATTTGATTTGTGAAACGATATACAGTTGTTACTTTTCATAAGTTTAATTATGTTATGTATATTAAATATGCACCGTTAAAACTACACGGAAGCTAATTACAAAACTTAAAATAATAATCACGTCATCACCATTGTCCGCGTTTAATCGGTGCAGTAATTAATAGAACGTGCTCCTCATTATGACGTTTATCGTGACGAGGTCGAAAATGAGTCTAGATTAAACTTTGTCGATTAAACGGCTCGAGTCGAGCTCCGAAACACACGTTTCAACACATGTTTCAAAACGTTAAAGCAAATATTTTCAATAGTCTACGTTTTGATATTTGTGTGCTCGTACTTTTTGTACGTTAGAGAGAAGCAGCAACACATTTAGTAGAATTGAAATGGATTTTCATGTTGATGATTTTTGTTTATGTCTGAGTTTTAATAATCGAGCGAGTAGTCTTTTATAAAAATGAATATAGATTCCCTGTTATGAAAAATAGGTTCGAAGTACTAGAATATTTTTCTATGCGCAACTTCGGATATTATCCTATCCTGTATTGATAGGTTTTCATTTTAAATCACTCATTAAGTTCATGCTCAATCTAAAATCAAAATCTATATTATATTAGAAGAAATTCACAAGTGTTAACCCATTGCACGCTAGCCCCGAATTTCTGTGGGATTTCCAATCTATCGCTTGACTGCCGGCCCTGCTATATTACTGTTAGTGTATGTATGCATGTTTTAAACGTTGATAAGCATATGTTATCGTTTTTTTTCTCTACAGGCATTGACTTGAATAAACAAAATACTGGAAATGATCTGGAAGAAATCAGATCGATACTGCAAAGTACCACTATATATTGGTGAGTGCTTTGAAAAATTTCACACATACCTCAAAAATCTGACCATCGGCACTCAGGCATTTAGCTATCGATACTTAACTGGTGCAATGTGTTAACATTTAGAATGCAGTTTAATTTCCTTTAATAAAGATTTATTTTCAATTTACAAATAGTTTGATTACTCATTATTTATGTATTTTTTTCAATTAATCTTATTTTTTTAAATGAAAATAATGTTAAAGCTTACCTCTTAGAAATTCGAATAAAAGTAAACAACTCATCCCCTCGACTATATACGTGGGCCGTTCGATAACTATGATAAAAAAGCAAATTAAACACAGTTTTTTTGAAAAAAAAGATTTTATTTCTTAACATAGTCTCCATTGCGGGCTATATACTTGGCCCAGCGAGCCTGCAAAATATACACTGACAGCGATGATGACATTCTCATTCGACGAGTATTTCTTTGCATTAAATCAAATTTTCATGTTTGAGAAGAGAAATAAGTCACACGAAGTCAAAGTCCGTAGAATAAGATGGATAACGAATCAATTTGAAGCCTAGTTCGTGGAATTTTTCCATTGCGACGGTCGTTTTGTTGTCCTGATGAAAGAATACTTTTTTTTGAACCAACCTTGGCTGTTTCAGTTTTAGCTCTTCTTTCAAACGATCCAATAATGTTGCATACTAGGCTCTTGTTATTGGTTTTCTCCTTGTTATGTAGTCGATCAGGATGATTCCTTGGGAATTTTAAAAAACAGTGGCCATCACCTTCTCAGCCGACAAAACGGTCTTCGCCTTCTTCAGCGCACTTTCACCAGTTGTTGCCCATTGTTTTGACTGCTACTTCGACTCAGATGTGCAGTGGTGGATCCATGTTTCATCCAAGGTGACGAATTGACGCAAAAAGGCCTGCTCGTTTTTTTCCATTTTGCGGCAACTGCTACAGTGCTCACTTCAAACATCTGTAGAACATGAACAACGTTTCATTTCTGTCTGAAATTTCGCTTATGCTGATTTGAAAAGTGATACTTGATAGCCGTGACGTTACCAAATCAATGGTGACGTCAAATTATAGAAATTTATCAAATTTATCGAATGACCCGCGTACATTTTCAAAAATTTCAACAGCACCATCAACAATTTATACACACACTCCATGTAACCAATCAACTACGATAACTTGAAAATATTATTGATGACACTGTTAGTTCACATCTGTCAATACAAACGTAACTACTGACAGTCTATTTTGATATTATATCGAGGTAAACACTTCCGATCGATCGATATTTCCAAGAAGTTTTCGCCATTTCGCTGACAATGAACGTTTCTGTCAAAACTGGAATACATATATATATATATATATATATATATCAATAATAAAAAATAAACGCGTCCGTGTATAATCAATGCAGAATAAAATAACGATGACAATGTGAAAAATCGTATTCGGTAGGGAAATTTAAGAACGCCACTTACTTATCACTCGAGTTGTGCTTAAACGTGTACTTTTTAATTATGTCCGTGGGTTCTTTAACAAAGTTTCAAATTTTAATCAAATCAAGTTGAACTTTTTTTGTTAGTTAATTGGTGGTGTAGGGTTAAAGCTCTTTCAACATTTTTTTTATAATACAATGTAACGAAATTATGGAGAAAGGTTAATGATGTAGTCATCGCAGATTTTAGATATTGTGACCGTTGGCGCGCTGCTACTGTAATCTGATATAAAAATGTATTTTCTATTGAATTTTGAATATTATTTGGTGTACACGTGTGTTCATAATAGCCGTCATAAGAGATTTGAATATGATTTTTATAATTTGAAGGATACATTTATGTCTAAGTATATTTTCATAATTATATACATGCATTAATATGCATTAATTTCATAATTATACACATGCATTTATATATATATATATATATATATATATGTATATGTATATATATGGTCATTAAATATGAAATATATGATTTCTGAAAGAACTTAATTCTGAAATAATTTTATTGAAAAATCAGTGGCCACAGTATACAGGAGTGCAGTTTAATGAAGATTTGAAAGTCTCTAAAATTTTAAACAGTCACCAATCATCTTTATATAACTTTTTAATTTAATTTCTAGTACATGGTCTTTGTGTTTTAAAAAAAGTATTCTTTGATTAAGTTATTCCTTTGTGGATAAGCTGTAAAATATTTAAATATAAAATTCAGAACAGTCTTATATTTAAGCGAATTTATACGGTAGTACGATTGAAGCTGACTGCCAAAGAAATACTAGTTTGTTTCATTCTTGGTAATCATGTTTCAAACGTACTACTATATAAATTCCCTTTAATATATGTTGTCTTTGTCTCACGTCAATAAAAATCAATTTCTTGATAATGATAGACATTTTTCTGTCGATTTTTTGGTTTATTCCAACTAAAATTGTACGTTTTCTTATTGTTTCTGAACTTTGTTTTTCGAAGTACGCTATTACTTGGTATATTTAACAAGTACATAATTTCGCTTGTTTATTTTTAGTTAAATATTAGGTTACTAAATATTAAATGTCCGATTTGGAATCAAAAGTTTAGTTTATTATATCTCAAACAAGAAGCAGTACAATTAATCAAAGTATGTGACTAAATCATCGACACAGTTTTACTATCTTAAAGGTAGCTTATTTATGTCAGCAGTGAAGAAGCCTGAGAAGCAAGTGGCGTTGAAATTCCGAAAAGCGTTTTCCTAAGCTTGTTGAGAATTGAATATTTTTCTTTGTAACAAGTTGTCCAAAGCCTGGAAGAAGTGGTAGACAGTTGGTGCAAGGTCTATTGAATATGGTGGATGACAGAGAGTTTCCAAGTCTAACTCTTGTAGTTTCAGCAGCGTTGTTCCTGCGACATGTGGTCAAGCGTTGTCTTCCAAGAGGATTGACTTATCTCTGTTGACAAATATAGGTTGCTTAATCGCAAGCATATTCATCATTTCATCCAACTGATTGCAGTAGATACTCGCTGTGATCGTTTGACCAGGTTTTATGAAGCTATAGTGGATAATACCAGCGCTGAACCATCAAACAGACACTATTAGCTTTTTTGATTATTATTCAGTTTTGAACAGTGCTTCCGCGCTTCATCTTTATCTAACCATTGTACTAAACGCTTGCGATTTTCAAAATGAATCTATTTTTCATCAGACGTAATAGTATGATGTATAAATGGTTCGCCTTTATGTCGTGACAGCAAAGAAAGGCAAGTTTAGAGACGATTTCTTTCCGGACGCTCTCTTAATTCGTGCGAAACCCATCTATTCATCCTCTCTATCTTTCCGATTTGTTTCAAATGTTCCAATATTGTTGAATAGTAACGTCAAACCTTGCTGCTAATTCACACGTAGTTTGAGATGGATTCGCTTTCACTGCAGCTTTCAACTCATCATTATTCATCTTGGTTTCATGTCCCCTACGTGGCTCATTTTCAAGGTTTAAATGTACCAGAATGAATCTTATCAAACCATTGATATACTGTGCGTTCATTAGCTATATCCTTTTTAAATACTTTGTTTATATTTCGAGATGTCTGCTCTGTATTTGTTCCACGACAGAATTCATATTCGAAAATAACACGAATTTTTGACTTATCCATCGTTTCACAAAAGTTACCCTAAAAATTAATTGAATGTTAAAACACAAGCCAAAATGTTCGTTTGAAAAATGAAGATATATACCTTCATAATAAGTCTTAATTATCATGGTAGAAAAAAATCATTCTCGTTATTTTAAAATGTAGTGGCATCGTCGACTAAAGCCTTTAAGCAACACTCAATGTTAAAGAATTGTTTACTGAATCTTTTTGACCATTTATAATGTGGTTTGTGTGGTGAAAAAAAAAAAAACGTTTCAGTACGCTGAAACAAAAATATGAACGTTCTATATCGCCCTAGTCGTCAACTCGCACGTCCGTAAACGTCAACACACTTCTACAGATTCGTCTGAATTCGTTCTCGGTCCGTTTGTTATATGTAAACAGTCTTTCATACACAACAACCGAAAACTCCACAATTTATACAAATTATGTAAAGTTATTCAGACTGCCGCTACCATACTAAAAACATTTAAATCCTATTAGCTGACTTAGGCGAACCCCTGTCGACGCAAAAGTCGACATTATTATGCCGTGCTGGCGTACGAGTTGTATCAGTCTTTCTGGAAGAAGACGCGACGGCGCGCTCGCGACGAACGGCCGTGGTTCGTATCTCTTATTACCTGCATCGGTGAGCTGCGTACGACAAGCCTCTGAGTAAACATTCTCGTGATAAAGTTTTCCTAGATTTATGTTTTATTCTGTGTAAAAGGCCTGTGCGTACTTCTTAACAACCGCTGCTACGGTTCTGTTTGAACAGAGACACACGCACTCACTCAATTATACATACATACGTATATATGTACACATACGCGCACGATTCTGTATACATTTATGTGCAAGCAAATCAAAAAGATTTTTGTACATTTAAGATGTAATATTTATTTTAATTGAAGGTAAATTATTACAAGAGTCATTGTGAAATAATACATTTATGTTATTCATTTATTTTTATAAATCATTTCTCAGTTAGAATATTTGAATCGATCATTTCAAAAACTACATAAGTCACAGAATTTAAATTTTATATTATTCAATAAAAAAACGCGTAACACAAAGATAATCAGATTTTTAAAAATTTCCAGTGTTAATATGTTTTTTAGATCTTTAGTTTTTTAGTTGCTTAATAGTTACTGTCCTATGAAAACTTAATCTACAAAAAAATCAGCGTCATTTTTTTGACTTGTATGTTGTTCTTATAGGAAATATTATTAAATGAATAATAAATTGTTTAAAAAATTTTTTTTTAATTGATTCTTTATTAAAAAAAAACATTATATTATAGCACACATATGTGTATCTCGCTGATAATTTAATATTAAGGTACATAATCATATTCGCCATTGCATTCTAGCAGAGTTTCTTTCATTTCTTCGGCTGGCCATCTTAATATTTCGTTGTGAAATGAAATGTGCTTCTCCAAGATTCTACTTTTCACTTATTTTAAGTTATCAATTTTTTATAATTTATAGAAATTTTCGATCCATATGCTTTAGCAGACTGAAGTGACATCACAGCTGTATTATGTTTTAGTAGCTGGAAGGGGTTTTTAACGAACAATCTATGAATTACTCAGTCTCTACCATCTCAGCTTTATTAGCATCGTCTTGAAAGCTCATGTATGTTGAAAGAACAAATATTTTTTGCTAGTCTTTCAAAGATTTTCTCTCATAAGATTCAGTTTATAAAGGTTTTTTTTTGTAAAACGGAGACAACTATTTTTTAAATTTACAAATCTTCTCAGTTTGTACTTTTTTACTGAAAATTTTATGTTGGACCGAGTAACCATATTAAAATATTCTTTGAAACATATATACGATCATATTTTCGTACATTTTTTTTAATAACTCCAAAATCATAGTCATGGGGTAAAAAAGAATGACCAGTTTCGACAACGTAGCTAATGTAATTTTTATGCTGAATATGACAAGAAATTTTGAAAAAAACATGATTTATATAGTTTTTGAAATGATAGATTAATTTTTAATAGAAAGGATGCTAACATTCATAAAAATATAATTTATTTTTAAACTGAATTGTTTTTATTTAAACAATTAATAAATTTGTATGGTTTTCTATAATCTTGCTCGGCTTTATGAATTTATTATGAGAACTGATAAGATTATTATTAAAAAATGAAAATACGATGTTTTTAAGATCTCCGGAGATGCAGCTTTTATTGCGCTGTTTAAAAAAAAGACAGTCTGATGAGATTTATTATGAAAAATACACAATTTGAGTATGAAGACTTTTCATTCGGTCTGCATCTAAGTGTTTAGTTTTGCGGTGCGTAGCGGTAGACAACATCCTTTCGATTAATCAAAACTGGATTTATCCTTTTTGATTTCTTTCTTCAGTTGCGTTAATTTTTGATAGAAATTATCTGATGTTATTGTTTTGATGGAAAATAGAAGCTTATAAAGATTACTCTCCTTCTTTTTATTAATCTAAGAATATTCACCTGTTGCTTTGCCTCTCACTGGAGCTCATTTGATGAGAATTGCCATCTCTGTGGCCATCTCTTAGGCGGTCATTGGGGTAATCTCTTTCCTGAAGGTCGCCTATTTTTACAAACGCGGACAAGTCGCTCCCATCCCATCCACGTAGTTCCTGTTCCGATGCTTCTTTGATTTCTATGAGTATTCTTCTGTTTTTGTGGAAGATAGAGTGATAATCTTGCCTTCCAAACTTTCTCCTTCAACAATTGCACCGGACTACTCAATCCATTCAACAAAATTGCAGTTGGAGTTATAGAAATGACTTCCATGTAATTCCGACAAATAAGCATTAATATTTTTTTAGTATGTGGACGTCAAACTTTAGTACAACTTTTTCTCAGTAATCTATTTTGTTTTTTTTTTTATATTATATTACTGTTTGTATTTTTCATCTCCAGTAACTAATGTATTAAAAATTGATCTTTGTTCAATGCATGAACAGATGCAGGCATGAACATATAATCCTATTTTCACAAACGAATTCTTTCTTAATCCCACGAACCACACATTTTTTTGTTTATAAGTCATTATTGATCATTTATTATTGAATCATTATTTAAAACTGTTCAATAAATCATTATTGACCAATTTTATTGGTTGTTTATGTGCATTTTGAAGGCGATGTCATTATTTTCAGAGCAATAAGGTCCAGAACAATCTTTATCTATTTTTTAACCAGAAAATTGTGAAAGTGATTTCAGTTAGTGTCCTAATTACATTGTAACCATTGAATACTGCTTTTTTATATCTTACCGTGTATATCATTATTTTTAATTAAAATTCATTGAAAAAATCAATTTTTATCAATTTTTATTCTCTATAAACTCTTTTTATTAACTCAATTTTGATTATTTTTTTAAAATAAATAGATTTTACGAAGGAAGTCATTTAGAATAATTTCTGATACTCATCCTACATTCAACTGAAACATATTTAGATACACGTACTTTTTTATGGAAATTAATTAATAAGAGTTTTAGACGTCGGTATGCGGTGTCATAAATATTCCTAGTATGACAACCTCGCACGTTATTGAAAAGGTTGCCGGTCATTGAAATTAACATTTTATGTAAATTGTGTCCGCGACGAACTTCCTAAGCAGTAATGTCACAGAATTAGGAAAAGGAGGAGCTCGTCTCGTTCGGATATCAACATATTATACATCAAACCATTAAACATGTCGTTGAATCAATGTAAAATTTAGCATTGACATAAATGTGACACAATTTAATATAAACACACACACACACATACACACATAGATGTTTACACATACACACACACACACACACACATATATATATATATATATTCAACGTGAGCTTTAATTATATCATTATCCAATAATGTGGATTCATCACATAGCTACCCAAACTGAAATTGAACGGGATCTCGTGTGAAGGCGTTACTGGTATGCGAACATTAGTGTTCACGTACCACAAACTTGTCGACAGGGGATGTTTGCATGTATATCGATATCCTCTTATTTTTTTATAAGAACAGTCTTTCTGTTTATACATACTATCGTATCGTTAGTTTACATTTATATCGATTATTATACTTATTAATTATATTTTTACAAGTGGATTATCTATTCACCTTGCAAATCATAAAGTTTTTTTTAAAAAAACGAATATGAAAGAATTAGATTTTTCTGTACTTTGGTACTCGGTATATATGTCGAAATCCGCATAAGAAGTGAATCAAAAATGATAACAGAAAAGACAAATAGTGCCAATAAAACTTTTATTATTGAAAAAATGTAGGATTAAAATGTTGTTCCATTCAAACAAGCCCCTTATGAATATATTGGATTGGAATCAAAGTTCGTAGTGTTTGAAGGCGAAATTCAAAGCAGCGTTTACTTATTTATACAAATATTTATTCTAATACATATGTGCCATTTTGATCCACCACCTATCGTCATCTATCACGTAGTTTTATAATTCCGTCCTCGCAGAACCTGACATATCTCAGGGCGATAAATTGATCCAGATGATTTCTGCAGCCTTCCGGAGAAGTGAAGTTTTTTCCATTAAGAGAATTCTGTAGGGACCGGAACAAATGGTAATCTAAAGGTGTCAGATAAGGTGCATTTGGCAGGTGAGGTAGGACCTCCCAGCCGAACTGCACCAATTTCTGTCGGATCTGCAAAGAGACATGAGGTCTAGCGTTGCCTTAGTGGAAAACGTTTCTTTCCGATCGGCTAATTCTGAACGCTTTTGATCGATTGCCGCTTTTAATTGGTCCAATTAAGCTCAATACTTCTACGAATTTATCGTCTAATTATTTAACAGAAGCATGTAATAAACAACATCCTTCCAATCCCACTAGCAACATAACATTACCTTTTTCGGATGAAGACCCACTTTTGAAGTGGCTAACGGAGCTTCATTTCGGTTTTTCCCAAGATCTACATTATTATAGGCGATCGACATTATTATAGGTGATCCATTTATCATCACACGTGATTATTCGTTTCAAAAATGGATTGTTTTGGTTTCTTTTAAGGAGCAAATCATTAATTGAAATGGGTTCAATTAAATTTCTTTCAGTTAAATCATGAAGAATCTAAATATCATAGCGATTCACATATCAGTGAATGAAAACTTGAAATCTTTCGAGAACAGTTTTTTCTATATAAATTATTCTTTTTTCATTGAGAAAGAACGTTTTATTTATGAAAAATATGTTTTCATATACAGAAATTTGTTTGAAATTAAAAAAAAAATTTCGTTAAAAATTTTAAATTCTAAAAATCATCTCTTGCTCCAGTCTTAAATAATTGATTTATTTGCACAAATAAAATCCACATTTTGACATTTTTTAAGAAAAACAATTGGTTTGTGACCAGTGCTGGATTGACACTAGGTCCGCACTTAGGCCACCAATCAAATACACCTCTCCTCAATTTTTTTTCAAATGAATTAAGAGAAATTCGTGACTGTTGATAATTTTGAAAACATCTCAACAGAAATACTTTTAATGACCGCTAATGAATTAGTAAAAAATTCCAATCATTTAATTGATTTAAAAAAATGAAAATAATGAAGTTCTGTTACATAAGTTTCTAAAATAAAATTCAAACTATAAAAATTTTTAGATTAAATTTTTCGTTTCACATTTGAGCTACTTGTAAATTGACTTTATGATTGAAAATAAAAGGTCCATGTTTTCAAATTTTGTCACCCATCAAAATTTGCTGCTTTGGACAGTAACGCATGTTGTCTGAATGTGTCTGTCTAAATCCTACCCTGTTTGTGACAAAATAAGAGCATTTCTGAAATTTTAATTTTTTGGATTTAATTGTCACAAACTATTGTATTAATATAGAATATTGTATAAATTTTGATAGAAAATTCAGTTTTTTTCCAAAAAAAAGAAAAGCATTTCAATAGATAAACATTACTTTTTCAAAAGTGTTTTAATAAAGAAAATTATCTTTTTGTGCACAAATATGTGGTTCAGAATGGAAAAAAAATCAGAATATATTTTATGTCAAAAAATCAAATTTATTTTTATTTTGAAAATATATTTTTATATATCGTTTTTTTAATTAAAGAAGCAATGGTAAAAGTATTTTTGAAATATTTTTGTCCCAGAAATTGATAAAGAGTAAAATCTAGTTAAGTGTGGTGAGTGATGTTTCAATACGTGAATTTTGTCGAACAAAAACTTCTTTAAAACATTATTATGTGTCAATTAGTTTTTTTTTTCATCAGGAAGGAGAAATTTAGCACTGAAAATAATATTTCTGTTGATATAATTTGGAGTAAAAATGAAAAATATTCCGAATCTTTTTTTTATCTAAATAACTCGTTTTAAGAAAATCTTATATAACATTTTCTTTTATTAACACTATCTTTTATTGTAAATTGAATAGTTGAATTGAAACGAAGACAATTTTTACAAACGAGACATTTTTGAAAACTTTCCTTCTTCATAACCCCTCCCATATCCACAACAGTCTACTTCGCCCGAATCGATATTCACAATCGGTAATTGCCACAATGAAGAAGGGCGGAATTATTTAGATTTTCACGCTGCAGGACCGCCGACCGGGATATGTCAGCGTCTGGGATGTAAACCAGCTACCGTTCTGCCTACGGGACATCGCACGTGTGTTAACGGCAAATGGTTTTCCTTCCACTTGATAGGTGTCAAGCCCGTTGAATCTGGTCTACGTTAATTACTTTTATATCGTTTTCGACATTCCACTAAACATTGCTATTTACTGAAAACACGTCCCGCGCCCGTCTGTAAGAAGCTATGAACTTTCTACGACCATCGTTCGAACGAAAAACAAATCTGTTTACTTCTACGTTCACGAGCCGGTATTTTATTTAATGTGTTTACAGACATTTTCATATAGACTCGTGTTGTAAAAAATCAACTTTCCTATATAAATACTGTGTGGAAATTTTTTGTGGTTCACTTTTATTTTATTTTATTTTTCAACGTATTTTCAGTTTTGTAAACAACTAATCAAACTCAAAAACTATTCATTAGAGACATTTGTTTTTATTTATTTCTGAATAATAATCACTTACCAGTTTCTACTATAAGTAAATTTAATTTTTTATGTACTATCGGAAATATATAGTCTCATGAAAAAAGTTATATTACTAATCACTGAGTTATTATATTTATTTCATAGAATTTGAAATAAAAACATTTCAAAAGTTTATTTGTCTATTTAAAAAAAATATTTTTTAAAATATTACTCTTTTTTATTTGGCTGGTAGAAAAATAATTACGGATTATAATTTTCGAATACATATACATTCTTCTCTTTTTTGATTTCCCTAGCGGTTTTAATTGGTCCAGAACTGTTGGATGACTACCGTCTAAATTTAGTGCAAGTTCTCGAATTGTTGTGTGAGGTTCTGAATCAACTATCGCATTCAGTTAATTGTTATGAACTGAAGGACAACCAGCCCTTCTTCATCTTCAAAGCACTAGTCTCTATCACTAAATTTTTGTAATTACTATTGTACTCTGTACCTTAACGTTCCTTAACAGTACCCACACCAAAAGCATTTTTTAGTTTATGAGCAGTTTCTGCTGCTTTACTACCCGTTTTGAACTCGTGCAAAAAATACTCTTATTTGCTTCTTTGCCATCTTTAATTCAGCACGCCAATTTGAATCAGAATTATTAATAAAACTAAAGTTGTTGTTACCAAAATACAGTCCGAAAAATGTACTTTAAAATACACTTTCACTGAAAAAATAAGGTTAATATTTCGAAAATAAAAACAGCAATTATTTTAATTCTGTAAAATGAAATGAATTATACTTATTTTGTAGACGTGGAATGAAATTACAACTAAGTATTTGAAAATTATTCCTGAAAAGACATTTTAAAATGCTTCAATGAGTGGAAAGAGAGCAAAAAAATAGATTATAATTTAAAAAGAAATTCCTTTAAGACTAATATTTTTTTATAATAAATATTTTATTACCATATTTAAAATAATCAGATTTTTGAAAACTTCGATGATAAAAAGTTATTGTTTGTGGGATAATAAAAGAATTTATTTGTGAAAATGAATTTAACTGCAGTCAGAAATATATTGTGACAAATAAATGGCAAAAGAATGGGATACAAACTAGACTTTTTTACTCTTTGAATTAAAATTTGAAATTAAATTTTCTTGATTATCAAGGAATATCACTAGACAAGTTTATAAATGAATTTATCACTCAATCCAAAAACCAACAATCATTTTTATAAGTAAAAATTACAATGAATTAAATATTTTAGTGATTTTGATCACAAAATGTCTATCGAAGTGTGATGTCTTGAAAATTCAGAATCTCATAATAAATGAAATAGCAAAGATTATACAAAGCGAAGAAGCTTTCAAAAAATTGTGAAAGCAAAATTGGATCTAATGAATTATTTATTTGTTCCATTTAAGTTTTCTATAGGTTTACTCATTATCTTTTTTTTCGCAAATCAATTCATTGCTTTATATCAAATCTTCACTTTATAAAACACTAAGGTGTGGAAAATGTAACATTTTATCTATTTTGGCACCCTGAAGATGACAAATTACCATAGCACAAACAATAATCAAAAATAATGTATGCATTTCACAAATTGTTTTTTGTCCAGAAAACCATAAGAAAAAATGATAAGCATCGTCTTTGAAATGAATATAATCAACAATCAAAAATGATCAATAATAATTTATTGAAAATTTTTTATCAGACAGTTTTTTGTAATAAGATGATTTTAGATTTGTGAGATGAAAAAAATTCATCTGTGAAAGATTCTTTAATTTTTCTAAACAAAATTCAAATTTAACATTTTTAACAATTTTGAGGTAAAAATCTCTATAGAAGTAATTTTTTATTGATTAATTATAAATCAGAACTGAAATATTTATTGATTAATTTATATAATTTGATTAACTATACTGTTAATTAGAAATAGAACAAAAAAATATTCTGAAATCAATAATTTATAATAAAACTGTAATAAATAATAAATTATAAAAATAGAACTTGTTAAATATATAAACTCTTTTTCAATCTATGAAAATTATTACTTCATTAAGGATACATATAAAAAAATCAACTAAAGATAACGTTCTGTCAATATATTCGACTTTTTCTGTAGTGTGAAAGAGATAACCACGTCTAAAAAATAAATTGAAAAAGATGCAACGTGTAGTAAGAGATTGATGGACGACCGGCGTGCAAAAAAGAAGGTACGGAACGGTAAAAAACGGGAAAATCGAAGATGAATGAGAAACCGACTAGACATGTTCGTTGATATGCAAAAGCGTCATGGTGTATGAACGTTAATCGAGAAGAAAATGTTGACTGAAGAGTTGTGAAATCGATTGATATTAATCATAATAGCCATTAAGTAATTATGATTGATTCGTCAGAGAGTATTTATGAACGATTATTATTTTATGAACGATTATTAAATCTGAGCGAACGGTTGGGAGATAAAATGGACATTACATCAATTAATTTTTTTATAAGAAAAACGATATAATCGTTTTATTAAATTGGATCTTTCATAATGTTCCATTAAAATCTATATTTGAATTAGTGTAGAAATATCTCTCTGTTATCAAATTTCAAATATGGGTATGTCTGTATGTGTATTTTCAATATGATCCCGGCTGGAGGTTTTAGTGAAGTTATACTAGAGTATCTATAATTATCTAGGAATTCGCAGACTAGTGGAGTGGTATATAAATCAAAACAAAACTTTCACGTCGAGCTTAAAATCCTAGTTTGCAAGTAACTATTGAAGTGTGTGATGATGTAAATTAACTGAACATTTTATTTCTGTCTGTTTTTCTTTTATAAAGTTATAAACATTTCAAGAAAATTCTTTTTGATTTTTTTTCTCTTCTTATTTTATTATCTTCCAATATTATTTGCGTACCGATGATTTATTGGGTTGGCCAAAATGTTAATTAGTTTTTTTTCTATGTAAATGAAAGGTAATTTTTTCATGGAAAACAAAAACTTTATCAAACAATATGTTGTCTATTTTGTTCGATTTTATTTTGTCATCTTCCAGACAACTTCATGATTCCAGGCTTGAAAAAGTTTTTATCTTTTTCGGAAAAAAACTGTTTCAAGAACGGTTTGATATCCTCATCATCAGTGAAGGCTTTACCATTCAAGACTTTTTGCAAAGAACAAAACAAATGGCAGAATGATAGTGCCAGGCTTGGAAAATATGGTGAATGTGGTAACACATCCCATTCAAGCTGCAATAATTTTTGACGAGTGACCAAACTTGTATATGGTTTATCGTTGTCATAGTGAAAAACAACACCTTTGGGATTTAAAAATTCTGGACACTTATGCTTGATGACCTCATTTAGTTCATCCAAGTGATGACAGTACACGTCCAAATTAGTGGTTTGGTTCCTCGAAAGCAGCTCAAAATACATAACACTTTTGAAATCCTACCAGACTGACAGTATAACCTTCCTTTAGTGAACATGTGCGTTTGAAATTCTTCGAGCGGGCTTATGCTTGCTCCACAATCTTTTTTTTTCAATAATGATGTTCCAAATGATCCATTTTTCATCGTCTATTATCCTACGTTTCGAAAATTGATCGTTTTCTTCATGTTTCAAGAGAGAAATGCAGATTTCGATGTGATTAGTGAGATAAATTTATTTGAACACATGTAATACCCAAATATCGACCATACTAACGTACTCAAGTTGTTTCAAATGGCTTTCAACACTCGATTTCTTTATGTTAAGATTCTCATCAATCTCTTGTGCCGTTAAACGCTGACTGGATTCGATTGACGCCTTTATTTTGTCAGCATCGAATTCGATTAGCCTTCCTGAGCGTGCTGCATCCTTAACATCAAAATCTCCTGATCAAAATTTAGTAAACCAATTACAACACAGCAGTAGTTTTAAGGCATCTTCATCATACGTATAGTTATGTTTTTTTCCTTTTCGGGAGTAATACAGGAAAATATGAAGAAAATTTTCCTTTTGATTTTCCATTTTTAAATCGACGGAAAACAAACAGTTGTTAACGAAATCGTACACTTTCTTTTTCTAAAACAAGCTTGAACCATCAACTGTCAAGTTACATAATGGATTTGTGGTTTAGAATGAAGTTAGTTACATTCCAAGTCATGTACGCCCATATATTGGGAAAAAACGCAATTACTTTCAAAGTAACCCAATAATATTTTTCGGGAAGTTATTGCTTTTTTCATATTATATAATGTAAAATTTGATCATTTAAAGCACTTTATATGCTCTTGTGATTAATTAACTCATGTATGCTGCATTTGATAGTAGTGTCGATGGATGTTTATTTTCGATGGAGCCAAGAGCATTTTTCAATTATAAAAAAATTGGATGTAATTTATGAATTTTGAACTTCAATATATATAAAAAAATAATGAGGTTAAAGCACTTAAAAAATAATTATATTCCTACTTTATAAAAAAATTCTTTCACTGAAATATTCTCAATAAATTATTGATCAATTTTGTTTGTTGATTATGCGAATATCGATGTCAACTCCGTCAATCTAAAAAAGTTGATTTTTTAGTTTTATAGGGGTTTGTTTTTGTGTATATTAATAATCTGAGAATATAGAAATCATTATTGAAATGAGACAAATACTTATCACTAATAATTTATTGTACATATTTGATTAGAACAATGTTTTTAATTTGTCAAATAAGAGAAAAAAATGTTTATGAAAGTGAATTTAGACATAGTGATAGAAATATATTGTGAATAAATCATATTTGGTAAAATAAATATTTGATTTTGCAAACAGCAATGTTATAATTAAAAAGTCTTTATTACAAAAAGCTGTTTGTGTTCTTTCACTTCTATTAATGTCAATAAAGATTTAATTTCAACCTATTGAATAATAATTATAATGTAAAGTATTATTAATGATATATATATATATATATATATATATAGAATGTTTTAAAGTCAGATTTATAAATTATTTTTTATAGTTTCTATATGAAATGTAAAACAATACATTTTTACATGAATATTTCATTTCTACCTGGAGGTTAAATATGGAATTAATATGTCGGCCACATGACAATCTCTAACTGTGGGGTAAAAAGGACTCTCAATGTCATTTTTCATTAAATATTGGAATAAATTAATGATATATATATATATATATATATATTTGTTTATATATGTATATATATATTTATATATGTATATATATATATTTATATATGCATATATATATATATATATATATTTATTTATGTATATGTATATAGATATATATATATATACACAGAATGTTTTAGATTTACAAATTATTTTTTTATAGTTCCGACATGAAAGGAAAAACAGTATATTTTTATATGATTATTTCATTTCGACTTGGAAATTACATATGGAATTAATGTCTCGGCTACATGGAAATCTTTGATTATGGTATAAAAAAAGACACTCAATGTCATTTCTCATTATATATTGGTATATATTTTAAGTTATTTCATAGATATCGTAACGAATATCTTTTTTATGTAGTCAGTCGTCTCTTGCTTGTTCACATAAACTTTGTTCTAGTGTAATCCTCATAAAAAAAACCTTTTGCCGTTAAACATAGTAATCTGGATCTCCAGTATATGTGGCTGAATCTCATGATTAATTTTTCTGGGAACATCGAATTCGAAATTCCATCGCGGAACATTTTATGTATGATGTAGCACTTTTTTGTTGAAAGCACGTATTCTCTAAACCCAATTCATCCAATTCACGTATCAAGAAGTTATCAAGCATCTCATGATAGCCTTCATATGTGTATATTATTAATTTTAAATAGATTTGTCATTTGTTTGATCAATCGTAACAAAAGTAAAAGTCAAATAAGTACATTATTGAAATGAACATCTTTGAATTTCCCAAGAATTTTTATGTAAAATGTATATATATATATATATATATATATATATATGTCTGTGTGTGCGTTTGTACGTTTGTGTTTGTATGCGAATAAAATATAAATTGAAATTATACTCATAACTTTTTTAATTTTAGAAAGAAATGTTTCATTTTATAGATAATTATATATATGTATATATATATATATATATATATATATATATATATGTATAAATATGAGTGGAAATTTAAGTGAGAGTCTGTTGCGTGCCGCAAAAGTATAAAACGCCGATGACACATTTCATCGAAGATGTCAACCCGTTGTAAGGGGAGCACGCACAAAAACTGTAACAACAACTTTCAATAAGCCACACTCGACACGTAAGAATATATAAAATAGTCTGTTTTGTGCGGTGCACTTGTATCTGTGCGAGGCGCTCTGTATCTTTTGATGATTATTTACATTCTCGAGTGGTTCAAACATAGTCACGCGTACGCGAGACACGTTTTGTCAGGCCGGGAAGTCGTCCCAAGGAAATGTCAAGAACAGACGAAATATGACAATGAACTGAAACGTAGTTCGAACGCGCGACATCGTATGACGGAATCGTGTGGTATTCTCCGTGTTTATTCGACGTGTGAGATGGTGTCGCGACTCTATTGTGTTTGAACGTTCCTCGTAACTTCAAGTACTACAAATTCCCCTTATCGCCTCTGTAAAATCGCGCTCCTAAATTGTAAATAAACTTGTAATCATTTGTTGTGAATTGAGGACATTTACAGAGTATCGGGTATGTTCTACTGGGAATAAAAAACCTGTGTCTTTTCCAACAAGTTCTTATATTTTTCATATCAAGTTAAATAAATTTTCTTCTCTTATAAACTGCAAAAAAATCTGGTCAGAAATGTTTAATAAATGATTATTAATTTATATTATTGTTGCTTATAAGCACTTCTTTATCGATGGAAAAGTTTCTGCATTTTAACATTCTGAAGATGCCAAAATCGAAATATAAATGCGTATAAACAACAATCAAAAAGAATCGGTAATAATTTATTGAACATTTTTGATTAGAAAAATAATTGTGGTTTATGAAATGAAAAAAGAATTCATTTGTGAAAGTGTCAATGAAGACATTATTCTTTCCTTGGAAATTCTTTGATTTTTCAGTAAAATGCTACAAATTTAACATTTTTAAATACGAGGGTAGAGTGATAAATACCCGTGTTTGACAAGAAAATAGATTTTTTTGAGAATTTTTTTTATTTTTTCATGCAATCTTCTTTAAGCTCGATGTACTTATTCGAATGCATTTTTTTTATCTTTTCCGAATAGTACGGTTTGTCAAATTCCACAAGACAAGTATGTACAGCAGCGATGTTTTCCAAATTTGATGCAAATATTTTACCTCCGATCCATTTCTTCAAGTTTAGAACGGGAAAAAAGTATACTATGCCAAATCTGACAAATATGATGGATGTGAAAGTAATTCCTAGTAAAATTTACCAGGAATTTGTATTTATTCATTTTTATAAACAGGGGAGAGTATTTAAAAAATATATAAAAAAGTTGATTTTTCACATTCTTTAATAAAATTGTAAGGTCTTTCCTTTTTCTCTCTCTTTATATACATACATATATATATATATATATATAGAGAGAGAGAGAGAGAGAGAGAGAGAAGGTGAAAAAGTAGAGAGAAAAAGTGGAAACACTTTATATTTTTATGACACGATGTGAAAAATCTGCTTTTTATATTTTTTGAAATACTCTCCTCCATTTATAAAAAGGATAAATACCCTATTTCCATCAATATTCAAAAAATGACGATTTGTGGACAGTTTTAAAAAAGATATACATTTTATAAATTTTATGTAATAAAATATCTTGTAGCACTTATCATCATATAAAGATAATATTTAAATAATACTGTTATAATATTTTTCTTACTCACGATTATAACCTTAGAGGAAAATAATAGTTTTGCTATCGAAATGTGGATAAATAATAAACAAAAATATAGTATCAGTAATACCTTTTTGTACATTGGAGACCAAAATATGTTTTTTGCTTTTTGAGGTGACAGTTTTTGGTCATAGTATCAGAAGTATATTTGGAGGATATTCAATTCTGGGAACTATTGTTCTTCTTTCAAAACCATAAAGAATTATTCTGATTAAAAATATTATTGATTAAACACTATCCCATTTCATATTCCCAGTTTATGTCTTCAATTAACGATCCTTTCTTGATAGATAATTAGTACAGGTATTATATAAGTGTTACTTAAAATTTAGGTATGCGTGTTTTCTTTATTTTGGGTGTACAATGATTACTAAACTGATAGTGTGGTGTTGTTAAGTACAAGTACTTTTGTGTGTCACACGTTTGTGGAATAAAATTTACACTTAAAAAATTCTATAATTAAAATCGTATAGAGTCGTTCTTAATGAGTTGGCACTAAATCTATATTAAAAAAGCAATGTCTCCGTCTAATATAGCAAGTAAAAAGCCGTAATTTAAAATGTCGTGACCGATCGGGCGAACAATTTACAGTCAGTTATAAATCAGCACGCGGCAATAAGGCTATCATTATAATATAGTAGCCGTTTTAATGTCAATAGTTTCGCAAAAGTGTTATGGAAATGTGCAAATTATGAAACGAGTCAAGATACTTTCCGTAGTAAAATTATCATATCGATCTCGCTCGTTCACAAAACACGCCGATAGTGAGTGAGTAAAGTTCGAAACTCAAGGCCACATGAATATTCAAAGCTCTGCTATAATTTTATTCTTCTCGTACGAAAGTTTCCTGTACGTTCTGTTTCGAGTTTCATTCATTATTGTAATTATTTTATTTGATATTTAGTTCAGACGGAATGGAATTGTAAATGAATTATTCAATTACAAGAATTGTTTTGAACTTTTATTAAATAGGAGACAGTTTTTTTTTGGATTGATATGGAAACTGTTTTTGTTTCTTGGTACTCAGAAGATAATGGCGTTATTATTGAAATGTGTACTAATAACAGTCCAAAAAAATAATAATGATTTATTAAACATTTTTGATCAGAAAATATATTTATGGTTTATGGGATGAAAAGAAATTTAATCAATGAATTGAAATATATTATTAAACAAATAGATACACTTTTTTATTGTAAACTTGTAGGAAATATTCAAATCACTCGAATAAAAAAATAAAAACTATGAACAAAATATTACAGTTATTTTTTCTGGGAGGCTTATTCTCTTCATCAACATTACAAAGAAACTAGAGACATTTATTGAAGAATTAAACTATTTCGGTCCATAAATAGATCTCAATATACACCGTAAAAATAAATATAATTTATTTTTATTCTCTTCAGTTCAAAAATGAAAGTCTATAGAATCGAAATATACATTTTTTTAAAAAATAATATAACATTTCTTAACTGTTTAAATGATTTTTTTTTCAAAAAGCTTAAAAATGTTTCGACAGGTTTGTTCTATAATTTAGTTCTATAAAGATGCGGGAATTAGGATTGAAACAGCAATCAAAAATGACTAATAATTGATTATTAAACAATTTTAATCAGAAAATTTATTTATAGTTTCTAGGGTGAATGAAACATTTATTGATGGAAATGAATATTCAAATTCATTAAACAATTTTTGAAAAGAAAACGTATATATATATATATATATATATATACACATATCTTTAATAAATTTTATGGGACTGAGTATTTAGTCAAATTTATTAATATTATAATTTATGAAGCAGGATAATACTAAACTAATAATTTCATAAATTCAATGCTGAACCACCACCAACACAAAGTTAAGAATACCTTCTCTTTTTATATTCAAGTTTTTAAATTATTTTTCTGTCTTATAAAATATTTATACAGTTATATACCTGTATTATATACCTGTTTAATACCTGTATTATATTATATTGCCGTTATGTACTATACATATATATATATATATATATATATATATATATATATATATATATATATATATATATATATATATATATATATATACACAAGAGTTTTTTGATTAGTAGATTATAGAAGTTAATTTAATAAAAATGCTGTATTTAAAATGTGACATTTTATTCCTTAAGTGTTCTTGACTTTTTGAAGTTCCCTTATATATATATATATATATATATATATATATATATATATATATATATATGTGTATATATATATATACACGAGGGTCTTTTAATAAGTTTGGTAAGTTTCTATGATGCGGCGTCACTACATACTTCATTTGGTAACGTCATGCCTATTAAGTGTTACATTTAAAACTAGCTTAGGTGACATTTCAGCCAAAAGCGACGCGTTATTCACGTTCTATATATGTTTGAAACGAGCATTGTAGAAGCTTCCGCAAAAATAGAGAAAAACGAGCAGGCTTTTTTACATCGATTCGTCACCGTGGATGAAAGATGGATGCACCACTATACACCTGAGTTGAAGCAGCAGTGAAAGTAGAGAACAACGACTGGTGAAAGTGCGCCGAAGAAGGGGAAGACAGTTTTGTTGGATGGAAAGATGATGGCCATTGTTTTCTTGAGATTTCCAAGGGAACAATCCTTGTCAACTACTTAACGAAGGAAAAAACGATAACAGGAGCCTATTATGCATTATTAGACCGTTTGAAACAAGAGCTGAAACAAAAACGACCAAAATTGTCAATCAAAAAAGTATTCTTTCACTAGGACAACGTTCCGCTCCATAAATCGTCCGTAATAATACCAAAACTGCACGAATTTGGCTTCGAATTGATACCTCATCCACATTTTTTTCTGGACTTGGTACCTTGCGAATTTTTCTCTTCCAAAACTTGAAAATTTGGCTCGTTTGGAAAAAAATTCTGTCGAATGACGTCACCACCGTCGTTAATCCGTATTTTGCAGACTAGATGGACCAAGTGTACGAGGACCTCGTATAGTCTTTCAATGGATACAATGTTGAGAAATAACATCGAGTTTTTCTAAAAGTGTTAGCTTGATTTTTTACCATACTTATCAAACGACCCACGTACATGTATATCTAAATATATATATATGTATATGTATATATATATATATATATATAATTGTGTAATTCAAAGATTCCGGCCTAGGAAGAAATACAGAAAAATATTGTTTGAAAAATGATTTTTAATTTTCTCAATAGACCCGTCTTAATACATTTATTCCAGCGATATTCATGAGCTCTTATGTCATCCGTATAGACTGATTCGTCCAACTCTTCAAAATAGGCGTTTGTGGTGGCAATCACTTTGAAATCCGACATGAACTTTTTATCAGTGAAATACTTTTTCAAGTTCAAAAATAAACTAAAGTCCGATGGGGCCAAATTTAGCGAATAGACAGCATGCGGCAGCAATTTGAAGCCCTATTGAAGAATATTACCTCTCGTTATAACATACTTGTGACAAGAGGCATTATTCTAATGATACAGAACTTTTTATTTCGCCAACCTGGGACGTTTCTCGCTAACTTTCTGGTACATCTGGTCAAGTAATTTGACATAGTTGACGTAAGCACTCTCCCTTTAATGTTTTACCTTTTCCAAGGTAATCGACCAAATAATACTTTTCGCATCCTAAAATAATGATGCCATAATTTTTCCTATCGATGGATCTACTTTTTCCTTCTTTGTAGTTAGTTCGCCTCTCACTGTCCAAATTTTTAATTGTTATTTGACCTTCGGAGTGTAATGTCGACTCCAATGGTAACGACTCTCGTTCATGGTAACGAATCGACCGAAAAATTCTGTTGGACTACACTTGAACAGCACCAAACACTGCTCGGAGATGGTCACACTATTGAATTTTTGCTATTGTGTGAGCAATCGCGGCACCCATCTTTCGGACAGATTTCTTATGGTTGAAACTTCGTATAATATTGTGATGTGTTCGCTCCTTCGGTATCCTCACAGCTTCAACTGTCTTGAATAGGAGAAAAATATAATCAGGAAATTGAAAAAATGCATGACTAGTTGTATCGTTTACGGCCAGCGTTAGTCAATCGAAGAGGGCCAATTCTTCTTCACTACAACGCCCGACCACACGTCTCACAAATGACTTTAAAAAAATTAAATGATCTCGGTTATGAAATCTAATCTCACCCACCTTATACACCGGATCTCTCTCCGACATGTTATCTTTTTTTAAAACATTTGTGTAATTTCCTGCAAGAGAAGGTTCTCAAATATCAAGCATCATCTCAAAGCACTTTCGATGATTTCTTTATTCCAGGACTCTGGAATTCTATCTTGTACGAGTAAACAAACTTGTTCCCTTTGAGAGAAATGTGTGCCGGTCAATGGTCTTTATTTTTATTAATAAATATAATTTTTAACTGACATATCCGTCTTTTTAAACAATAAGTAAAAACCGCAATTATTTTTGCATCAACCTAATATATAAAATATTAAGAAAAAACTATCGAATTGAATCAATACTCTACATCTGTTTCTATCGACCTACATACATATTCAAATTCTCATGTAACGCACCGTTTGATTGATATTCCAATAATTATCAAAGTAATGATTGGCAACTTGTTCAAATTCACGAAGATATTTTCCGATATACGTCCGTACAGTGAAATTACCTTGAAAAAAACACGTGAGTTGTATAAAATTGCTTCCGGTTTTTGTGGTTCTCTGAAAAGCTGTCACCAGAACACATTCAGTACGGTTTTCAACTTGTGCGAACGATCAGATAACAATACACAGTTTTTCATATCAAATATTGTTTATATATGTATGTATATATATATATATATATATATATATATATATATATATATATATATGCATATATATACATATATATATATATATGCATATATATACATATATATATATATATATATATATATATATATATGCATATATATACATATATAAATATATGTATATATATATATATATGTATATATATATATATGTATATATATATATATATATATATATATATATATATGTATATATATATATGTACATATGTATATATACATACGAGGTCAGACAATTAAGTAATGCGACAAAATTCAAAAAACGAGTATATTTAAAAATTAAGGTACATCGCTGCGATCCCCTTCAAAATAGTCCCCTCCCGCATCTATACAATTATTCCAGCGAGTTTTCCAGTTTTCGTAACAATTCTGGAACACTTCTTGTGGGACCTCTCCGAGTACCCTCGTCACAGATTCTTGGATATCTTCAACGGAGTCAAAATGTCGACCTTTGACGAATTTTTTCATATGGGGGAATAGGAAAAAGTCGCAGGGTGACATGTCCGGTGAATAGGGCGGTTGTGGTAACGTTGCGATGCCTTTAGACGCCAAAAACTGAGAGACACTGAACGCACTGTGACAGGGAGCATTGTCGTGATGCAGAACCCAAGTCTTCGCGATCTCTGGACGCACTCTGAGCACCCTTTTTCGTAATTTTTCGAGCACATTGCGGTAGAATACTTGATTTACGGTTTGTCCAGGTGGTACGAACTCTTTGTGAACCACCCCTTTGCTGTCGAAGAAGCAAATCAACATGGTTTTCACTTTGGACTTGCTCATTCTCGCCTTCTTTGGCCTTAGTGCTCCAGGGGACAGCCACTGTTGGCTTTGTCGTTTAGTTTCGGGGTCATATTGAAAGAACCAACTTTCATCACCAGTAATAACTCGATCGAGAAGAGTAGGATCACTTTCAACCTGCTCGAGACAATCTTGAGAGATGTTCATTCGGTGGGCTTCGTGACATGCACTACTCGCGCGTTGTTACAAAACACTAAACAGCTGGCGAAGAAATGATCGTACGAGGATGATCAAGGTCTCAATCGAGAGAGTAGGGATCTGCTATTACGGTGGCGGAGTTACAGATTTGCAGTGTTACCACAGGCCGAGAAAAAAATCGGTCGCATTACTTAATTGTCTGACCTCGTATGTATATATATTACATGCACGAATGGACAATGGACACTCTCGTGTCCATTTTTAGTCGACAATCAACATTCGCGGCACCCATCACTCACACAGCTCTTTCATGTGCAATTTTTTATACAGGATATCGTGCACTAGTTCAGTTGAGATGCTCACATTCTCAACAATCTCACGCATTTTTAGTCGGTGGTCTTCCATAACGATACCATGGATCTTCTCAATAATACCCATTGTGGTGACCTCAACTGGGCATCCAGACGCGCTTTATCTTCAGTGTCTGTTCGGCTACGTATAAACTCATTTATCCAGGAATAAACAGTCGCTGGTGCAGAGACGCTCTGAACTTTATCCAACTCAGTTTTGATCTGGGCGGTTGTCCATTTTTTTTTAAAAAAAATATTTTTTCACTACACGAAAATCGTTTTTTTTCATTTCTGCGGAAACTGTTACAATGATTGCTTTAAATATCTGTAAAACATGAATAATACGTCGCTTCTTGCTAAAGTTGCGCCTATTCTAATTTGAAAAGTGACATTTATAGCCGTGACGTTACCAAATGAATGATGGCCCCATGACATATAAATTTAACAACTTATCAAACGCCACTCGTATTTTTTTTCGAACACATAATAATAGATAACATAAATACGAATAATAGAATAAATTTTGTTGTTATAACATTGTAACATTTAATTTTAATTTTTATGTTTAAAATATTGTAAAGAAAATATATTGTATATTTTCTACATCGTAGTAACTTATTTAATTTTAATATTGAGTATTTTGACTGCTGATTTAAAAGTTGATAATAACTGGATTATTCCAGTCTCTAGTTAAAACATATCTTCATATTAAAATTGTGGAAGCCGTTTCAATCGAGCTCTGAAAGTCTGAAAACAAGACGTTTGTTTATAGTGTGAGAAAATATTTTTAAAGTATAAAACTGTGATTTAATTAATAGCGATAGAAAAGTTTTGAATTTCAATTTAAATTAAGCATAGAAATAGTATCAAGATCACCTACTATAAATCGTATGATATAAACGTATTTATTTTTTCCCTGGTGTTGTACAAAAACTTGAAATCAACCGAAGCATATTTCTTTAACTGAACCTAGAGTAGAAACTAGTAAACGAACATCACATCACTTTGAAAAAGCGCACTCGTCGACGAGGTTATATCGACAAAAAGCTTTCGAGCTCACAGCTCGTAATTGGAGAGCTTTATATTGAGACGGAAGAGAAAGACTTTTTGTGTTTGAGATTTTAGTCAGGGCATCGAAAATAAAAAAAATCGCGCAAGGGTATGTGCTCGTCTACCTTGTTACATACATACGTCGCGTTGCAAGAAGTCGAATCTGTACGTTTGAGTGAAATACGACGAATTTGTGAAATGTGGTCGTGCGTGAGACGAGTTACAGCTATAAAATTGGAATTGTGGGTTTACGTGGATAAAACGAACGGATTAAATGTGGTTAGTTTATTTAGCCATTTGTGTAATGAATTAATTCAAATGCAAAAATGGAACTCTGGAATTTTTATTATGAAAAATAATAGCATTTAAAAGCACAAAAATAAAGTAGATTTTTTCAAAAATTTAAATTTTAAAACAAGTTTTTTATTTCTCACATAGAAGTGCTACGAATAATTAATCTGTAATTATTTATTATCAGTTCTTCTTTATGAGATCCGACAGTGCATAGTTAACGAACATGCATAATTTTTAGTTATAAGTCAATTTTTTCTCATGCTAATAAAATAGAGATTTAATTCTATTCTACTTTTAACGAATAAAATTACAAAAAAAATATTATACAGGAGATTTATACAAAATGTTTGAAATATATGTTTACAACTTTGATTGGTGTTCATTTTGGTTCAATGATTTTGTACTAGTTGGAATTTGACATCTTAAGAGAGCGGGGGTGGAAAATCTTTATTTCACTCTATTCGATTTTTATAAAATATTTTCATTGGTATGAAAATATTTTATAAAAATCAGTCTTCAATCTAAAAGAATAATATCATAACTGATGAAGTTCACTTTGATCTGAATGGCTTCGTCAGCAAGAAAACTAGTTACTTCTGAAGTTCTGAAATCCCACAATCATATTACTGAACATATTATTGAACTTACATTCATATAGGGCAATAATGTGATTCCATATTCGGTTCCAAGTGTTATTGGACTTTATTTAATTGAAAACATAGGCAATGACACAGAAAACAGACAAACAACAGACAATGCTATTACAATCATTGTTGAACGCTATCGTGAGATGGTTGATAACTTTTTGACATGAGAATTGTACGAATTGGATTTAAAGAACATGAACATGCAATAAAATCGCACTATGTTACATAAACTGTGCGCAATTGTAGAAATTTTGAATTCAATGTTTCTAGAACAATTGATTTCGAAATTCGCAAGCATAGATTGGACACCAACAGCACCAGATTTAACGGTATAAGGTTTTTTGTGAAGATGCCACAAGAACAAGTTTTATGTGAACAAGTCAGGCGACTGAAAGCCTAAAAAAGAATATTCGTTACGAAATCGATGTGATAACCCAAAATTTATTCTAATATATAATGAAAAATGACATTGTGAGTCCTTTTTTACATCACAGCTAGAGATTGTCATGTAGCCGACATATTAATTCCATATTTAATTTCCAGGTTGAAATGAAATATTCATGTAAAAATGTATTGTTTTACATATCATATAGAAACTATAAAAAAAAATTTATAAACCTGACTTTAAAACATTGTGTATATATATATATATATATATATATACATATTATTAACAATACTGTACATTCTAATTATTTAATGAGTTTAAGTTAAATATTTATAGACATTAATGGAAGTGAAAGTTAACAAACCGTTTTTGTAATAAATACTTTTTTATTATTACATTGCTGTTTGTAAAATCAAATATTTATTTTACCAAATATTATTTATTCACAATATATTTCTAAATTCACTTTCATACACATTTTTTTCTCTTATTCGACAAATTAAAAACATTGTTCTAATCAAATATGTATAATAAATTATTACTGATGAATATTTGACTCATTTCAATAATGATTTCAATATTCTTAGAGTGTTAATATGTACAAAAATAAACGTCTGTAAAACTAAAAAATCATTTTTTTTAGATTAAATGAATTGGCATCGAAATTCGCATAATCAACAAACAAAATTGATCAATAATAATTTATTGAATATTTTCAGTAAAATATTTTTTTTATAAAGTAGGAGTATAATTATTTTTTAAATGTTTTAACCTTATTATTTTTTTATATATTTTTAAGTTCAAAATTCATAAATTACTCTCAATTTTTTTAAAGCACACCCAAGTATTAATTTTAAAAAAATATTTTATAAATGTTTTAATCTTGTTACTTTTATATATTTTTAAGTGCAGAATTCATAAATTATTCCCAAAAGTGTTTTATAATTGAAAGAAGCTACACTTTTTTCCATCGAAAAGAAATATCCATCGACACTACTAACTAATGCAATACACATGGATGAAGCATGACAATAGAAAACGAATGAAGATTATTTTATCATTTATGAAATTCAAATATGAAACATGTTTCGTAACTTTTCGCTCAAACATAATTGTTAGCTATCTATATCTTTGATGGGTATATCCGAATAACAAATATCTACAAATAACTTATAAAATGTTGATTCTATAAGTTTGAAGGAAATTCTAAATGATCAATCCTTTTCTTATGTTAGCATCAATTTTACTATTTTAATCTTCGTTTAGAAGACGAAACACCCTGTACATAACAATAATGTCTCACACAGAAAGATATTATAAATTGATCAACGAAAAATAACAATTTCCGTACAATCAACATAGCAGATAACAATTTCAAAAATTTTTGTAATTTCCGATAATTTCTCAGACGAAAATATTTTATTTTATAATTACTTGTCAATAAAACATCTTACTCAGAAATACATCTTTATTTACTGAATTATTATGAAATCGGAACACATTATCCACATTCATTGGCTTACGTTTTCGATTATATGTGATATTGACATCTTTCATTAAAAAAACAATTTCTTTGAAAGCTCAACATTGTATAAATATTGATTTAGTGTTTTCAAATAATTAAAATACATTTATATTCGTATCTTATAAGGTTTTCTAAACTATTTCTCATTTTATACGAGGTTGACTTCTAGAATGCTGGGAAAACGTGAATACCTTTGTAATTTTATCTGTTTTCCCGACATTAAGTTATGACAGTCAATATTTTGTATCTAAAGAATTTATGTATATTATATATATATATATATATATATATATATATATATTAGATGTGTGCAAACGTTTTAGACTTTAGAAAATCAATGATTTGCAAACATTATTGAATGAAAATACTTGTAGACACAAGATAAAGTTCCGAAAAATTGAGAGTTGATCGAGTGACAGTTTTGAGATAACACAATATTTCATTGCTTTTCAGAAAATGTAAGATTTTTTTGTAAATTTTTTTATGAAGATTGTTACTAGCGACAAAATATGGATTATGAACAACAATCCTAAACTCACACATTCATGGGTACACTTCGACGAGACACTAATACCAAAAGAAAACCCGATTATCCATGCCAAAATGATCTTTCTGTGCATCTGATAGGATATAAACGATGTGCTGTTTTATGAATTCCTCCAAAAAAGTGAATTTGTGTTACTGCCGAGCGCTATGTTCGTGATTTGAGTTAGTTGGAGAAAAAAGTTGTATAGAAAAGAACAATTATTGAACAAGAATGACAAAAATTTATTTTTTTGCACGTTAACATAAGGCTGTTTGTTCCTTCTACTACTCGGAAAATTATCTTTGGCTAGAAAGCTCTCGTGCACATTCTTCCAACTTAGTGTTTTCGAATTATCAGTTGTTCTGGTTTGATACCGTTTAGCTCTTTATCTGGATACCGTTTTCGAGTAATGGATGAGATATAAAAATGATTCGATGATTTCTTTGCCATCAAGCTGATATGTCTCATTCTGAAAGAAATTCGAAACTTATCCGAGAGATTCTAGTAGGGCATAGAAATCTAAGACAACTGTTTAATGATAGAATTATATTTTATGTATTAAAAAAATAAAGTGGAAACTTGTCAAAAAGATACTATAACTTTGGCACACATTTAATAGATAGAGAGAGAGAGAAAAAAATACCACACTTTTAAATAAAATTATACTATTCGTTATTAAAAAGGAACAAACATATCGCATTCAACTTTACGTTAAATCGCTCGTTTCACTCAACTTTCTTCATCTATGGTAGGTTTATAAATGATTCTGCAATGATATTAGTGATATATTTTGGATATTTGATACATGTTTATAACATAAATGCTGCAGGATTGAAATAAAAACAACAAATATTTGCTTATTATTATTGTTTAATACTAATTATTGCTACAATGAATATAACCACACGGGTTTTGTTACTTGACTGGTATATAACCTAGAATAGCTGCGCAGGCCTGAGGGGCCCTTGCTTTACTTGAGTACCGAACATGTATGCTCACGACTCGAGAAGCTCATAATACTTGTGCGATGCTTGGGAAGGAGGACTTTCGCGAATGAAGGAGCATTTCCCAAGACCGCCAACTGGGGGTCGCGTCTTGGTGGAAGTCAGCGGAGCTCCAGGCCTGCCAGTGAAGGCAAGCCTCTTACTGACTGTTTGAATGGCAAATGCCGGGTCGAGGACCATCAGTCACCTCACCCTACTCCAATAGGAGGCTAGGCTTCCCATAGGAGCAGTATTCGGCGGTGAGGTCATTTTGTCCTAGTCGACTGACCAGGGCGTTGTCACTGGACTTCGCACGCAAACGACGAGTCTGTCGACGAACAAACTCATCGATCGTAGGAATGCGGAGGTCCCGATGAAGAGTGGTGTTCCTCACCAAATAATGAGCATCGGTAATGAGACGCATCACCCGGTTTTGGAACACTTGTAGCAGCTTTACGTTTTTTGGGTTATAAGCCCAGGCTGAGCTCGCATACGTCACAATCGGCCGCATGCAGCTGAGGTAGAGTATACGCTTACTTCTCAGCGACAATTTCGACTTCCTGTTCAGCAGCGGATACAGCCTGCAGAGCTGACCCTGCGTCCTCGACAGCACGTACTTAACGTGATTGCCGAAGGTCAGGCACCTGTCGAGCATGACCCCTAGGTACTTGGCCTCGCTCGACCACCCAATCCGGGAGCCACAGAACTCAAGAGGCTCGGGTTCGGACTTCCTGCAGTTGGGAAGACGGAACAAGACCGCCACCGTCTTCTGCGTGTTCACCTTCAATCTCCACGTACGGTAGTATGCTTCAAGCTCAGACAGGTGGACCTGCAGCTTACGGTGGATGAGTTTCGGCTGCCATGATTGCACTCTGGTATATGAGATCTCAACTACCGTTTATATACTGTCCTCTGTATGATGAAATCGTACTTTATCTAAGTGTGTGAACACAGGGATCACGACAGGAATGTGACAATATTTTTTAAGACGGATACATAACTTAGATAATGACAGGTCAGTTGACATTCATTAGTCAGAACGGACATACCGTACCTCATTTATAAATAAGTACAGTAGTGAGGATGGATACATAACATTAGGTCCAGCATTTTTGCATCAGGCGACTTACTATTAACAGCATTTCCAATTTACAATATTATCCATGGTGTATAATTACTAATTTTAAGTTAAATTTTTTTTCGACGAATAATGTTTTAAAATAACAATTACAGCACAGTTTTAATATCTCCTTCATGTGAATATGAAGATTTCAGTGGCAAAACTCTAAGTGAGTTCAAAAATAAAGATTAAAAAAAAACAATTTACAATTAAATTTCAATAAATTTATTCTGAAGAATATAAATTAGCCGTTAATTAAAAAAATATTTTAATTAAATCAAAATACCAGGGGATTATTTTACCGAATTAACTTTTAAAATAAAATGCAATAAAATGTATCAGACTATCAGAAAAATTCTGTTCCAATCCTAACAGTTCATTCGAATCGATTATCGCTATTTATACCCTTGTATGGAATTAGTTTATTAACTCTCTCTCCCTCTCTCTCTCTCTCTCTCTCTCTCTCTCTCTCTATATATATATATATATATATATATATACATAAGCTTGCATTAATTGATTGTACTGTATAAATTTTCCCTCGCGTTTCGTTCATTGCCCTAATATTAATAGTAATAGCTGAATTGTGTGATCGTTAAAGTATGAAGTAACTCGATTATTACACAAATACAATAAGTTTAATGAACTAAAGCTTTTTAATTTAGCCATCGATCATATTGTTAGTTCATGTTTTATTGTCAATATGCATGGAATTATAATGAATGTGCACGGAATCGATTTGTATGAACGAGCGTAATATATTTTATTTTTAAACTGAATCGGCATATTTTGTTAAATATAAAATAAATATTGTATCTAGTTTTACTTTACATTTTATAATTCAGCATTTACAATTTGCAGTGTATAAAACAATTTAGAATTTTATGTTTACATATTTTTTTTAAAAAAAGGATTATCATAAATGTTTTTTCATCTCACAAACCATAAAAATGTGTAATAATTCTTTGTTGAGCAGTTATTATTATTATTTTTTATATGTATTTCTATGGTGACGTCAGTTAATTTATCTATAATATCAGAATGGTCTTAAAGAAATAGTTATAAAAATTAAAATACAAATGATTAAGTATAATTTAGAGTATGCTTAAATTAATACTCATTGATGAATTAATACTCAAACATTATGAAGTGTGGTAAAATAGAAATAAGAGTCAAAGTATACTTTATCCATCATCTTCTTAAAAAACTATAGAGATTACAGACTTGTCTACTGTGATTTTTTATAGTTCTGATAATTTTTGACGGGTTTGAATCGAGTCAAGAGTATTTGTTTTGTCTGTATTTATAAAATCTATTTCATTGCACTTATCGGAATATATGTTATAGAAATTTAGAGCAAATTTTTAATACCGAGTTCTTAGCCTTTCTAGAAAATATGATCACATGTGACGAAATATGGTATTAATAAGACTTTAAACTTAAAGACTTCACTGGCTCGCTCTGTTCGAATGAAGAAGTCAAGAATATGACTTCTAAATGAAGATAATATTGGTTGTATTAATATTAGGTTGGTAGGAAAATAATTGCGGTTTATGACCTTCAAATTCATATACGTTTTTCTCTTTTTTGATTTTCCTAGCTGTTTTAAGTGGTCATGAACTGTTGAATAACTAACGCCTAACTTTTGTGCAAGCTCTGGAATTGTTGTGCGTGGTTTTTATTCAATTTTCTTCAGTTGGTCGTTATGATCTGAAGAAGGATTCCGTGACCTTCTTCATCTTCAACGCTTTTGTTCTCAGCACGAAATTTTTAGAAACACTATTAGACCATACGCTCCTTAATAATAGCAACACAAAAAACAGCGTTTAATGTACGAGCAGTTTCTGCTGATTAACTACCCGTTTTGAACTTATACAAAATATTTGTTTTTATTTGCTTCTTTTCCATTTTTAACTCAATAGCCTAATTTGAAATAAAATTATTAATAAAACCAAAGTCGATGTTACTAAAATACAGACAGAAAAATGCACTTTAAAATGATATGAACACGATGAAATGACACTGTCATTGAAAAAAGTAAGGTTAGAATGCTGAAAACAAAAACCGACATTATTTTTCTACTAACCTAATAAAAACTAAAGATATCGTTTCCCAAGTATGTTTTCTAGTAAAGCAAATGGTTAAGAAAATTTCAAATTAAAAATTATTTGTGACCCTACAAGTATGTTTACCATCATAACAACTCTTTTTCTCATTCATCAGTGAAGAAACTGTTGGTTCAAAAGTAAATCAACCAAAAAATCCACTGTATTTTCGCTAAATCTCCATGATGAAAATTTTCTGTTTCTAAAACTTAAAAATTTTTGAACAAAATTCATTTTGTCGAGATGGAACAAAAATTACGACCAAGAATTTGACCATCATTCTTGAAGAAGAAATCGAAAAATGTTTCAAAGCATGAAAGAAGAAAATAGAACAGTATTTTAAATACAGTGAAGTTTATTTTGAAAAGAAATTCATTCGAGTATAATCATTTTTCTATAATGTATCTTTTCCTCAAAATTTCAAGAATTCTTTGAAATTCTTTACTTTATTTAAATCCTTTCTTTCATTGTTTCAGTTCTCTATCTACTGCAAATTCTTAAAACTTAATATTCAGAACCGTGTTTTCAGTCTCCTTTTTATATTATAAAAATTTAAATACGTTAAACTTTTATATCTTGTCAGGACTTTCAAGTTTCATAAATTGAAATTGATACTAAATAATCAATGATTTATCATTTGTCTCACGGGACTTCTTTGTCAGAAATATTAAAATATTAATAATAAAATTTACACTGTTAAATTTTAGCATTTTAGGTTATTGAGTAAACACAGGATCAAAGAAGTAAATTCCGTGCAAATAATACTTTTTACATATTTATTTGCTAGTTTACAATATAAATCAGTTTTTGATCCAATTATTTTCTTCATATAAAAAATTAAAAACTTCATATAAATCCTCGACTAATATAAAAACCTTCATATCAAATTATACACGAGTAATATTTTTCTGAAAAGTTTTTCTTGTGTTTTCAAATGTTATTCTTTTTCATAATAAAAGATCCTTTATTCGATTTTTTATTTTAATTAATTCAGTAAGTAAATGATTCATTATTCCAAATCCTTTCATAATTTACTAATATAAAATTGAAACATATTATACAGTTTACCGAATCATAGTTTGATATTTTTTAGTTTTATATTTTTATACATTTTTTGAATTGTATAAAAATATTATATCTGAATTCAATTAAATTGTATTGACAATAAATATAATTTTAAGAGACTATTTTTCTTATTGACCTTATATTTCTTTCAAGTTATAAAAAGTCCGATAAATATTCACAATTGTTAATGATCAAACATCATATATAAAAATATACTCCAAAAAAGCGTAATATTGGAATACAATCAAGAAATGTCGATCGTCGAAACCGCCCTGTAGATGACATGCATTTTTTGTGTTCGGTATAACTTGTTCAACCTTTCCGACGTCCGTTAAATAAAAATAAACAGAGAACATTTTAAAAATACGTGTGACGTCTCCGCATAAAAGAAATGTTACACGGCCAGACTGTGAATCGTTGATTTTTTTATGATTATTTGTATGGATAGCGTAGTTGGAGAATAACTTGCAAACAATTATGATCTGATGACGATACCAGCCAGGAGTATCTGTCACGTCCAGTGTTTTCTCATTTCGTCGCATTGCTAATAGAATCCCTCATAGTCGAATGCTAGTGTACAATAAGATTATCTTTTGTAATCTGATTTGAAAAATAATCTAGGGGGCTCCGCTTCCTGCTCGTTGCGCTCGTCAAACTTCGTGGGAGGGGTTTTGTATCCCGCTTACTAACATTCGCTAACAAATAGAAATTAACAAATAATACATACAAAATCTAATTATATTTTTTAACAATCACGAGATTTATAGTAACCAGTCATAGCACAGACCACTTGACTGATAATAACCAATCAGAGAACGAATAAAAGACTCGGGAACGGCATCACTGGTTCATTTTTATAATATAGAACGATTAAAAATTTCATTTCTATGTATTGGTTTGGAACAAAAGTTGGTAGAGTTTTTAAGGTGAAATTCAAAGACAGTGTTTACTTATTTGTACATATATTTATTCTAATATATATATATATATATATATATATATATATATATATATATATATATATATATATATATATATATATATATATCTAATATGTATATATATATATATATATATATATATATATATATATATATGCCATTTTGATACACTATTTTTCGCCATCTTTCATGCAATTTCATAATTCCGTTCTCCCAGAACTTAATATCTTTCTGAGTCATGAATTCATCCAGGCCATTTTTGCAGGCTTCAGGGAACTGAAGTGTTTTCCATTAAGGGAATTATATAAGGACTAAAACAGATGGTAATTTGAAGGTGCAAGATCAGGTGAGATAGGACGTCCCAGCCAAACTGTATCAATTTCAGCCATATCTGCAAAGAGACGTGAAGTGTAGCGTTGTCTTGGTGGAAAAAGATATTCTTCCGTTTGGCTAATTCTAGACGCTTTTGATCGGTTTTCTCTTTTAATTAGTCAAACTGAGCACAATACTTCTTCGAATTTATCATCTGATTATTTAAGAGAAGCTTGTAATCACGGTCTTACATACAAACCTGGCAACGAATATCAATTTCAGTAGCGAAAACGGTGCCGCTTGTTGGTCGAACTTTTAATAACAATTTCCGTCATTACGCGAAACCACCTATATAGGGATACACTTCTATCTAACCATACCTTACTTGTTACCACTGTCATAATAATAGCTTAATTCTAAAAATAATATTTACTGCTAATCGAATTTTCATGGAAGTGAAGTATTAATGATAATAAAATGTAATTAGCATTAAAAAGTGGTAAATATCGCGCACTAGAACACATTTAACAATTTTGTTCGTTAATACATATTTAAAATTCGCGCTATATTATGAAAGGTAAGGGAGAGAGTGTATCTCATTGTGGGTGGCGTCACATGTTGGCGGAGGTTTTCATTAAAAAATTAGACCAACAAGCGGTACCATCTTCAACACCGTCGTTGCCAGATCTCTATGTAAGATAGTGCTTGTAATACACAACACCCTTCCAATCCCAATAGCAACACAACATCACCTTCTTCAGATGAAGGCCCACTTTTATAGTGGCTAGCGGAGACGCATTTCGTTTTCTCCAAGACCTTTTTCGATCAACATTATTATAGACGATCCATTTTTCATCGTCCATGATTAATCGGTTCAGAAGCGGGTCGTTTTGGTTTCTTCAGGAATGAATTACTAATGGAAATGTATTCCATTAAATTTCTTTCAGTTAAATTATGAAGTACCCAAATATCGTACCAATTTAGGTATCCAAGTGTCTTCAAATGCCTCACAACATTTGTATGGCACACCTGCAGTATCTTTGCAATGTCTCTCGTGTCATGTAACGTTGATTATTTTCAACAAGTGCTGCCATTTTGTTACTATCAATAGCTGCAGGCTTGACGGAACATTCTCGATTATCTAGGTCGAATTTTCCGTCTCTGAACCAAGCAAATCATTTTTAAACAGTACTGCTAGCTGCGGCTCCTCCATAAACGGTGGATATCTTTTTTGCTGTCACTACAATGCTTTTTCCTCTCCGAAAATAAAACAGCAGCAAATGACAAAAATGCACGATATATTCCTCCATTTTCAATTTTAAATTTAACATACTTAAAATTTACAAAATTGCACAGAAATAGCAGAGAAAGAAACGTTGAAATTTCACCTGACAAAATAATACATGTGGAGTCATGTCAAATAACCGAGCTGCACGCGAAATTTCAATTAATGACATCTATTGGAAAACGCTACGAACTTTCGTTCGAACCTCATATTTGAAATATTTATTGATATCTATTTTTATTTTACACCACAAGTTACAGAAAAATCATTTTTTCAGTACCTTTGCGTTCTGAAGATTGACATCGAAATTCGCATAAGGAATAATCAAAAATAATGATTTATTGAACATTTTGGCGAGGGTAAAAAAAAAGTTAATTTGTTAAATTGAATTAAGTTACAGTGTTACAATTGTATTATAATATATTGATAAATATTATGAATAGAAATAAGACAGATCGGAACATTAATTTGTGCATTTGAAAAAAAATATTTCATCAAAGACTAATTATATCAACTTACATCGATAAAAACGATAGTAATTATATAATTAAAGTCAAGAACATGAGAAGACAACCTATAAACAACACCTATTATTAACTGTGAACCGAGGAATATAAGAATACCAAGAAAGAGATCAATGAGCAGGTGGGATAAGGAAATTAAATTTTTATTGGAAATCAGTGGAAAAGAGAGGCATTCAATCTTATAAAATCGAAAATCACGAAAGAGGCATCTATTCAGCAACAGATTGACAAATGATGCTGCTGCTGATGATGTATGAGTAAAAATATGTCCATATTTATAAGTTCTTAAAAGTTTTTATTATTAAATATTCCTGAAGTGTTATAAATAAAATAACAATGTTGTACATAACATTGTTTTCAAAAACATTACTGTAGATAATTTATTATTTAATTTCACTGAATGGGATTTAGTGAAATGTTTTAATACCTACGGTACATACATACACACACACATATATATATATATATATATATATATATATATATATATATATATCACACAATGAATTTATACTTATATAAGAGTTTTTATATGTGAAGTCTGCAGTAATTTCAGATAAGCTTATAATTTTATACACTGTGAAGAAAAACAATAGAAAACTATAGCAGAGCAACAGAATAATGTGTAGTTAATAAATAAAAAAATATTGAAAAAAGCTCGCCGTCGCTTTGCTTCAAACAGTTGATAAAATGGTCGAGCGCGTAAGAATAATGATTATGTTTTTAAGTTTGTGTGTTGGCGTCGAGTCTGACATGAAAAATGTATTATTAGATATTCCTTAAGAGCGATAAATGATATATTTGGGTCATCTTTTATATGTTATCTGATATGAGTATATAAATATTAGAAATGAGGACCTTATGGAATTTAATTTATACATTTGAAAGACAAATGTCTAGTCTTTTAAATGGAGGCTTATAATTTATTTTTTATAGATCTTGTATGAAATGAAAAACAATAGATTATTATCTGATTACTTTATTTGGACATAGGAATTACGAATGGACAATAATGTCGCTCAAATCTCCACCTTTCACTGAGCGTAAAAGCAGGGCCTTTCTGTGACATTTTTCAATACATTTTTGTAAATTTTCTAAGTTTTCTCACGGATTTCATGACAAATATTCTTGTTTAAGCTTTAACTCGTTTCTGGCTTACACGCATAGTTTTTGCTCTTCAGGTATCCTCAAAAAAAATCTAGTGCCGTTAAATATAGCGATTTTGGTTGCTAATCGATGTCGCCGAATTTACAATTTAATAGGGCCGGAAACATGGTATTCAAAAATACGAGCTGTGCGATCTTGTTGAAACTAAATGTTTTCTAAGCCCTAATTTGTCCAATTTACATGTAAAAAAGTTACAAAACATCTCACTATAATCTTCAGAAGTCATTTTAACAGCATTGTTCTCTGTGTTCTCAAAGAAGTAAGGTCCTGAGACACACTCGAATTAAATAACGCACCACACCATTACCCTGCATAGATCTATGGATAGTTGATTGATCAGTTGTGGAATTTCAGAACTTCAGAAGTTGTCTTTTAGCTTATTGAAATAATCGCTCAGATCAAAGTGAACGTCATGAGTCATGACAATTTTCTTTCGAAAACTTGTCAAGGTCTCAACTGGTAGTAATTTTTCTTCAAATTCCAACTAAAGGAACTCTAAATATACAATAAAAACATACAATAAGAGCAGATTATAATTGTAATACTTATTACAAATTCTAGCTATGATACATTTGTACTGAAAACATATCTGTCAAGTGTATCCATATTATGGATGAATTAAATTAAACTGGCAGTAATTTTACTTCAAATTCTAACTAAGGAAACTCTAAATAGACAATAAAAACATAAAATAAGAGCAGATTATAATTTTAATACTTATTACAAATCCCAACTATGACACAAACTTTTGTGTCAATTAAATTTTATATGGAAAGAAATATATTTTTCATCAAAATATGTCATGCATCGTGAGGATAAAGTTTCAATTCCTATGCACGATGTCTGATGGAAGTGTTTGCTGCTTCGGCCCTACTTTAACACACAGCTTCAATATTCTCTCTTGAGCGCACGGTCTGAATATTCACAGATATTGGCCTGTCTGTCACGAAATCATCTCTTTCGAACACCTCCACAAAATAAAATATTGTGAATTTACTTGATATGCTATTATAATCGAAATTTTCACGCAGTTTTCTAAGCACTATCGAAATTAAGGACTGATTTTCATAAAATATTTTTACAATAAGTACATCTTATATAATCGAATAGCGTTTTATAATAAATTTTCAATTAATGTAAATACACCAAATTAGAATGCCGATTAATCAAAGTTGTAAATCTATTTTTAAAATATTCTCTCCCTCTCTCTCTCTCTCTCTCTATATATATATATATAGAGAGAGAGAGAGAGAGACAGACAGAAAGGGAACGAAGGAGAGGGTTTATCTTGATATTTATTATATATAATTTAATAATCATTAAATTCCATGATTTTTTTTGCTAGAATCCTGGTTGACTTAGTGTATTCTTTTATTGAAGAAAAAATCTTATATGGTTTTTAGAATTTTTAGAAGATAATTATGAATAACTAACTAAAAAATTATGTTTATATATATATATATATATTATCGATATGGATTGATGTTGATTTACTTTATGAAATCTGTATTATGATTTTTTTAATTTCATCGAGATTGGTGATGAGTTTAAATCTGTAAAATTGCTAAAGTAGTTTCAGAATCATCAGTTGCATGTTAGTTTATTTCTTTACTTAATGATTTATTATCAAAGTTTTCTAGAGAAATTTCTATCTAAGTGTATTATAAAATATGTGTCAGCATTTATGAAGTAGCTAAATTGCTTCTACTTCTGGTAAATGAACAAGAAATAGAAAAATATGGAATAAACTATTAGGTCTGCAAATTAATTCAGTTCGTTTATTTAAAGAAAATTAATGCTTATGTAAAAATAGAATACATTTAAATTCTCAAAATACCCTACATTACTTTATATAACTTGGCTCCATCTGTCAGGTATTTAACAAATTAATGAAATTGAAGAGTGGTTTTCATAAAATATTTTTGTAACAAGTATTTCTTATCTAATCGAATAATTTAAAATATATAATTTTTAAAATTTTCAATAATAGAATAATTTTTAAAATTTTCGATTAACATAAACATACTAAATTGAAATGGCTACCAATTAAAATTCTAAATCTATTTTTAAAATATTCTGTATATATATATATATATATATATATATATATATATAAAGAAAATGGGAACGAGGGAGAGAGTGTATCTGAAAAATTATTATATATAATTTATTAATTATTAAATTCCATGATTATTTTGTTAGAATTCCGGATGACTTAGTGTCTTCTTTTATTGAAGAAAAAATCTTGTATGGTTTCCAAGACTCTTACAAGATAATTACCAACAAGTACACACGAAAATTGAATAATGCACATGAATGAAATTTTTACATAACCGTTGTTTTGATTGAAAAATCCAATTTTTCTGAAAATAATGCCATCGTCATAAAAACACCAAAAACAAGAGCATTAATTCTTATTGATCATTTTTGATCAAACACTTTTTTGTAGTTGGTGGGGTCAAAAAATAGATCAAAAAATTGATTTATAAAAATACGTATTTATAAATGATTTAATAAATGATTTTTAATAAATGATTTATACAAATAAATGTTTGTTTAATAAAACTGATGTTTTATCATATATAGAATGATTTTTATGCAAAACTTATTTCAATACCCAGCAATTCTAATAAAAAAATAACATCGAGCTACAGTTTATTAAAATATTAATCTCTAGAATGACTTTAAATGTAATATAACTCATTTATCGCAGTTTACAATCCACTTTTTAAAAAGAATCTATTTTAATTATATTTGCATATTCTTTTATTTACTTCTATTAAAAAAAACATATATTAAAATTAATTTCTACTTAAGAAATAAACATATTTGGATGTTGATAAAACCGACCATGTTGCATAGAAAACATACGTCCGAGATACAAATCTTTTTGTATGTATTTGAGGCTATTTTTTTAATGTAAATTACTTCGGCGAGAAATTGCTCAATTTCTTTTGTGAGATAACAATCGTCGCGTGCGTTCTATGCTTATTATTTAATAATTATTAAGTAGACATAAACGAATTGTTCATAATAAATAACTTAATTTATTATAATTCTAGATTAATATTCTTAACAATTTCAAAATAGAAATTATGTAAAGTACAGGTTGGGAAATGCTGTTTTAAAGATTTTTTTATACAACGTCAGTAAATTTAAAATACCGTTTCCGTCGACATGAAAAACTCGTCGGGTAAATAATAAATTATTCGGTTGTGAAAAAGGTGTTTGCAAAGTGTATAGTTTATTTTATAGTTTATAATAATTATTTAATTTATATATATATATATATATATATATATATTACTTTAATAATAATAACTTTGATAATTTGACTTAATTCATTTTCATTAATAAATCATTTTCCTTGTACAAAAAAGTTTTATTAAAATGTTGAATAATTACTCAATTTGAAATTATTCAATTTTGATTTTGACTTACTTGTATTTGAATGACAATTTTTAAGTTTTCAGAGCGTGGAGGTGTAGAAAAATACTGATTAAATTATTATATAAGAAATTCGGAAAATAAACAGAAGAATTGATTGAGATACTAATGACGATATATCCTTTTTATAATACAGTTCAGACATTGTAGCTAAATTAATTTGTTTCACCACATAAACTATAAATCACATTTTTGATCAAAAATGTTTAATAAGTTATTATTGATCATTCATTATAGTTTCTTATGCACTTTGCAATAGCGATGCTATCATCGTCAAAGTGCTCAAGTCCATAAAGATCTTACATAGTACAAAAATTGAAAGAAAGCTAATTCATAGAAAAATAAATGTTATTATGTACGTTAGCACTCTGAAGCTGTCATCGCTATCTAAATACCCAAGAGGAACGATCATAAATGATCAATAATCAATTATTAAACATTCTTGACTCGGCTGTTTTGTAAATCTTGGTGTGAGTGAATAATTCGCTTCTGAAAAAATAACAGTCATTCTTCGATTTAATGTTGACGATGTATAAGGAT
Organism: Acanthacorydalis orientalis; assembly: GCA_034766995.1. Classification (NCBI taxonomy): domain Eukaryota; kingdom Metazoa; phylum Arthropoda; class Insecta; order Megaloptera; family Corydalidae; genus Acanthacorydalis; species Acanthacorydalis orientalis. The sequence goes on along the minus strand of CM068315.1, from coordinate 13,929,773 downwards.
GTCTAGCATAAATTTTATAACATAAATTTCTGAAAGACTTTATTATTATAATAAAATAAATGACAAGAAACATGTTTCGAAAATTTCAACATTTTACTTGTGGTTCTTGGGATGAAAAGAGAATTCATTTGTGAAAGAATATATTTTTTTCCTTATGTATTGTTAGAAGGAATTACCTGTTTTATACTATGGAATTCAAAACTAGGTCTCATTTCTGTAGTTTTTATAAAATTGTATCTTGTTTTATTTCTATAAAATTGTATCGAATCATGTTTGTTATTTTTTTAACAAGGAGTTATTATTTATATACGAGGGTCGTTTGATAAGTATGGTAAAAGGAAAGTTAAACACCGTTTTTTGTAAAAAATCAATTTTATATCTCAATATAGTCTCCATTGAGGGTTATATACTTGGTCCAACGAGTCTATAAAATATGGATTGACGACAGTGATGACATCCTTATTCGATGAGAGTTTATCCCTACTGAGCCAAATTTTCAAGTATGGGAAGAGAAAGAAGTCACACGGGGTCAATTCCGGAAAGTAGGTTGGCTGAGGAATCAATTAAAAGCCTAATTTGTACAATTTTACCATTGCGACGCTCGAATTCTTGTCTTGGTAAAGGAGAACATTTTTGTAGGCCAATCTTGGCCGTTTTTGTTTCAGATCTCTTTTCAAATGGTCTAATAATGTTGCATAATAGACTTCTGTTATTGTTTTTCCCTTCGTTAAATACTCAATCAAGATGATTCATTAGGAATCCCAAAAAACAGTGACAATCACCTTCCCAACCGACAAACAGTATTCTCCTTGTTGAGGGCACTTTCACCAGTCATTGTCCACAGATTTGACTTCTGCTTCGACTCAGGTGGTAGTGTTGAATCTATTTTCCATCCATAGTGACGAATCGATGCAGAAAGGCGTGCTAGTTTTTTTCATTTTTGCGGCAACTGCTACAATGCTTGCTTCAAACATCTGTAGAATGTGAACAATGCATCGCTTCTGGATAAAATGTCACCTATGATAATTTGAAAAGTGATACTTGATAGCTGTGATGTTACCTAATGAATGGTAGCGCCATATCATAGAAATTTACTAAAATTATCAAACAACCCACGTATATAGACCTTTTTAAGATTTATTTTATTAGAGTAATAAGGTTTATTATTCTGTGCGAATCATATTGATTAGGTGTGAGTTCAATTCCTCTAATCAGATTCGAATTTTATAATCTGACTCTGAATTGAACTTGATTTCAGATTCAGAGAGATGTTGAACTCTGAATTCAAAATCTACCTGAAGATAATGAACCTCGAATTCGGCCGTGGAATGAAAGAACTCATATAGAATAGAATGATACATAACTGATGTATAACAGTACAACAGGTTAAAGAATAGTGGGGTTTATTCAAACTTACTAATGCATTTTTCTTGTCTAATTTTAAATAGAAATCCTTTTTCTTCCATGTCTTAATAGAATATTTTTTGTCTATATTATTGATTCATTTTTATCAGTATTAATCATATTTATATTCTTCTATTTATTGTTTTTTGTACATATTTCTTAATTTATGTACTTTTTCAACTTTTGATGAGGTAAATAATTTATTATATCGAATGTTTTTGATAATTGAGATAAACATTGGTATCTGTGTTCAGTAATTTTAATTTAAATATTAGAAAACTATTGTATGGAAAAGTTTTAGTCATTTTTGGCAAATTTTTATTTTATTTTTATAATATATAAAATACAATTCAATAATCAAAATAGATTCTCTCGTTTTGCACGGTTTTCTGCCATCTTTCGAATAAGTTTTGGATTTTTTCACGAAAAAAGTTACCAGCTTGGAAGCAATTAAATCGTCGATTCTTTCTCTATCTCTGCCATATCTCGAAAGTGTTGTCCGTTGAAAGAGTTCTGGATTGACTGTAATAAATGATAATCCCAAAGAGAGGTTAATTCGCTATGTATGGAAGAACTTTCTAGCCAAAATTGAAGATGGTTTGCTGAGTAGTGAGAGAAACATGTGGCTCAATCATGCATTCTTGTATATCAAATTGACTTTTTAGCTTCTTTGTCCTATAAATAGTCTTTTCTGTACTATTTTGTCGATTGAATTATTCAATTGATGACCACAGTAGGGTTTTGGCTCAGTAGTAACCGTTTTACCTGGTTGGTGGAGGTTGAAAAACCGAACACTCTTCATACTCCCACCCCAGATACACAGAAAGGAGCTTTTTGGAATGAATATTCAGTTTTTGTATTAACACTTAATGGTCCAGAAGTATTTTAATTTTGCTTACCGTTGGAACCTACGTGTAGCATTTAATGTGTTAAATGAAACTATAATAACAATAACAATATGAAAATGATAAAATGATTTTTTTGCCGCAATATACGAGGCATTCGACCTAACAAGAAAAGTGCTATGCCGCGTATATTGTGGCATTGGTCTATCTGGGTTAATGTTGGTGGCTGGCTGGTTACTTGTAACGTTTGTGTTTAGAATCATCATAAATAATCCATTTTTCATATCGATTTTGCACAAACATCCTTCAAATCCTTCTTAAGTTGCTTGAAAAGTAACGAAATGCATGTTCTAAGCTGACAAGCAATGTGCTTTTCGAAAGTTCATGCACTAATATTTTCCAAGCTTCTGATTTTTTTATATTTTTATGAAATCGTCTCTAAACTATAGTTCGATCAAGTCCAAATTACTCCGTGAGTTATTTTTGTGTCTGTGATAGATTTGTATTCAATTTCATGTAAAATTAAAAACTGAAACGTTCTTACAGACCAAATAATTTTAGACCACGTTCTTTTCTTCGAACTTTGACGATTATAACTTCATTATCGAAATAAACATAAAAAAATCACAATGTATAATGAAAATTTGTTTAATATTTTGATAATAAATGTATTTGCTGTAATTTATAAAGAATTATTCATTATATTAATTTAAATATACATTTTCATAATAATAAATAAAATAATAAAAACAACTCGTGTCGTTCTAATTCACAAATAATTTTTTTATTCTTCTATAAGAACAAGAAAAGTTCTTACCTTATATTTAATATTTTTTTAATTCCTGTACATGTTTTTCTGCTTCTCGATTTGTGTATTTGAAAGTAGTTTTTATGAGAAGAATAATATTATTTATCGGAGTTTTTTGGAAATTGATGTAAACTTTAAATTTTTCTTCAATGGCTTTAAATCAAATATTTTTAATCTAAGACAAATATTCATCTACAATAAAGTTTTATAAAGAATTAGACTAATAATAATTCTAATAAATTAAAAAAGTATAGAAAAATATTTATTAATTTTTTCGTCAGTTCTGTTTTTTTTCACAAATAATTTATCGACATGCAGTGGATTTAATAAAAGTCAAAGTTGGGATTAAAAAAACGACTGTTGCTTTCTAAATAGTAATATCAGTGCGGAGCGTTTGATGTCGATCGGTGTGGGTAAATTGCAATTTTCATATTATAGCATAACGTCGACATAGGTTCGAATAATTAACAATTAAGGAAATTAGATTCTGTCAAATTAATTAACGTTTGCTTGAATTAACAAATTTGTCGATTTTATTCAAGAACTACCGGATATCGTGTGCAAGGGCATCGGTTTTATTCGAAATGAACTCGTATTATTTTATCTGATAATTGATCAAACATTTTGTCAAAGTAAATATATATATATATATATATATATATATATATATATATATATATAGAGAGAGAGAGAGAGAGAGAGAGAGGTCTTATTATAAAGTTCTTATTTCTTTGAAAAAATTAGTATAGTTAATCAATTCTGCTTTATATAAGATAGAAAAAATCTGTTAAATACTTTACTCGTAATAAAGTGATTTTTTAAGTTTTAGCATATCTAATATTTTACTTTATGAAAAACTTTGTAGCGTGTTATAAATGGAAATTGATTTATTTAAAAAAATATGAATATATTTATTTTAAAAATTTATTCTTGTTAATATTGTTAATATTTTTCAGATTAACACCGTCAGATATAAGTCTATAAATATGTATAATGTGAATAGCATTGATACTTTTATATTCTCTTTTATACTAACTATTCTGAATAAAACGAAATACTAGGTGTATTGAAACGTTTTAGTCTTTTTTGTTAAGTTTTCACTTTATTTTCATTACACATAAAATATAGTTGAATTATCAAAATAGTTTCATTTACTTTCTAAGATTTTCTGTCATTTTTTGGGTGTTTCGAATTCCTTCACGAAAAAAGATATCGGCTTACAGATCATGAAATCATCGATCTATTTTCATACCTCGATCGTATATCGAAAGCTAAAGAGTTCAGAATCAACTGGAGTAAATAATAATCTAAAGGCACCAAATCGAATGAGTACGTCGCATGTTAAAGATGGGTTGGTAGAGCTGAAAGGAGATTATATTGAAAAATAAATATATTTTTTTCCAAAATTTTTGTGTTTTCTTTGTTGGGTCGGGCACTTCTGGGACCACCCTCGTAAGGTAGTGAGGTAAGGTTTCATAACTCAGTTCATTTAACGAAAGAGTGTCTACGATTCTCCTCATAATCAAGCCATTCGTTTCCATTACAAAATTTTTAGAACCAGTATTGGAGCTATACGTTCATTGATTGACTCTTCGCCGAGAACAAATTTGATATTTCTAGCAGTTTCTGTTGCTTGATGTCCAAATTAAAATCATACAACAAACATGCGCGAATTTGCTTTTTTTCTCCATCAACAGATCATTAATCTATACAGAAACTTTTGATAATTTAAACATTAATTTATTGTGGATGATTCTCAATTAATGTCACAGGTTTATTATTAATAATCTGGGAAATTCTTTCAAATCGTTTCAAAGCAAATAACTAAAAAGCTGATAATAATATAGTGTTTATTTTTATGTATACTCGAATCGAAGCATCTTCTTGATATATCTTTCTTTAGATGACTTATAAGTTTACAGTGACAATTCATTAGTAGTTTAAAATAGATTATAAAACAATGTGAACATTTTTTTTATAGAGAATTTATTTTTTCAGAAATGGTGATTTGAAAACAGCATCCAGTTACAGATGAAGGTATGTTATAATATTATTTACCGAAATATTTCTTATCATTTATTTATTAAATATTTAATACTTGTTAATTATTAAAACAAATATTTATATTCAAATGCGAAATAATAACAACAATTATCTCTTGTATGAAAATCGTAAATGTAATACAATTTAATTACAAAACTATTATTCTTATCTATAGAATAACTAGCTTATCTTGGATATTGTTCTTTTCATAAAGTTAAGTTAAACAATATTTATTAGATGTATAACAATATACTGGTTTACATATGTACATACACACACACACATTTATTTATATATATATATATATATATATATAACTACCATTTGAAGGCCCAAGATTGATTATTAGGAATGAATATTTTAAATTCTTTTAGGAATTCTTTGATTTCACTTCAATGTGTATATATATATAGCAATAGAACTACATTATGATTTTTTCGATTTTTGCGAAAGTGAGAGAAAAAGCGGATTTGATCTAGACTTTACAAAAGCCAGACCATATATATATATAGTATAATATAAAGTGCAATGTTTTTCTCCACACGAAGGAATTTAGCAACTATCACGACATTTGATTCGAATTTTAATAAAATAAATCAATTTAAATTTTAAAACAGACTAGTTTCTATTCACTTTTGAATTTTTTTTTGATAATCCTAACATTAGTCGCTGCCGTTGCGTATACAGAACATCTCACTATGGGAAACCAAACTTGTTGATATTTTTCTTTCTCACACCAAATTTATTAAAACAGCCCTAGAACCAAACCATGTTAAGCGTTTTCAAAAACTCTTACGATTTTGTGTAAGGGGCACTTAATAGTTTACAGCTCTGAGAATGATGGCATCATTATCGAAATACATGTCAAAAACGATTAAATAAAGTAATTATTTAACATTTATGGTAAAAAAAAATTATGGATACTGAGGCAAGCGAAAAATTAATTTGTGAAAATGAATTAAGTTATAGTTCCAGAACTATATTATGATTTATCTTGCTTAGTACATAAAGGAATTCTTTTTCTGCTCTACAAAACATAAACTTTCTTTTCTGGTCAAAAATGTTCTATAAAAATCATTATTTATATCAAACTTTTTCTGTGACTTGACAGAGGATGACGGGATCAATGTCACCGTGTGCATAGTAATAAACAAAAATGATGAATAATTAATTTTCGAATTTTTTTGATCATAAAAATTATTTGTACTTGTTCAACAAAAGAAGAATTCAACTTCGAAAATGAATTTAGCCACTGTCAGAATTGTATTGTGATATAAAAGAAATATTCATTGTAAAAAAATACAAATATAAAAAAAAACATTCTAAAACGATATCTATTCAAACTTGCATTCAAATCTCTTTTCAATAATTTCAGAAAATAAACTATTTATAATAAAACTATAATATATTCCTCGTACAGTATGGATATACGTTTAAGTCTCCTTTTATAGACAATCTTAAAACGTATTCAATACTTTTCATTAATAATTCAAAAACGCGACTCTATACAGTTTACATGTCACATGTGCGTCTTGTGACCGGAGAATAAGTAATATATACAAAAGTATATATATATATATATATATATATATCTCAAAAGAATATTTCAGAAAAATATCTTTTTTATACAAATATATGTAGATTCCTTTTATCCATCCTTTATGTATGGCCAGTGAATTTTCAGACGGACGAGACGAAAAGAACAGCTTGTGTGATAAAACCTTTAATGTATATATTTTTCCATATATATATATATATATACACACACACATATATATATATATATATATATATGTGGATTGTTTGATAAGTTTGGTAAATTTCTATGATATGGTCCCACCATTCATTTGGTAATAAAGTGTCACTTTTCAAACTAGCACAGACGAAATTTCAGCCAGAAGAGTTTTTCACGTTTTACAGAGGATTGAATTGAGGATTGTGGCGTGGAAGAAAAGAGCAGACCTTTTTGTGTCGATTCGTCACCTTGGATTAAACATAGATCCACTAATAAACATCTGAGTCGAAGTAACAGTCAAGGCAGTGGACAACAACTGGTGAAAGTGCGTCGAGGAAAGCGAAGACTGTTTTGTCTGGTGAGAAGGTGATTACCATTGTTTTTTTGGGATTCCTAAGAAATCATCCTGATCGAGTACTTAACGAAAGGAAAAAAATAACACGATCCTATTATTCAACATTATTGGGGCGTTTAAAAAGAGAAGTTGAAACAAATATGGCCAAGATTGGCGCACAAAAAGGTGCTCTTTCATCAGGACATCGCACCGTTACACAAATCGACCGGTACAATGGCAAAATTGCACGAATTAAGCTACGGATTGATTCCTCATCTACCTTATTCTACGGAATTGTTCTCTTGCGAACTTGAAAATTTGCCTGGGTTGCAAGAAATTCTCTTTGAATGAGAGCGTAATCACCGTCGTCAATGCGTATTTTGGAGACTATGACAAAAGCTACTTTTCCAATAAGATGAAAAAATTGAAAACTTGCTAGACCAAGTGTATAGCCTTCAGTGGGGACTATATTGAGAAATAAAATCGTTTTTTTCCAAAAAAACGGTGTTCAACTTACTTCTTTACCATACTTATCAAACGGTCCTGGAATACATGAATTTATAATAAAAAAATTCGTACATAAAATATTTTATATTTCCAAACTGTTCAGATCAAGCCCGATCGTTTCTGACCAAGTTTAATACGAGAATATGAGTACGTCTGAAGTTAATACTGAATAATAAAATACTATCAATGTTATTCCAAATAGAGATAATTTCCGTAACGTTTATATCTTCATAACAGAATTACAAAAATATGTGTGTCCCATAAAATATTTTAATCATAAATATTTTATGAAAGTATTCAATTTAGTTTTTGAAATAGAATTCTGATAACAGAATGGATTCTATTCATTTATAACTACTATAAAATACATACTAACTTACTGAACTGCTATGATTGTTTTGTATTTCTCGAATAAATTATATAAATCTAATAAAATTAGTTATGGATTTTTAGTCATCTTCTAGGAGTAGTAAATTGTGATAAGGACAGGTAATCATGTGCTATTTGTATTAATTTAAAAAATTATTTATTTACTATATTATTTAATGAAATATGACTTTTGTATAATCTTACATTTTTCATTTACTTTTTATTTTTATTTTTTTTATCTGATAACAGAGTCATATAATTGACAAAAAGAAAATTATTTTCATTTTAACACAAATTTCGTCTGAACTTTGTAACTATTAGTAACAAATCCAAAACTGATTTGACAGGAAATCGATTAAGTTTATAGTAAAAGGAAATTTTAATTTAGGTTACTCATTAACTTATTCAACACATTTTTCTTTACATTATTGCTTTAAGAATAACAATATATCAACGAATTGTGCATAACCAATAATCAAAAATATTTAAAAATCATTTATTGAACATTTTTGATCATAAGAATATTTGTAGTTTGTAGGATGAGTAAAAAATTAATCTGTGAAACTTGGCAATGTATATTTAACGAGTGGCATCTATAAAAAGTCAGAAAGAATGGTTTACAGGCAGTGAATGTTTTGAGGAGAGAGCATTTTTTTTAAATTTTGAATATAAACGAGTTATAAATTTAATATTTAATAAATTTAAAAAAAAAATTAATATATATTTTTTTGGGGGTACATATAGAATCATATTTATTCTATTTTTCAACGTAGTCTTTATGCTTGTTAAGACATTTTTACCAACAGTTGATCAAAGTTTAAGATATGTTGGTAAAATAATATATTTTGCAGATGTAACCATACTTTGATATTTTTTAGAAACATCCACTAATTTAAGAGCGAATCTGTAGAGCTATTATCAGTTTGTTGAATAGATAAATGTATAGTGATGGTAAATAAGGACAATAGAGAAAGTAATATGTCTTGATTAAACGTGAGGATTTTTTTAATATTATAAAACCGCTTATAACTTCTTTGGATGCCTTTTAAAGTTCTAAAATTCATGTAGAGTATTTTTTACTAAAGTTGAAAAAATTACCTAATTTAATATAAATTAATATCTTTTTATTAACTCAATGTGTGGAACATAGTCGGATACATAGGAACATAAGTAGATAGATAGGAAGATAGAAAAGATAGGTAGATAACTAGATATATAGATAAGTGCATAGATAAGAAGATAAATAAATAGATATTAGGTTTGTAAGAAAATAATTGAGATTATTGTTTTCAAAATTCTTACTTTAATTTTTTTATAATTAAACTGTAATTTTATCGTGTTCATGATAATATTTTTGTAAAGTGCGACTTTTGGTCTGTATTTTGTTAACATCGATCTTGGTTTTATTATTAGATTTACTTTAAATTAGGCTATTGAATTACAGTTGTGAAAGAAGCAAGTAAGAGCAATTTTTTGTATGAATTCAAAACGGGTGGTAACGCAATAAAAACTGCTTGTAAGCTAAACGATGCTTTTGGTGGGGGTACTGTTAAAGAATGTACGATGCAACGTTGGTTACAAAAATGTCGTGCTGGTGATGAGAGGCATGAAGATGAAGGTCACGGGTATACTTCTTCAGTTCATAACGAGCAATTGAAGGGGTTACTTGAATCAAAATCACACACAACAATCTGAAAATATGCAAAAAAGTTAGATGTTAGTCATGCAACAGATCTGGACTACCAACAGCTTGGGAAATAAAAAAATCTTCACAAATGAACAAAGAAATGATTCATTTCGTGACCGTATTATAACGTACGACGAAAAGTGGATCCTTTACGACAAGAAGAACCGAGTTTTCCACTGGGTGGATAAAAATGAAGCGTCATATCATTTCGTGAAACTGAAATTACAGCAAAAGAAAATTGTGGAGACCGTTTGGTGGTCTGCGCTCGATATAATCTACTACAATTTTTTGAATCTTGGCGGAACCAATACAGCTGAGAGTTATTCTCAATAAATCAACAAGATGTACCAGAAACTGCGACATCTGCTCCGCGCACTGATCAATCGAAAATGTTCAATCCTGCTGCACGATAATACACGACCACACGTCGCACGATTGACCCTCCAAAAGCTGAATCAATAGGGATGTGAAACATTGCCTCATCTACCATTCTCGCCAGATATCTAGCCATCATATTTTTACTTGTTTAAGCATTTCGACAACTTCTTACAGGGTAAAGCCTTCAACAACCAAGCTACTACCGAAAGTGCATATTGAGATTTTATCAACTCCATAACTCCGAAATTTTACTCTACTGGATAAATAAACTTGTCTTTAATTGTAAAAAGTTTGTCGATTCTAATGGTGTTTATTTTGATTATTAAAGTTAATTATTAGCTGAGAAAAATGTATGTGAATTTGAAGGTCATAAACCTCGATTATTTTCTTATCAACCTAATAGATAGAAAGTTTTATAGATATATAACTATATATATATATATATATATATATATATATATATATATATATATATATATAGATAAATCGATATATAAGCAGGTATATTGGTAGATAGATAAAAAAGATATGTTGATAGATATGTATGTACAAAAGTAGATAGATAAGATAAAAAATATAATATTTTTTACTGTCAAGAAAATAATAATTGTACACCTCGTATAAATTCGAAGTAATCGAACGTGCTTATAACTAACACTCATGCGAGCAATTTGATCTGTTTTAATAAAAACCGGCTGTGTTCAAGGTGTACATTGCAACGTATAAACATATTCATGCCGAGCATGAAGCATTAAAATGCACCCTGTGAACAAGAAGTTCATATCGATTTTCAATACCGCACCGCCTTAGTTGACCGCCCGTCGTTAATAATTTACCCATTGTTTAGTACATTAAATTCAGTACATTAAAGTGTATCGCGGCGAATATATACGTTATATTCACATAATCTCAACAAAATAAATCGTGACTATAAAAATCGACTATAAAAATATAATTCCGTGCAGATAACAGCCGTAAAATGTGCAATGTTTGAAACTGTTTCAAAAGAAACAGAGTGGTTGATCGTGAGATTCTAGACATTAAAAAAATACAACGTATATTTGATTCTATAATTATCAACAACGTCATTTGCGTGCCGTATATTCTCGTACCCTTTTGCGCTGATAGCACCGTCTGAATGTCACTGGCCACGGCACGCACCTTATTAGGAAGACACTGCATAGTACTATAATTAAAAACGTCGCTGAAATTGCGTGGAAGGGCATCGTTTCCACTGTAAGAGGAAATGAAATTTGTTGATATAGAAATTAATGTAATAGCACCGTTTGAAGTAAAGCCATAAATACGATTGTGAAATAGGGGTTGTTGTCTGCATGGTAGGTAGAGGTTGAGTGTTCGATAATCAGGTCAACGGTCGCAACAATAGACTATTGCGGCGTGAGGTTCTTTTATGTGTATTTTAGTTTTATTACAGATTGGTTTATTTTATTGTTGTACTATGATTGCCTGTACAAAAAGAGTGAGACGGAATACTCATACAACAAATATGTATTTTATAAGGAAAGACTAGCATTATACCCAAACATGTTCTATAATTAAATTATTATAATACATTTTATTACTTTCATAAATTAATTATTTTTGCATTTCATTGATAGCTATTTCTTTGTTGAACAAAAATATTCGAGAAATGATTATTAATCATTTTTTATTGATTCCGATGTGCATTTCGGTCGAATTACCATTTTATCAAAGCACTAATGTGCAGAAAAACGTGAATTTCGGTACCTTAGCTTGTATACATTGTTGATTAGGAAATATTTCTGTGCTTTGTGGAATGGAAAAATAATTCATTTATGAAAGTGAATTTAGCTAGTCTAAGAACTGTATTATGAAATTAAATTACAATATAGTACTGGATTTTTTACTAAATTCACTTTTACAAACGAATGTTTCATTCAATCAAAAGTCATTAAAAATGATAATTAACCCTTTGTAGCCAGGCATGGATCTAGAAATCCATTGATGTTTTCCAAATAAACTATGGTCTCACAGTGCTATCTTTTGGATGATACATTTAAAGGTCACAAATCTCTTTCTAATGAGATTAAATTTATAATTTCTTTCATTTAAAAAAAACTACGGTCATTTGAAAATCAGAAAAATTGCGGGTTTTTTGATTTGAAAACATATAAAAATTTTGAATGTGAGAATTGGCTTGAATAATATTTTTTTTTCAAAAGTTCATCATTGATAGAATCCATATGAAAATTTAAAATTCTATATGCAGCGATATTTTCGATTCATTGGTTAGTTAGTCTTTTCCTGTTAAAAAATGATTTCCTCACAAAAAAATGATAATAATAACAGTCAGATGGCACGAAAAACTTTTCTTCGATATTTTTAATCTTACAAACTACAACGAATGTATTATTTACTGTCGTGTGAATCGTAGAGGAATGATTATTACGGACAACAAACTCATATAGGATTTCTTATATACTGTTCAAAAAGTTGCTCTAAATGCATCTTCTGCGAGAAATCCAAATTCACAACGTCGACGCCTAATTTTCCGGAGAGAGTACCATCAGATCATGATTAAAGAACACAGTGTGTAATTTGTAAAGCAAATGGAAGAGACCAAGGTCCAGGTAAAAGATGTGACCGATGTGAAACAGTCTTGTGCAAATTTGATTGTTTCAAAATATTTCACACCCAACATTAATGTTGTTTCTGCCAATTTTAAATTGTAATAAATTTTTCCGCTTCCAATTATATGTTTCCAATCAAGAAATTTATGTTTTCTCGAATACTGTCAACGATTTTCCACAATATATCAGATAGATGTGAAATTTCTAATGGCTAATCTGAATTAATATATTTTTTCTTGTAAGCAACAAATTTCCAATTTTTATTTTGTTTACGATAAAAGAATGTCCAAATAATTAAAAAATGTTTGTTTAAAAAGTTTAGAACTATTTTCTCCTCCCAGGATTTAAAATTTTAAATATATTCAATAATTATTTATTGGCCATTTTTGATTCCAGTTTATGTTCATTTTAGTAGCACTTCTATCACGTTTTCAACGTTACATTATTCTCTCAATAATAATCAAGAAAATCTGATTATATGGACTTTAATGGTTATACGTATAATATTTTTAATATAGTTCTGTCATTTGGGTTAAATTTACTTTCATTAGTGAATATTAATAATTTGTTCATTTGAGTTAAATGAATTAATTCAAAATAATGATTAATTCAAATAGTGCACTATAAAAGTATTAGAAACAAGTTTATTTTCGATGAGTTACAAAATATAATTGAATCTGATTTTATATATACTTAAATATTATCGTAAAAGCATACATAAAGCTATAAAGAAAATTTTTCTTCTTACAAATAAATATTTAACCCAATACAAAGCTATAAATGAATGTCTGACAAAAAATGTTCAATAATTAATTATTAATCATTTTTTTATGTGGATTAAGGTCGAAATGCTATTATTCTTTTAGTGCTAAGTAACAGAAAAAAACTATCTAAAAACATTTTAAAATATTGAAAAACACTATAAACAATTATTACTAATTTTTCTTTTGAGTAGCTATGACTTCAATTTCCTATGAAATCAACTTTTAGATTTATCATTAATAAACACATGGATATCTAGTATATATTTATGCTTACTAAATATATTTGTTGTATGTAGGGTGAAAAACTGACACATTTGTAAAATTAAATGTAGCTACAGTGTCAAAATTGCATAGTGACATTTTATCACAATATTGATTTGGTACTTTAGATATAAATTCATTTTTGCTAATGAATGTTTGACTCAATTCAAAGGTACAAAAACATATCTGAACAAAAATGTTCAATTATTGACTATTGGTAATTTTTGATTTATGTTTATATGAATTTGCTATCATTCACAAAGCGCCATGTGTAGAAAATTATGATTGTCTATACCTATGAGTGTAAATATATTTTAAATCAGAAAAAATGTTTTTTTGTGAAGTAAAAAGTAATTTATTTGTAAAAGTGAATTTCAGCACAGTGCTAGAACTGTATCGTGCAGTTTCTAGTACATTAAAGGTCATAGTGAAGTATAAAGTAAGTAGGTTTAACAATAAATTCTTGAAGAAAATGTTACAAAAATATAAATTCAAGGAGAGAGTAAAATATTTCGCAATGAAATATTTAAAATTCAATATTTAATTTAATAATTTTCAAAAACAAACTATAAACCTCTTGACATATAAAGACATTTCTGATACGTCATGTGTTTCTTATACCATTGTAAACATTGAGGTCTCTGAGACGTATGTAGATTTAATTTGCTTTAGTGAAAAGTATAAAGCAAATATTATATATATATATATATATATATATATATATATATATATATATATATATACATATTAGGTTGTAACATATCAAGTTGCCAAATTTCAATCAGTCAGAGGTCGATTGAGAAAGATTCTGTGCAATATTTTACAAGTTTAGCTTTTTGGAATTGACTAATGTACTGTACCGTTCAATTGATTTTTAAATACGGAGTTATTGTTGTTGTCTTTATTTTTTTATATCCTTTAACATGATGGTGTTCACAAAAGATTGGCGTCTACTTTTTTTATATCAGTTCATGTTGGAACACAATGCAGCGGTAGCAAGTAGAAATAACAATGAAGCTTTCGGACAAGGGTCGGCTAGCCAGAGAAAAATTCAATTATGGTTCAAAAAATTTCGTTCCGGTAATATGAATTTCGACAGTGAGCCTCGAAGAAGACCCAAATCCATTGTGAACGATTTGATAGCCATGGTGGAAGTTAATCCACATACAACAGTTCGAGCTCTCGCATGTGATTTAAGTGTTAGTGTTATGACTGTTTCTCGTCATCTCGCTGCAATAGGAAAGGTGAAAAACCTGGATAAGTGCGTTCCGCACGAATTGACAGATGGTCAGAAATTGAGACGCTTAGAGGTGTGTTCTTCATTGGTGATTCGAAATGATAAAACGCCATTTTGGAATTGATTCATTACTTGTGATGAAAAGTGGATTCTGTATGATAACAGAAAAAGATCTGGACGATAGTTAAATACAAATGAAGTTCCAGGACAAACACCCAAGCCCCGTCATTACACCAAAAAAAACTTATGATTACTGTGTGGATAAATGAAGGAATAATCCATTATTCTTTTTTAAAACCAGGTGAAGAAATTACGGCTGATTCATATTGTCGCAAAATCGATAATCTGAATGAAAAATTAAAAACAAAACAGTCAATGCTAATCAATAGATACAGGCCAATACTATTGCAAGGCAATGCTCGACCACACACATCTCGAATCACAATTTTCAAATTAAATTCATTAAATTATGAAATTTTACCACATCCCCCTTATTCACCAGATCTTTCACTGAAAGACTATCATCTTTTTCACTACTTGGAATATTATTTAAGAAATAAAAAATTACGAAACCAAACACAATTGATTTAAGGATTCGAAGATTATATAAGCTCTAAAAATGTCGATTTTTATAAAATTGGGATAAAAAATCTAATTTTTCGTTGGAAAAATACCATTGAAGCTGATGGAGCATATTTTGATTAAATATATTTTGTTTTGTTAAAAATATTGCATTTCAATTCTCACCTACAAATTCCGCAATTTCATATGTTACACCCTAATATATACATATATTCAATGTTAAAGTGTGAACCATAGAAACGAACCCTGTAACATCTGTTTGGAATTTTTACGAAAATGACTGTGAAATCAAAATGGGTTATTCGTGTGAGAGCACATTTTCTTGAACATATACTTTCCACTAGTAAAAAGTAACCATCCTGTAGAGATGTTATGTGTGCTGAAAAAAATATATAAGAAGTAAAACGACTTGGCTGTGTAAAAAATGCCAAATACTTCTACGTTTACTAGAATTTTTTGAAAATGTTCATACTTTACAGGACTATTCAAGTATTGTTTAATTTGTTATTTAATTATTCTGTATTAATTTTGGTTACTAGTATTGAATTGTAATATTTAACAATGTATAAATATTCTTTTCTTTGTTAAGCTTACACAAATGTCAAGCTGAAAAATAAATAGTATTTTTTGGTCATATCGAATTTCAATTAATTCGTATGTTAATAGGTTAAGGATTATAAATGAAAAGATTAGATATAATTCGATCAAATCGTTCACAATTTGCTAAAGTCAATAATCAATATAACCAACCTCAACTCAATAGAAACTTCTTAAATGAAATATAGTATATTTCCTTCGTCAGATGATTTTCCAAGCAATTGAATAATAATATATTCGATAAATTTCAGTTCAGTATACAAAAAAAAGAAAAGAGAAAAACGCAAATCAATTCTATACAAGAAAGGTCAATAGGGGAATCAAATTTTCGTTCAATTCGAAAAAATGTTGTATGCAAACATCCACTTCAAAAATATATCTGACAAAAAACTAATATTCGAGAGTCTCGTTCAGATTTCATAATTCATTTATGCATGAAATGGATGTGTTAGATTTGTGCTGGGATTGACCCATACTTGCCCCGGGACCATATTTTGTTCAAGTGCTCTGTTGGGATTTTCAACATCTTCACTGACACGACGACGACAACGCGAGACACAGAGTGTGATGTTAAATAAATTTTACTTATTTGCTGAACTTTTCTTTTATTGAAGCGGAGAGATGTTACGTTTTGTGTTATTTATTGGGTAAAGTTTTGTTAAGATACATACATACATATATATATATATATATATATATATATATATATATATATATAACTGTATGCCATTAATAAAAACATCAACGAAAAATATACAATTTTTATAACATTTAAATTTTTAATAACTATTTTTTTTTAATTTGATTGATCGATTTATTAATTTTCATAATTTTAAAATAAGTACACCCATCCCTCGATTCACGCGAATTATTCGTACTATGCGTTTCTACGCGGAAGAAAACAGCATAAATAGAATCCGCCAGTATGAAAAAAATACCAAAGAAAAAATATAATATTGGTTACTTGTATTTACTTGATTACAACGTGTTATCTTTGAGTGCTAGTGATGTTTCACTTCGAACGTTCGAGATAAGACTAATGTGATTATAAATTAATAAGCAGTAGATAGATAGATTATGTTTGAGGGGGAAGAAGCTGTCTTGCCTTCCGGCACATAGACTCGAAGTGCATTATGCCTTCCCTCGTCTGATCAAAACTACTCGGGAAGTCTCGGTTCCTTCCAACCTATCAGCCTGCCCGAGTTTATAGACCTTAGTTCGGCCGCGGTAAGGAAAAACTCCCCAAACCATCGTCGCCTTAAATTGACCCATGCTGGACATTCCGCGAGGAGGTGAATGGTCTCGTTGCCCCTCCCCACACACCATATACACTTCCTGTCCGTCCTTCGGCCTTGTATATGTTCGTGGTAGCTTAGTCTGCCGTGTCCTGTGACAATTCGCACCAGAAGCCGGGAGAAGGATCTGCCACTTGTATAGATTCTCTTGGTCCAGTCCTTATTTGAGGCCTGGCCTAAGAGTACCCTGGATTGACGGTAACCGTCAATCTTTAGCCATCATTCTGAG
Organism: Acanthacorydalis orientalis; assembly: GCA_034766995.1. Classification (NCBI taxonomy): domain Eukaryota; kingdom Metazoa; phylum Arthropoda; class Insecta; order Megaloptera; family Corydalidae; genus Acanthacorydalis; species Acanthacorydalis orientalis. The sequence goes on along the minus strand of CM068315.1, from coordinate 13,912,086 downwards.
TGTTCTGACTCGACCCACTCACTAATGGCGCCCTTATCCCAGCATCTCGCTAACCCTACGAAAGGCTCTGGCCCCTCCACAGCGGACCTGGCTCGTAATTAGGCCAGTCTGTCCGCTATTTCGTTCCCCCGTATTCCCGAATGACCCGGCACCCACAGAAGGTGAATATCGTTCAGGAAAGCCAGTCTAATAAGAGTAACATGCTCACTATAATCCAAAAAAAAGATCAGAATAATGTAATTACTACAGTGAAGTAAGAATTTGGGTCTTATTGATATATAGTAAATTAATTAAAGATTATAGAAAAATATATTTTCTGACCGCATAAAATGATACCGCGTATTAATAGTCCGCATAAACGGAGGGATTCTTTACCGCGTCTAAAAAGCAAGAGTAAATCGAGAGGCGGATGCATTTATAAAAAGTATATTAAATCAAAAAGTTTAAAGAATTTTAAGATTTTAACATCTTGCCTAGACAATATTAATTAGTGATTTTGGAAACATTTAAGAATTTTCTTAAATGTTGTCTTCTGTTCTGTCAGCAGTTGTTACTATTTTTTTATTTTACAATACATTCTTTTAGGCTTATCTCATATTAAGAAATTCTATGGTGGGCTCAAGTAACAGTAACTCCAGATGTTAATAAAATAGCTGTGTTTAAAAGGGGAATTTGGAAAGGATTAAAGAGGGTAATTCCTGTAGGAGGTCAAATAGCACCAAGTTCAATTGAAGGTCTTAAACTTTTATGAAAACAAGCTCAAAAAAAATCTAATAAAAAAGAATCATTCAGAGATAATAAATAAAATTATACCTGATCGTAAACCAATAGTTACGATTAAAGTGTAATGGATTTAAATAGTTCCTTCTCGAAGATGGAATAAATGTAAAAAATTATGTAGTAAAATATAAAATTTGTAACTCTACCAAAACCCAAAGATAACTTTTATGAGAATACATAAGTATTTTTCTATTTAGTGATTTAGATTGTGTGGGAATTTATACTTTAATAAAACAATAGTAGGTTTCTAAAACACGAGTGGCGTTAGTAGAATATATCGTAGTGAAGTATAAAGTACCGTATTAGTCCGAATATAACACGACTCTAATTATAAGATAACACACAATTTTTCCCAGAGAAAAAGATAAAAAAATGTTGATTTACGTTTTAATAGAAAATAATATTTACAAAAATTATATGAATGCAAATTTAACACTATTAGGTTAATAGAAAAATAATTTCGATTATTACCTTCAAATTCATATATATTTACAGCTTTTTTTGATTTTCCTAGCTGTTTTAAGTAGTCTAGAACTGTTGAATGCTTAATGCCTAACTTTGGTACAAGCTCTCGAATTGTTGTACGTGGTTCTTATTCAACTAACGGCTTCAGTTGGCCGTTATGAACCGAAGAAGGACACCGGTGACCTTTTAATTATTCAAGTCTCTCGTCTTCGGCATGAAATTTTTGTAGCCACAATTGCACCGTACGTTCCTTGACAGTACCCATACCAAAATCATTGTTTAGTTTACGAGCAGTTTCGGTTGCTTTACCACCTTCAACTCATACAAAAAAATGCTCTTATTTGCTTCTTTTCTATCTTTCATTCAATAGCCCAATTTGAAGCAAAATTAATAATAAAATCAAAGTCGTTCTTACTTAAATACTGACAGAAAAATTAACTTTAAAATGATATTAAAATTAACACGATGAAATTACACTTTCATTGAAAAAAATAAGGTTAGAATTCAGAAAAAAAAACATAATTATTTTCCTACCATCCATATATATATATATATATATATATATATCTGTGTGTGTATATATTCTAGGATACAGTCTATAATTTGGAGGAAGTTTTTCTGAAATCTTATCAAGGACATTTCACAAACGGTTTCGTAACAAAAAGTTCGCTTTTATACGATGAATCTTTTGTCGAACGAACATTCTGTGGATTGTTATAAAAGATGTCTTATCTATTTATGTTGTATATTGCTTGACTCGCTAGAACAATAACACCTGACAACTTCCTCTCATACTTTATAGATATCTCTTTTCTACAGTTTCTTATCCTAATTGAATATATATATATACCCACATAATTATTTCGACATTAATCTGATTCATTTCTTCCGTTTCTTTGATGTATTTAATGTCAATGTGAAAACATATCCATCTAGCTACAAATATTAAAATTATAGTTGTCTGTTTTTGTACCTGTGATCTTGTTAGTGCATTCTAGTACTACATTTTAATTTTCTATTGAATAAGTTTAAATATCGTTAACCATTTTAAGACAATAAGAAATTTAAAAATAATTATTATTAGGAAATAAGTCGTCTATTGCCAGACATGTTAAGAAAAGTAGTTGAGGATGGAGTAGAAAGCATATTAATTTTTGGACGCAACCGAAAAGTTTATTTAACAGATATTTTTATTCATAATTGACGTAAATAACTCTTTTTTTTAGTTTAATCATAAAAAGTATTATATTTTCAAAAATAACAAAATAATAAGTTTAAATATAGAATGATAGATGTAAATATTATACAGGTAAGTCTCTTTTTATGTGGTAGATATGTTCCACAGAAAATCGCATATAAAAAAATTCCACAAAATAGACATAACTCACGTTGAAATTTAAGGATAAGTTTCATAACTTTCTAAAACCGCATAAAAGTAAAGCAATAAATTAAAATAAACTGGAAATCGCATAAAAAAGTTTATGAAATTCATGAAAATAAGAATGTCTAAAAGATTCCTTCGAAAATCTGAAAGAAATTGATATAAAACTTAAAATAAGTTTGTTTTAAGACATTATTCATTGAATTTTATTGAAAAGAACAATTCTTTTTACATTTTTTTATCAGAATTATTGTCACTATCTGAAAATGTTCGGCACCAAATACGACTGGTGTGAAATCACTTTCATCACTAGAAGAGACAGTGGAGCAGATCTGCATAGTAAAGACAATAGTTCTTCACAAACAGAATTAGTGTCAATTTCACGCTAGTTCTCTGTTGATTTTTTTCATTTGAAAATGTAATCAGTGATTTAACTTTGTGATGATGATTTTACTAATTTTTTATGCAGTTTCCGATATCCAGACATACAATTCTTCAGCTCACATTGGAATTTGAAGACTAGTTCAGAATTTGTGTTATGAACAAGAAAATTATTTTCCAATTCATTGCAAAGTTTAAGATATTCTCGAATTATATTTGCAGCGAGGGGGATAGGTTTTTTTTAACTTTACTCTAGTTTTCTGGATCTTCAACAATATCTAAAGTTACACCTATAATATCATCATCACTTAAGGCATTATCCACAAGTAATTCGCCGTCATCCTTCTGATCAAGGGTATCAAAACTGTTTTCCCAATTTTATGTACCAAAGTAATGATTTCAGCTAATAATGTTGATGTTTGAATCGTTGCACTGTTTGCAACATATCCAGGCCAAGCTGCTTTCCAGCAAGCATTTAATGTTTGTGGTCTTATTTCAGCGATAGCAGATACATTAAACAGTCCAAAATAGAAAATTTTAAGTTAAAAAATATAAATTTAAAAAAATATATTAATTTAAATTTTTTTAAACAACATGCAGCTCATAATGTAATACATCGGGGAAACCCCGAATTTGCTTGAATAGGCACTGCATAACTTCAAAACCGCATTAAAAAGTTACGCAAAAAAGCAGACTCGACTGTATATGATTACTATTCTTTATCTATGCTTTTACTTATCGACATAAATTGTGTATATTTCTGGAACAATACTCACTGTTGTCTTAATATGAAACATGTTTTTTTTCATAATTGAATTATTATTTCACGCTCAACCAACACAACTTTTGTCATAAAACAGGTTTGACTTTGTGGGTAAATTGACTTCCACAAATGATTTTTTTTTGGTTAAAAATGCCCAATAAATCATTATTAATACTTTTTTGAGACTTTTCTGTAACTTTTTGCTTTGAAAATGATGACATCGCCATTGAAATGTGTTTAAAGTACAGTAAATATAATCATCAATTATTAATTAAACATTTTTACAAATGAATTCCTTCTTCACTCTACAAACATTTTGCTGATCAAAAATGGTTATTAAATCTTATTGAGAATTTTATGTACCTTGGAACTGTAAAGAAGATGGTATTGTCATTGAAATGTGCTTATACAACAACAAAAACATCAATTAAATTTAATATTTTTACAAATTAAGTCGTTTTTCACACTACAAATCATAAAGATTTTTCTGATGAAAATGTTCAATAAATCATTACTGAGATTTTTCTTTGCCCTAGTTTCGTGATCGAAATGCGTCAGGTCAGTCAGAATAGGTTTATTTAGCTTTTTTGAAACTTTTCCCAGATGTTCACTATTTGAAAAGATTAACAACATATGATAACCAGGACACAAATAATCACACGAAAATGACTGGTATGGAGGCCTTGTATCCCCAGGTACGGTCTATAATATTAAAATGACAATACAAAGGATGTCCAAATACCTCAAATACGTGAAAAAATCAGTATTTGAAATAATTTAATTATTGAATATTTTTGATCAGGAATACATTTTTTGTTTGAGTAAATAGTTAATTTCTGAAAGTAACTATTATTGTTTTTAGAACAACTCTTAATATTTATAGAAAAATATCAACGACATTCTCGGAAATAACAGTTTAAATTTGTGAAATTACTCAAATATGTTTAGAATTAATATTTTACTACTTTTTATTATTATCATTATTCATTTATTAATTTTTTTTAAACTTTTGCAAAAAACTTTTGTGACATTTTTGATCACAATAACGTATTGATAAAAATAACATTTGTGAAAGTGATCTAGACAGTGTTGGGATCGTATTGTGATTTATTAAACATTACTAATAGGATTTTTTTTAAATTTATAGAACAAGAGAATAATTGATTTATGAACGATAATAAACATGTACGCAAATATTGATTACAAATATATTTTTTTTCTCAAAGTGGATCAAGCGATGAATAAACAGGTACGGTAGATGGAATCGCGTGCTCACTTCTAGTAACTCAGAAAAAATTACAGTTGGCAATATAATGTATCTGCGACAAAATTCGGAAATCCAACGCACTAATCTCTCGTGTCACGCATATTTCGAATCGGGTTCAACGTTACTGACATATTGTCTTGTGGTTCTCCTACACAACGACTCTTTTATCGAATAAATATTTACACTGGCGTAATGACGTTCGAAAGAAAAAACTTATATGGACTAATAGGTAATTTAATGTTATTTTATACTATTATATATTCATTCTTCGTGCATATATATATATATATATATATATATAAATTGATTTTTCAGTATTTTAGATAAAAATAATAGCTTAAAAATCAATGATCTAAACCATTCTTATCTGATATTCGTGAAAGGTTTCCAATAAGATTTTTTTATAAATAATTGTAGATATAAGTTTCATACAAAAATAATGTTAATATATTTTTGTGATATATATATTTATTTAATCAAATCTATGACTATTCAGTTTTTTTTGAAATTAAAAACAGTATTTTTTTCAATTATTTTTTAATCAAAATAAACGTTTTTGTACTGGGTCTAAAATCATTTTCATAAATGAATCATTCTTTAGACACCATTTACATCATTATTGTTAAAATATTTAACAATTGTTTATTTTGTATGTTAATTCGAATTACGTGTATATGCTTTTTAAGTTTAATTGGTTGGTTGTTGGGATTTTAGGGTTCTCCGACAGCTAAAGTCATTATCGCCCGAAATTTTTGAGGTCTATCTTATCACATTCAGAGATGGAAACATAAAAAATAGATTATATTTGTTATTTGTGTGAAGCTGTCGAGGACCGAATTTATACAACAGATTTTATATGAAATGTAATGATATCAAATAATTTTATCCATGAATGATATATTAGGTTGGCCAAAAAGTAATTGATTTTTTTTCTATGTAAATAATAGGCAAATTTCTCATGGGAAAAAAAAATTAAACAACATATTGTCCATTTTCTTCGATTACTTTTTACCATCTTTCAAGCAATCTTCGCGCTCAAACAAATTCTTATCTTTTTCGGCAAAAAACAGTTTCAAGAACGAGTTGACATCTTCATCATCAGTCAAGGTTTTACCATTCAAGGCGTTTTGTAAAGAACGAAACAAATTGTAATCTGATGGTTCTAGGTCTGGCGAGTAAGATGGATGTGGTAACACATCCCATTCAAGCTGAAATAATATTTGACGAGTGATCAAACTTGTATGTGGTCCAGCGTTATCATGGTGAAACACCAACTTTACAATTCACCAATTCTGAACGCTTCTGTTTGATGGCATCATTTAATTCAACCATTTGATGACAGTATAGTCCTAATTAATTGTTTGATTCCATGGAAGTAGCTCAAATACATAATATCTTTGAAATCTCACTACACTGAGAGAATAATCTTCCTGGAGAATATTTGATTTTGAAGCGTTATGAGCAGGTTCATTACTATTTCTCCACGATCTATTTCGTTGAATATTGTTGTAGATGATCTAATTTTCATATCTTGTTATCATATGTTTTAAAAATGGATCATTTTCTTCACGTTTCAAGAAAAAATTGCAGATGTCAATCCGCTTAATGAGGAATTTCTTTCAGCTCGTGTGGTACCCAAATATCGACCTTATTAACGTATCCAAGTTGTCTTAAATGGTTTTAAAAGCTCTATTTCTATATGTTAAATTTCTCAGGTAAATCTCTCGTGTCGTTAAACACTGATTGGATTCGATCAATTCTTTTATTTTGTCATCATCAACTACGATTAGCCTTCCTGAGGGTGGTGAAACTTTAACATTAAAATCTCCTGACCAAAATTTAGCAAAACAATTCTAACTTTGCTATAGTTTTAACGAATTTTCCCTATATACATCGGATAAGTTTTTATGAACTTGCACAGCATTTTCTTCCTTTTCGGAAGTAATACAGCAAAATGTTTCTTTTGATTTTCCATTTTGAAATCGACGGCAAATAATTGTTAACGAAATCATACACTTTCTTTTTTTAAAAGAAGCTTATACCGTCAGCTGTTAAGTTACATAATGAATGTGAGATTTAGAATGAAGTTAGTTATATTTCAAGACATATGTGTCTATCTATTAGAAAAAAACGAAATTACTTGTTGATCAACTCAATACAATACTTTTTAGTAAGGAAATGCTTTCTATAACTGTACAAGCAACATTTTTATGTCGGTTTATATTGATTTAGGATAAGGAATTTGTTTTCATCGTTATGACGGTAATTGCTTATCTCAAACTAATTTGAGATAAATAATTATTTGTTCTAGAAGGAACTGTGATCTGGGTTGTGCAGACAGTTATGACTCAAATATTTGTAAATGTCATGTGTATCACAATATTTATTATTATATATATATATATATATATATATATATATATATATATATCTCCAGTTAATATATGTATACGCACAGTATATCCATCTCTGTACTTGTGTTTCGGTGTAAGGGTGAACTTTTATGACGCGGCAATATTTCATCAAAGAATACCTATTCTAGTACGTGACCTAGCGAAATTCATTTTTCCCTCGTACGGTTACTTCTGGCGATCAGAGTTGCTGGCTATTATAAGAACGAAGGACGTTCGTGTTATAGGTTTTCATAGATAAGAGTACGTGATAACAGGTTCGTCCGGGCCTTATCTCTATCGTCGAACCGAGTCCTTCACGAAACACGAACATTCGCGAGTGTTATTCAACACTGGCTTTCCGATAAATGGAGTCGAGCTCGGCCCACATTCAAGGCCATGTCTGTGTATGTATATGTGTGTAACCCACCACACTAACGAAGTCAATTACAGGTAATGGTGTGGTCGCTCGAATCGCTATTCGGGACATTCAAATGAATTTCATCTGGCGGCGTGTAACGTCAAATGTCGTAAATCCACTGTCACACGTATGGAAACGGAATGTAGTCATTCCCGAGAATGTAATAAATCGAATTCGCGATATTTGTACGAGGCCACGACTAGAAAATGTAGTTGAAATAGATAAAGTGACACACGTACACTTGAAGTATATCTTATATATATATATATATATATATATATATATATATATATATATATGTTTGCTAGAAAAATAATTGCGGTTTATGACCATCAAATTTATATACATTTTTTTAATTTAAGTGGTTTTAAGTGGTCCAGAACTGTTGATTGACTAACGCCTAACTTTTGTGCCAACTCTCGAATTGTTGTGTAGGGTTCTGATTCAACTAATGCGTATAGTTGGTCGTTATCAACTTAGAAGGATGTGCGCAATCTTCATAATATTCAAAGTTTTCGTTCCTAGCACGAAATTTTTGGAACCGCCATTGCACCGTACATTCCTTAACAGTATCTACATCAAACGCATCGTTCAGTTTACGAACAGTTTCTTCTGCTTTACCACCCGTTTAGAAATCATACAAACATTTGCACTTATTTGCTTCTTTTCGGTCTTTAATTCAGTAGCCCAATTTGAAGCAAAATTAAGAATAAAACCAAAGTCTGTGTTACCAAAATGCAAACGAAAAATGCACTTAATATGAACACGATGATTGAAAAAAGTGAAGTTAGAATTCAGAAAATAAAAACCTCAATTATTTTTCTACCAACCTAATATACAACATAGACGTACACACATATAAATACATACATATATATATATATATATATATATATATATATATATATATATGCCAGAAATGACAAGAAGAAATAGGAACATAATAAAATGAATACGAAAACATACAAGATTCACAGGTATAATAAAAAGAGTAAAGAGAGAGAGAAAAATGGAAATCGACAGCGTATTTTACAAGAAGAAAAGACAAACGATGGATAAAAGAAATTATTAACTGAGAATCAAGGAATATAAGAAGATCAGGAAAGAGACCAATGAACACGTGGGATAAGGAAATTAAATAAAATATATTGGAAATCAGTGGAAAAGAGAGGCATTCAGTAATACAGAATGGAAAATCATGGAAGAAGCTTTTATCTAGCAGAGGATTGACAGAAGTTTATTATGATATATATATATATATATATATATATATATATATATATATACTAGGAAAGTACTCCCCCTATTCGATGTGCATGTAAATCCTCCTCCCAATAAGAGGGAGGGGTCGTTTCCAGTCTATAACGTCTCCTCTTCCTCTAACAAATAACAGAAATTAACAAATTATACGCGTAAAGTGTAAGTCTTAAGGTTTTGATTGGAAAAGTTTGTAAAAATTAACATAGCAAAGTATAAAGTTAAAATGTTTAACAATTTTCTTTATTTTAAATCTTCAGTAGCTACAACATTTTGAATAAATGTCGTATCAGTTTTACACTAAATTCATATATTCTCTTTCGTTATACAACATAAGGTAGAAAAATGATCATGTATTGATATCAACCGATCAGAATGGAGACCACGTGACTGATATCAACCAATCAGAGAACGAATAAAAGTTACGGGACCAGCATCATTGTTTCATTTCTATATAGAAAAGTATACATATATATATATATATATATATATATATATATATATACTCGTATATATATACACACCTTTCTATTAAGACCTATTTTTCATTGTTGATGATATATATATATATATATATATATATATATATATATTACTTTTAAAATTCTAGTTCATAAAAAATACAGTAAACATTCTTTTTCATAAACAATGCTTTATATATTAAAAGTATTTTTCACTCATTCTATAAATATCAAGATTTTTGTATGATCAAAGATAGCTACTAAATGATTATTGATCCTTTTTAATTGTTGATATACGTATTTTGATCATGATAGTATCATCATCAGAGCAGCAGAAGATATAGAGAACACAAAAACATCAACACATGTTTTTGTATTCTCATTCTTTCTTATTTTAGTTGTCTTAAATACAAATATACGTTTTTCTATTGAACGTGGAATATTTTTTTTATTACTATTTATGAGAGTTTTTTTATGATTATAACCAATGTTGGTATGATATTAAAGTTCTAGATATATTCAAGAATGAAAATAATATATAGGTCAACTGCTTACAACTAAAAGTTCAGGTTTTAAATGATAATAATGTAAATACATCTTTATTGAGCAGTGAACGTGTGGTAGAGATTTTAAGAAGGAAAAAACACTTTATTGGATATTCAGATTTTTTTATAGTTCAATTGCATTTTTGTAATTTAATTTTAAAATGAATATGGAAATCAGTAAAAAAATATTGTATTCGTTTTTACAGATAAATTCTTTTTTGCATCTAAATTCGCCAAAAAATCTTATAAAAAATATCCAGTTAGTGATTAACGATAATTTTATTGTTCCTTCAAGTTTTTTCTGTACTATTGCTAAGTACGTTTGAAGATGATAGTAATTTTTTTCAAAGTAAGTATAAGCAAGAATTAGAAATAATTATTGACAAATTTTGATCATAAGTCCTTTTTTGCGATTTGTATGAAAATAATTCATTTGTGAAAGTGAATTTACAGTGAAAGTGAATTAGCTACAGTGACCGAACTGCACTGTGAAAAGTATATTGTATTAAACTGATAAAGTAATATAAAATATAATTTGCAAATAATTAATATTTTATAGATATACTTTAGATTAAACAAAATATACAATCTAAAATATAAATAATTTTATATTTAATTCGAAATTTGATTATTTCCATCAAATAAAACAATCGTCGAGAGCAAGATTATCCGAGACACGACCGTTCAAAAATGTTCTCGTTTCATTCGATGTAAAAACCAGTGACAGAAATATGAAGATGAATGTTTAATTTAATTCCATTATACATGTCACATAATAGTAACTGCAAGAGGAACGTTTCTTGATATTGTAGCTTGTAGATAAACTATGTCTAGTCTCTGGAGATCCGAAAGAAATATAGCAGAAACAAGTTCTGTCACAAGTAGTTCAAAAACACACCGGATCGCCAGACAATCGACGCTGTTTCAAATCGCGCTGTTGATAAATTCGAATTCGTACCGAGAATATTTTTCAACAGAACGAGATTTAATAGAGAAATATATGCAACGGTGTATTGAATTATCGATTATGTCGAGTGTGTATTCATTGAAATTTTCATTACACGATTAATGTTTTATGTAGAAAGAGTTTACAAATACAGGGTTTTCCAATAAGGATGTATATTTTTAATTTGAAATAAAACATATAATTGGCTTTGAAATTTAAAGTTTCTTTATTATAAATAATAATTGGACATATGGGATTTATAAATGAAAAATAATATCTTGTAAGTGACCATCGCGTGACTTCTTACAAATAACTATTGTTTAGTTATAATTTTTAATAATATTCTACACAACTAAACTTCACCAATTACTCTTCGGATTTCATCTTTTAAGTCGGAAATTGTATTAAGATTATTGGCATACATCTGTCCTTTAAATTATCCCCAAAGGAAGTAGACCAATGGTGTTAAATCGCAAGATCTCGGTAGCCAAATAATGTCTTTATTTCTAAAAATAACACAAAGAGGAAATTTAGTCCTCGATCTATCAATTGTTTTGCCAGCTGTATAGCTTATTGTACCGTCCTGCTAGAACCACATGCCCTTCAGATAAATATCAACCAATTCCTTTCACAAAAAAATCGGTTTACATGTTTCGGTATTTTTCTCCATTTACAATAATAGCTTTTCCATCCTGATTATTAAAAAAGTAAGGACCAGTGACTGCACCGGGCCAAACAGTCACTCTTCCTTTATGCAGTGGCTTCTCCACGAACACCTTCAGATTTTCTTCACCCAAGATTTGATAGTTTTGCTTGTCAACATAGTTAGAGAATTTGAAATGAGCTCCATCGCTAAAGATGACTTTTAGAAAACCCAAGGTGTTCTTCCAATATCCAATTGACAAATTTCCGACGCAGTAAATTAGCTGCTGACTTCAATTCTTGTGTTATTTGAAATTTATAAGCTTCCAGTAATAAATCATTATGAAAAATACGCTATGTGGTCGTTTGTGAAAGACCAAATCGCTGTAAATGTCATGGAATTGACATTTCTGACTTTTCTGATACATTTCTGGGAGAAAAGTCAATGTGTTTTCAGGCAATTGTTGGTATTTCTCTATCTTTAACCGATCCAGTCTCTTCAGGTTTATTTACTAATCAATGACTTGTTAATCTGAATGGTTAATTCAGATGGACGAGTATGTCGAGAACAAAGATTGAATAATTTAAGAAATGTGTTTTTTTATAAAACGACTATTTTTATAATACAATTGTATTATTTCATTATGTTGTTGTTTTGTTGTATAAGCAATAAGTAAAAATTTCAATGTAAAAACTTGACAAATGTCAAAAAACTACAGCTGTCAGTTTGAAATTTGTGAAATTTCAAACTGAGAAATGTGTGTTCTCTTAGAAATATGTGTTGTTATTAGAAAACTCTTTAGTTGTAGACAAAATAGATTTGCTTTATAGAATTAGAAGAAATAAAAACAGAGCAGAATATAAACTAATTTTAACAGATTGTAAACGTAATATACATTTTAAACAATTGTTTTCTTATATAAAATGTTTTTAAACTATTTTAATTATCACTATTTCAAAACATACTTGAATATTTCACGAGTGAATTTTCACTTACCTCACAAATCATAAAATATTTATGAATAGTGCTTGTAATGAAATTTTTATTATTGTTGTACAGGAATTTTTATATTATTCCAACATATTTTTTTTGAAAACAAGTATATTGTTTCTTATCATTCAATCACAAATTTATTTATATATATACACGAGAGTCATTTGATGGAGTATGGTAAATATCAACATCGTTTTTTGGAAAAAATAGATTTTATTTTTTAACATTTTCATTGAGGTTTATATACTTGGTCTAATGAGTCTGCAAAATACGCATCGATAGCGGCGATGACATCCTCATTCGAGGAGAATTTCTTCTCACAGAGCCAAACTTTCAAGTTTGAGAAGCGAAGGAAGTCGCACGGGGCAAAATAGAAAGAATAGAGTGGATGAGAAATCAATTCGAAGCCTAATTCGTGCAATTTTGCCATTACGACAGTCGATTTGTGGGACGGAGCGTTACCTTGGTGAAAGAGAACTTTTTTGTGGCCCAATATTGGCTTTTGTTTCAATTCTTCATTCAAATGGTTCAATAATGTTGCATAATAAGCTCTTGTTATACTTTCCTCCTTCCTAAAGTAGTCGATCAAGATGATTCATTGAGAATCCTAAAACACAGTTGCCATCACCTTCCTAGCCGACAAAACTTTCTTCAATACACTTTCACCAGTCATTGTCTGCAGCTTTGACTGCTGCTTCGACACAAGTATGGTAGTGGTGGATTCATGTTTCATCCACGGTGATGAATCGGTGCAAAAGGCGTACTCGTCTTTTCCATTTTTGCCGCAACTGTAACAATGTTCTCTTCCAACATCTGTAAAACATGAACAACGTGTCGCTTCTGGCTAAAATGCCGCCTATGCTAGTTTAAAAAGTGACACTTGATAACTGTGACGTTATCAAATGAATGACTGCGCCATATCATAGAAATTTAACAAACTTATCAAATGACCCATGTTTTGGAAAAAGTATCTGTTTTTGAATACTAGTTTAAATAATTTAAAAAATGATGTACTTCTAGTCAGATAGATTTTAATTTAAGGTGGATTTATGATAAGATATTTTTCTCATTAGCTCATTCTCTCTATTTATATATATATATATATATATATATATATATATATATATATATATATATGTGTGTGTGTGTGTGTACATATATATATATATATATATATAAGTTTATGTAAAGACAATGTTATTAAGATGGATGTACGTCTTCAGTAGATATTTCGTATATATATTCGGTCGTCTTTAACACAGATGGATATATAAATGTATTCGTGCTGTCGGCTAACACATTCATTCCAATCCAAACGCCAGCGACACACGTATACAAATTCCAGCTCGGAGTTTTCATTCGTGGGAGAATTGTTAGCTCACACGTCAGTGCACACACTGAACTCGAAGCGTCCATGTATCCGTGTGTAACTGAAGATTTCTGTTCTCGCAGTCAGCCAATTAATATTAATGAGTAAACAAAGATTAAAGCGGCTATAATCTTCGCTCGAAACGTACGAAACTGTATCGAGATGTATAAGCAGCGCAGGAGTGTGTGTATCTAAATGATAATTGTATCGGGATATGATTGTTTGAATTTAATTTAATCATTATGTAATATCCAAATCGGACGGTTTTATACGAATGTGGCGAGAGATCAATCGGTTTAAATCATATGTTTGTTTGGTAATTAAATGGTTGAGTGTTTTGTAAGAGCCGACCTGATAATCACCGAGATTGTTTTTAATAAAGTGCTATGATCTTTCTTTAGTGATATACGAGGGTGGTCCCAGAAGTACCCGACCCAACAAAGAAAACACAAAAATTTTGGAAAAAAATATATTTATTTTTCAACATAATCTCCTTTCAGCTCTATACACTTTTCCCAGCGTGTTCAATAAGTTCGATACCCTATTTATAATAAGAACTGTCTTGCCCCTCAAAATACCCATTAACTGCCGACATCACTTCTTCATCGTCGGGAAATCTTTGACCACTGAGCCATTTTTTCAAGTTTGGGAACAGAAAATAATCCGAGGGGGCTAAATCTGGCGAATAAGATGCATGAAGTAGCAATTCAAACTTTAATTCATTAATTTTGGCCATTGCAATAACGGATTTGTGAGCTGGTGCATTGTCTTGATGAAACAACACTTTCTTCTTAGCCAAATGCGGCCTTTTTTGCTTGATTTCTTCGCTCAAACGTTGCAATAAATTCGCTTAACCCTCGCCGTTGATAGTTTTTCCTTTTTCAAGATAGTTAATGAAATTTATCCCACGCGCATCCCAAAAAACTGACGCCATGACCTTGTCTGCAGATGAAACGGTCTTCGCCTTCTTTGGAGCCGGTTCTCCCTTTTCAGTCCATTGTTTTGATTGTTCTTTTGTCTCGGGTGTGAAGTGATGCATCCATGCTTTATCCATGGTTATGAAACGGTGCAAAAATTCTGCTTTGTTGCTGTGAACCTTCGCTAAACACTCAATTGAAACATCTTCACGACACTGTTTTTGCTCGAGTGTGAGAAAACGCGGCACCCATCTTGCACACAGCTTTCTCATGTCCAAATTTTCAGATAATATGCGATATACCGCACTTTTTGAAATGCCTACTATGTCTGTTAGCTCGCGCACTTTCAGTCGACGATCATCCAGTACCGCTTTGTGGATTTTCTTCACCATTTCTGAAGTCGTCACCTCATTTGGTCGACCACTGCGATGCTCGTCTTGGCAGCTCGTACGGCCTGGTTTAAACTCTGCTACCCAATATTTCACTGTTGTAAACGAAGGAGCAGACTCACCCAGAGTAGAATCCAGTTCAGCTTTTATATTTGTTGGGCTGAGACCTTTCAAATAAAAGTATTGTATCACGTAACGATGATAAATTTTCTCCATTTTTACAAATTCACTGAAAACGTTCACTATTGATGGCTGCCAAACAAATATTAAACAACGTGGCATCCTCAAACTTAAAACATATGCTTTATAGATTGTGTACTTTCTAATACAGTGATATTTTTCAAACAACTACTGCCATCTCTAAGTCAGGCTGGGTACTTCTGGGACCACCTTTATATTTATTGTAAGAGTGAAGGTCAAAAAAGCCATGTAATGAAGGGGAAGACGAATGAAACAAAAGTAGTCATTATTTTTATTTTTCAATATATTTTTCCTTGACTCTAATATTCTTTTCAGATCTTTAAATAGGTTTCTTTAAACCCCCATTAAAATATTTTTTGTCTTTCGAGCAAAAATAAATCTAAATTTCTGCCTTCACCTCTAATCATTGTCATATTTTTCCATCGTAGCTTCTTTTCCAAATTTTGGGACAAATAAAAATCGATAGGGGCTAGTATTGTACTATATCGAGGTGGTTTAGAATTTCGAAACCAAATTTATAGATGGCAGCCATTGTAACATTACTCTTGTGGACAAGCGTATTGTCTTGCAAAAACAATGCAACTTTTCCCAATTTTCGTCTTTTTTTGTCAGTGCTGCCTTTAATTTCTCCATTATAATGATGTAGTATTCTATAGTTATAATCACATTCTTAGTTTTTTAATCGATCAACATCTCATCTCCTGCATCCCAAAAAACAGTGGCCAACAGATTTTTGACCGACGGTGATACTTTTAAACTTTTAGGTGGTGGTATACCCTTTTTATGCCTTTGATTGGACTCTTGATTTAAACTCTTAATGATGAACCCACGTTTCATCTCCACTAACTATTTGGTACAAAATTTCATCGAGATTGTCTTTACAGATGTTCACAGACTCCCTTGATGCTTTAACATGATGTCGTATTTTAAGCGATGTGAGCATTCTTGGTACCCATTTTGCGTTTACCTTTGATATGCAAAGATGGTCATGTAAAATGTTAAAAACTGTTGTAGCTGATACTCCATAACCATGTATACGATTTGATTCTTATTTAAACGGGCATTAAACAATATTTGTTTCTATACTTTCTTAATAATTTCTATCGAAATTATTTCGACGGACCTTCTTGAACGTGGATCATTTGACTTTCTACCTTGTTTGTAGAGACTCTTCCACTTGTTAATCATGATTTTCATATGATAAAAGTCGCCATAAAATGATTTCATTTCTTTCATTATTATTTGAGGCGTATTTTCGTGTTTGAGACGAACGTAATTACGATGCGTAGCCCAAAGTTCTCCATTTTGGGGACATTATTACAATTTGACATTTGTTTCAAATGATTACATGTGTAATACTTCTCAGAATGATTAGAAACTTTGTACGTATACTGTGAAAGTGTAAAATCTCCCTATCTTCACCGTTACGAGCATTCCACGAATTTTTGACCTTTACTCATATATTGTCTAATGTTTCATCTCGACAAATGTAAGTTTCTCTTACAAATAATTTGCTACATGGTACTAGTACAATAAGCTCATAGTTTTAGTTTCTTTTTAGATATTTTCTAAAAGATTTAGAACGAATTAAATGTGTTCTTTCACATACTCAAATGTTTCATAAAGAGGAAATTCAATTAATTTGTTTTTTATCAGAGTCTGGCGTGGTATTGAATGTATTTATTACTGGAAAATCATTAAAGGTGACTTGAATATTAAAAATGAGCTGATTTTTATATAAATTTTTATATATTTTTTTATTATAATATTGGGTTGGTAAAAAATAATTGCGGTTTTTATTATTTTCAGTTTGGCGTCGATTTTTCTAGTTATCGTTATCTTTTGATGTAGTCATGTGATACAACATTATAAACAATGGAAGTAGCACTAATGATTACAGCTTATATCTATTGTTTTTATTCTTTAGTATTGTTGAGTATAACCTCTTAATTAGTCATGGGAAAAAGCAGAAATTCTAGCAGTTATTGAGTTTAAATTAGAACGTAAAGCAACAGAAACTGATCGAAATATTAAATTTGTTCTTGGCAAAGAGCCAATTAGTGAAAGTATAGCTCCACACTGGTTTCAAAAAAATCGTAATGGAAACGAAAGTCTTGAAGACGGGGAGGGTCGTGGGCGTTCTTCAGCTATAGACATTAATGATTTAAGAACCATTATTGAAGCAAGTCCACGTAAAACAACTTGAGAGGTGGCAAAAGAACTCAATGTTGATTATTCAACAGTTATTCAAAATTGGAGCCTAATTGGAAAAACAAAATAGCTGGATAAATAGGTACCGTATGAACTAAACGAACATAAAGCAATACGGCGATATGAAGTCTACCCGACCAAATGTCTCACAAATGACTTTAAAAAAATTAAATAACTGGATTATGAAACCTTACCTCACCCACATTATTCTCCGGACCTGCCTTCAACATAATTTTTTTAAACATTTGAGTAATTTCCTACGAGAAAAGGTTTTCAAAGATCAAGCATCAGATCAAAGCGCTTTCAATGACTTTTTTAATTCCGGGACTTAATAATTCTATCTTGTAAAAATAAACAAACTTGTTACCCTTTGGGAGAAGTTTATGCAAGTCAGTGGTCTTTATTTGCTTATTAAATATAATTTTAACTGATATATGCGTATTCATACTCGATACGTAAAAATCGCAATAATTTTGCATCAACCTAATATATACAAATTTCGCTTAGAAATTTCATATGGAGGATAATTAAATAATATAAGACTCTAACAAAAAAACTGACAAAGTAGAAATTTGAGACGAAGAGTTTTTATCTTTTTTGTTACTTCCCGCCTTCAAGCTTCACCATCAAGGTTGCATTTTTGTAGATGTTATTAGTAACTCGATGTATGTGTCCTCTATGCCCTGATTCTTCAATATAGGTATGACCGATGATGTGGTAATAGAGTTGAAAACCTTTTCATCGTCTATAAATCCAAGATATACTGGTATATATATATATATATATATATATATATATATATATATATATACATATATGTATATATATGTGAGTGTGTGTGTGTATAAATGTGTGAGTGTATGAGTGTGTGTATGTGTGCGGTTGTGTGTATTTATTTAAAAAAAATATTATCATTCTAATTTATTTCCAAATTAATTGGTCATAAAATTCGATTACAGAAAAAAGTAATTCAAGTACTAGTAAGAAGCATAATTCGACGTAGATAATAAGTCTTCATCGTCCGAATCGTTTATAGTGTCGTCATTTTTATTGTCATTAGACGTTAGTAGATCCAGGCGATCTACCATTATCACCATTTAAAGCAGATTATGCGACGTTATTGGATCATTACGATGACCTTTTCTAACCTTTTCATATCGTTCGATACAATTTCCATGTAACTATCCGCGACAAAACTGTTTATTAAAATGTGTCTTTATTAGATCGTAGATATATATATATATATATATATATATATATATATATATATATATATATTACGGCTGTATGGAAACTTTTCAGAAGAAGCGCTGCTTTTTTCTGCACCAATCTCGAATGATATTACACGTTATACTTTAATGAATAGAACATTTCATATAGAAATGATAAAATGTAATTTTCGTTGGTGTAAAATTGATTGTTGGAAGATTGGGGTTGTTCAGTATTGTTTGTTTTTGTGTTAGTATTACTTGTATTAATAATTTAATGTATTAGTAACTCAACATACTTTATAAATTATTTTATTATGGGTATACATTTTTATAAAATATTGTAGAAACGTAACTTTAAAATTCATATTGATGTCATTTCAAACGAAAATATAGGTAGTCATTACTACACCCAGTACGTGATACATTTTCAACCCCATTTCATTACTCAGTTTTATAGTAGACCATTGATAAAAAATTTTCAAAGCGCAGTATCAAAGTTTCAACATATGTGGTTGTTAAGGGCGGTAAGCATCGAACTAATGCATGGATTCCGTCGTAGGAAAACCGTTATTCGTCTACACGTACTGTCTTTTATGCATCGCGGTCGAACCTCGTTGTGCGAATGATACTGTTTTCCCTTAAGTGCCGTTCTTAGTGGGCTCGTAAGTATAACGTGTTCATATCAATCATTCGTCGATGAACACAACGGGTTCCCGTGAAAGTTTCGGGATTGAGGCGAACATGTTTTTTTTTTGAAAGAGTTAGGAAACTCTGGTCGAAAGTATATGGATTGTTTTATTAGTTTGATTGATTAATACGTTTTGTTTTTTCTGAAGTTTCAAAAAGAAGGGGTGAATTATACACATAACACACAACACACACACACACACACGCACATATATATATATATATATATATATATATATATATATATATATATATATATATGAAATAATCGTGAAGTTACTAAAATTTATTACAATAACATAACGGAACTCCTTATTTTTTTCAAACAGCATGCGCCATCAATCAGAGTAAATATTTTTTTTAAATGTTTATCGCTTCAAAAACATATATTCATTAAAAATACTGGTCACTTTTCTGTTTTGTTTTGTATTTCCAATTATCAATAAAATATATTTTTTGTTCTTTTTATATCTTATATCTTCATTTATTTTCAATTGTGTTGAACATCAAGAATCATGTTTAAATATATTGACAATTAACAATTTATCCAGAAGATTAATAAGAGGATGGTTTCGTAGAAAATCTGAATCTCTGTCGGAATGAATGAATCTTCGTTTCCATATCTTAATAGAGACTTTCATCCGAGATACGATTAGGATATTTTATCAATACAAACCTTAAGCTTAATAAAAGCATGGCGGTAGTGAGGAAAAGGGTGAAGAATCGATGTGGATGGAAGGCTTTCACTGAGGACCCCCCGATGCTTTGAAGGCAACTGGGGAAGATACAGAAGAAGAAGAAGAATCTAAAGCGTCAGTGTTTGGTATTTGAAGTAGAGTATGACTCAAATTTTATACTGGATCATATTTTATCCAGAATACCAAGTAGCACTGTCAAAACAAATCGATTAAAAAATGAAATAATCATCCCAGACAACAACGATTTTTACGTATTTCAAGTTATTACTCTAGTAAAGAGGAGCTCAATTATCACTCGATTAAACCAAATAAATACTAAACAAGGACTGATAAAAATTTAGCCAAGGTCCAGTTCTACATCTTAGACTACAACTGATTTTTTTTGGTTTTAAGCTAGTATTTGCAGTAGAGGGTGGCTAAATGCTACCCTATTACATCATGCTATTTTATCGAGAATAAATACTAAAAGAAAACTAACAAAAATTTATCCATGTTCTAAAGCACTTTACACACATTGTTTTTATGGGTTTTAAATCGGTATTCACAGCAAAAGGTGGCTTAAATTATACTTGGTTACTCAGGATGATATTTTATGAAGAATAAAAACCAATAAAGAACCGATAAACAAGTTGATTTAAACTTTAAATCACCATCTCAGATTAGCGTATTGGGTGTGATAGTGCCCACTAAAAATGCGCGTCACTGGTTCAAGTGGGAGGTACGATGACCATTTAATTTCAGCTGATGGTGAAATTTGCTCGATCCCCACGAGGAGGAGAGCGAAAAGCTCAATTCGAGTATATGTTGGTGAAAGTTGTAACAGTTTACGGACGGGTCTGCTCGGAGGGCGATGGAAGCCCATTGTCCGCGGCCCATCCCGTTGTCATGACCAGGTCTCTTTGGTCGGAAGGTTCACCAATCATAATGCCAATAGCTTCGGCTGCTTGTAGCGGTGTCACGGATTAGACGGGTCGTAATCGCTAAGAGCATTAATCAGGATGTTCTGATTTGACTCGAATCTATCGTACAAAGCATGAGTTTGACAACACACAAACTTATGGAGTGTGGAGATCTCAGACTACAACTGTTTTGAGGGTTTTAAGTAATTATTCGCAGAACAGAGTGTATTAAGGTGCTTGCATAAGTTTGCAGTTCGTAAAGTAGTATGATTTTTGATAACTTTTTTTAACGTAGGTATTAATGTTATAGATTTGAAATTTTGTACACATTAAATAAGTCTCCTGAATAGGCACTTTTTTTTTATTGAAAAATTTTTACAAGCTATGAATATATTATTATAAGTAAATTAAATGACTGCATCTTATGCATGGCCAATCGAAGTATACGATTTCAGAAACTGAGTAGATCTGATACCAAAACCAGAAAAATGTTCTTATTTCATAATGGAAGAATTCTGGTATAAGCCGATACTTTTTTGAATTTTTGAAAATTTTAAAAATGGCAGCCATTTGAAAAAAAGGTTGATTTCGACTCGCATAATTGTTTATTATTAACAAATGGAGAAAGCATATCAAAAAAACTGTACGGTCAACCGATAGAGAATATTATTATCAATGATTAGTAAAAATTTCAAGTCATTCGGATGAATAGTTTTTGAGATATGCCATATAACGTTTTGAAAAGTATGGTTTCGAGAAAAACGAACGAACGCGTTCGGGCTAAGCCGTCCCGCTGCAAACCGCCTCCACTCAAATCGCTGTATCTCAGGGAATTCTTAAAATTTCGATAATATTCTTTTTGATAATATAACTTAATATTTTAAGCTTTAGTAATATGCAAAATAAATCGATTTTTCCAAGATTTCGTACCCTTAAATGTCACTCGGTTAAACAAGATATTATTATATACAGAATACTCATAAATAGTAAGCAAAGAGTGACAAAAAATGATTCATGTTTGAAATGATCATCTCAGAATATAATTATTTTTAAAGCTAAAGATTTACATATTAAATACAGATTTAGAAGTCAACACTGAATATTTTTAGATCTAAAATATCTATTTTAAATTGTTTTTGATTGGAAAATCTCATTTTAATTTTATATTTTATCTCTAATAGTCTGAAAATTTACTTATATTTACCATTTTTTGTATAAATATTTAATCTGTTCATATTGTTAAAATGAATCCATTGATTTTTTCTAATAATATTTTTATAAGTTTTTGTGTCATGTAATAATTGTATTTCTAATGAATAATTCTACCGATCAGTAATTTACATAAAAATCCTTATATTTTATTTTTCAAATCAATTCGAAACCCAGAACATCCTCCGTCTCCTAGTACACGTTTTTCCACCGAAACATATTATTTATATTATCTATCTCGATGCATCCATATCATGTGTACAACATCTCGGGTATATTTTTATGTTTACATTCTCTCTGACCTATTTCACTAATAAAATCATCGACGTTCATGTTGAAAAGAGGTGTTCAACGTTACTACGTGTAGTACAAAACGAACGAATCAATATGTAAAACATGTCGGCGTGATATTTTCTTCAGTCTTCCTGGAAAACGGAATCACTTATCATCTCCGGACTTGTATGAAAGACGATTTTCGCCAGCAGCGCAAAACAAGCACATCGGATGGGATTTTACGTGTCGAACGTTACATATTTTCATCATTGAGTGGAACGGGATGAGTTTTACTTTAGAGTCTTTCTGTCTTTTTATCTTGAAACGAATAAAACACAATTATATTCGAGGAATATGTCATAGGGAATATGGTTCGACAGTGAAAAATGATAGTTCGGTTTTAGAAAAAGGTTTGTTGTTTGTATTATTTCGATTTTTTTTATTAAAGTATTATTTATATGGTCAAATATATTTATTGTAATATTTGAATTTCTGTAATTATCGAAATAAGATTTATTTTCACTTATTAGTACAAATTATATTTTAAATGTAATCGTTAAAATTATGTTCAATTATTAAGTAATAATTACTTAATTTACATAAAATAAAACTTATTTACAATCATGTTTTAATTAATCTTTCTGTTTACTATTGAATTCTTCGTTTTATATTTATTTTTTAACAATGAATAACGAAAAAATGTTTCTTAGAACTCTGTGTATCTACAAATTGAAAATCTTTTGAAATATTGTTTTTACACTTTTTTCATCTAAGAATATTTCCCATTTCAAAGTATGATTATTTACAAAAGAATGAATATTTGATGCCGGTGAAGTTTTCAATCAGTGTCCACACTTGTTTTATTTTTCCATAATTTGTCTTTGAGATGTCATCTAGTCTAAGAAGTACGCATCTATAGAAACAATAAACTTTTGAAAAATAGTTTTTATATTTCTGTTATTGCAAAATACTCAACTCTTAAGGAATATTGTTTATAAAAATCGATTAACATTAAAGCCATTAATGTTGAAAAATAATTTACACTTATTTCATTACTGAACATTTTTTTTAAGATTTTATTGTCTTCAAAAATTAATTATCATCGAAGATCATTAATTGTTTGAAACAGATTTTATATTTGTCTTATTGATAAGTATTCAATTCTTGACAGTCCATTGTCTATACAAGTTAATAAACGTTAGAGAGATCAATTGTTAAAAAGTAATTTACTTATATAATCTTTTTTTTTAAAAATATCTTTTCTAAAAATTAAATATCCTCGAAAGCAATGAATTATTTACAATATGTTTTACATTAGTTTTATTGTTGATTATTATTTCTTTTGCAAAATGACCATGGGACGAATAATTCAATAGTATACTTGAAAATAAAGTAAAAATATACCGCTAAATATTATTTACTTAATTTCAAATCTATAGAAAAATTAAATAAAAAAATTAAATATTTTCAGTATCAAAGAAAATATCCCACATTCAGAATCGCCAATATAAAATAAAATATTTAATTACATGTTAACTAGAAATAATAATGAATAAATACTAGGTTGATAGGAAAATAATTGCGGGTATTGTTTTGTTAATTCCCCCATTGTTGTTCCATTATTGTTTTTTTTTTAATTTTTTCGATGAAAGTGTTATTTCAACGTGTTTATGTTAATATCATTTTGAAGTGCACTTTTCGGTCTGTATTTTGGTAACATTGCCTTTGGTTTTATTAATAATTTTATTTTAAATTGTGATATTGAATTAAAGACAGCAAAGAAGCAAATAAGAGCATTTTTTTGTCCAAATTCAAAACGCGTGGTAAAGCAGAAGAAATTGCTTATAAATTAAACGATACTTTTGATGTTGGTACTATTAAGGAATATATGGTATAATGGTGGTTTAAAAAATTTTGTGCTGGGGACGAGAGCCTTGAAGATGAGAAGGTCGCAGGCGTCCTTTTTCATAACGACCAACTGAAGGCGTTAGTTGAATCAAAAGCACGCACAACAATTCGAAACCTTACACAAATGATAGGCGTTAGTCAACCAATAGTTCTGGACTACTAAAAACATAAGAAAACAAAAAACCTTAAGTTGTATATAAATTTAAAGGTCATAAACAGCAATTATGTTCCTTTCAACCTAATAGTTTTGGCAGTTAAAGACTCATGTGCTTCATAAATAGGCAGACCATCTCTGACTGAACTGCAGAATGTGCTTCCTTCGGAGGGTCATAAAAATGCTTCACAACTTAATCAAAAACATCAGAACTTTTATGTACACAATAATAATAGGTTAACATAATCAAAAATTTAAAATAATCAGTAATCATTAATTTACCATTTTTAATGTTTCTCAAAAAAAATGTTTTTTCATTCCATAACAATAAAAAAAAATTCCAGTCCAAAATATTGAATAAATTCCATTTTTGATTTATGCAGTGTAACGGTAAAATTGTGGTTCCAAAAATGTCCTCCTAGAGACGAGAACCTTGGAGACGAAGAAGGTCGCGGGCGTCCTTCTTCAGTTCATAATGAACAACTGAAGGCGTTAATTGAATCAAAACCTTTCACACAACAATTCGAGAGCTTACACAAACGATAGACATTCTTCATCCAACAGTTATGGATTATTTAAAACTACTTAAATTAAACAATGTATATGAATGTGAAGGACATAAATCACAATTATTTTTCTACATACTAATATTATTTGTGTTTTTGTAAATAAATTATATTTTACAAAAAATAAGTTGCAATTCCCATTATTATTCAAATATATTTTAGAATAATTTTTTGTTTTCACAAATACACTCTTTTTTCACTCACAAACCACAACAATAGATTAATGACGTTTCAATTACCTTAAAACAGTTTAATATCTTAATCGGTTTAGATAAATAATAGTTTAAAAACTAAATAATACAGTCATTATATTGTGGTCGAATTTACATTTGCAAATGATTTTTTACAAATTATAAATTGTTTTTCTGTTCAAAACATTTACAATTAGTGATTATTGATTATTTTTTATACATATTTTGATGGAAATTCTATCAATTTCAGTGCATCAAGGTACAGAAAAATCTGAGATACATTTTATAAAAGTAATCATTACTCTTCTTGTATTTTTATTATAATATTCCATTAAAAGTTACAAAAATGAAAAAAATTACACGACTATCCCAGAGATATCTTATAAATTCCAATTTTTCAGATTATATTTAACTGGAGATAAATTGATTTTTATTTTCGCATTACACATGAACTATAATAAATAATTTGTTTATAATATATTATTAAATTCTAATTTATAAAAAAAATCATACAATTATAAGTCATGAGCATTCATAACTATTAGATTGGCGTTAAATAATTGAACATAATTGATCAAAGTGTGAGTATATTATGCACATTAAAATAAAATGTATAATTAAAATGAATATCTCCATAATAAAATCAGACTCATGAAGATAAATTAAAACAAAATCCAAAATTTCAGTCGAGTAATTGGTGGAAATATTTAACAATCTCGGCAGTGTCTCTACATTGAATTCATTAATTTGTAAAAAAATCTGTTCTCGTCTCCGCGTAATTCTATTTAAAAAAAATGCAGCTGGAATCTCGTGCTGCAAAAAGCTTTTGAAATATGTTGGTAGCCAAGTAAGATTTATGAAGCTGAAACCCATCAATTAATCTATGACAAATTTATAAGCCGCATTTCGCGTGCTCTCCGTACGCGGCGAAGCTTTCAAGCCACTAAAGCTTTTTCTGCCGTGAACGGCCTGATATTAATGTACAGTTTGAATGGCGGACCGCGTACGGACAATTATGAAAATTAAAATTTATTTTGGCGGGACTTAACCGTTTTACTGACACAAATTCGAACTATTTGTTTGAAGCGTGTAAATTATTTTAATAGTTTGAAGAATGGAACGCATTAGAGATTTGATTTTTTTCTCTTTTAAGTATGCAATAATATTTCCTTTGATATATCAAGTGTGAAAAGTAATTCTTTGCCTTTAAATTGAATTAATCATAACTCTGTTTTAAATTAAAGAATTTCCTCATCGTGTTATGATTTTAAAGTGCCAATCTTAACATTTAAATACGCTATATATCTTAGTTAAGCAGTTGGAATAACCCCAAAAAACAGTAGTAAATATGATGGCGTCGGAAAAGCAGCATATTAGGCATTGCATAATTATCGGAGTCCAGTTGAAAAAAATACTGCCGAAGCTTCAGAAATGATATGGTCAGAATTTCGGCAAGTGTTGTGACATAATGCATAAAACATCCAAAAAATACTAAAACAGTGGAAGAGGTCCGAAAATGCATTACGACTTTATACAACATAACATAAGATGATAACATAAGATTTTATTTCAGCAAATTATCTGATGGCATGTACTTCTATTTTTTATGTTTTCCTTCCATTATTTTTTTCTTTACGTGTGAATTGTAAGTATATGTTGGCATCATAACATGCCCGTATTGTAACGCACTAATCGCAATACGAGTACCTGAAGCTTCAGAAATGATATGGTCAGAATTGCGGAAAGTGTTGTGACATAATACAAATATAATACTAAAACAGTGGAATAGGTTCGAAAATACATTACGACTTTATCGACTCGAGCCACCATATTTTTGTCGATAAGGAATTCGTCAGTTATCCAGCATATGGAGCAAAAGTATATAAAATAATAGGGAATATTTTGAAGATTGGTGTTTTTCATTTTTCCATACACATTCATAGTTTTATGAAATTAATTAATTAATTAGAATTAATTTGTACAACTAATATTTTGTTTTAAACATTTTATATATTCTTTGATAGTACACTAATTACTACATTTACTTATTACTTTAATTGATTATTCAGATTTATTTATTTTTTATTACAAAATAACTTTCTGTAATATACTTCACAAACAGTGCTATCATTTACAGTAAAATTTAAATATTTTCATAAAATATATAAATGTCTCTCTCCCATATTATATATATATATATATATATATATATATATATATATATATATGTGTATATATATATATGTATGTATATAATGTGTGCAGTGTCAGAATTTTTTTATGCGATATGTTTTTATTTACTTGTTTCAAATGACATGAAAAAAATAGTTCCGTTTGTTATGTTCTCTGGCATTTTAATACGAATGTGTCTGTGTTTATGTTTGTTCCGTTTTGTTTTTATTTTATTTTTATTATAATCCATAAAAAAATTCAGTCATTGTCACATTTGATTTGTTTATAATAAATTTAAACTACTCGAAAATTTATAGTTCGAAATTTTATTTGCACGTTTAATTATTTTAGGAAAATTGCTTGATTTTGTTTCAAATTTATAGACTATTTTTTTATTTTAAAACAGTAAATACTTTTTTATTTATTTCATATTGTAGTTTAATTACAGATTTTTTAAATTGGTTGTAAAGTTTCAATGATTTACTCGTTCTGTATTTTTATACAGTATTAAAAAATAGGTTGGTTTGGTCGTTAAAATTAATGAAACGGTTTTATAATAAACGTTCATTATTATTCAATTATTGAAATATAGTTGAATATTTATAAAATTATTTTGAAGAATTGTGAATATGTTAAATTTATACAAATAAATGCAGTATATCTGGTATTTAATTTTTTTTTGTTGAAATAAAATATTGACAACTTACATTTCTGACACTGTGGTTTTAAACTCATTGTCACAAATGCATTATTTTTCAATCCGCTCTAATAATAATGATTTATTGAACATTTTAGATAATAAAATTTTTGACAAGATTCTAGTGAAAAATAATTCTTTCTTTCAACATTAACATATTATGTCAGAGCATCAAATGGATTATCTTGGTATTCAACACGTTTTTAAAATTTGAACACCACATTTTCATTTGTTGCAATTGTTATTGCATAAATTATGTATTATATAATTTTTAACCCTTTCGATATTACCGGTGACTATACTCACCCATCATCGGGCGTTCGCTGTATTCTATTGGTAATTTTAGTCACCTGTTAAAATTTTGCATTAATTCACAACTTTAGTCCAACATAGCATAGCTTGTTATCTCCATCAAAACAGATTTCTTTTGTTTTGTAATTATTTTGTTTTTTGTCACGGCCACTCTGATCATAACGATATGAGGATTAGTGTCAAAGTAAAGTTTCGATAGTGCAATAAAGATAATATAAGATTTTATTTCAGCAAATTATCTGATGGCATGTACTTTTATTTCTTTTATTTTCATTTCATTATTTATTTCCTTTCATTATTTTTTTCTTTAAGTGTGAAGTGTAAGTATATGTTAGCATCATAACAAGCCCGTATTGTAACGTCCTATTCGCAATTTGAGTACTCGAAC
The DNA here is from genome assembly GCA_034766995.1 of Acanthacorydalis orientalis. Classification (NCBI taxonomy): domain Eukaryota; kingdom Metazoa; phylum Arthropoda; class Insecta; order Megaloptera; family Corydalidae; genus Acanthacorydalis; species Acanthacorydalis orientalis. The sequence goes on along the minus strand of CM068315.1, from coordinate 13,882,941 downwards.
AGTGGAAGCATAGTGGAGAAAAATATAGCCGTATCGAAAGGATTGAAATAAATTTAGAAAATGGACCTGTAAATGTTTCAGTATATATATATATATATATATATATATATATATATATATATATATATATATATATATATATATATATATAACATGAGTTAAATTTCATCACGTTTCTTCATTTTGTCTTGAATTATAGCTGCAGTTTGGGAAAGCGTGCGATCAATTTCATAGAAATTTATGCGAAAATAGAATAAATTTATTTTATAATTCTAATTCACAGTTATAAAACATGTGAGTGTAAATAAGAAACGTTAAGAATATTTGTTAACATGTGTTTTCATTTAGATAAAGCACTTATCAGTTATACATTTATAATTTGTTATCCATAAGATACTTTAGGATTACTTAAGTGTTGAAATTATTAGGTTGGTAGAAAAATAATTGAGGTTATTGGTTTTTGAATTCTAAACTTATTTTTTTAATGAGAGTGTCACTTCATCGTATTCACGTTAATATCATTTTAAAGAGCTTTTTTCGCTTTGTACTTTGGTAACATTGACTTTGGTTTTGTTATTAATTTTGCTTTAAATTGGGCTATTGAATTAAAGATGGAAAAGAAGCAAATAAGAGTAAAATTTTTTGTATGAGTTGAAAAAAGGTGATAAAGCAGCAGAAACTGCTCGGAAATTAAAAGATCCTTTTGGTGTGGGTACTCTTAAAGAACGTATGGTGCAGTGATGGTTCCAAAAGTTTCGTAATGGGGACGAGAGCATTGAATATGAAGGTCGCGGATGTCCTTCTTCAGTTCAGAATGCCCAGCTGGAAGCATTAATTGAATCAGAAGCACGTATGACCATTCGAGAGCTTGCACAATAGTTAGGTCTTAGTTATATAACAGTTCTAGATCACTTAGAACAGCTAGGAAAATCAAAAAAACTGTAAACGTATATGAATTTGAAAATCATAAACTGCAATTATTTTTCTACCAACCAAATAAAATATTTTTTTATTAATAATGTTTTATGACCGTAGTCTAGGTATATTTTCAATAAACTTTCTTTCTTATCATTTTTGATTATTGCTTGCACGGATTTTGATAGAGTTGCCATTATCCTTAAAGGAACAGAAAATCTAAAAGCAGATTCTTCTATACATTGCTGATTTAAAGAAGAAATAACTATCGAAATACGTAAAAAAATATAAAAGAATCAATTCTGTTTTGTTGATTATTTTTGAGCAGAATTTTTTTGTGGTTTATGGGATAAAAAAGAAGTCCTTTATAAAAGTGAATTTAGTGATACTGTTCTGAAAAACATTCTCAAATCACATATATTTTCAAAATATAATTTTATTCTACACTACGAACTATAAAAAATAAAATATGAATATAATCTTTATTCTATACTACGAACTACTCTACCTATATATTAAAAAATAATGTATTTCTTTCTTCGATTGTTTCTATTTATTGAAAAAGACATTTTTTGCATGTCTTTCGTATATTCGACATGTGTTTTTATAAGATATTCCGTGTGAGTATGTTCACAATCTGAAAACAAATTTCCTATGAAAAATATTCGTATTTCTTTTGAATCGTTCTAACGTTATCAAAAAAAATAAAAATAAAAAATAGTCGTCGATGTTTACAAGTCAATAGTGCCGTGCGTCGTCTTCTCCGGTCATCCGGAATCGCGTATCAAATATTAAAACCGTCATAGACGAGTGCACAACTTCGCTTTCTGTTTTTCCGCTATGACAGGTGGAAACATTCACTTTATATTCAGAGGAAAACGCTACACCCGGGAGTGTATGTAACCGATACTCACGCGTTTTGTACCACTGAACTTATGTATCATGCATAAGTTTAGTTGCCGTTTGACAAGCTCACCTAATTTCCTGCGCTCGCCGTAGAGCCGAGCGTTCAAATACTCTGACAGTGGGAGATAACATTAAAATGACATGTGCGCGAGCTACACTCTGCGTACATATATACATTTTTTCTCTCTACACTCTCCAGACGGCTTTATGAATAATTTAATATACTTTTATTTTGTTCCTTTTCCTCGACATACATACATGGAAAACATTTTTCGAGAACCGTGAACATTTTTAATTATCCTCGTTTTAAATACATAACATGAATATAGGAATTCTATTTGAAAATATTTCACAATTAAATTATGCGAATGTGTTTTTCCTTTTATAAAAATAATATTTAATGGACATTATTACACGATATAACATTATCTAATTACTGAAAAGTTCACAATAATATTGTTTCGTTCCGTTCCAGTACAACGTGCCGAACTGATATTTTCTTTCGTTTGATTTTTTTATTTAAAAAAATATCTCGTAGAATATTGACTTTGCTGCATGGTTCAGTAGATCATTATGAAGGGTACACTGAATGCAGCATAAAAATTACGAACACGTAGTTATTTATAGGAACAGAGACATTTAATCAATATAAATTCTGAGAAAAATAATGGAAATGCTTATACAACTATTTTACTTTTATTAAACAATGTTTGTTTGTGAACATTCTTTGTTTTCTTTTTTTAAAAAAAATCATAGTATAATGTTTTAAATTCTTACGAAAATAATATTTATTTTCTGATGATAAACAAAATATTATACACACAAACACACACACGCATATATATATATACATACATATTTTGTGTATATATATATATACACATACATATTATGTATTTATAGACAGAGAAAGAAAAAATCTCCGTTCAGTAGTCGGAATGCGTTCCTAAAACCCTATTTTTAAATAAAACTGCGTTAAATGAAACCTTTTTTTAATTTATTATGTGTTACAAATTGCATGTATTGAGGTGAAGGAAAATCTCACTTTTTTTACTGAAATTTTTTTTAATTTAAAATTAAGTCTAAAACATAACTTCTTTCATTAGAAAGAACTATCTGTCATTCTAACATTTAATTCAGTTTGTTGAAAAAAATATCTGACTTTTGGAGAAGAAAAAATCTTCCATTGCTTCTTTGGATACTTTAAAATTTAAATATTTACAGTATCTAGTAAAAGTATTCAAACAGTTGGCAATTCTTAACTAAATGATAATTTTCTCTTTAAATTAAAATCGTCGGTTAAGAATGTTTACTATTTGTTGTATTTAAGCCTATTATGTTTCACTTATAATTACAAATTTAATTTTCAGTAATATACTTTTCCAGGAAACTAAAAAATATACAACGCAAGTGTTCAAAAATTTAATAAATAATTATCACAATGTAATGTAATTTTTAAATTAATATTTTGTAGGGTTTCTATTAGCATTAATTACTGCTTTTGGCATAGATTTAACTAAATTCTGTGTTTCTTCAGGCGTTATTTTTCTCCATTCTTTCAAAAGTATTCTTTTTAGTTTGTAATGTGTTGGAAATGTCATGTTTTCTGATGAGCTCTTCCATAAGGGCCTCAATATTTTCTATTAGGTTCATATCTGGCGGTTGAGGAGCAGTTTTCAGTACATGTGTGTAATTTTAAATGATCCACTGGTTGTAAGCGGTGTGCTTCGGATCGTTATCTTATTGGAAATAAAAACTCCGATCTATTCCCATATTTATTTCACTTTCTTTAAAATTATTTCTTAATATATTTAAATAAAGTATTATTTATTTATAGTATTTATACCAGAACATTTTTACTACGATTTAAACAGGTTGTAGTCTGATGGTAAAATATTAGGAGAATATGGAAGTTAAAATAAAGTTCTTCAATTCAATTCACTAATTTTTTAAACGGTATTCTTTGTTATTTTCATACCATTTCGGTTAATTTAAGTAGGATATTTCAATTTATGCATTAAAATTATCAAGCTGCATACAATAACTATTACCATTAAGAGTTTCACTCTTATTTACTAAACACATTGGAGTTTATGCCCTTCGGTCTCACCAACACACCATAAACTTTTTCAGTTGAACACATTCTTTTCAAATTAAATGAGGAGCTTCATCACGACATACCTTTTCTTACAATTTTTTTATGAACTATTCATGTTTGATTTTTAGTAACTGAGTGATTCAAAAACTGTACTCTTTTTTGACAAGAAAGATTTGAGACACATATAGAAATTCAATCCATTAAATTTTTTCTCTCAATTCATATGGTACACAAATAGAAATTTTTGATTGAAAAAAAATCGTTTAATATAATTTAAACAAGTTGTGTGATGAATTTCAAGCTTGCAGTTTTTGACATACGATTTTTCTAGATATAACGATTCTTTTTTTACATCTAATGGTCCTTGTGATTTGGGTTTGTCTCACAAAAAAAGTCACCAGAAAACAATTTGACAAACTACCTTCGAAATATTTGAGTTGATATTGACTCTCCAAACAATTAACACACTTTTTTCACCTGTACTGTATTACTGTCCTTTGAAACTTATAGAGTATACAACGCCTTAAATGCACCTTTTCTAATTGTTCGAAAGAATAAAGAAAACTAATTCATATTCTTAATAGCTTAATTGAGTAATCTATTATATACTCATCCACTGACTCCAACTGATTTTAATTCAAATCAGATTAGTTACTAATGATCAAAATATATGCATTAAAAAATACAAAATTTTCTATCACAACTAATACTTTCTTACATAGAATTTCTGATATATTTTCAGATTTTTTTATACTTTGACGCCCTGAAAATGATAGCATTCTATCAAAATTGAGTCGTCATTACATAAGAATTAACAAGAAACAATTATTTGTAGAAAATTGTTAATTAGAAAAAGCAATTCGATGTCGATGTCAAAATTTTCAGAGCACCAATGTACAGAAAAATCTGTAAATTTATAAAAAAAATTCTATACAATGCGCTTTCAAGATGATGACACTGGAATCAAATACACTTAAACTACAATCTAAAAGGAATAAAAATAATTTATGAAATTCTTTATAGATTTTGAAATGAGAGAAAAATTCATTTCTGAAAAGGAATTGAGCCACAGTGCTAAAACTTTATTGTGTTTAGAGGCGACCTTCTTGAATATTCAAAAAAAAACATATAAGAAAGATTTTCAGCCAGTTACAATAGACTTAATGACTTTCAGAATATCTATGAAATTCAGACTTCGAGTTAAAAATGCGTTTGCAAACGTTAACAAGAATGAATACATTAACTTTAAAACGCTCCCGTAAACGAATATATCCACATAATTTTAACGAACTGTTTAGCATTGAAAATAATGCATGAATTAAAAGATGTTCAGCGTAGATGATTAAGTATTCTAAACGTTGTTACAAAGAGGCCAGATTTAATATTACATTAGAAGTAGTTCTTGCAGATCAGCAATATTACATATTAATGTATAATATTACATAATTTTCAAATTCATTAACCGTACACTTCAGCATCCGTCCGATCGTTTTATTATGAATAAAATAATAAAGGTGAGCGGTCACGGCTTGCATGAGGGGCGATGACGGTCACGGCTTGCACGAGTTATAAAATTTTACCTTTTCAGTTTCAGCGCAGGTAGATATGAGAACAATGTCATAATCAGGTTAACAGTCGAAGATAAAGTTTTATTTTGCATGTCGAGCAACACTTAATGGAGTGTGCGGTAATTCTCGGCGTGAGAAACGCTTTGTCTCACAACTACTCAAAGATATTTGACTTCTTGAGTTGTTACGCATGAGTGTTGTTCCATGATCTTATCGTAAATCGCTTATACCATCAATTTGAAATCATTGAGAGTAGTTGGAGTACTTTTTATCCGTTTCGGTTCGCTTGTAATGTGTCAATCGATTCGAAACGGGCCCGAGAATTATTAATAAACATGAATGTAAAACATAGAAGTGTACTTTTATGACTTGTCTACTATACTTTTTTATATTCAATTCTAATCTTGATTATTAAACTACTTTAATATTAAAAGGCAATAAAATCTCTCTCTTTCTCTCTTTCTCTATATATATATATATATATATATATATATATATATATATATATATATATATATGTGTGTGTGTGTGTGTGTTTGTGTGTGTGTCTGCTATACTTTTTTATATTCAATTCTAATGTTGATTATTAAATTATTTTAATATTAAAAGGCAATAAAATCTCTCTCTCTCTCTCTCTCTCTCTCTCTATATATATATATATATATATATATATATGTGTGTGTGTATGTGTATCCACTTTATTACCTTTTTAATATTCGAAACTCTAAAATTCAAAAAGTATACAATTTATTTTTTTATGAGATTTGTTAATTATTTTTTAATGATTGCTTTCGTCTCGTTATATATATATATATAGGGTGGCGCAAGAAGAATGAAAGGGTTTAAAAATTATTTTTTTTTTGTAATATATTCATCTTTTTTTATTTTTATTTTCCAAAATATAATATAAGAATGGAAAACTTTCCTGATTACAGATTAAAAATTACATCACTGAAGTGATGCTTATTTTCGACTTCATAAATTCGAGCTCTTTTAAAGGCATTTTCCATTACTGTTCTCAGAATTTCTGGAGAGAATGCTCGAAGTTCTTCTCGTATGTTGTTCTTTAGCTTCAGGATGGTTTTTGGCTTATTGAAGTATACATGTTGTTTTAAGTAGCCCCAGAAAAAATCGGGAGAGCTCGAATCAAGTGAACGCGCAGGCTAATTAAAATCGCTCTTTTTTGAAATTATGCATTAAAAAAAATGTCCCGTACAAGTTCTATAATGGGTCTTGGTGTGTGCGCTGTAGCTCCATTTTGTTGTCACCACATCTATGGACGATTATCAACAGCTGGTTTCAAAAATGTTCATTCATCGTGATGTATTGAGCACCATTTATGATTACAGCAGTACTATTTTCGACCATTCGTACCATTTCGTTATCTTTCTTGAAGAAATAACGGGCTGTATTCTTTTTGGACGTTACTTCGAACCAAACAGAACACTTAAGTGGGTGTAATTGGCTCTAATGAAGTATTCTTGGATTCTCTGTAGCCCATATTCTACAGTTTTGTTTATTCACTAAGCCATTTAATTGGAAATGAGCTTCATCACTCATAATCACATTGTGAATAAATTCATTATTTTTTTCTGATTCTTAGCGAAAACGAATTGTATTATCAAAGTGATATTGATAATCTCTAGACTTTAGCTCTTGCAGAATCTGGTTTTTATAAAGGAACATTTTAAATGTGGCGAAAATCCATTTCAGTGACCTCCGAGATATTTCAAATTGGATAGAACGTCTCCTGGTTGAACGTCTTCTGGTTGACGTTTCATGATTTTCCTCAATACTCTCTTGAACACGTCGAATATTCTCCTCAGTTAGAGTAGAACGATGTCTTCCAGATTCTGGACGGTTATTAACTACATCTTGTTGTCGACAACATGCAACCAAACGATTAATCATTGACTCCGAAGGTCCTGTTCGAACATTAAATTAATGATGATATGTTCACTGCATCCAAATAATTTAACGCTGATTTTAAAAATAAATTTCAATTATTTTTGTACGTTGTTTCGTAATGTAACTTTCGATGATAAATTTTCCAAATTTTATTTATAAAATTCTGAAAAGAGAAAAAAACATTTCAACAAAAAAATTATTAACTATTCAAACCCCTTCTTTTTTTGCACCTACCTCTATATATACACTTTATAAAACAGCTTTATAAAAATATGTATACTGTGTGAAATTTTTAATAAAATTTAAAGTTTAATTGCATAAAATAGAATTTTTCTCGACGCTGGTATACGTTTTATTACAATAATTCAATTAAGACAGTTTTTATTCAATAAAAAAATGTATATTATATTTATTAAATGTTTTTATTCACTTTTTTGTGTGCCTTTCAATTTGAAATTATATGTATATTTTATGATGTATAATTTTTTGAATAACAAATTATTTTTTAAACAGAGATTTTTCACAATACAGTTCTAACACCGAATATATCTTTTTACACAAATAAATTCTTTTTCGTTGCATGCAACTACAAAAAATATTTATCAAAAATATTCAATATATGATTATTTATCAAGGTAATTTATTTCAAACTCGTGTATCCAGATACACGAGTTTGAAGAACAAAAAACATAACTTCAAATCCAGATTTGAAGTTATGTTTGTTGTTCTTGAATATACTATTTGAATATTTTCTGTAATCGGTTTTGTCTATTAACATCTTGAAGTACCTACTCTAACTAGTTTAGTATTTAGTAAATATTAGTATCTATTTAATTAATAATCATTTTATATTATTATTTATTCACATTTCTATAGTGATGCCACAAGTATAGAAAAATCTGATTTTTAAATTTGTCTGTTCTTTTAATTTTAAAGGTAATGAAAAATCAATCAAAATACGTATAAAAAATGATCAAAAATAATCAGTTACTAAATATTTTGATTCAGAACAAGTATTGCAGTTTGTGGGATGAGTGTGAAATTCATTTATAAATTTACCAAAAGTTCCAGAATTATATTGTAAAAGCAATGGTGTTAGGCACGTGGCCTGCAAGAATCTTGAATGTGGTCCGCGGCCCAAAGATTGAAATTGATTTTATTAAAATAATAAAATAGAATTTTAAAAAAATATGAAATACATTTTCAAAACATTGCAAATTATTGATGTCTATTCTAAGGAACACCGTTTTATCATACCTTTTTATGATAATAATATCTAAAATTAATATATTTTTAAAAAAATTTATAGATTCATTAAAGAAAAATAAATCTAAAATTTAAATTCATTATTTTCGATTGTAAATAAAGAAAAAAAAACATTAAATAAAAAATAAGATGATACATTAGGTGATAGAAAAAAATTGCTACTTATGACCTTCAAATTCATATAATTTTTTGATTTAAGTGGTTTCAAGTGGTCCAGAACTGTTGGATGACTAACGCCTAACTTTTTCAAGGCTTTCGAATTCTTGTAAGTTGTTCTGATTCAACTAATGCCTTAAGTTGGTCATTATAAACTGAAGGACGCCCGCGACCTTATTCATTTTCAAGGATCTCGTCCCTAGTACGAGACATTTTTAGTACGAGACTTAACTTTTTGAAACCACCATTGTACCGTATGTTCCTTTTACAGTACTTACACCAAAAGCATCACTTAGTTTACACGCAGTTTCTACTGATTTATCATTCGTTTTGAACTAAAAAAAAATGCTCTTATTTTCTTCTTTACATCTTTAATGCAATAGACCAATTTGAAACAAAATTAATAATAAAACCAAAGTCGATTTTATTAAAATACAGACCGAAAATGCACTTTAAAATAATATTAACATGAAGATAAAAATGGCACTTTCATTGAAAAAAATTAAAGTTAGAAAACATAAAAGAAGAACCGCAATTATTTTCCTACCAACTTAATATTTCTGTATCTTGAGCATTGAAGATGATGGAATTATCATCGAGATGCGCATAAAAATAGTCAAAAATGACCAATAACAATTTAATGAATTTTTTAATCAGAATATTTATGGTGGTTTGGGGAGTGGAAAAGAAAAAAATTATGAAAATGAATTCAACCATAGTGTCAGAACTGTATCGTGATAATATTTGGAATTTTCTATTTCTGTATTGATGTTCCTTTGATACTTTACACTTGCACATATATATATATATATATATATATATATATATATATATATATATATATATATATAAACACTCTTAGATAAGAATGAGAATAAAAATTTCAGAGTACGAGTATCTGTCCGTATGTGTGTATCTCTGTCGTTTCCTGCCTAGACATATGTGTATACCCAAACTATATTTCGGACGGATATTGTATCTAGCCGTCACGATACGTGCCCAATATGTTTCTAGATGGGTATTTACTCAGAAACACAATACATTGTGGAGAACACTCCAGTATCCAGTGATTGTATGTAGTGCTCTTCATGTACGAGAAATAAGATTAAGCGTATCGTCCTCTCGACGGAACTTCACCAACACCGACACTCTGAATGTAAACGGGTTCGTATCCGCCCGCCCGACCGTTTATCCTGATTGTGGTTTTTCGTGGTTTTCGTATCCCGTTCACGACGAATTCAACAACGGTCCGTACTTTTGTTCCGTACGAAATCGTTTTCGTTTTTATCTTTGTTAATTATCTGGATTCTTTTCGATCGTATCGTATAACGGAAGTATATGTTAATCGGGAGAAACTGTGCGGATGAATCGGGTTGGATGAACTTATTTGATTATTTGACTATTTTTTCTTATTTTCCGGAAATACACTAAAAAATATTATTAATCGAATAACGTTTTTATTTTTTAAAAATAAAGAAATATATAATATCTACATAAAAATGGTGAACATTTTCACTGATTTTCTCATGATTAAGTTTCGTTCAGTACCATTTTTTGAAAATAAAGATTTTTAAAATAGACCAAAGATGATTCATTACATTGGTAACTAACTTTACAACCCTGTTTAATTTTTTGATTTCAGTTGGTCTGTTTCAGCTGAACAACGGTTAAAACAGAATTTCTCAAATGGTAAAAAATGCCATCCTTTGTTAGCGGACATATCTCTTTTGTTTTTGAATATTTTTAAATGCTTTTTCCGGCAAAATACTCTCAACAAATGTTTTTTTCGTTTAATAAATCATATCATTATCGACTACGTTTTTAACCCTCCTGTCAATACCCAAAATTTCCCAATTCGTTCAATACCTGGGGTACTCTGGTACCCATGAAACCAGATACTTACCAGCCGACCCTTTTTTCTTAAAATTCGACAGCTCCATCTCAACAAAGAGAGTACTCATCCCTCTAACAACATCCTCCACTTATTCTGTGATTTTCCAGGATTTTTTACGAACAAACTCCGTAGTATAACCTCATCTTTGAATAAGATTCCAGTGAGTGCAGAAATGTATCGTTGTGAATTTTTGATTAACTTTTGTCACATTATTGATTAAAGAGAACTTTTGTCAATTTATTTAGTTATTAATTAAAAAAATGTAAGAATTATTAGCAGAAAGTGATACCGAAGTTGATGCCGAAGATGAAGATGATGGAGAAATGAATACAGAAACCGAAGTTGGACCAACTGAAACTTTTGTCGTGAGAGACAAATTATCTGGGTTTGAACGCCACCTATTCAAGAGTAAACTGCGATTCAAAATATTATTCGGTGAAGAAGTGGCTCAAATAAGGACACAGAAATGTTATCAATCTCGAATATGTTCAAAATTACTTTTACTTTTGAAATGGCTGACATTATCGTGGGTCATACAAATAGAAAGGCGTCTCAGATATATCAACGAAAGAAATTACAACGAAAAACATTAGAATGAAAAGTAACATGTATGGAAAAATTTCACGATTCAAGATTTTACGCATTTCTGGGCTTTTTGATTACCTCCGGAGTAAATAATTCTAATGTCGATCATACAACCACAATGTGGTGGACAACATCCTATCCTATATATTCTGTATGCCTATAATTCAAGATTGATCGAGAAATGATCAAATAATGTAGAATTTTACAACAAAGCTTACTATTGAGAGTATCTGTGGTAAACAAATTATAACAGCAACACTTGTTTAACATCATCCGATCAAGCATTGGGTAGCACGGGAAGAAAAGTTGTTGTACGCTCATGCCATATATGTTGAAAAAATGTAAAAAAACGGCGAAAGACACGAAAATCATGTGAAACGTGTAAACAGCCCCTGTTTAATAAACTATTACACACTGCAATAAATGTGCTTAATAAAATCTATGTTCAAGTGTATTTTTGCATTTGTATTGGATGATTTATTTAGTTTATATATATATATATATATATATATATATATATATATATATATATATATATATATGTATATATATATATGTATATATATATATATGTGTATGTATATATATATATATATATATATATATATTCCTATTCTATTTTAATTTTTATACTCATAGGATGCATGTGGGCACCCGGGTACCTCGGGTATTAAACAAAGGGGTTGTCAAATTTGACTCCCTATAAAATATACTTTTAAAAAAAAAATAAAACTTAAAATGTAAATCACTGTAAAATAACAAAAATAACGAGGCTCTGGCTAGGTTAACTTTATTTTATCATCAAGTCAAAAAGTTTTGAGCTAGAATGAGTAAAAGTGTACGCGGGTATTGACAATAAGTTTAAAGAATAAAAATACCGAATTTAAATCTTTTTTTCATATCTCTAGGTAGGCGTAACCACCTAATAGGCTAATAAAAAGCTAAGAAATGAAATCATTGTAATTTTTAATTTCGTTTATCCTTATCAATTATTTAAGACAAATCTTTTTTCAATGTTGAAAATACTTATACACTTATTTCTTTCGCAACTGAATTCTTTTTCCCTCAAAGTTTTCCTGATTAAAAATGTTTGATAAATAATTATCGATAATTTTTGATTAGCACGTATGCGTACTTAAACATATTATTCTCAGAATACTAAAGTAATATATCATGTATACAATATTACTGATCTGCAAGAACTATATCCAGATGTGCTATTAAATCAGGTCTCTTTGTTACAACGTTCGGAATACTTAATCATCCACGCTGAATATCTTTTAATTCATGAATTATTTTCTATGTTAAACAGGTCATTTAAATCATGTGGTTATATTCGTGCAGAGGAACGTTTTAAAGTTAATATATTCACTCTTGATAAAATTTTCAAGAAGCATTCTTACCTAATACCACAAGTTTGTGAATATCACAAATGGTCTGAAAGTCATCAGTCTATTGTAATCGGCTATATTTTTTTATTCTTTGATTATTTTTCGATATTCTAGAAAATAGCAATAAAGTTTTGGCACTGTCGTTCAATTCCCTTTCATAAATGAATTATTACTGTAGCACTAACAAGTATAAAATTGTTTTGATCAAAAATGTTCAGTAAATGATTTTATTATTTTTAATTGTAGACTAATCGAATTTCGATGCCAGTTACATCATTCTTAGCCTATAAAGGCACTGAAAAATCTTTTCTAGATATACATTTTTTTTGCTTTTAAAAAGAGAACATTCCTGTCGAATTTTTAATGTACTTTGTTTGTAAATAATAAATTAAATAAACTGTATTTTTCGTTGAGAATTAAATATATTGATATATAAATTAATTTGGTACCTTCTTGTTGAAAATTAAGCATAATACTTCTCCAAATTTATCGTCTGATTATTTAGGAGAAGCTCGTAATACACAACACTCTTCTAGTCTCATCAGATACATAACATCACCTTCTTCAAATGAATACCCGCTTGTGGAGTAGATAACTGACATTTGTTAGTTAAATGTTTTGCTAAAAAATAAAAGTATATTTCACTGATAATATAAAATCTAGAACGTCAGATTACATAAACATGAGGGGCCTAACATCACTGTTGAATCGTTTATAGAACTACAATTTAAGCAGTTAATGCAAAAATACAAACTAATTAACTTACAGCTAAATACGTTTAGTATGTTTCCTTCTATAAATAAATATAGTGTGTTTATATTCTAAATTATGAAATGTTTCAAATATATTAGTTCTTTAGACAACACTAATCCGTAGGCAGGAAATTGTATGCATTTGGGATCACCTTAGAGCTTTATTGGCTTAAATACTAAATATAATCAGGTTTTTGAGCCAAGGAAAATAATAATTTAGTAAAAATCTCAAATCATGAGATCACTAATGTATTTGATTTGCTTAAATTGAAGCTCTGGTACTCACAAATCGTCCTACGAGAGACTCAAAGTTCTGTGGTTACTCTTTAGTTACTTTTGGGGATGGTGTTGTGACGTATAAAAAATGCTAGAATAAAAAATACTATAATAGTGGAAAAAATCAGAAAACGCATTACAATTTCATCGACTCAAATTTGCCATCTTTTGTTGACAAAGAATTCATCAATTACCCGACAGATAAAGCAAAGTTAACAAAATAATAGGGGATATTTTGATGATTGAAATGTATTCTATTTTCCCGTAAATATTCATTTCTTTATGAAAAAGGCATCGAATTAATTTATACACCTTATAAATGTATATATATATATATATATACATATATACAAATATATATATATATATATATATGTATATATATATATATATATATATATATATATAGATATATACATAAGAATATTATTTTGAAAGATTTCATGGATATTTTCGTATAACTTTCAGGCAAGTGTAACTTGAGAACATTGCATTATATATCTTAACATAGAATCGGCATTCGTGTGCAGCCAACATTCCTAGGGGATGTATATTTAGTATGTTATTTACATTTCAAAACATTCCGGAGTAATATACGTTCATATTTTAGCATTCACCACGTATAGAATTGCGGACCGGAGACTAAACATGTAAAAGTTAAAATAGTTAAACACGAGAAAGCAAACTGTCATTTCTGAATAAACAGCTCGAGCTCTAGCTCTAGCTATCCGAGATTCCATTCTTTCTCTCACATGTTTTAGAGAGAGTGTTCAATGTCGGCCGTCTTATTAAATACTTGAAAATGACACGACGTAAAAAATTACAATTTCAAGAGAACTACGTTCCGGCGGTTGCAAAAAGCGCGCTTTGGGCGGAGAAGCTTTTTTTTGTTGAAGTGCAGTTTTAAATTGAAGTGAAGAGAAATTTATTAGAATATTCATGACTGGCGAGATCGTGTCGATGTGGAATTTTAATTAAGCAGCTCGATAACCAGACAATTTATTCAGTGTATGTAACGTGTGTTCGATTGAGATAAATACAGGGGTTGATTGAATATTTTTATGGAAAAATCATAGTAATTAATAATAATGATATCAGTGTTAATTTTTATAAGATCTTTCAATAATAAATTTATTTTTCACTCACATTTTGAATCATAAAAATATTGACAAATTGATTATTGGTCATTTTTGATTGTTGTTTACACTAATATTCATCACGATTCAGTCTTCATCAGAACTTTAAAGTGCAGAAAAATCTTAGCAGTAGATTTTTCCGTACAATAACGCTCTGATTATGACAGCATTGTTATCGAAATACACATAAACACAACAATCATAAATAATAATTAATTGACCATTTCTGATCAGGAAAAATCTATGATTTGTGGTGCGAAAAATTCCATTGGTAAAAATTAATTTAGCCAGAATGTTAGAATTGTTTTCTAATTTTTAAAATTAATGAATTCATTACTATATTTCCACCTGATTATATCTTTTTGATAATTTGCAGTGAATTTATAATATGTTTCTGTACTATATTCCATTTTAATCTGTGAAAAATTTTTCTTTTTATATTTTTAATTTATTACTTAATTATAGTTTTTCAACTAAAAGTGATATTTTTTTAAAAAAATAAAGCTAGTAAATTAACCTTTTCCACTTGACTGTCCTCTCTAAGGGGACATTGTAAATCTAATAAATAACAATACTATTTTTTTATAAAACATAAATTAATCAATATATTTTTGAAGTTTCATTTGAGTAAAGAAACTATTTACAATGCTATATTATTTTATTTAAAGTTATTTGTTACTTAGTACTTTGTTAAAAAATATATTCGAATTTCTGGTAGGTAAGGTGAAAGAAAATCTCCGAGTGGAAAGTGTTAATAACAACGTACCTTTTCTTTAACGATATTTTTACTTCATCCTTTACATAAATTGTTTAATGTTTAACTAAACGTAGTACAGTTGTGATACTGGATAAATTCAATTTTAAAAATGTATTCTGGTTTTAATCCACAAATGATTAAAAATGTCAATAAAAGAAAAAAAGTGTGATATCATTCCATATAAAAAAATCGGATTTAACTACAGTGTTACAAATATATCTTGATCACATAAAAGTTTAAAATATCTGTGAACAGTTGAAGGAAGACAGGTTAATGTTGAGTTATTTCATTGTGTAAGAGTTCTGTGGTTTGTGGAAGAAGTGAAAATTTCATTTGTGAAAAAGAATTTAGTAACAACGCCAACAGTATATTATTTACAATTCTTCATATAAACAAGCTATGAAGCTATGCTTCGTTTCTATGAAATTGTTTTGCCACACCTCTAAATCTTAAATAAACATCAATATCATATTATAATATTTTTCAATAATAAAATCCTGTAGTATTTCAAACAAATTTTTGATTCTTCTTTCAAATCATAAAAAATATTCAAAATATTATGAGATTATATTCAGTATGCTTAAATGCAGGAAAATATTTCGTACATTTAACTGATAATTTTGTGTGTTCTACTAAATTTTTCTGAATCTGAGGATTATGATATCTGTATCGAAATTCATTTCGAATTATTAATCAGAATTTTTTTTATGCTTTTAAGGTAAATTCATTTGAGAAACTGCAGAATTTTGAAGTTGAAAACTATTATAAAATATTTTTTTATGTTTATTGTAGTGTGGCTAAATTCACATTCACAAATGATTTTTTTACTTACTCTACATATCACATTTTTCCTAATTAAAAATGTTTAATAACTGATTATTTCTTATTCTTGCTTGTACCCATTTTAAATGCGATATTATTATTCAGAGCGCTAAGGTATAGAAATATATTTTTACGCCTTAGAGTTCTGAGGATGATGGTATCGTCATTTAAATTCGCATAAGTTATTAGGTTGGTAAAAAGTAATTGCAGTGTATGACTTTAACATTTATATACATTTTTCTCTTTTTTGATTTTTTCTAACTGTTGTAAGTGATTCAGAATTATGAGATGACCATTGTCTAACTTTTCCGTAAGTTCTCGAATTGTTGTGCGTGGTTTTGATTCGACTAACGCCTTTAGTTGCTCGTTATGAACTGAAGAAGGATGTCCCCGACCTTCTTTATCTTCAAGATTCTCGTATCCAGTACGAAATTTTTAGCACCACTATTACACCGTACGTTCCTGAACAGTATCTACACCAAAAGCATCGTTTATTTTAGAACCATTTTCTGCTGCTTTGCCATCCATTTTGAACTCATACAAAAATTACAATTATTTGTTTCTTTTCCATCTTGAATTCAATAGCCCAATTTGAAGGAAAATTAATAATACAACGAAAGTCGATGTAACTAAAATACAGACTTTAAAATAATATAAACATAAATACAATGAAATGATACTTTCATTGAAGAATGCGAGGTTAAAATTCAGAAAACAAAAATTACAATTATTTACCTGCCAACCTAATACAATCAAACATGATCATTAATCAATTACAATAAAATAGTTATTTATGAAAAGTAAATATTTAGTTATTGTGTTGAGAACTATTAATCATCTTTTCAAATAATTTTTTGTATGACAAATTAATGTTGTGTAGTTTCCTTATACAGGTCTGTGGGTTTCGAAGATTCATATATGAAAAAAACAAGTTAATTCGAGATGAATTTTTATACTTTTCTGGAATTGTGGTGAAACTTACTCCTATAAATGATTTTTTTAATTATCCCACAAATCATAAGATGTGTTCAATGAATAATTATTGATCATTCCTGATTGTTACTATACGCATTCAGATTTTTCTCTGCTTTATCGTTCTGAGAATGATAGAGATTCGTATAAGCAACAATACAATTGTTAACTAAATAATCATTAAATATTTTTGATCAGAAAGAAAAAATACTGTTCATGTATTCAGTGAAAATCACTTTTTGTAAGATCGAGATAAGTGGTAGTATTCATTAGATCTCTGACATCTTGTGTTCTAATGAATATTAAGATAGAAGTAAATCGACAATGGTTCTTCTTAATCCGAAAAACTCACCCAGAGCCACGCGTACATTTCTCCACACAGTAAGAGAAAATATATTAAAATTACTTTGTCCTATTCCGTTCGTCCGCTGATACATTTACAAGGAGGACGACTCGAATAGATCATGTTTAAAAGCGTAATATATATTCGGGATTTTTTCGTGCGTTCTATTTGCTCTTTGGTCATTGTGAAGCGCGCGCCTTTTCACATTCTTTTATATTCAACGTTCCACCCTTCGCTCGTCACACGTTCCGTTTCATTTCGATTCTATTGTTCCTCGGTCGCACAAAAGATATTTCCATGAAACATCCAGCGATAATTGATGGAACACTCGAACGTTTTCATCCGTTTTGTAACAGAAGTCAGGTTGGTGTTGTTTGTCTTAATGCTTGATCTTTGCGTTCTCCATTTGAATGATTCGTTGTGTCCGCGTGTTTATACAAGACGTTCGGTAATAATTTATCCGTACTGAAAAGATTGTGTTATTATTTAAGTGTCGATTCGTTGCATAAATTCTGAATAAACGATGTAACCCATTTACGATTTAGATCGCCTGATAAAAATCCATTATTTTGATTACTTTAGAATTGTGTTTCGATCATGACGATTCGATTCACAGCTCGAGCTTTAAATTCGATATTATTCATCTGTACTTAATTTGTCTATTTACACGAGAGTCTTTTTTGAATAATAATTCATTCTAAGCCTCTTACATATTTTTAATGGAAAGATCATTATTCAAGATTAAAATTAAATTTAAGATACCAAACTCTGTTCACATAAAGAATTATTAGGTTGGTAGGAAAATAATTGCGGTTTTTGTTTTCTGAATTCTAACAGTTTTTTACAATGAGTTTCATTTCGTTGTGTTCATGCTAATATCATTTTAAAGTGCATTTTTCGGCCTGTATTTTAGTAACATCGAATTTGATTTTATTAATAATTTTGTTTAAAATTGGTCCAATTATAGTTTAAAAAATATTCAGTGTACGGTAAAAAGTGATCATCTGTTATAATTTAAACATTAAAAACAAACCACAATCAGAAAAGGTTCCAAAATAAATACAAAATGATCTCATACAATATTGGATGTTGAGCCAAAAATTACGAGTTAGCAGAAAAGGTTGAGATCTTCTAATCAATAACGGTCCGAGATCTACACAAACTCGGAATTTGAGTATCACATAGTTGGTCTCTAATCATCAATATAAAACACTTTTCTTGGAGAGAATAGTGAGCAGATATGAAAAGTGAATTCTCTATAATAATACAGAACGGAAAAAATAATGGTTACTTTTGGCGTGCTTATACTCAACATCAATGATTGGACTTAGTCATTCTTTGTTTCCGGTTTGATAAAAGAGGTTTTAAACTATGAGATTTAACCCAGATTTTTGACTCCAAGCTATACTGATAACCATTGGAAAGATTGCATGATAAACTGCAAGAAAAGCTTGAATACTTATTCAAGCGTAAGGATGCAATATTGTATTCTTATAACGCCAGACCGCGTAATCTAACAGAACTGAAATAGAAAATCCTACCATATCCTTCATATATTCTATATAATGTTCTATCTGATTGCTATTTATTTCGTTCAATTCAATATATACTAAAAGGAAAAAAATACTTGAAAAGCAGATAGAGACAATCACGGATGATTATTTGATTTCGAATCGATTATCTTTTTTTTAAAAATGGAATTAAAAAATTATTAGTTTGGTAGGAAAATAATTACGTTTCTTTTTAAATTCTAACCTAATCTTTTTTCAATGAAAGTGTCATTTCATCATATTCATGTTAACATCATTTTAATGTGAATTTTTGGTATGTATTTTAGTAAAATCCACTTTGGTTTTATTATTAATTTTTCTTCAAATTGGGCTATTGAATTAAAGATGGAAAAGAA
Organism: Acanthacorydalis orientalis; assembly: GCA_034766995.1. Lineage (NCBI taxonomy): Eukaryota > Metazoa > Arthropoda > Insecta > Megaloptera > Corydalidae > Acanthacorydalis > Acanthacorydalis orientalis. The sequence continues at coordinate 13,863,290 of CM068315.1, read as the reverse complement.
GCAAATAAAAACAGTTTTTTGTACGAGTTAAAAAAACGGATAGTAAAGCAGCAGAAATTTCTCATAAACTAAACGATGCTTTTTGTATGGATACTGTTGAGGAACATTAGGTGAAATAATGGTTCCAAAAATTTTGTGCTGAGGACGAGAGCCATGAAGATAAAGAAGGTCTCGATCCTCCTTTTGAAGCGTCTTTGAAAGTCATAAATCGCAATTCTTTTTCTACGAAATTAAGATTTTAATGATAGACTTGTACTTTGTATATTATAAAAATAAAACTGAAACTTTCCAAAAAAGATAGAAAAAAATACATACTCCTAATTGTTTTGGAACTGTGATTAAAGACATTTTCTCAAATGCATTTTTCATTCGCTCCATAAACTATTAATTTTTTTTGAATCCAAGATTTTCAGTTATTGATTATTAATCATTTTTAAACAAAATGTATTGTAAAGAATAAATTTTTAGCACATTTTATCAAATATAACTTTAAACTGACACAATACACTATGATATACACGAATATATGTGCATGCATATATTTTTTTACAAAAAATGTATTTACTTGCATAAATATTTATATATGTGTATATATATATATATATATAATCTGTCACCTTTATACAACTTTCCCATAAAGACGGTAAGAATTTTTCATTTAAAGGAGCAAATAATATTCTATTTATATGCAGACCCACATGCTCTAAAGTTTGAACGCATGAATGATAGTAGGAAAAGTTAAGGTACGCTTATTCGTTTTCGCTTGTTTTTGTGCATAACATGAGTAATCGTAAAACTTCACGGATTTTTTAAAAAAATAATAACAGAATTCCATACAAAACCACAACTATCTAATAACTTTTTTTCATTCGATCTAACACTGATACAAATTTCAATACAGTTGTAATTTATTATACGGATTCTAATATAAATTTTTAGACATGATAAATGTGTATAGTTCAGTTTCTTTCTTTACTTTTTTTATAACTTTAATCAAGATTAAAAAGTGCGTAAAATAGTTTCCATTCTCTTAGAAAATCCAATTTCAGTGAAAAAATATACAACCACTATTGACATCAATGTATATTTACTTTTAGCGCTTGGTAAATCAATTTATGATGCGGATGTCGTTGAAAGTGTTTCCTATTTCGTTTCGTTTTTATTTTTTCGTCATTTCTTCTTTGACAGGATGTACTTTGAGTTGAATAAAACGTTCTAACGGAAATACTGTAACGTATAATGGAGTCAATTTATAGTTGTTTGATGCACGTATTGAAATCGTTTCGATCAAGACTATAAGACGATATAAAACTATATCAAGACTGAATCTCTAGACAATCTTAATTACTACTTTTTTATTATTGCTGAATGTTAAATGTATAAGTTATTTCTGGCATTTTATTAACCATTTTTTTTGGAAATATTAAGGAAACTATATAATAAACTATTTCTGATTTTTTATTGCCACATCTTTTCCTAGCATTTTGATTTGTTTTCACAAATTGTTTTTCACTTGTCCGACAAACCAAAGAAATTCTGATTAAAAATGTTCAAATGTTCAGTGATAAGACAGAAAAATCTTTTCAGTACTACGGTACAAATGTTTCTCAATATTAATGATTTGAAGATTTTCAACGAAACGCAAGTTATCAAGGATCAAAAATGATTAATAATCAATTAATGAACATATTGTAGAGAAAAAAATTGTGGTTACTGGAATGAGTTCACAATTTATTAGTGAAAATTTTTTATTGATTTTGTATAAAGATTTTGAGCTAAATCCTTATATACGCAATGTATTTTTCCAATAGATATACTGTTATGAATGGACGTCCTTTAACTGAAATTAAATTGGTAGGAAAATAATTTCGGTTTTCGTTTTTTTGAATTCTAACCTAATATTCTTTTAATGAAATTGTCATTTCATCATGTTCATATTTATATCATTTTAAAGTGAATTTTTCGGACTGTATTTTGATAATATAGACTTTAGTTTTATTATTAATGTTTCTTCCAATTGAGCTATTGAATTAAAAATGGAAAAGAAGCATATAAGAGTAAACTTTTTGTATGAATTCAAAACGGGTGATAAATCAGCAAAAACTGCTAGTAAACTAAATGATGCTTTTGATATAAGTATTGTTAAGGAATGCACGGTGCATTGATAGTTCCAAAAATTTCGTGCTGGAGACGAGAGTCTTGAAGATGAAGAATGTCGCAGGCGTCCTTATTCAGTCCATAACAATCAACTGAAACCGTTGAATAAAAACCACGCACAATTCGAGAGCTTGAACAAAATTTAGGTGTCAGTCATCCAAAGTTCTGGATCACTTAAGCCACTTAAATTAATATATATATATATATATATATATATATATATATATATATATATATGTATATATATGAATTTGAAGGTCATAAACAGTAATTATTTTCCTACCAACCTAATATTTAATATAAAATAAAGTATTTAAAATTTTGAATTATATTTATAAAATTCAGAAAAATATAACAAAATCAAATAATGAAGACATGAGGCTATCAGTATGTTCAAAATTTCAATTTATGATAATAATGGACGAAGGAGCATATTATGGAAACGAATTCTATTCAAATTCAATTTTCGATTGTGATTTTATTTACTGCGAGTTCATAAAATAATCCTGTGACTTTGACAAATGAATTCGTTTTTCGCTTTATAAACTGCTCAAAGATCAAAATTATTCAATTTATCATTATTTATCATTATTTGATTGTTGCTCGATGCAAATTATTATTGATATGCCATCATTTTAATTTAGTGGTTTGGGGATGATGGTATTTTAATCGAAATGCACATAAATTATAATCAAAAATGTTCAAAAATTATTTATTGAACATTTTTGATCAGAAAATATTTTTTTGATTCGTCAAATAAAAAGTACGAATAATTGTTGAAAGCGAATTTATTCCTTGAATGCATTTAAAGTTAATTTAACTCTAGGACTGTATTGTGACTTTTAAAAGTATTTATAAACATTCAGGGGTAGACTAATCCAGCAGAAGGCCTCTGGCGTTTAAATTTACAGGGCTCTTAAAATTTATCTGATGACTAAAATGTGATGACTAAGATTTGATGACTAAAATGTCTAAAAAAAATTTAATCTGATTATTAAATTTACCTGATGACTAAGATGTGTAAATATATAGCATATAACATTTTTCTTTATATTTATAAATATATAAATTACATCAAAATAAAATATTCTGAATTATATTTCAAAAAAATAAAGAAACAATAACTGTCAACTCTGTAAAATTGTAACTGAAACCGTGCATTTCATTTGGAGTGAAGAAATTAAATAATCATTTTTCTTGATTTTTGCCGAGAACAATCATCAGTTATTTTCAAAGTATTGATATTATTTTATATTTCTTGTTTTATATACAAAAACGCCTTACTGTTTAGTATTTTTTTTGACATTGTATTTCGAAAATATGTTTTCGCTCTTTTTAACGCTGAGAACGATCTTTGTCGCGATGCATTTGAAACAGGAATAGTTATTTATTTTTTTGAAAAATAATTTCAACTTTTGGAAATTTTATTTGTTGTCTGGTGTATTTTACTGTCAGTATTGAATTTATGTTTATCTTAACATATAAAGTGGAGGAATTGATCCAATTCATCATCAAAATACATAATATCAATATCATTCTTGTAAGTCTCTTTCAATTATTCCACTCTCTTCTTCTCTTCTGAACTTAATAAGGCAAACTTAAAGAAATTTTCTATATTGCCCTCATATATTTTATTTCTTTGAGCAAGTTCTACAAACAAACTGTCACAAACAACATTAAAATAATCAAAAATGAAATGTGAATAAAATGAATGCGTTTCTGTACTATTTTTTCAGTGGCGTGCATATTGTATCTTGTACATCAAAAGTTAAAGATGTAATGTTTGTTGCTTCTTTTTCTACATTAGAAAATTCATCACGGAATTGTTTGATGAAATTTTCTAATGATTTTAACAAATCCGAACTTTTAATTCATTGTAAGAGATTGAAGTGTTATAAGTCCATAGTACGTAACCCCTTATTTTTATTGTTTACCACATATTTGAAACTTCGTGAGTGGCTTCATTTTGACGAGTCTACTACACTTTTCCTCTGCGAAAATTCTCGGTAACGCTACGTTTTCAAACGCGTGCTTCTGAAACATGTCAATTATATAATGTTACATAATGTAATGACCATATTTTTTTTGCAGTGCAATTGAAAGATAATTTGATAAAAAAAAACGAAACATAACTTGACCTACAGAAACAATCCGGCGACCGATAAGTCTACCGCCTGCTACATATCGAAATAACGAGGTTGTGTTTTGTGATTACCATAGGTTTAATTTTTGCAAGATTGTTTAATAAATAAATGTCATTTTTATGACAACCGGTATGGTGATTACCACGTGTCGGCCAAAAATCACACGTGATAGATGAGTATATTTTATCACCGAATATTGCCGTGTCCGGCAAAAATATTGCCCCGTATTGCCAGTTCGACAAAAAAAAACGGATTTGAAAAATGCGATTCACGCGTTTGAAAACGCAGCGTTACCGAGAATTTTCGCAGAGGAAAAGTGTGACAGACTCGTCAAAATGACGCCACTCACGAAGTTTCAGATATGTGGTAAATAATAAAAATAAGGGGTTACGTACTGTGGACTACAAGCTTTGTTTCTTTTTGTAATAATTTTTTCCCCGAGCCCGTAATCTCAGGTGGCTGATATGTCTGACACCCTCTTGTCCCGCCACTGTACACATTCTAAAATATAACATAAGTAAGAAATCATATCGTTCTTGTCTAAAAACTGTATTAATAAAAATATATATTTGATTACGAACAAACGTACGAAACAGTCGTCTCTCGTTCATATAAAAATTCCAGCCATCGAGAATACCCAGACATGAACGGGAATCTTCTGTACACAATTTTGATTTACGGGCCATGTATTTTTTTCAAAGTTCAACCGCGCAGACGAACTTTATTCGCAATATAGTAGTTCATAATCGGTATCTCTTATCTTCGTGCAAACGCTTTCTCAGCGTTCCACCACTATCATTGCAAGACAGTCGTATATTTGTTATCTTTAACCCACATGAGTTTCTTTTTTATCGCGTCAGTAAGATATATCACACGAATGTTTTATGGTGGAGAAACAATGGCACATGAAAAATACACATGACGGGAAATCGTTTAATCTTTACTCTAATGTGCAAATATACATTTTTATTAACGGATAAAGTAAGGTTTCTTCTAATAGGTTTTTTATGATTAAGACATCTGTTTAGTATTCTTTCTCTTTTCGTTTCATCCTTTCTTTTTTTACATATGTGATCTAGAATATATTAGCTTTTCAGAATACAGTTCTGACAGTGTGACTAAATTCACTTTTAAAAATAAATTATTTTTTCATCTACAAACTACAAAAAAATCAGAGTGCCAGGGTATAGACAATTATCATATCTGTAAAAAAAATATTTTTCTGGATCTTGGTGTTCTAAATCTAATGGTATCGACATCGAAATACTCACAAACAATCAAAAATAATCAATAATGATATTAATTAACGTATTTAGCATAAAAAAATTTTTGTGGATTAAATTGAAAAAAAAAGAATTCATTTGGGAACATATTAGCTTATCTGAACATTAATAATAATTTAATTTTCAGGAGTATTTACATTTTTTTATCCATTTAACCTTTTGAATCCAGACGTGGATCTAGCAATCAATTAATTTTTTCCAAAGAAACTATGGTTTCAGAGCTATCTTTTGAATAATGTATTTAAGGATCACTAATTTCTCTAATGAGATAAATTTATAACTCTTTTTTTCATTACAAAAAAATACGGTCGTCGAAAAATCGAAAAATCGCGGTTTTTTCATTTGAAAACCTATAAAAATTGCGAACTTGAAAATTGAATTGAATATAATTTTTTTCTTCAAAAGTTTATCATTGGAAGCAAATGCATAAAAAATTTCAAGACTCTACGTCCATGTACAAGATGTGACCGATGTGAAACCATTTTGTGTACACTTGATTCTTTAAACATTTTTCACACTCAACAGTAATACAATTTCGGGAAATTTTCAATTCTAATCAACTTTTCGCTTCCAATTATATATTTCCAATCAAGAGATTTATGGTTCCCCGAATATTATCAACAATTTTTCACAATATATCAGATTGATATGAAATTTCTAATGGCTAATCTAAATTCACATATTTTTTCTTGTAACCGACAAATTTATAATTTTTATTTTGTTTACGATAAAAGAATATCCAATTAATCGAAAAATATTAATTAAAAATTTTAACTCCCTCCCCGACTCTAAAGGGTTAATGATATAACTATTTTGGGTTCAAACGAGACAATTTTAATTTAAAATAGGAAAGAATGAAGAGTTTCTAATAAAAAGTATGTTTTTCATTTCATTGATTTTCTTCAATTAAATTCTTAAAGAATTTTATTAAAAAAATCAGTGGCCTCAGCGTACATGAGTACAGTTTAATCAAGACATGAGAGCCTCTAAAATATTGAACAGTCACCAATTATCTTTATATAATTTTTCAATTTAATTTCTAGTGCATGATCTTCGTTTTTTTAAAAAGTTTTTTTTTAAGTTATTCTTTTGTTGAGAATCTGTAAAATATTTTAATATAAAATTCAAAACACTCTTATATTTAAGCGAATTTATACGGTAGTACGATTGAAGGCGACTTCCAAGGAAATACTAGTTAGTTTCATTCTTGGTAATCAAGTTTCAAACGTTCTACTATATAAATTCACTTCAATATGTGTTGTTTTTGTCTCACGTCAATAAAAATCAATTTCATGATAATTATAGACATTTTTCTGGCAACCTTTAGTTTTATTCCAACTAAATTTGTATATTTTCTTCTTGCTTCTGAACGTTGTTTTTCGAAGTTCACCTTTTACTTGGCATATTTAACAAGTACATAATTTCGCTTATTTATTTTTAGTTAAATATTAGATCACTTAATATGAAATGTCCCATTTCGAATCAAAAGTTTAGTTTATTATATCTCAAATAAGAAGCAGTACAATAATCAATGTATGCGCCTAAACTATCAACACAGTTCTGCCATCTTAAAGGTAGCTTGTTTATGTTAGCAGTGAAGGAGCCTGAGGAGCAAGTGGCGATAAAATCGCGAAAGACGTTTTCCACAGCTTATCGAGAATTGAATATTTTTCCTTGGAAGAAGTGTTCCAAAGCCTGGAAGAAATGGTAGTCAGTTGGTGCAAGGTCTATTGAATACGGTAGATGACATAGAGTTCCCAAGTTCAACTCCTGTTGTTTGAGTAGCGTTGCTTCTACAACATGTGGTTGAGCGTTGTCTTTCAAAAGGATTGACCTGTCTCTATTAACCAATCTCTGCTGCTTAATTAGAAGCATCCTCATCATTTCGTCCAAATGTTTACAGTAGATATTCGCTGTATTCTACTGACCAGGTGTCATGTAGCTGTAGTGGATAATACCAGCGCTGGATCACCAAAAAATACAATTTGCCTTTTTTGATGAATATTTAATTTTGGAATCTGTTTCGGTGCTTCATTTTTATCTAACCATTGTGCCAAATGCTTGCAATTGTCAAAAAGAATTCATTTTTCATCACACGTACAATACGGTGTAGAAATGGTTTGTCTTTATGTCGTCACAGAAAAGAAAGGCAAGTTTAGAGACGGTTTTTCTTCTGACGCTTGTTTAATTCATGCGGAACCTATCTATCCAGCTTCTTTACCTTACCGATTTATTTCAAATAGTACAATATTGTTGGAATAGTAATATGAAACTTTGCTGCTAATTCCCGCGTAAGGTGGATTCGCTTCCATAATAGCTTTCATTTTATCATTATACACCTTGATCTCCGATCGCCCACGTGGATCATTTTCAAAGATAAAATCACCAGAACGGAACTTATCAAACCATTGACGTACAATGCGTTCATTAACCACATCCTTCCTAAACACTTTATTTATATTTTGAGCTGTCTTTGCTGCACTTGTTCCACAGCGGAATACATATTTGAAAATAACACAAACTTTGACTTATCAATGGTTTCATAAAAATTTCCCTTAAAATTAATTGAATATTAAATACAAGCCAAAACGTGCGTTTTAAAGAATGAATATGTATAACTTTATAATAAAAAAAAACATGAAATATCACTCAAAGTGAAATGTGAGTGATGTCAGTTGTTAAACTTAGCACTTAAATAAATCGGATATGTTATACTTAATGACTTAATATTCCTATTTACATGTATAACATTTCTATTTTTTATGATAATTCAGTTAAAAAAGATGTAACTCTAAAGTGTTTATTTTTTTACAGGACTTCATGAATCCAAATGACCGTTTGGTCGAATTGATCAGAATCAATTGATTAAAACAAATCTACCAAGATGTTACATCGGAGTACATCTTCGCGTCGTAGACGAGCGTCGCGAAGTGCTGCGTCGTCACCGCAAACTAGAGGACCACGGTCTGGATCGACACCACCTCCCGGTGGCCGTCGTGCAAGTATAGCAGCTTCGTGTGGCTCAGACATGGTATCCATAACTTTAGCAACTCCGGATCGTAGTCCGCGTCACAGTCTCGTACCACCGGACATAAACAGAAGTCCAAGGAACAGTTTAACACCTCAAGATTTCTCCAGTCACGGTAGAAGTCCTCGAAACAGTCTCGTCCCTGACAATCAGCTGTTAAGTCCTAGAAATAGTTTAGTGCCCGAAACGTCGGTGTTAAGCCCGAGACACAGTCTTGTACCGGAAAGTGCAGCCGCCGCCGCTGCATATAACAGGAGTCCGCGCAACAGTCTTGTCCCAGATCCGATAAATAGAAGTCCACGGCATAGTTTGGTACCAGGAGATTTGCACAGTTCGAGAAACAGTCTTGTAGTGAATCCTGAATTCAATCGCAGCCCACGAAATTCTCTTGTTCCGGACTCAGCCAGCTATCGAAGTCCGAGACACAGTATAATTCCTGCCGATTCAGAATGTATTGGTATTTCACGATCTGCCGATGCGTTGAGAAGTCCACGAGGCAGTATAGCGCCTGAAACTTTATCAGCAAGGACAAGTCCGCGTGGAAGTATCGCCGAAGCTAATATGAACAGAAGTCCTCGAGGTAGTTTAGCCAGTACGAGCAGAAATGGACTCGGTGCTGATATATCAGACATGCAGAAGAGTCCGAGAGGAAGTTTAACACTCACTTTTCAAGAACCTATGGATAAATCGAGAAGATCTAGCGCAGATAATCCTTCAGGTAATTAAACATTTTTAATATCGTCATTTTTATTCCTTATCAACTTTTTAACTTTTATATATGATAGTTTTTTTAAATTTATTGTTAATAAAATATAAAATTCTGAAACATAGTCTGAAATCAATTTAAAAATGAATTCAAATATTATTCTGATACTGTGGCTAAATACATTTTCACAAATGAAATCTTTTTTATCCTACAATCCATAAACATTTTTCTCTATAAAAATTTACAGAAAAATCATCTGTAAAAAAACGCTCTGAAGATAATGCCATTGCCATTAAGAAGCGCACTAATAACATTCAGAAATCATTTATTACACATTTTTGTGGTTTGTCGAATGAAAAAAGAACTCATTTGTGAAAATGAATACAAACATTTAACAGATATAAAATTTTAACAACAGAGATTTAAACCATAAATCTGTTTGTCTTGTATATCAACTATCCAATTTACAAGAATTGGACATAAATATTTACTACTTAGTCGAAACTCATTCTCGACGAATGTTTTTTAACGCCAGACACATAAATACACCTCACGCGTGAAAAACAACGTCCATTTTTTTCATCCGTTTCGTTTTATTGTAGTACGTTGTCAACTAACAACAACACGGTGAATTTTTTGCGACAGAGTCATTTCAGAGCTCATTACTGTTCTCTGTAGCAGAGTTATTAGCATATTGTGTCAGATTTATGATATATTCTTGACTCGGCCTTGTTTCTGTTTTATAGTTATGTCGCAACAATGACAATAAGTTCTTTACGCGATGCTGTAATTCTGAATGAGTGTTATTTTTCATAGAGAGCACCGAAAATTTAAAATTCTGTGTGAAATGAAATATGTGTTCGGTACACATTATTTGAAATTATTGAGTTATTTTTGAGATATTTTTTATGTTTAGATCGTGGAGTGATTTAGGATTGAAATGAAAACTGAATTTAAATTTTATTTCCATAAATAATTTTTTTTCATCTTATAAACCATAAATATTTTTTTAAATAAAAATACTCAATGAATAGTTATTTATTATGTTTAATCGTTTCTTAAACGCACTTCGAATGGACATTTTATCAAACACCAAGGTAAAGAAAAAGTCTTGATGCAATTTGTACTAAAAACATTATTTTTGTACTTTGGACGTCTGAAGGTGATATAAAACACCGTAATTGATATTAGTATAAGTAATCATCAAATTAATCAGTAATGATTTATCAAACATTTTTGATAATAAAAATCTTCATGGTTTATGAATGAAAAAAAATCATTTATGAAAATTTTACCCACAATACTAGGACTTTATTGTGATCAAATCTATATACAATAATTTTGAAATGAATTTTAAAAATTCAATATTATAACAAATGTTATAACGATTTTTTTATGTAATATTATATAAGTTTACCTGTTTTCCTATTACTAGAATATATCAATAAATAAGAATCACTATTTTTTTAATTTTTAAAATAAATAACATAATAACATGCTCATGAATTAATTATAATGAAATATTCAGTCCATTCTTGATGATTTAAAGAGAAATACAGGTCAAATCTCTTGGTTCATTTCTCTGTTTTTGTTAGATATAATTTTAAATTTAATTTCGATGGCCATGCCATTTTCAGAAATGAAAATCACCTACTAAGTGCTTTAATCTTTTACTCTCTATTGCAAAATCGACAAACTTCAAAGTAATATTTATATAATATAGAATTTATTTAGTGTGTCAATCTATTTATTATTTAATCAGGATTAAAACCAATAGAGTGCTTTCTTCAAAAATTAAAATCACTCACTGAGGGCTTTAATCTTTTACTCCCTATATCAAAATCGACAATCTTTAATACTGATAATTCTATAATATAGAATTCATTTAGTGTCTAAATCTATTTCTTATTTAATCAGAATTAAATTCAATGGAGTGCTCTCTTCAGAAACGAAAATCTTTTACTAAGAGCTTTAATATTTTACTGTCAAAAACAACATCAATATTAATATAATATGAGTAATTGTTTAGTGTCCTAATCATCTTAATTGTTAATCAGTACTAATCTCAATGACGTGTATTTATCAAAAATCTTCTACTAAAAACTTTAATTTTTATATTCATATCATACCTATAGATTCAGATATCATCTTCAATTCTCAGCATACCTTTAAAATTCAAATATAAATATTTATCTTAGAGTCGAAACTAATGTAAAATAGAAAAATACTAAAACAAAATATCTGAATTTTGTATTTTGTGAATAGTAGAATCCGTACAGAAAAGCAAATAATCAGTTACTGTCACACAGTAGAATGAAATAGAATTATTTTTTACTGGTGAATTTAGCTATAGTATCAGAACTGTTTTGTGATTTAATTTCATCTCTCTCTCTCTCTCTCTATGTATATATTTATATATGTATATATATATATATATATATATATATATATATATAAACAAAAATCATAGTAAAAAAATGTTAATTTCATTTCAATTTTAGGTACCCGACTCCGAAGTTCATCTCCTTACCGAATGTCGTTACGTGGTCCACAAGTGAACCTCGGTTACAGCGGTTCGATGTACTCGGAGGGCGGCGGTTCACGTCGCGCTAGCAGTTCAGTCAGCCAGGTGGGTAAACCACTCGCAGCACGTGTTCGATCTCTGTATCGTAAACCACCATTCTAATTGCTCATTCTAAATTGGCCAGCAGGTGTCCGGAGACGATCAAAGACGACTGTGCTGTGAGAGCACAAAGCTTGGCGGTGGAAGCTCCGGCAGCGGTGGTGGCGGTTCCATAGAGGGAGGAATGGGGATTGGGATCTCGCTCACAACCTACGGATCCGTCACATATCAGCTGAAAGATGCGAATATGGAGGCGTCTGGCACGTGCGATTTTGTCTGTAGGGCCTTACGTATCGTTAATAAAACAGGTGAGCCTTTGTTTTATCCAGCCATGCTTTTCGGTCATATATATATATATATATATACATATATACGAGTATATATATATATATATATATATATATATATATATATAAAGGAAGGATTTATACCAAGCTTTTCATTTCAGTTGTAATGACAGTGGTGCTGGTTTGCCTCTCGACACTTCCATTATTGATGCTTATAATGGGTAAGTTAATTACTTCATTAATATTAAATTAAATTTAAGTTTATTTTTAGTTTAAAAATTTATATATTTTAGATAAGAAATTAAATTTAAGATATTTTAAATAATTTGAAATATATTTTTCTCTAAATACTAAATATTTATATATTTTTCTTATTGTATTCTGTGAATACTTGTATTTTTTGGCAGAAAAATATAGATATTTAAAGAAATTTTTCAGGTATAAGAGAAAATTAATATAAATTATTAGCTGTATGCAAATTTATCTTTTTTGGCTATTTTACCATTTGGTTGGTCAAATAATTGACACTTTATGCGCTCGGCTGAAGGAGGTTTTAAAAGAGCATTCCATTCATGTTCTACTAGACGGAAAAGATGACTTTTTCGGTATAGATGTTCAATTTTTCCGTTGATGTTGATGGCTAGCCAGAGTATTTCCATGAATATATGCATTTAAATTAATCAAATGTAAAAAAAATGATAATCTGTCAGAGGCAGGTGCGGAGAATAAGGTGGGTGAGATAAGGTTTCATAATCCAGTTCATTTATTTTTTTTAAAGTCATTTGTGAGACGTGTGATCGGGCGTTGTTATGAAGAAGAATTGGTCATCTTCGATTGACTAATACTGGCCGTAAACGATTCAATTTCTCATGATTTTTTTCAATTTCATGACAATATTTTTCTGATGTTATTGTTTCATCAGGATTTAATAAGTTTTTGTGAATGATGCCACTTACCGACCACCAAACAGTGATCATAATCTTGTGTTCATGAAACTTTGGTTTAGAAAACTGTTTTGATGTTTCTTCTCAGTCTACCCACGATAAACGTTTATGATAAACGTTTGATAAACGTTATCCCCTATGATAAACGTTTCCGATTGTTGTAGAGAATCCATTTTTCCTCGCATGTGACAATATAATCAAAAAATGGATAATTTTTATTTCGAAAAGAAGCGCAGAGCAAACTTCGTATCGCGGAATTGCTTGATGTTCGTTTAGTTCATATGGCACCCATTTATCCAGCTTTTTTGATTTTCCAATTAGGTTCAAATGTCGAACAACTGTTTAATGATCAACATTGAGTTCTTCTGCCATCTCTCGAGTTGTTTTACGTGTTCCGCTTCAATAATGTTTCTTAAATCATTATAGTCTATAGTCGACGACCTTCCTCATCATCAAGGCCTTCGTTTTCATTACGAATTTTTTAGAATCAGTGTTGAGCCGTATGTTCACTAATTGATTCTTCACCAGAGAACAAATTTAATATTTCGAGCAATTTCTGTTGCTTTACATCCCAGTTTAAACACATAAAACAAAATCGAGCTAATTTGTTTTTTCCATGACTGATTTAAGAGGGTATATCCAAAAATACTATAGAATGAAAACAAAAGACATAATCTGAAATCATTAGCGCTAATTTAATTGTTAACAGTGATAATCACTTGACTATAACAAAAGATAACAGTAAGTAGGAAAAACGGCGCCAAATTTACAATGATAAAAACAGGAATTATTTTTGCATCGACCTAATGGAATAATGGTTTCCGCGGATTAAATGACTTGGATTGAAGCAGTCTTTCAATTGTAATAAAATCATGCCAGAAGAATATCTTTGTATATTAAGTGATTAACCATTTGACAGCTAACGGCGTGTATATACGCCCTGTCATAGTCATCGATATCCACGGAAGGCGTATATTTACGCTCTCTCGTATTCATCAATATATACGAAAGGCGTATATTTATGCTCTCTCTTATTCTCTAATATATACGAAAGACGTATATTTACGGAACCAAACATTTGTATGTAGTAAAATTTTAAGTGATCATCTTACGCACTTACGCCGACAGCAATACTGCAGGAAATGTGCACCACGCCATCCAGTCCCACTGACATACAAGCAAAATTATCGCCGTATATATTGATGGCTCTGAGTTGGAGTGTGCCGCAGTCAAACGGTTAAAAGAAACTACCCGATGTTCCAAAAGATTTTTTCTCATTTCGAAAGATGGATACCTGATTTATACACCCAAGCCTTTTTCAATAATATAGACACTATGAAATATTAGGAACAGAGGTTTGCAAAAGCTTATTTTACAATTTATCCTACTGTCACAAACTTGATCGTTGTAATATATATATATATATATATATATATACATATATATATATACGATTATATATTACAAGGCGAGATTAAAATCTTATATCATTTTGACATTCACGCAACACAGATATGAACTATGAGTTCTAAAAATATAGGTTACTATTTATAATTCATGAAATCCGTATTCGTGTAACTAGTTTGCTATTAATTCCATATGTCGTGTATATATATATATATATGTATATATATGTATATATATGTATATATATATATATATATATATATACAATATATATATATATATAAATATATAAATCTGTATGTACGTACTTAGTTCTTTATGTTTGTGATATTATAATAAAATCAAATGCAAATTGTGACATTACAAAGCAGTGTCGGTTTCTCGGTCGGTCGTCGACCTCATTTCCTGATGCAGTTGCATATAACAAACTCGTATAAACGTCGCATGTCTCGTAAAACGTAATACAGATTTGAATCAGTTCTAGTATTATACAATTTTACACAAGACCTGTTTTATGTCTGTACATTTCAGTCGATGGCGCAAATAAAATGCAAAAGTTATGTCTTGAAGACAAGACGCTACGTATATACACTGTTATAATATTTGAATGATGGTTTTCCTGCAAACATAATCCACTAATCATGAGATATACACAACATAAGACCTTTTCCAGGGCAAGTTTTTTTTTATATTCTCGTTTATTATACTTCGTATGCATTGTTTGTCATATTAATATCTGAAATTTATAAAGAGAATATACTAAGTAAGAGATTAAAAAGCAATTCATTTCAACCGGAAATCTAAGATGATTTACATTTTAGATACATGAAAAAATTGAATATAGTAAAAGATTATTAAAATTTTGATCGGTTTTGTGATTTATAAGGTAAGAGGAAAATTAACTTATTAGGCATAATCTGAAAACTATACATTTTATTTATCAAATATTTTCATCTGTTTTCTGCTTCAAAGTTTTTTTTTACTGAAGACTGATATTAAAAGAAATAGTTTTAAAAAGGTTAATAGATTAGTCGTTTCCTCTCCTTTAAGTCACTATTTTTTTCTTTCTAAAATTCTCTTAGTTACTTTTTCTATCTTTAATTTATTAGACCAAAGAACGTATGGTACCATAGTGGCTCCAAAAATTTCATTCAGGGAATGGGAGACTTGAAGATTAAGAAGAGCTTGAGTGTTCTTCAGTTCGTAACGACTAACTGGAGGCGTTACTTGAATCAGAACCATGCACAACAATTCGAGAGTTTGCACAAAAGCTAGGCGTTAGTCATCAAACAGTTCTGGATCATTTACAACGGCATGGAAAATCAAGAAACAGAAAATTCTGTATGAATTTGTAGGTTAAACTGTAATTATTTTTCTACCAACCTAATATTATTTAAACAGATAACAAGTGAACACTATTTGAAAAGAAATACAGGATAGATCAGTTTGTTACCTTCACTTTTTTTGTCAGATGTTATTCTGTAGACGTTCTATTAAATATTCATAAACCTCCAAATTTACAAACGTACTCTTCAAAATAAACCCAGAAGACTCGCTACTAAGAGACTAAATTTTCTATCACGACAGAATGCGGAATTCAGTGTATAGAAGTTCGAGGAGATTATCTAGAAAAAGTATTTTAATTAAAATCATGTATGTAGGGTAAGAAATTTTTATTTTTGAAATGTTTCTTTACTTTTGACGTAGAATTACGTCTATAGTTCCATTGAGCAGGGTCAAGGTTGTCATGTTAGCATTGTTAGCGTTATCAAACGATGTAACGCAGGTTCGCGGTCAGTACGCCGCAATCGTTCAACCGATTCGCATTGAATGTAAAGTGTTTAACAGCTAAAAGAACTTTGGAATCAAAAAATGCTTCATTTGTTAAAATCCAATAATTAGATTAAAAGTTATGACCTTGCAAATTTGAACATCGATTTTCACGTTGTATCACCATTAAAATGTGAATATCTCGAAAACTCTTTATCTTATGATAAAAATTAAAATATCTGCTGATAAAGCTTTCAAAACTATTTAAGAAGAGCCCAATATATTTTTGTAATTTTTAAAATTACAAAAAATTACAGTGAATAAATTTAAAATATAAAAAAAAATTATAAATAATAGTTTCATAAATCTTATTATACACTTTCAATAAATGTTTATTTTTTTAAAAAATACTTTAAAACATTTTCACTTCTCTAATCCGACGTAATTCTGTGTAAACTTCTGCGGTTGTGTATATATAAAACCTTTATTTGTTTTTTTAATTATCATCATAGTTTCTCATAAACTAATAAATAATATATTTTTAATTTATTTGAATATTTCTTCATTTAATTTCGAAATCTCTTTTTACACACAGATACAATTCTTCACTGAAAACTTTACATCCCTAGCGACATCACTTTTAGGGAATTTTCAACTTCCGCAAACGATTTTTTCTTATTCAACACCTCTGGCTTCTATATATGTATTGTATATTATTGATATGCAAAAGAGTTCATTCTACTGAAAAACGGATTACGCTTTGTCAGTAGAGTTCCGGTGAAGATTATCGTCTACTTTATAGGATTTGAAGCATTTCCCATTTATTTTCCAACGTTCTAAAAAATATTCTCCGGCTTTATGATAAAAGTTTAATCAGAATCCAATTTATTTCAACGTAGTGTGTTGAAAAATAGGAGAATTTATTCAGTGTAAATGTATGTTAATAGTTTTTAATTATTTAGTACGAGGCTTTTCCATTTCTGATTTTAGTTTAATCTTCATATGAATTAGTGCTCAATTATCTGTTAAATTATAAACCTATTAATTTATCTATTTAAATATATAGAAATCATATTATTTATTAATTTATAAGAAACTATAAGAGCTTGTAAAAAGGTGAAGAATATTTAAGAAGTAGTAAATTTATTGTAAATATAGGATTTTTATTAAGGTAATTTTTCTAGATAATTTCTCTCATTTTTTTGTACTTAGTCCAATGTTAAATGAGCTTTTGGATTCCGTGCTCGTTTTAATTATTGTAAAATTAGAATCCGTGTATTATAATTTAATATTAGAAAATCGTTATTTTTGTATAAAGTAGTTGAATGGAAATTGACAGATTAAGAAATTCTTTTTCAGACAATTGAGAAAAGTTAACGATTTTAAGCAGTGAATCGTCGTAACACTCCCAATAACCAATCAATCATTTATCCATCAATCTAATGGATCAATTGAAAGGTTAATAAACGGTTAACACGCACGTCGTCTACCTCCTCACGCAATATCCTCGCAATAACCGATCGCGTGACGTCATCACAGCCGAACGCAAACGTAATATAATCTCTGATCAAGTGCATGATTTCATTTATAGTTGAATCCACTTCACGTGAAATTTTAGCATTGTATGTGCCCACATTTGCATAATATGATTATGAGTAAAAAGAAAATCGCGCGTTGCGAGAGTCACGCCCCCTTTGACTACATCATGATATTCGAACGTTATGTTGTGAATTTTTCATTCGGATCTTAATGCATTTTTATCCCTTTCTTTTCTTTCATTCTACGTTTCTTATCTGTTCTTAATTCGATTAAGTTTGTGTGTTTCGTTAGTTTGCATAAACATTCGTATGGAAATGGTATCTTTATCAGTTATCTCTAGACGATCATTATTTCATTTTGAATTTTAATTACATTTATGCTTATTCTAATTATTGTAAAGAAATTCTTTATACGAGCGTTCATTAATTTAAAAAAAACTCAGCAGTTAATACCGTTCGACACGAATGAAATATATAAAGCGTGTTCATAAAGTGTCTAATATGTATGTAAAACATGCAACAATCATTTAACTAGAACCTCTCTATTACAGGTTCTAGTTAACATTTTTTTATAATTTCTAGCTAAAATTTTCTCTAGCCTAAGAATATACTTAAGGGGACCCGGTGGACTAGCGGCCTAAAATTTAAGCTATTTTAAAAAATTTTTTTCTATATGAGGGTAATGAATAATGCTTTCAAATTTTTTTACACTTATTTTATTACTAATAAACTACACAAAAATGAAAATAAAGACAAAAAAAAAATTTTTTTTAAATTAGAAAAATGATTCTGAAGTCTCCCTCTCTAAAAAAATAGAATTGAGTGCTGAATGATGATTTATCTCTCCCTCTGATCTGAAATAAAACAATTGACGAATTTTTAATTAGTATAAGTATAGCTATCGCAGGAAGTAGAATAAAAAAAAAATTTGACAAAATGGCGCGTAGTCAAAATTACAAGTTTGAAAACGACCAGTATTTTTGAATGTTTTGTTAATAAAAAAAATATAAATATTTTACAGAAACTATTAGTTTTACTTCCAGCGAGAGCTAGAACTATTCAGAATAACATATTAAAATTTCAGACAAATCGGTCAAGTAGTTTTTTTTTTCTGGCCCCCGCAAGATGAAAAAAAGTAGTTTCGAGATAAACGCGTTTAAAGTTATCCACTCCACTTATTCTTCTACCTACCTGACCTTCTAATGGGCTGTAGATCCTGAAATACTCTGAATTTCGTCATCAAATTTTAACAGTATATTTTTAAGATACTATACTTTCGAAAAAAAATCGATTTTTCGAAAATTCTAGACCACCGGGTCCCCTTAACATTTTCACGGCGGGAGTCGCGTATGCGTGACTTTCGTTACTACCGGTTTTCGGCGGGCATTAAATCTGTCTGAAATATCGTTCTCGTGGCAATTTATACCGAATATGATATCATATGTTTATTTAAAGTACAGGGTGAGATAAAAATTACTAAATCCATCATTACTGGTAAGTATAATCTTTCTATAGCATAACAAATAAAAGGAAAGGTTGAACTGACATTAATAATATAATATGAAAAAAAATACTAGCCTTATCATTCTAATGGGTTTTGTGAAGAAGTTTGAGAAAGATTATTACTGCTCCACAGATCTATTACTTCATATACCGATCTTCGGTAATACAATAAGGAGAGACAGATTCCGTCAGATAAAGAGATACTGGCACTTCAGTAACAATGAAAATGGCAAAGAGAGATGAGATAAAATTAAACCTGTTCTTACATATTTTCAAGAATAATTTCGAACCGTATACAAACTAGAAAAAGAACTGTCCCTTGACGAAAGCATCATACCTTTGAGAAGAAGACTCGTTTCGAACATACAATCCAGCTAAAATCACTAAATACAAAATATTGGTACGATGGTCTGCTAAAGTATCACAGGATATATTTGCAATTTTGAAATATATTGCGTGAAAGTATTTACACTGATACGACTATATTCTAATTATTAAACCCATTTGTAAATTTATGGAATATTATAGTAATTATCCGTTATCTATATGTACAATTACTATCACAGTGTACAAGTCGCTCGATGATTATTACAAAATAAATATGGTGTGTGCGGAACTATAAAGAAGAATAGAGGTGTCTTAGCTTGTTTAAAAAATGAACAAATACATGAAAACATTTCAATGTTCCCCAGAAAAAATAAAATCCTGGTGCAAGTATGGAAAACAAAAAAATTTCTTATATATATATCAAAAATACATTCTGTAAATACAATTGATGTTACAAATTCCAAGAGGAACAAAATAAGCCGACATGTGCAGTAGAATATAATAAATACATGAAAGAGGTTGATCGTGCCGATCAATACCTTTCCTACTAGACAATTTTTCAAAAAATCAAAAAGTGTAGTAAAATTAGTTTTCATATATGCGTTTTAGATCGATTGCTCCAGTCTGGGCGACTACGAAAAGTGCCCGCGGATAATAAAAGTTCTATACCTGAAACTCCCGCCGTGAAAGTGTTAATAATATTTTTCAGTACTTTGGTGCTTTGGAGATGAAGAAATTCCCATTGAAATGCGTATAAGAAACAATGGAAAATGTTTTAGTGAATATTTTTAATCAGAGACAATTCTTATGTAGTTCGTGGGGTCAAAAATAATTTAATTATACAAATGATTGAGTATTTTATGATTTTATGATATTTTATGAATATTTTTTTATGAATTTTTTTTTACATTATTACTTTTTATAACTGCACAGAAATCTCTCGATACACGTCGAGAAGCGGTCCAAAAATTGCGATTCAGAACGAAAAAACGTAAATCGAGTAGCACAAAAATAAAAATTATAAAATCGAAATATGCAATTAAGAAAAAAAAACTCTGTTTTTAGTTATGTAATTTTGACATTTACTTTCATATACTTTTATATTATGAAGTTGGGTTCTCTTTTTAAGTTTTTCTAGTCATCCGAAACTAGCGCTGAAACTACAATTCTTATCGTTTTCATTAGCCATTTCCTTAAGGTCTTTTCTGGATGATAAATATGATTACAACTATTTTTTTTAATTTAAGTCACTTATCTATGCACTTGACGCATTTTCCATTTTCTCTAATAATATTGACCTGAACTTAACTGTTACTTCAACGGATTTTACCGTTATTAGAGCAGCACAAGCACGACTTTTTTTCTAAATTATTTAAAATTTTAATTATTGCTATTGGTGGTAGTTCCATAGAACTGGAAATATAAAATGGGTTTTCTCTCTTTTCAAAAGGTCGAATAACATCGATTTTCCTTTTCAGTGAAATGGTATGCTTATGTTTTTTTTTTATACAAAAGCCACCAATGTCTTTATATTCCGATTTTCACTAAATTATATTTTCCTTATATTAATACATACCGTAAATAATTTTCAATAATTTATTAATTCACATAGCTCAATTACTGATAATTGGATTAATGTTCTCAAAACGAAAACAGCAAAAAACAGTTTCTCTTGTGATTGAGTGACAAATTTTCACAACGAAAACAAGCTTTAAAATGAGATAAGAGAAAGCATATCTAAGCAGTATACGTAAATGTGTCATATTTAAAATTCGGGAGATCCTTAAATATAATTTTTTTAAGAACGTAAATTAAGAGAGAGAACGTAAATCGGGTTACAGTCTTAAGTTTTGGTCCGACGTAGTTCAATAAGAAGCTAATCGGGAATTACTGTAATCATGTCGATGCGTTTCTGATAATTTTCTTTCTTTTGGGTCATTAAGGTTTTCGTTGTATACTATTATGATATGTAGGAGAGTCGTTTGATAAGTATAGTAAAAAATCAAGTTAAACACTGTTTTTTTTTTATAGAAAAATCGGTTTTATTTCTCAACATAGTCTCTATTGGGAGCTATACACTTGATCCACCGAATCTGTAAAATACACATGGCGACGGCGATGAGATCCTCATTTGACGAGAATTTCTTCCTAGTGAGACAAATTTTCAAGTTTGTGAAGAGGAAGAAGCCACGCGAAGCCAAGTTTGGAGAATAGGGTGGATGAGGAATAAATTCGAAGTTTAATTCACTAGTTTTGTGGGACGACGCGTTGTCCTGTTGAAATAACATTTTTTGGGCTAATTTGGACCGTTTTTTGTTTTATCTCTTCTTTCAGAAGGTCCAATATTACTACATAATAGACTTGTTATCGTTTTCTCTTCTTTAAGTAGTCGGTCAGGATTATTCCTTGGAAATCCTAAAAAACAGCGGCCATCACCTTTCCAGCCAACAAAACGGTCTTCGCCTTCTCGGTGCACTTTTACTAGTCGTTGTTCACTTTTTTAACTGCTGCTTCGACTCAAGTGTATAGTGATGGATCCATGTTTCATCCACAGCGACGAATCGACGCAAAAAACCTGCTCGTTTTTTTTTTATTTTAGCGGCAACTTCTATAATGCTCGTTTCAAATATCTGTAGAACATGCAAAACGCGTCGCTTTTAAATGAAATTTTGGTTATGCTAGTTTGAAAAAATGACACTTGATAGCAGTGATGTTACCAAACGAATAGTAGCTCTACATGATAGAAACTTACCAAACTTATCAAACGACTCACGTATATTTATCCTTAAATATATATATTTCTTGAAGTTTAAGAATATTCCTTTCTGATCAAATTATTAAGATTTTTTTCTATTTTAGCGATCAGCAGATGATGGAATCATCACAAGAATCCGTATGTACCAGAGTGAAAATTTATCAATAATTATTGAACATTTTTGATCCGAAATGCTGTCGTGGTTCGTGGCATGAAACAATAATTGATTTATGGAAATGATTTGCAGTATTCATTTTTGATTCAAGGAAGCTGTTTTTAATCGAATTTAGTTATAAAAGACAGTTTCTTCGAAGAACGATTAACAAAAATTCTGTTTCTCTTTACAGGCATACAATTTTTGCGTGATTGTCCTCGTGAGCCACACATCCCTGTCTACATGGTTGTTGGAGGCAGCGCCGGATGTGCACGTATGGCGTGGTCTCTCTGGAACCAATTAAGCAACCGGCGCAGTGGCAGCGGGGGCGGTGGTGGAGATTCATCCGGCATACCTGGTATCGGTGCCGGCTCTCGGATCGCGTCACTCGCACTCAATATCTTCCTGTTAGCGTGGTTCGCGCTTGGCAATTATTGGATACTCCGCATCCGGTGGCCGGACTACGAACCGACGCTTTACGAACCGAACCGCTGGTGTCACCGTACACTCTACGTGTTCTCGCTAGTGCATCTGTGCGTCATGTATTCGGTATTCACTGTAATATTTGCTCTAGTGCTTGCATTAGCTGCCTGTCAATTGGCAGGATGTCCTTGGTTAGGACCGTCGCGTTATAAGTAGCATGCTGTCCTGTACCATACGCGCATCATACTCTGAATAACTGCTTCATGATGATTCTATTATATTATTATATAAAAGGTATATATATATATATATATATATATATATATATATATATATATATATATACACAAATGTATATCGGAATACGAGTAGTGTTTAACTTAAAATGCATGCAAAAATATTCAAATTCAAATTGAAAATCTTTATGGAGAATATTTCAAGTGATGTAACAATAATAGACGATAGATAACGAATCTTTTGATTTTGAAGGGTCTGTAGAGTCTATCTGGAGCACATTTTTCTTCGAATAATAGATGTAGCTGATAAATGAAACAGAGATTTGTTCATTTACTTGGACATAAAAATGGTTTATGAATGAGATATCTACTCAAATCTATTCCCTTTTTATCTATTAATAATCGAGATACAAATATCAAAAAGATAAAGCAGGGAAAAAAATTGTAATGACTTCGATTTTATTGATGCTTCAATTGACTGTTACAAATATTTTATATAGTTTCAATTTTTCTAAATATTGATACCATAATATTGTTGTGATATTGGTTAAATTGATTTTCATAATTCAATTATTATACTTTTTTACCCTAAAGGACATAAATATTTTTGTGAATGATTTTGATGATGATAAAAATATTTGAAACGATTTTTCTGATTTATTGGATCAAAAATGTCCAATGAATGATTAGTGATCATTTTGATTATTGATTATGAGTATTTCAGTGATGATTTTTCGTTTTCCGGACGACAAGGCACATAACATTTTTGACCAGAAAATTTTTTTTGATTTGCCTTGAGAAACAAAATTATTTGACTGAAAAATTTTGTTATAACTCGACCATTTATTTTAAATAATTAGTTTTATTTTCGATATGACTATTTACTCGGGAAGTTTTACATTTTTTTTAAATTAGGCTAAATTTTAATTCTAAAATAGTTTGAATTTTCACTACCGATTAATTATAGTATAATGTCAAAAAAAATAAGAATCAATGAAAGGTGAATAATAAGTAAAATACATAGAGAAATAAAAAAGATCAGATATAGAAAATTAATGTCTATATTATTTATTTCTGAGCTCTAAGAATGATAGAGTCGCGTTCAAAATGCACGTTAGATGTTCAAAATCAGTAATGTTATGAAAAGCTTTTGGTAAATTAATTATTGTTTGTGTTAATTATCCTTTCGGAAATATTACTTACTTTTTAATTATTTTTCGGCCAATATCAGTCAACCATTATATCAACACCAAATATATTTTGAACTTTAAATTGAAAAAATGAGATTAATCAACATATTTATTATTCGTATTCAATAAGATATTGAATTAGATACAATAGACGTTTGATATAGAGATCGATTAATTATTTGTTGAAAAATAAGTCGACGTTTGTTTTTAAGGCATTTAAAGATTAGGTATGGCCTCCTCAATTTTTTTGGATCCAGATCCTTCTGCCTGTCAGTCTCCAGTTCCTTACTCCTAACAGTTTCACTGAAGTGGTCGTTTAAATCCATCAGTGTGTGAAGCCTCTTTTTAGGTTTCGTAACGTTTGTTGTTTTACGATGTGGAGTTGTTATCCCTACACCCAAACCCCTTTGCGGAGGACCATTCTCCCGCTCTTGCTAGCCTAGACCCTTCTCGCTATATGGGATACCCGATTTTGAGTAAGGTTACTAATGTTACTAGGGTTAACCACTTAGAGGTGAGAGTCGGAATAAGGTAATATATAATATATATATTATTCTTGAAAGGGTAATCTTAATTTTTTTGTACTTTACAAATTTAAATAATAAATAAAATGATAATTGAATTATCGATTAAATAACAAGATGATATTTTAGAAAATCGCATATGTAGGAAATATCTTTTTTTATTTTTTCTCTGCTATGTTTACTTATTTACCTATATATATATATATATATATATATATATATACAAATACAGGGTCGGATTTACACTAAGTGACGCCTTTGAGACAGCAATCAAATTCCTCCCCCCCCCACAATTTTGTCAAAATGAATTAAGAGAAATCCGTAACTGTTGTTAATTTTGAAAAAAAATCAATAGATAAATTTTCAATGATCACTAAAAAATTTGTAAAATTTTCCATCCATTCAATTTATTTAAGAAGTTGAAATTATGAAGTTCTGTTGCATAAATTTCAAAAATAAAATTTGAAGTCCAAACATTTTTACATTTATTTTTCATTTCAAATTCGAGCAACCTGTAAATCGAAATAATGATTGAAAATAAAATTTCCAGCTTTTCAAAATTTGTTACCCCTCAAAATTTGTCACACTGGTTAGATGCTCATTTTGCTCATGTCTAAATCCTACTATATATATATATATATACATAAAGTAACGCTCGGATAACACGTTACTTATATAACGCGATTCACAAATTGTTACAATCCTTGCATAACGCTCTCTGCGGTTCGAGAACGAAACGCATAGCTGTGTATAATCATAAAAATATGAAGTGGTGGAAGAGAGAATTTGGTATCTTGCTTTAAAATGTATCACGGTCTTGTATAACGTAACATTTTACAGAAACCTCATCCCATGTTATACGTAGGTTATTTGTATATATATATATAGTCTCATTCATAATCTCATAGAAATAATACAGAAGATTACTCGTAACAGCTATAATTATTATTTACTCATAATATAAAATATAATGAATAATTCAGGATAAATGTGCTCCAACTAATGAAAAAAATATAATGAAGGAAGACATTATAGTCAAAATAATATAGTTTACATATATATATATATATATATATATATATATATATATATATATATATATATATATATATGTATATACACGAATATGCACCATTAATGAAAGCAAGAATGAAAATTTATTAAAGAAGTGAATTGAAGGAAATATGTAAACTTGTTCTTCAATAATCCAGATATGTGTTAGTGTTTTTTTAATAAAAACAGAATATAAGAAGTGAACTAGTGATTTTACAGAACGAGGGCCCAATATGAGAATATATGTTTATACGTACGTATATAGATTGGAGAAAAATATAGAAAATAATCGTAAGTAAATGATTTATTATTATATTTATCAATCAGATAACAGATCAGATATATAAATTATAATAATTATATATAAATAAATATATATACACATATGTTAGAAAGATTTGCTGATTTAAAGAAAACTGTTCGTTTGATTGGATGTTTTTATTACGGACGAGTTTTCTGTTTGATATATCTTCCATGCTCGTTATAATCAAACACAAACCATGCAAGTACTTTATTAAATAAAAAAATAATGTTTCGAATAATTATATACAATAGATGTATTCATCGGTGTATGTATTATAATAGTCTATGAATAAATTCATTATCGTAATTTTTAACCAAGTATGTACATTTGTAATTCGATTGAATGTACGTGGGTTGTATGTATTTGTATTATAAAGAAATCAAAATACATTCATGGTCTAATATCAGTGACGAACAATTGATATTTTTCGAGGTGCCTCTTCATATATTTTTTTTCTAAGTTATCAATGTTATTGTTCCAGTTTCATGTATATATTTTTTACATTTACATACATATACAGGATTTTATGTCAGATGAGAATAAAATATGAAAATTTTTCAGTAATATTTATTTTACAGTGAACTTTGTTGGATGTAAAAGTGTGTTATTAGAATAACTATGACTGATTTTTATTTAAATTTCAATTTGAACGATTTCTTATTTTAATCAATGAAATTGGCATTAAATTATAAATTAATGCATGAATCTCTTTTAATTGTTAATATTTTATTGCTTGTATTAATGTAACATTCAATCAATGAATGTTTTTAAATACAATGTGCTTTAGAGGTAGATTTTCAACTTATTTATTTTTAATTCCAACTTGAAATGAAAAACAATACATTTTTTTATATTATTAATTCATTTAGTCTTCAAAGTTAGGTATGAAAATAATTTCAACCAAATGATAACCTCTGGCTGCGGCACAAAAGTGGAATATTTTGATAACACTTTTTATCGCATTTTGGTATATTTCCTACTAGTTACTTCTCCGATTTAGTGACGAATATTCTTCCTCAGGGTTTTAGGTGTGTCTGAATTATTTGCATAAACATTTTTTTTGTGTTATTCCCACAAAAAAATTCTATTTCATTGAACTGATGACTAGTGGCCAGTCGATATCGCCGAATCTAAAGATTGATTGGCCCGGTAACATGGTATTCAAAATTTCCATCATGAAAAACGCAGTTAAGGTTTAAGATTTCTCAATAGTTTTCCTTTCTTGAGAGAAGAAAAATTTACTCCTTATTTCTCGAGGAATATCGAGAAGTCTCATATAATATCTAAATAATATTTTCCGTCTTACATTCAGTTTAAAAAGTCATATAAGCATGAAATTTCATTCTCTAATACTGAATTCATATATTTTATTTATTTTAACACAAAATACAATATGTAAACAAAAAAAATGACTGAAAAAGAAAATTAAATGCGTTTATTGTTCAACTTTGAAATAATTTTTCAAAAAACATAGTGCATTTAATCGATAATAGTAGAGGAGAATCAATTTCTCTTCTTCATAACAAAATCGTTAGTAATAGAAAAATTATGTTCATTTTGTGTAGGCGTAGGCGTTTGTTGAGGACAAAGCATCTCTAATTAGTTTCAAATTTGTTGCTCTTGTATCCGTTGTTTCAAATATAGGAAAGTCTTGTTTAATAGCCTGATATTTGTTAGTAACATCAGGTTTCACTTCTCTCACACTTTATGTTATAGATAAATTTAATTGTTCTTGAAGAGACAATTCTTCATTTCCATTGGTTGGAATTTCATAAATATATACAGCTTTAAAATTATTTACAGCTTTTATTCTAATAAAATGTCATATATAATAAAATAGTTCAATAAATATTACTTTTATATGTTATTACTTAAGAAGTTGTGTATAAAATTATATTTATAAGTTTTTTAGCTATTACAATAAAAACAATAAACAAGAACCGTTACAAATTGTTGATAAAAACAAGAAAAATTTCGATATTGATTCCCAAAAAATAAATTTCTGTAGAAATGAGAAAACAAATTTTACTTTCTTCTCGAGAATAAACACTATAAGTCTCGAGAAATGATACAAACAAATTATATTTCTTCTCGACAAATTTTCGAGAAGAAATACTAAACACGGTCTTATTGAAACTATATTTTCTTTAAACCCAATTCGTTCAATTTGTGTATAAAAAAATTATCGATCATCTCATAATAGCTTTTACCTGTTACTGAAACATCATTGCACTAAGCGTTCTTAAAAAAGTACAGTCTAACATCAAAACCAAAAACTGTACCATAGTGTCACTCTACATAGATATTTCAACCATTGATGGATCTATTGTGGATTTTCATGAACAAAAAAATTAATATTTAGCTTATTAACGAAGCTATTCAGGTAAAATTGAGTCTCATCAGTCATGACGTTTTTCTTTGAAATAAGGAATGATTTTTATAAAATATTTTTACAATAAGTATGCGTTATCTAATTTAATAGGGTTCCATAATGACTATCATGTAAACTCTCTTCAAATGTCAAATTCTGACGAACACAAACTTACCAAATCAAAATGTGAACTCATCAAAATTGTCAACTTACCTTTCAAACATTCTGTACATTTATAATATTCTTTCATCGCTGTTTATATCTACACACAAATCGATATATATATATATATATATATATATGTATATGTATATATATGTATATATATGTATATATATGTATATATATGTATATATATATATATATATGTATATATATGTATATATATATATGTATATATATATATATATATATGTATATATATATGTATATATATATATGTATATATATATATATGTATATATATATATATAGTGTCAAATACAAAATACAAGATGTGGTAGCAGTAGTGATGGATATACATTTCAAAACAGATTCTAGAGTTCATTGAAAGAAAAAAAATATATAGTCAAGATGTATAGTTGATTCTTTATAGTTCACAAGTTAAAAGTTATTTTTGTTCTCTTTCACAATTGATATTTTATTGTTTCCAAAAATACACATTTTCCTCGAATCAAAAATATTCAATAACAGACTTTTACTAACGAGTTATTTTTTCATCCCATAAATCATAAACTTTTTTCTGATGAAAAATGTTCAATAAATCATTATTGATCTTTTCCGATAGTCACTGTATCAGAACTGTATTGTAAATAAAAAATTTTCGAGAAACGTTTTTATAATTGTAGTATAATTTTTATCGCGTTTCTACCAACGCTGTAAAAGAAGATCATGCTCTGGTATGTACAGTTTACGAATCATATTCACATCAGCTAGAACATAAATTGAGAAACTGAGTCATAAAGAACAATTATATAAATCATGATTATTATTTGTAGTATTTTAAGGATATAAAACAGACAATCTAGTAAAATTAAAATAAACTTTGAAAAATTCTTGATTATATGATTTTTGATCTACGAAACTTAGAAAACTTAGTTACAATCAGTTCTGTGTAATCTAAAAATTCTGTAAATCAGAACCTAGTTATAGTGGAAAACACAATGACTAATTCACGAGTAAACAGAAATTAAAACAGGAATAAAACAAGAATTATATCTTTAAAGATTATTTAATCATATTTAATTTGAAATGATTCGTTCAAAGTTCAAAATAAATTTAATCAATCTGCAGAACAATCATTAATTTTTTTCTCAATAAATTAATATTTTATTATTATTTATGAATAATTCATTTTCTGCTCTCCTTTGATGACTGAAAGACAAACAGAACTAATGAAACTCGTTGCAAAATACTTTTTTCAAGCCTTTATTCAAAATTAACCAGTGCAATGATTTTAATCCTAGACTAATGAATAGTTTCATTAATTATTCAGTAAACTAAAACTGTTTTCATAATACAGCAAACATTGTATTGATAAATGGTAGTTAATTATCTGCTAATGAATCGATTATAATTGGGAGATTTGAGGTATTGACAATATTTATCCTGTGTTCTATTGAAATGAAAATCAATGTTAAATTTTGATATAAAAATTAACTGTACATATATACATTCATACATGTATACAAACATACATGTATATATATATACATATTTATATTTTATGTATATATATATATATATATTATATATATATATATTTATATTTTATATATATATATATATATTTATATTTATATGACCGAATATGTGTCCGTCATCTATTCTTTTTTTATACTGTTATTTCTTTAAAATTAAAAGAAATAGAATATGTCTATATATGAATTGTAACTGATTTCTTACAATTTTTTTAATTTAAAAATTTTTTTTATTATTATTAGAGTTCAATGTATGATCAATTAATTTAAACATTTCTGATATATTTTCTATACATTTTCGTAAGTAATAATTTTCCACACAACCAAGTACATCATTAATTTAGTATCAAACATCATAAATGATCTTTGGGTCTGATATGTAAACTTCTTTAAGTCAACTTCGCAGAAATAAATATATTTTCTGTGCTCAGTGATGTAATCTCTATCTAAGTGCAATAAATGATAATTAAAACCTTTTAGTAATCATTTATTGAGCATTTCTGTTCAGATATTATTTTGTCGTTTGTAAAAGTGGGTGAAAAAATCATTTGTGAAAAGAAAACGTAAGGTTTTAGTTATAATATTTTTAATCCATTCGATTACTGATCTAATTTCCATCCACATTCTATAGAAGTGCTTATTATGAAGATAAGAACATTTAACCGAAATCTGATGGTGACAAATGACAAATCGACCGAAAATGACAAATCTGAAGAGTTGTTTTGTTAATTCTTAGCTTGTAGTTCTCAAATGTTTTCCTATTCAGAAATGAGTAGTTATTCCAATTTGGAAAAATCTGGAAATGAAACATTTACTCACTTTCGTTATTTTTTCAGTTATTTTACAAATGGCTTAATTTATCTCTCCATAAACCCACAAATTTTTTTCTGTTCAAAAGTTTTAAACAAGTGGTTATTTATCATTTTTGATTGTTCTTTAGAGATTTTTCTATACATTGGTCCTTGAACAACGACATAAAAAAGTGTATAAGCAATAATCAAAATAGATCAACATTTCATTGATTATTTTTGATCAGATTTGATGAAAAAAATTGTGGATTTTAAGATGATAAAGTAAATAAACTCTCATAAGAACTTACTAAAAAACAAAATCAAAATTAAGTACTTTATGAAAATATATAAACAAACAAGTCGATATGTTTGTTTTAAAATCTCAGTCTCTGAAATATGCTAATGCAAAAATCAAAAATGACCAAAAATTCTTTATTAATCATTATGTGGTTTATGGGCTGAGACAAGTATTCATTGGCGATACTGAATTTTGCCACAATATTATCAGAACTGTATTGTCACATACATTGTTTGTCATTCTTCATTTGTAAGAGAAATGTTATTGTTTCAATTCCCTTAAAAATAGATACATATCTTTTTTGATTAACTTCTTAACTGGGTATGATGGATATATCCGTCCGTAAGCAGTCGGCCGCACGCAAACTATCCACTTAAGTGGTTAAGAAGTAATACCAGTTTAAAATTAAGTATAACTTTTCAATTATTTTTTGTATACGCCATGGGGATCTTTCTTTTATTCGGTACGCTCACCGACATCCGGGAGCTCTGCCCCCACACATTTTGCTTGCACCCCCGACTCACTTCGCACCCTCTCTCAACTCGCTTTGCTCATATCGTGTATATATATATATATATATAGATAATCAATTTTACAGATATATATTGCAACGTAGTTGTTTTATATATATATATATATATATATATATACATACATACATACATATAGGTAACCTCAATATGCCACAGTCGTTAAGTTCCTAAAAACTGCGGTGTTATGTGAATTTTTATTATACGAAACAAAGCACTAGTACAAAAAGCAGGGGTGAGTTCCAAAAATTAACAAAACTATACTATTTTCTTTTTATGATTAAAAGAAATATGTTTATTAAAACAATCAATAATTGATCAAAAGTATTACACATTAATATTAAGTAATGTTTTTTCTTCAAAACTGCTAAACACCATTAAACAGGTGTGATTTCTTTCTGAAAAATATCCTCATCTTCTGATCTTTCTTCTGTAGTATCTTGATTTCTATGCTCTACTTGTAAAAAAACTATTATTTTCAGTCGTTTGCTTTTAACTAAGAGATCTTTTTAAATATCGTTGTATAGAGCTAATAATTTGTGAAGTTTTCTCTTAAATTTCGCGCTTCTTTCAGTAGAACTGCATTTAGAAAATAGAACTCCATTTGTTCGGCTAAATTTGTCTTCCTGTATGCTTTTTAGGGTAAAATTTTAAACTTCAGCGTTTTCACCTGTGTTATCGTCCTCAGAATTAATTTGATTTATCTTGGATGTCTTTTCCATCAAACTTCCCTAATTCTCAAATCGTGTTAGAGCGAAACCATGTTGTAGGAATGCCGTGTTTTACAGAGATTTTCTCCAATTTTCGATCCGTGTTAGAGCGAAACCGTATTGTAAGAATGTCATTTTATACGGGGGTTAGATGTTTATATATATATATATATATATATATATATATATGTTAGTACAGCTAAGTAAACATTTTATAAAGTCGCATATTTCATTGTAGTTGTTATAACAAAGCAGTAAGTGGTTTCTCTCGTGGGTACCCTGAAGCTC
Source organism: Acanthacorydalis orientalis (assembly GCA_034766995.1). Taxonomy (NCBI): domain Eukaryota; kingdom Metazoa; phylum Arthropoda; class Insecta; order Megaloptera; family Corydalidae; genus Acanthacorydalis; species Acanthacorydalis orientalis. Next base: position 13,830,246 of record CM068315.1, on the reverse strand, counting down.
CACTGATTCTTCAAGTAAGAGGCAATCTCCTTGGGAGTCGTGGAAAAAGCTCCACCACTTTCCGATGATTTTTCAATGCAAAGAAACGAATCCAGTGTTATGTGAAGCCCGAGTCATAAGTATCCATGCTTGGGACTTAAGTAAGCACGGCTCCAGGCCTAGAAATAGAAGAAATTACGAAGTATGTTTATCTAAGTTAGCTTCTCATCAAAGATGGATCATTCATTGAAGAAATAAACAGGAGAATAAAAATAGGTTGAAGCGCATTTGAACGAAACGTTTCGATATTTACATCAACAATCCCACTGTGGTTGAATAAAAAAGTATTTGATTAATATATACTACCAGTCTTTACCTACGGCAGAGAAACATGTGTGGTGAACGCCAAAATCATTCAGAGACTCCAAACAATACAGAAAAGTATGGAAAGATGCATGCTATGAATTACAAGAAGAGATAGGAAAAGAACAGAATGGAGATGACAACAGACAGGAGTCACACATATAATAAAAATAATACAGCCTGAAATGGAAATGGGCGGGGCATGTTGCGACAAGAGAAGATAATCGATGGACAACAGAAATTATTAACTGAGAATCAAGGAGTATGAAAAGACCAATAAACGTACCAATGAAGTTGTGGGATAAATAAATTACAATTTTTGTTGGAAACCAATAAAAAAGAGTTGCATTCAATCATACAGGATGGAAAATTATGGAAGAGGTTTTTATTCAGCAGTGGATTGTCTAAATGTACTGCTGCTGTTACTACTGATATATATATATATATATATTAATTCATATCATTACTTCTTGGTACATTTAAATTTTTTTCTAACACTATTACATTTATAACTTTGTTTTCGTATAAAATATTAATCCCCCGTACATTGTTGTTCAGAAATTTAAAAACTTTCAGTGTATGTGCGTTCGCCTCAAATTAAACAGTTTTTTTTTTGAACGCACGAAACTGATTTAATTGAATTTTTTCAGATTCATTGAACGCACTTGTTCTTTTTTAATCTCTCATAAATTTTAATAACGGAGCTGTTTACTCTATTAAATAAAAATGAGTTTGCGTACATATTTTTATTTTCCAATTTTTGTAAATTGACAATACATCATTCTTGTTGTTATTCTAAAATTATGAAATTGTAATGGAAAATGGTAATTAAAATATAAGATGTACGGTGAATTATATTATGAAATATAATATGTTTTCCTTATATATATATTATTATGTTTGATATTTTATGTTATTTTTTAATGCATATGAAATTGAGTATATTTAAATAAATAGAAAAAAATGTAGGATGGAAAGTAGTTTAGACCATCAATATGTTAGAGGGATGATGAGAATCTATATCGATCTATGTCAGTTTTTATAAAATTTTCAATTACTTCGGAAGTTGGAAACGACGAGCGAAAAAACGGTCATTGAAACGTTTGGGTTGCGACATAAATAATTTTGAACATTCAAATGGTTCTTTTTGAAAGAAATACGCTTTTTAAAATGATGTTTCATAAGTGGATGATGCCTTTCCGTTGAAAGTTTTTCTTCATAAAAAAAAGTTGTATGTAAGAGATTTGTTTCCGTCATAACAAACTATTACGATGAAACCAATGTCAGTGCGTTTAACGTAGTAACTCAAGAGCAAGGTTTATACGAACAATCCGGAAACGATTGAAAGTCTAAAGAAGAATATTCGTCACGAAATCGGTGAGGTAACACAGGAAATATACCAGAATGCGTTAAAGAATATTATTAAAATATCCCGCTTTTTAGTTCAGCCAGAAATGATCATTTGTCTTATATTTTCAAGAGTTGTTTATATTTTAAAGTTTTATCCAGAATAATTATGAAAAGCGTTCTGTAGGCATAAAAATCTGATTAAAAACGTTCAATCATGATTGATTATTGATTATTTTTAAATGTTGGTTATCGTATTTAGCTGACGATTTCATAATCTTTACAGCATTGAGGTACATACAAAGTATTTCTTGCTGTAGGAGTTGAGGAAGGGATTTAAGAAACGTATAAATCAAACCCAATAACTTATGATTTTGAAAGTAAAATTAATGATATTCTTGGTGATGTATTAAATGATTATAAAAAAATCTGTCGAAAATATACCAGGATGTTTAAAAAAACGTGTTTACAATAATATATTGGTTCGACACTTAAAGAAGAGTTTAATTTTTCTATAAAGGAAATGATAGTCAATGATCTTTAATTCATATGAACACATGATTCAATTTCATTTCAAGTTTGGAGACAATAGATGGAAAAAAGAGATTATTTTAATACAACCAACCCACCCACACCTACACACACAAATATCCATGCAAATTCACATACAAACACACACACACATATATATATATATATATATACACGAGGGTCGTCTGATAAGTGTGGTAAAAAAGCAAATATTTTATTTCTCGACATAGCGTCCATTGAGGGATATACACTTGGTCCGGGGTGTCTGCAAAATACGTATTGACGACGGCGATGACATTCGAGAAGAATTTGTTACCACCGAGACAAATTTACAAGTTTGGGAAGAAAAAGAAGTCATACGAGTCCAAGTCCGAAGAATAGGGTGGATGAGAAATCAATTCGAAGCCTAATTCGTGCAATTTTGCCATTGCGACGGTCGATTTGTTCGACGGCGCATTGTGCTGATGAAAGAGCACTTTTTTGTGCACCAATCTGTTTCATTTTTACTTCAGTTATTTTTTCAAACGATCCAGTAATACTGCATAACAGGCTCCTGTTATCGTTTTTCCCTTCTTTAAGTAGTCGATCAGGACAATTCTATGGGAATCTCAAAAAACAGTAGCCATCACCTTACCAGCCAACAAAACGATCTTTGTCTTCTTTGGCGCACTTTCACCAGTCGTTGTCCACTTCTTTGATTGTTGTTTCGACTCAGGTGTGTAGTAGTGGATCCGTGTTTCATCCACGCTAACGAATCGACGCAAAAGGCTTGCTGGTTTTTTTCCTCTTTTGCGGAACTACTACAATGCTCGTTTCAAACATCTGTAGAACGGGAACAACGCGTCGCTTGTGGTGGAAATTTCGCCTATGCTAATTTGAAAATGACACTTGATAGCCGTGATGTTACCAAATGAGTTATGGCGCCATATCATAGAAATTTACCAAACTTATCAAACAACCCACGTATTATATATATATATATATATATATATAAATAAAGATGTGATTTTAGATTCTTTAGAAAAATAAATATAAATGTTACAATAAAATTGAAATGGGGGCTGTTTACTTTTACAATCATAGAACCTCATTCCACCAATTACAAATATTTTTTCTGATTAAAAATGGCCAATAATTGATTAATGATGATTAATGTAGAATGAATTTTATTTTTAATATAATTTTTAGATTTAATCCTCATTTGCACCACAGCGTAAATATAACAATCGTATGGCTACCTTAAAAGTGACATTTTTAATTAATCAATTTATTTTTATTCAATTGAACTATTATTGCTGTTTTTTCCTTCTTCCTGTTAATTGAAGATACATCAATTTAAATCTGTCATAGTGTGAAAAATTCGATGTTATTTGAAAGAATAATCGAGTTTAGACCATTAATAATCTGACATAAATCATGATGACATATTGACACATACATTAATTTCTTTACCTTATAATTTCTTGAGTTGACACCTAATATTTCAAAAAAGGGAACAAATGAAAAAAACATGTAACAAAAATATCCAGACAATAAATTTAATATCGGATCATGAATGTAATTAAACAAATAGAGGATAAAATCAAAAAAATCGTATGTGTTAAGTCAATTATTGTAAAAAATGCTTCAGTCTAGGTTTAATTTGCTGCTTGTCTGTTTAATATTTATACCGTTTAGAGTTAACGAATATATAACATAAATGTAATTAAGTATATAAACATAACTATTATTATTTTTAAAAAATATATACAAATATATATATATATACATACATATATATATGTATATATGTATCAACAACTTCCAATTATATATTCATGTATATTCTGTCGTATATAATTTAAATTATACAATATGTTTTGTATAATTTCGTTGAATACGTGTGTTCTTTGAAATAATTTGAAAGCAGACTGTTTAATAAATAAAATAGTTAATGTTTTGTTTAACATAGAATGAATTTAATATTAGGAATATTTTTAAATGTCTATAAATGTATATCAAACATAACACATGTGGAATTTATTCAAGTAAAATATTTTCATTAGTGTTTTTAATAGAAATTTTTAATTTCTTAAGTATTCAAATTTATATATTTACTTTTTAATATATGTTTGTACATCATAATCGATTTGTTAATGAATTACTTTTTAACAAAAACTCATGATTGATTCAAAAAAAAATCTTTACTAATTCATTGTCTTTGCGTTCTCTTTAAATTGAGTTTTCATCAACTTATCCCGTATTATTGGTAAGGTTCGCTAACACGGGTCCATATACATACTCATTATGTATAAATATAAACGTATATAATTGTGCATGTAATTTTCAATCACATTAGTTTAATTAGAGTCGACTGAATGTTTTTATATTGAACTGTTTTCAGATAAACGAACCATATTGGTTTCTTAACCGATTCTGTTTTTTAAAAAAATATTTTTTTCTTATTTATATTAAATTACAAAGTTATTATCAGTAATCTTAATTACATAATTTAAAGAGCTGATTTGTTTTTTCATACATGAGTTAACATTTAAACATCATAACATTTTCTTATCAGAATTATGACCTATTTATCATTATTACACAATTTGATAAAAAAAATTCCTGTGATATTTAAAATATTTATTAATTACGCATTATTAAGTTGATGAACCACTTTAATTTTCATTTATTGTATATGTAAATTTCATGGTATCTTCTTGCATTTTTTAAACTTTCTTTTATAGCAGACATGCTTTACGAAATGAATGCTTTTTTCACCCCACAAACCATAAAAATGTTCTAATTAAAAATATTCAGTATAATATTATTGGTTATTTTTGACTGTTGTTCGTTTGTATTTCCATGACAGAATCATCGTCTTCAAAATACAGAGGTACAGTTTTAGGTGTTTGTTTTTATAAACCTTTTACGGATGAGAAATTTTTCAACTGTATTTATCGATGGATCGAATATAATTTTGTATAAAGTTAAAGTATGTGCTGGAGAGTTGAATATAAGATGTTAAATAAAAAATAATTTGGTTAAATGGAATTTTAGATTTTATTAAAGAATAATAATAACTGAGAACAAAAACAAATTTAATTTTTGCCACTTTAGCGGTGAGATTCGGGCTAGTAAGTAAAAGTGTGATGTTGCTTGTATGACGACATTCGACTGCAAAGGGTTAATTCTGATCAGATTGTGTACTCTTGACAACTAATGTTTTTATTTATAAAATATAAAAAGTTAATTTAAAAAATCGTTTTCTGCGTTGCAATAAAATTTTTAAATACAAATAACGATTATAACTTAACACTGGTAGAAATGAAATTAGAAATGACAATAAATTGAAAATGAAGACAACTTTCTACACTTTTTTAATTGTAAAACATTTTCCTTTTTAGTTTGATCTACAAAATATAAGAATTTTTGAATACAGTGAATTTTTCGAACACATATTTCACATTTGTTTCGTTGTTGCATATTTCAAGTTTCAAAAGTTCGATTCATCCAAGAATTACGAATCTGCAGAGACGATGGTCTTTTGAAAAACAATTTTTACATTTGTCTCATTGCAAAATATTCAACTGTACATAGTTTATTATCCACAAAATTTAACATAATTCAAAGGACATAATCGTTCTATATATAAAAATAATTCTATCGCAAAATTTCTATAAATCAATATTTTTTTCGTGTAGACCACTTCCTCGCAACGTCTCTCCCCCTGCTATACTCTACAAATAGCACGTTAACCATTTCCATTCCCAATCATTGCCTATGTTTCACGAATCATTATCGGTTATAACCGCAAGAAATTTATTAAAAATGTCGTATGCCTTAGAGTAAAAAAATTGTCACAAATTTTACCATTGTATTTTGTTGTTAATGTTTATAAACTTTTCTAATAAAAAAATTACGACTTGCATTAAGCAGATTATTTCTGGGTATAATTTGCTAATTTCTGTTATTTGTTAGGAGAGATCAAGCGTTAGCAGGAGGGAGATGAGTCCTCCTCGGGGGTCTGCGAGCGTAGTGAATAGGAGGCAGGACCCCCTTGGCTATTAAAAAAAAGATTTTACATGTTTTCCATTATTAAACATTTTTCTTTTTAGGACTTCAACGTTTTCAAAAAGTAAATACTATCAAAGTTGATGCATTGTTGAAAAAAAATATTAAATTCGTTTTTTACTGGTTACTATCTCTCCTAAAATAATTTTAGGAAGAGTAATTCAATAGTTAACTGAAGAATAAAGTGAAAATATGGCTTTAAGTATTTTATTTAATCACATAGCACTTATTTTTCAATGATCTCTTTCAAATTAACGTGTAAAATTCAATTTTTGTCTCTAGAATTTTATATTTAAATTAATACTTAATTTTTATCTCTAAATGAGTACATCATGAAACAGTTTTAAATTTTATATATTTTTATCGTCGAAGGAAGTATTTTCTGTCTTAGCGACAGTAAAAATGGAAATTCTAAAGAATGGTTTATTTTCATGGTAACTAGAAATGATAATAAATATTTTTTTTAATAATTTATATTGTTTACTAAATTAGTCGCGGTACCCATTATTACTGGAGTGTATTTTAGAATAATTTTCTTGCTTAATAAATAAATCCCTTCTTTTAATTTGCTAAGCACAAAAATGTATTCTCCTTAGACACTTTAAATAAATCATTATTAATGATTTTTGATTGTTGTTGACGCACTTTTTAATATTAATTTTATCATCTTCAGAACGTTAAGGTTAGCGAAATCTAGTCAGAAATTTTGTTTCCAATAAAAGTCCAGATTTTTTTGTGTAGTCTGTGGAATGAAAAAAGAATTCATTTGTGAAAGCCATTGTACATTTCTTTATTAAATTTAATTTTTATTATTTCTTTCATCATTCCTATATTTTTTTTAGAAATTACTCTACTGCATTATCTGCTTTTGAATTTTATGAAAATGGTGGTTAATTGGTTATTTGGGACTTAACCGTTTCAGTGCCAGTGTTCATTACAAAAATTTTCCCGAATAGTTTTCAGTTATGTATGTGGGTTGTATTTAAATTTAAAAAAAAAATGATTAAGAAAGGAAGCTTATACGCTACAATAGAATCCGAGTGCAATATCAATTGAGCATTGAGATTCGATGTATTGTTACTTTTCGGTATAATTTATGAACAGCCCGATCGCGCTGCGAAGCATTTAAACGGTTCAGGAGTATAAAAATAAATGTTGTGTAATTAGAATACAAAAAAATATTTGGAATATTAAACAGATTCAATGAGTTTTATCTGAAACTTAAGTCAATGGTTCGTTTATTGAAAATAATTCTAGTCGTACCCTGATTTAAATTACTATTTATTTATATACTAATATTGTCAAGTAAAATTATTTTCTTATAAAATAATTGTATATTTAATATTGAATCAAATAATCAGATGTTTAAACTTGTCGTTTTCTCAGATCGTTTCATTAATAAGATAATTGACCATTATTATTTTTGAACATGATTTAGAAAAATAATCAATAACAATTATATTTTCCGTAGATAAAAAAGTAGCGATTCTTATATTTTATTATTAAAATTCCCAAAAAATTAGATTATATCTAACTAAAACTGTTATTAGTTGAAAATTATGCAACTATCTTTAATATAAACCAGATAGAGTATAATGTAAAAAATTATTTTTAATTATATTTCTTTAACACAATGATTGACTAATAAGTTCAACTTTTTTGGATTACAGTTGTAGTAGAAACATGATTTAATAATCACTGATATTAATAAATATATTATTTTATAAGACCGCTGAAAGTGTTAAGTGAAAACACTTTTCAATCGAATATATATACATGATTTAGCTTATTGTATGAATTTACATATCTTATTTTTTATATCTGATAGATATATGTGTACTGTTTTTTGTACTTAATATATATTTTGTGACTAATTTATTATATTTTCATGCGATCGTTGGTTTGTTACTAGAATAGAGTTGTGTAGTTGAAAAATTGTATTATGTTATATATATATATATATATATATATATATATATATATATATGTATATATATATGTATATATAATTAAAATAAAAATCTAAAATTTCTTTACCTACATTTTTATAACAGTTGATTTTAAATCAATTAAATAATTACAAGCGCAAGTTATAATAAATGTGTAATAATGTTATTAATATCTTTTAAGATATTCATACATTCTAGTAGAATATTTTTTTCACAGATGGTTTCTTTTTTACGCAATAAATAATAGAAAAATTATGATCATAAATGTTCAATAAATCATTTGTGATTGTTGATTATACACAGTTTGATGGCATTTCTATCATTTCCAGAACGCTAAGGAACAGAAAAATCAATATATATTTCTTTCAATATGAAATATTCTCTGGTAGCCATTTTGACTTTTTTTTTAAAGAAAATGTATTTGTTATTAGTAAGAACGGAGACATTTCTGAATGATTTTGTTTAAATTCTCTACAGGCACTAATACTTTTATTTGTTGATGTGTCCCTCAACTCCAAATATTCTTCTATCTATTCAAAAGTTTTCAATGAAGCTCCAATACTTATTACTAGATTTTCATTTTTACATAATATGAAGCTTTATTGCGTTGAATGATTATTCATTTTCTATTAGCTAGCCTGATTGATTTTTATAGATAACTATTGTTAAATTATCTAATTAATTGTTTTAAATAATTTAATGGAGTTGTAGGAATTCAATCAGGTAATACATTTCCAATCCTAACAGTAATAAAAATATTTTTTTTTGGATACTAGTCTGATATTGATGTGAATGACGCTGTTTCCCTCGATTCAGAAATAAATTTAATTGCTATTTTTGAGATATCATTGCAAACAAAAAAATGGAATTTAAAAGTTAGCATTTCAAGAAAGAGCACTTATTTTTCAGTAAACTCTTTCAAATAAACGTTTAAAATTCATTTTTTTTCTCTAGAATTTTATATTTAAATTAATACTTAATTTTTATCTCTAAATGAGTACATAATGAAACAGTTTTTCAATCGGTTCATTGATAGAGATAAAAATTGGGTTGTAAGAAAAGATCTTATTTTACAATAAGCTGTTTTTCCTGCAACGATAATATTAAAATATTAATTTTAGACCAATCAATTTGAGAACAGTCTTTAGTTCTATTATACAGTATTAAAATAATAGAAAAATCTTCAAAAAAGTTTTTCTTTACTTAGTGATATAAAAATGATGTATCACCATTGATCGCACAAACAAGTTTTAACGTGTTTACTGCTCATGCCGAGTATACTCATGAAGATGAATTTGAGCAACAAAATTATTGATTTTTCAAAAAATCAAATGCTATTTTTTTACAATTTAATTCTATTTTATACCAGTTACACGTACTCTGTGTTTGACGAGTATATTCTTTCATTCATGTGGCACAATGTAGGTACGCACTTTTAAAATAGGGCGACACAGCTGACAGATTTAAAACAATCAATAATGAATTATTGAACATTTTCCATCAGAAATTTTTTTTTTTGATTTTTGAAGCGAATAGAAAATTTGTTTTTGGAAACCAAATATTAGTTACAAGCTATATTTTCTATTATAGGTTGTTTGTTTTAAATTGTTTCATTTTATTAATAAAATGTAATTATTATCCATTAAATAATTTTTATTTTAGTAGTTATATCAATATAAAAGTTATATTAGATTTTAAATTTATATTTTAACCAAATTTCAAAGAATTATGAATTTATTCATTTTTTCAACTGCACAAAATGATACAAAAACGTTTTATTTACAAGTACATAAAACATACAAACGATACAAAAAAATATGTATCTATATATGTGTACTATTTCGTTTGTTGAATGTTTTTTTCTTATATTTCATCAATCGACGGATCGTGCTAATTCTACCATTCAATAAATGTACTATAAACGTATCTGTATCTATAATAAATGTTTACAAAAAAAATACACATATACAGAAAAAAACATATAAATAAAATGATTCATGTACATTATTTGTCTACTCGATGTAACTTATTTATTATTTACACTAAATATTAAAAGGTTGAATTGGGAGCATGTATAAAAAAATATATCAAATATACATTTTATAATAAAGAATTGTATCAAAAAAGTACTAACTGTAAGAGTATATCAAACACTGAACATTTATAATATTTTACAATTGATATAAAGAATAATTTAAAGAAATACTATCGAAGAAATATATTGAAGAATTAAATGTTTAATGAATGTAATAAGATTATATATATTTATATCAAACTAGCGACAATTAAACAAATATGTTTGTTTCAGATGAAATTGTAGTCGTGGATGTTGCTTATGACTGGTTGATTCTTAGTCCAGAAATGGTTTTCAGTATAGAATTATTATTGGTTCCGTATCGATACTGTTTGATATTTAACAATTATAATTTTATACATAAAGGGGCCTAAAATATATCATCTGTCTATCTATATATATATACATAGATAGATAAATAGATAGATGATAATAATAATAATAAAATAAATAACAATTTATCTGAAACATGTAGTTAAATATGTTTAGCAAAACTAGCTGGCCTTATACTCTGGCAGCCAAAGCGTGGTCAAGGCTTTAACTAGACATTTTCTCTATTAGAAAATATATTTAACATTACATTTCGTATTGAATGAACAAAAAAAATATTTGTCTAATTTTGAGCCTGTGAAAGGAGTCGAAATTCAGTTCGAGTTTCAGACAAATCGTCTGATATACAGTTTTTGTAAAGTTGTGTGTTACTTACATATAAAAGAAATAATGTTCGTTTAATATTTTTGCAGATGTTATAACCTCCAGAAATATTTTTAAATGAAATCAATTCGTATTGCTGGGAAAAAATTAGAATTTTTTCAAAGAACAGAATTAGATGAAGGGGTGCTGTTGAATATCAGGTATTTATTATTTTTTATTATTTGTTAGTAATTTTTGGTATGTTTTAAATATTGTATTTTTTTAAGAAAAAGTGATATTTTTGAAAACAGTTTTTTTTCAATTTAAATCATTCAGAGCTGTTTAAAAATCTTTAAATTATTTCGATTATTTCTCAAATGAATGAACACCTAGCATATCACAAAAGGAGCTTTATTGGAATGTAAAATAATTGATTATTATTTCTTTTGATTCATTAATGAGTATTTAGATATAAATTGTATCATCTAAAATCTAAATATACAAAATGATATTTTATATTTTTTCTTCCAAAAAATATCATCCTTATCATTTAAATGACTCATTTTAAAAGCAAGTTTAGCATAAGACTTACAATATTTTGTGTCTACGAAGAGACAGACAGTCTGTGAATAAATTAACCAATTTATTGATCGAAAAAAGTGTAGATAATTTCATTAAGATTCCATCTACAGCAGGTGTTCTTAACCTTTTTAGTCTCACCCCTTCCCCGGAAGTGAACTTAAGACTCACACCTCCTCTCCTTTCTAAAAACATTTAATAATGAATAAATTACGTAATTGACATTTTATGTTAACATCCTCAGATACAAAGAAATACTAAAGAAAAGTTTGTTCTTCACGAACATATTTTTATCTTTCAGCGTAATTATAAAGCCACTGAAAGTCGTCAATGTCATTTAATGAGATACTTGTTGCTGCTTCTGATCAAAGAGGTCATAAATTCGGAGTACAATCTAAAGTAAATTCTAAAAAAAGCAATTAAAAAAATGTTTTATAGCACAGTCACACTTCCCCATCAGTGGCACTCTCAAGATTTAATCTTGGGTAAGGCCGAGTTGAACGGATAATTTTTTCTTAATGTGAATTCAATAAAATTCATTAAGCGATTATAAAAATGTATTTTAAGAACAAATTTCAGTTTTATTTTCTTTTTACAGAGCTCTTGAATTACTTCAGTAGTGATTACATTAATCTCTCTGATTACGTTAATCTATCTGCTTATATAGGAGATATTGGTGGGTTCCATGGCCACTTGGTCCTCCCCTTGAGTCCGCCACTGCACCCAACTAACCTCCTTCCACCTCCTCAAAGGGAACACCTCACATGTTAACACATATCTATAGGCAGTTCAATTTAGATTTCTACATGAAAGTATTAAAAAAACACAAAAATTAAAAAATAACATGTTTTTAATTGTTGCGTTTTTTAATAGTTTCATGTGAAAGTCCAAATTAAATCATTTATTTTTCAATTTCGATTGCATCGTCTACAGAGTGTAAATACAAAAAATACTATTTTATCTTTCTTATTTCAAAGAATGGACGTTCTAGTCACTTAACAGTTATTATTAAATCAAATTTTGAATAAGACTTATTTTGTAATTATTCTACTTATTTTACTATTTATCTACGAAGAGATAAAAAGTCAGTGAATAAATTTACCAATTTATTAATTTAAAAAACTGACTAAAAAGCACAGATGATTCCGATTGAATATTGAAAAGGTATATACTTTTCTTATACAGTTTCTGTTTAAATAAAAGAAGAACTACAAATATTAAGCAACTTTCAAACGTTTTTGAAAAATCTCGTACGTTTTCAATAGCTCTCATTGCATAAAGCTTTGATTTTTGTGAAATTTAAAAAAATAAGTGGATAATAGATTAATGATTAAAAAATAAAAGTTTGTACAAAATATTTTACTGGAGGTAATAACATCTATAAATAATTAACATATTTCGTATTTTGTAAATTCTAAAATATTATTTAATCAGAAAAAGCAGTATGTAAAAAGAATCTTGTTTAAAAAATAAGTCTTTACAAAATAAAACGTTTTAATATATATATATATATATATATATATATATATATATATATATATTAAAGATATTATTTAAATAATACCCATAAAAAAATATTTCAGTTATAAAAATATATTTTGAAATGAGTCCTTATACAATCGATAACTTTTTATTTTATTTACAGTAAAAATTTAGACATATGTAATGAAATTAATTTAATATTTTTTAATGATAAAGATTATTTATTTATTAAAAATATCACATGTATATAATTTTTTTGTATAAACAGTCTCTTAGGATCGATTAGAAAAATCTATTCTATCATTGCACATCTGCTTTAATAAATTAGTGCTAAATAATTTCATTACAGTTTCGTTCGTACTTCAAGTATAGTAAAATACTTGAAGAGAAATCTATAGGGTACCATTTTCAATGGAACGTTTCTTGGTATGATTACATAACACCAATCTATTGTTTGCGATGTAAATTGTATGATGTGTAAAAGAAAGTACTGTAAATTAACAATAAACTCATTGTATATTTTTCGTTCATCTATCAATAGATCTGTGGATCTAGTCTCGTTTCTGTATATATTTTCACTCTGTTTGAATCAAAATTGTATATTGATTGAACACACTCTATTTTTATACAACAGTATTTACAGGTACTTTTTTTGCTTTTTTTTCAATTTTCCTTATGTGAATGTATGAACTGTGATAATGAATGATAAAAAAATATATAAATGTTTGAATTTGTATAATGTATATATTATATTTGGAGAGCTGAATGTAATAAATATTATTATTGCTCTTTCGAAGTAGTTTTATTTTCTTCAGTTTCAATATAACTTGCAATATAATGGAAACTATAAAAAGTAAGTTCCACGAATTCGATATGAAGTTTTCAAAGAATAAACTACTACTTTTATAATATATATATATATATATATATATATATATATATATATATATATATATATATATATATATAATTAGGTACGAAAAAAGTTCAAGAAAAGAGATAATGTAAAATATATATCATTCATTACAAGTCGTAAGATAATGGAATAATGATATTCAAGTTTTGTAACAAAAGATGTTTTCTAATAAAGCAGTACGGAGAAAATGGCTTTAAGAAAAATGAAAATAAAATAGAGTGTTTCCCTTTAAATAGGTGTTTATGGTGGAATTTTTTGGAACTGAGATAAAGATTAAATTTCGATTTCTGGTCTCACAAAGGTTAGTTCTTGATTTGAATTGTTATAATATATTTATTTATACGAGTTTTCATACAGTTTTGTTTTAAATGTTTTATTTTAGTTTATTATAATTGTCTCATTAAATTTTATTTTTTTTATAATCTAAAAATATATTGATTTGGAGGTAAAGTTCGTAGCATTTTCCAATAGATGTTATTAAATGTAGTTTCGGGTGCAGTTCTATTATATGACATGACTCTATATGTGTAATTTTGACAGGTGACATTTCCACGTTTCTTTCTCTGCTATTTTTAAACAATTTTGTGAGTATTAAGTATGTTAAATTTAAAACTGGAAATGGAGGAATATATTCTGCATTTTCCTCATTTGATGCTGTATAATTTCCGGAAAGGAAAAAGCACTGCAAAGATAGCAAAAAAGATATCCACCATTTACGGAGAAGGTGCCGTAGCTGGCAGTACTGTTCGAAAGTGGTTTTCTGTGTTCATAAATAGAAAATTCGACCTAGAGGGTCGAGAGCGTTCCGGTAGGCCAGCACTTGATGTTAATGAAAAAATTGTAACACTTATTGAAAATAATCAACGTGACAAAACACAGTACATCGCAGATACTACAGGTGTCTCATACGAGTGTTGTGAGGCATTGGAGACACTTGTATATGTGAATCGATACGATGTTTGGGTGACTTATAATTTAACTGAAAAAAATATAATGGAACGCATTTCGATAAGTGATTCACTCTTTAAAAGAAACCAAAACGACCAGTTTCTGAAAGGTTTAACCACGGGAGACAACAAATGGATCATCTACAATAATGTAGATCGAAAAACGTCTTGGGAAAACATAATGAGCCTCTGTTAATCACTCCAAGAGTGGGTATTCATCCGAAGAAGGTAATGTTTTATATCTGGTGGGATGGAAGGGTGTTGTTTATTAAGAGTTTCTCTTAAATAATCAGATGGTAAATTTGGAGAAGTATTGTGGTCAATTAGACCAATTAAAATAGGCAATCGATCAAAAGAGTCCAGAATTGGCCAATCGGAAGGGTACCGTTTTGCACCAAAACAACTCTATATCTCATGTATCTCTGCAAACCTGAGAGAAATTGGTGGTTTGGTTGGAACGTCCTACCTCACCCTCCATATTTACCTGATCTTGCACCTTCAGATTAATATTTGTT
This sequence comes from Acanthacorydalis orientalis, assembly GCA_034766995.1. NCBI lineage: Eukaryota > Metazoa > Arthropoda > Insecta > Megaloptera > Corydalidae > Acanthacorydalis > Acanthacorydalis orientalis. The sequence continues at coordinate 13,814,878 of CM068315.1, read as the reverse complement.
CCGGTCGTTGTAGAATTCCCTTAATTGACAATTCCATTTTCCTAGAAGTTTGCAGAGACCACCTGGATCAATTTATCGCGTAGAAAGATGCCAAGTTCTGGGAAGATTGGATTAGGATACTACGTGAAAGATGTCGAAAAGTGGTGGATCAAAATGGCACATACGTATAAGAATAAATACATATACAAATAAGAAAACATTGTCTCTTAATTTCATCTTAAAAACGCTACGGACTTTTCTTCCACCAATAATAGATTGAACGCTTTCATTTTATTTATTTTTACTTTTAAGTATAACTATAATTTATATTTTCTATTTTTTAGGAGAATATTCTTGAAGATATATGTTCCTTTCTAAAAATTGAGTTTTTTATTATTATTTTGATTTTTATCTGACGACATAATCGGCTAAATTGAAAAAAAACTATTAATATTTTCTTATTGAAAAGTAAGTTTACGTTTAAGTTTAAATTTCATATTTTTTCTCTTTCTATTCCTAGACATAATTGTTTTTTATATATTTTGTTTAGATGTGTATTCAAAAGATTCAAATACAATCATTCATCAAGATGATTTTTCATTTTGACTATTTTTAGAGAACAGGTCGTACAGAAGTCAATACAAGGTAAGTTTTAGAGTTTAATTCGTTATTATAAGGTTTACAAATTTATTCGATGCCTTTTTGTTGATGAATTACAGACGCATAAATAAACAGAATAAATTCATCGGTATGAACAATTTATTAATAATTGAGCAGCTAGATACAAAAAACAAATCGAGAGAATATTTCAATGATGAGAGACATCAGCACTATTATTTATTTTATTTTATCAGTCCATAACTAGTGATCAAGTAAGAAACAAGTCCCAGAGTTACTAACTATTAACATATACAAGAGAAAATTTAAATACTTTACTACGACACTTTTCTATAGAAAATATTTTTTCTTTATGAAAAAATAGAATGTATTTCAATCTTTAAAATATTCCCTGTTATTTTATATAACTTTGTTTCATATGTCGGATAACTGACGAATATTTTGTTGAAGAAAAGATGGTGGCTAAAAGAAATTCTTTTTGTATTTTCGGAACTCTTCATCTGAATGGGTATCAACCAGGTGATTCTGAAGTGACCTAAACAGCTGATAGTCTTGTGTGGTTAGGTTCGGTGAATATGCAGCATGAGAGAGAACTTTCCAACCCACCGAACAAATAATTCCTTCGATCTCTTTCACGAAATGCAAAATTTCATGCCTCGTTCTCTTTCTAATTAATGCTCTTTTTGTCCCTAATTCGTCACTCAAACGTATTAGCTTTTGTTAACAACGCTTTGAATGTACAGTCGGGCCAGGTTCGAGTAATTCATAATTCACCAAGTCCTAAATATCCCACCAAATACACAATAACACTTTTTTGACGTGAATATTTCATTTTGAAGTTGATATCAATAATTTACCGGCCGTAACCTATGCTTTCCGGCACTTAGAATTGTCATACAAAACAAATTTTTCACCTCCCGTTATGATTTTATGCTAAATCCTTCCTTTTGAATTTCGTTGAGCTCATGTAGAATCTATTGATCTGGTTTTTGAATTTTTTCGAGCTGATGCAGACAATAAAAAATATTTCCTGAGTAACTCTGAGTTGAGCGAGTTTCTATTCAATTTGAGTAGATTTTTCATTTAAGAGGTGCTCAAGGTCCTTGTTTTCAATTTTTTTCGATTGTTCGGAACTTTCTCGGTAGAAAAAATCAAAATCATCACTATGAACGTTTTAAAATCATTTTTTTGCATGTTTTATGCGTTATAACACCTTTGAAAAATCTGAACAAGTCATTTCCGCAGCTTTGGAAATATTTTTTTAACTGGAATGTGAAAAGTATGCAATGCCTAAAATGCTCCTCTTCAGATTCCATCATGTTTACTACTTTTTTTGACGTTATGTCAACTACTTGGCCAAGATATATAGTATTTTTAAATATAAGACTGGCACTTCAAAATTTTAAAATGAAAAGAAAAAATTTAGTTTAAAGGAGAGTTATGATCGATTTAATTTAAGGACACCGAATTAATTTGTACACCTAATACTCAGATAAATATAAGTAAAATTAAAAATAAATCGGTGTTTTTAACACGAATTGTTTAATAAATTTTTATGTTCCTTTTTTTAAATACAATATTCTTTGAAAATTTAATCTATATTTTTAACATATATTTTTAAATATATAATTTTAAATATATATTTTCTGAAAAGGTGATTTACTTTTATGTTTGTAAAGTGAATTTAATAATAAATCATTCTTTTGTCCTCATCAAAAATTTATATTCGATATTGAAAACATGTATATTTTATTGAATTTTAATTTTGCTTTATATGTATTGATACTTTTATTGAAAAATATGTTTACAGAAAATATAAATTATATTAGAGCATAATAACATATTGACTGATTGTCAACAAACAGATATTTTTCCAGTTCGAATTTTTGCGTAGTAACTTCTTTAAAAATACTTTTTCGATAATAGAAAATTTTATTTAAATACTAATTCATCCTTGACAGTGTAGGACGCGAACCAAAAATAGACGAAATAATCGATAAATGAAAGTAAATGGAAACAGTATAAAAAAAGAGCGGCGGTAGAAGAAGTTTCCATCGGTAGAAATGTATAATTTATTAATAAAATTCAATCTCTGATAAAATGTATATAATTAAAGTACTTTTACACATTTTTATTTATTGATGGTTTTAATTTATTCACTTGTATTAAGTGTATGAAAGAAATCGAAAATTCGATCTGTTTTGATTATAAGGATTGAGTAATTATATATTTTTTTAATATTGTAACATATATATATATATATATATACACATATATTTGATTGGATTCTATGATTTTCTCATTTTTTATGATTGTTCTCTACGAATCCTTGAAGACATGTTTAAAACTTAAAAGAAACATTTTCATACATTGCTTCTAGGATTCGTTTAGAACAATCACGAATAATAAGCAAGTAGAAAAAGGACACAATAAAGATTCTTATTGTTCTGTTAAGTGTATAGTTTGTTTCGTAAAAAAAATTAAAGTATTTAAAGAAATGAATCAATTCGCAAATAAATTTTTTATTCACCCATAAATCACAAGAAAATTTCTAATAAAAATATTCAATAAGTGGTAATTGATTGTTTTCTGTTCGCATTTAATTGGCGATTCCATCATCTTTAGAACGTTTGTGTATTAAAAAAAAACTTTCTGTAAAACAATGCTCTGTATGTGAAAAATACGCCACCAGAATACAATAAACAAAAACCAATAATTATTGAACTTTTTGACTAGAAAAATTTGTAGTTTATGAGATGAGTGAAAATGTTATTTAATTTAATTAAGAAAACTAATCATTATTTAATAAGAAGTGAAATGTATGTAACTGATTTAACCACAAACACAAAATATTAAAAGAAATCGTTACCGTTTCAACCAAACTCTTTTATTTTGCAATAATTAATCTGCATTTATTTAGATATTTATATATTTTTCAATAACTGAACTTTGATAAAAATTTTTCACAAATCCATCTTTCAATAACATAAACTATAAAAATGGTTCTGATTAAAAACGTTTAATAATTAATTATGCAGGAAATTATGGTATCTAAATGTGAATAAGCAGCAATCAAAAATAATCAGTAATTAATTACTGAATTTTTTGGATGAGAAAATATTTTTTGTTTATGAAATGAATGAAAAAATAATTTATGAAAGTTAATTGATCCAAAAGACTAGTGAATAAGTTTATAATTTTTATTTCTTAAAACTGAAACAGAATCAAATCAATTAACACCTACGAAACAGAAAGAAGCTACCAAGTACTGTTCATCTTTGCATTGTATTCCATAATTGAATCGGTCATTTCAAAAACTACATAAGTTACAGAATTAAATTTTACAGGATTGAATAAAAACTGTGTAACACAAAAATAATATGATTTTTTGAAGATTTTTTTTGGTAGTATGTTTCTAAGCCTTTAATTTGTTAGTTGCTTAAGAGTTACCGTCCTATGAATCCTTAATGTATAAAAAAAACAACGTAAATTGTTTGGACTTATGTTGATTTGCAGGGACTCGTATTAAATGTATAATAAATTGTTTTAAAAATATTTTTTTATTATGATTCTTTATTTAAAAAAAACATATAGCATACAAATATCTCTTATAATCTAATATTAAGGTGCATAATCATATTCGCCATCGGTTCTAGTAGAGTTTCTTCCATTTCTTCGGTTGGCTAGCTGTATATTTCATTAGAAAATGAGATGTGCTTCTTCAAGATACTATCACTTTTTTAAATTGTATATTTTTTATACTTTATCAATATTTTCGATCCATATACTTTTGCAGATGGAAGTAACATCACAGCTGTAGTATATTTTAGTAGATAGAATGTGTTTTTTTTTTGATGAACCATCTATGAATTCCTCAATTTTCACCATCCTAGCTTTATTAGCATCGTATTGATAGCTCATGTATGTTGAAGGAGTAATTGTTTTTTCGGATCTTTTTCAACTCTTCTCCCATAATATTTTGTTAATAAACAGTTTTTTTTTTGAAAACGGAGTCATCATTTTTTTAAATTCAAAAATCTCCTCAGTTTTTACTTATTTTACTAAAAATTTTATGCTGGATTGAGTAATCATATTAACGTATTATTTTATATATATATATATATATATATATATATATATAAGATCATATTTTCGTATAGTTTTTTAATTACTCGAAAATCACTGCCATTAGTCAAAAATGAATGACCAAGTTTGACAGCTAGGCACAACGTGGCTAATGTAATTTTTATGCTGACTATGAAGCTACCCTCGAAAATCTAATTTCGACAAGAAACAACAATTTTGAAAAAACAATGTAATGACATGTAGTTTTTGAAATGATCATTCAATTAAAGTAATATAAGAATTATCTATGATTAATACTTATCTTTAATTATATTTTCGTGATCATAAATGAAGTTTATTTTCTTTATATCTGAATAAAAACAAAATATAATAAAAATATTTAACGACTGCCACAAAAAAAGTATGAAAAAGTCTACAATACGGAAATATGTGACAATCTATTACTTTGTCGATTTTCAATTTCTTCAATTAACATCATTGAAATCTATGGCACAACTTTTAGAAATGACAACAATAAAATTAGTCATACTGTCGTTATTCTTTGTCTCTGATTTTATTATTATATTTGATTAGATTATATTGATATAAACATTCTCTCTTTATCTGCCAATGTATCCAATTTTAATTTTTTTCTTAAGAGAGTCAAGGTATAGAAATATCTGAAAATTTTCTTTACCCTTGCACTTTGATGATCTTAGAATTTCTATCGATCGTTACAGTGAGTTGTTGAATATTTTCTGGAAACTCTAAAAATTTTAATCAGTCACAGCTTAACACTGTAGCAATATTTAGTCTCAAAACGAATTTTTCACTAATATCACGACTATTTTGAACTATAATATTAAAACTATTTTATGCCTGTCTCAATTAACCAAGATTTTCTGGGAAAATTGGTATGTGAATCAAAAAATCACAGTCTATTAAGGACGATACAAAATGTCAGCATAAAAGCTTAGTATTCTCATTAGAATCAAAATATAATTAGTTCAATTATTCTATTTTGTCCTTGAGGTTATTTTTAGGATTTAATTAAGTCTAATAGGATTTTCAAAAATAAAATGGAGCGCTAAGATATACAATAAAAATCTTTTTACATTTTTAGTACCTTTATCAGTCTGTAGATGATGTACAACTATTTTGAATTATAATATTAAAACTATTTCTGTCTATCTAAATTACTCAAAATTTCCTGGAAATATTGGAAGTATATGAATCAAAAAATCATGAAGTCTATTAAAGACGATCCAAATATCTGTACAAAAAGTCAGTACTATCATTTGAATCAAAATATGATTAGTTTAGTGATTCTATCTTGTCTTTTGTCTTCGAGGTTACTTTTAAGATTTAATTAAATCTAATATAAATTTCAAAAATAAAATGGAATAAAATATTGCACTAAGGTATACAATAAAAATATTTTTACACTTTCTCGTACTTTATCAGTCTTTAAATGTAGGGACTGTTATCAAAATATGCTTAATCAACGATCAAAAATGATCAATAAGGATTTAATGAACTTTTTTGATCAGAATTTTTTTAACTATTTGTGTGTAGAAAAAATAATTTACTACTAAAGTGGATTTAGCCACAGTCTCAAAACAGTATTTTGACAAAACTTGTACATAAATTGAAGGCTCGTTTTTGACAGATATATTTTTTAAAACGACTTTTCTTGGTTGAATAATATAACATTAAGAAAGAAATAAAACTACACATTGTTCAAGAAAAATAATTATTAATTATTTTTTTTTGATTCTGTGTCCTTCAGAATATATCTTTCTTTTCATAACTCCTTCTTATATTGATTATATCCATTAAAAATTATACTAAAATCAAAATCTTCAATTTATATTGCTTCAAAATCAGGTAGTAACACAAATATTTATAATACAGAAAGTATTTTTTTATTTTACAGAGACAATGTAGAATACAATGTTTTAAAATATAGAAAAATAATCTTTAGTAAACTGTTGTCTTAGTCAATAATACTTTGTATACTTGATAGAATCTCTATTATAATTCTTCAAATAAAATTCGATAAAATGGATAATTGGAAATTAATGTGTTTAAATGAATAAAGTTAATTCAGAAGAACATTTTAATGTTTTATGAGATTTTTTGTGTGGTTTTAGAATGGAAAAAATCGATTGTGAAAGATTTTCTTCATTTTTCATTTTTTTTTCTTCTTTTTTGATTTTTACACGGTTTTTAATCATTTTATTAGAATATAATTTGAGTTCTGTGATTAAATTCACGATAATGCTTCAATTTAAGAGCTTTTGTTAAAACACACTTTAAATAATCTAATTTTTTGCCGAATTGATTGTTTCCAATGTAAAAGATTATTTTAAGTTGGAGGAGTAAGGTTTTTTCACTAATCAATATGAAGAAACAATAGAAAAGTGCTCATTTGACGAACATTGAGTAGTGAAAAAAATGGCCTTTTTAATCTCAAAAACCGCTTTTAAGTTGTAAAATGACTGGTAAAAATACTAAGTAATTACATGAACGACAAGTTTTGCTCTATTTAATAGCGAAAACATACGAGAACACGCCATTCAAGAACCGCATCTAACTCAGGAATAGTTTGGGGAAATTTTTGAATAATCAGGAAATGTTTTAATAATGTTAAATAAAAATATTGATCGTGCGTCTCGATTCCTGAATTTTTGCCGTTCTTTAGTGACGCGATTAATGTTTTATCGAATAATTAGTAAAAAATCAATTTATTCGTAGGTTAAGTGCTGTTCTTTATTGATGAGTTTGAGTTTTTCGCTATTAAATCTGGCAAAACTGTTACCAAATTGGAATCAATCAATTTATCAAAAAAAATAGATTATTTAAAATGCGTTTTATCTGTTTACAAAAGCCCTTAAACTTAACTATTACCAAATTTTCATTTTCGCATTCAATTAATTTATCAATCCACATATATTTTTTTAATTTCTTCAAAGAATTAAAAACATCTCCACAAACCACAAAAAAATTCTAATCAAAAATCTTCATTTATTGATTACTGATCGTGTTCGATTGTTGAGATATTTTTGATATCAATACAAATATCTTCTCAGTTTTGCAATGATCAAAATGGGTGGACAACCATTTATTTGTTTATGATATAGTGAATTATTCATTTGTGAAAACGTTTTATCAGAGTTCGATTGTTTAAAAAATATAGAAATATCAAAATAAATCAATCAGTTATCCCACATTAATTTGTTAATCAACAAAAACATAAATACAATAAACTGTAAATAAACTTTAAAATAATTTACTACGATTTAAATATTTCTTAAAGTTAATAATCTTCTATCTATTTCTCTGTCTTTTTATAAATAAGAAGCATAGAAACACACATACACACACACAAACACACAAACACACATACACACACACGACACACACACATATATATATATATATATATATATATATGTAAATGAGTGTATTGATTTTCAAAGACACGGGTTCAATACATCTCAGTCAAACTGGATTCATTGCCATAAAAATAACGACCATGAAATATAATTACATTTTAAGCTCTATTGATTCGAGTACCGTTCCGTTGATACGAATAAAAGCTCAGTAGGGAAATTTAACCGAGTTTATGAATTCATAAAGTACGTGATAAGCAAGTGAAATAATAATTGAGTTCTCTAACATCGTTCCAAGGTCTCGTTTCGGTT